>OY796679.1:33474918-34674918 GCA_963680715.1 Tetragnatha montana | reverse complement strand
TTGTTTAGTTTCAGTTTTCCTCTCCCTTTCTATTCCAAGGTTCAAACTAAATATTATCAAGGCTACATAAAGTTCAATACAAGAAGCCTATGTGCGTTTTAGTTATTAAAATATAGAGAAAGCTTGAAGCTTGTGTGAGATATGGTACTTACAAGTATAAATCTGAAAGGTCAAATAAATTTATTTAGAATTTTAGCACTGTTCTTCATGATACTCTTTCAAAGAAAATAAATACTATGAAAAATTGTTTCCTTCGATCTTAGTATTATTAGAGAAATTTAATTGTAGTATTTTTTAAAAGGTGATTGAAAATTTGAGCATGGACATCATTACTAAAATTTTGAAATTAGCGGATCGGTAAATGTATAGTTTTTGAAATTAAATTATATGATTCCTGATTTTCAAATGTTAAGGTTTTAAGTACGTAAGCCTTTAGGATTGTTGGGATACCTAATACCTTTTCAAAAATAATTTAGTAAATTTAAAAGTTTAGTTGCCAAATTAGTTAAAATACTAGTTAACTCATTAATCTGTTAATTACCTTTAAAATGATTTTAATGCATGGGATGTTAACAGCTTTACATTTTTAAATGCTGATAGGATGTTTGTGAGCAAAAAGCTTTGTGAAGAGGCACCTTCAAAACCTAAACCTTAAATGATACTCAATATAGGAAATAACTATTTTCAATAAGATATCACTTGACTCCGATAGTGGTAAAAGTAAAAGGCAAATGATGATTGTTAAAATGTTGTTTCGTCTTGAGTGCACAGCAGTTAAAATGTCTTTTTATAGAAATGCGTAGTAGATAAAAAACATCAATCACGAAATACTCTTTCTTCTTTTATCTTAACCATCCACATCGATGGTTATTTTTCTTTTGCAGACTTTAGATCCATGTAGAGGAATTGAAAATCATTCGATTATAATCGTCTGAAGGTTTTGACTTTTCCTTTTTAATAACGAAACGGACCACTGAAGAATTTCACTCATTTCAATTTTAAATAAACAGTTAATGATCAAGAAATGAGTATCTAAGATAGTGGAATAAGATAACGAAATAAAAACGTATTCCCAGGAAAGTTTCCAACATCTCGAATGAGCTATTAGCGTATCCCTATGGATGTTTTTTTTGCGGCGCTAATAATGAATAAAATTTCCTGTCTGGCTTCACAAAAATAAAATCAGTCGCATTATTCACTGAAGGACTGATTGTTTGCGATTTTAAACACACTATCTTGAATTTAGCTGCTAATGTTATAATTAAACTGCTAGCTTTCAGTTTTTATAAACAAGGGTCTTTGTCCTTAGCTTCACTTGCTCAAAGAGAGGGCTTCCTGTTCTAGTTAATTAGTTTAAAAAGTAATTACCAAGTTGAGTGAATTTCCTTTGATTCTTTTCCGTGGTCGTCTTTTTTTAAATTTACAGAATTGATTCTGGAAAGATATTTTTGATGCGGAAAATTTTTGAAAGCTTTAGCCCAGACAATTAAAAATAGTAAGCTTCAATTTGTTAGGGAGAAATTGATTTTCATTTTCTAAAGTGTTTTATGAAAACCCAGTGAAGAAAAAGCTTGATTTATTTTTCCGCTAAGATAATAAATGGAGGCTTGATTATCTGGGTGTGTTAAGTTACGGGAAAGACGTTTCATAGGATTATTTATTTTGCCTCTTTTCTTAGAAAAATACTCTATAGAAGTTGTGGGAATGATTTATATGAAAATGTAAAAGTGAACGAAATTTTATTTACTCAGTGGCGATAACGATTTTAATGTATAAAAAAACTGCTTGTAGTTGAAGAAAGACTCTAGTCAATATACATATGTTAGTGACATCTTTACAAATAAATGGTGTTTTGAACGATTGATCATATTAAAAAGCATATTTGAAGAGAGTTATTCTTTTATAAGTTTATACTCAATTATATGGATTATAATGTTTCTAGCACTTGAAAATGGTTGTTTTCTGAATGGTTGCTTGATAAAAAAGTTATAGCAAAAAATAACAAAACATTGTAATATTTTTTAGAAAAATAAATGTATCTTTCTACATTTTATAAGGTAAGAAAGATGTTATTTAAGTATCAATTTGAGAGAAAACTTTTCTCAAAGTTTTAAGGGAAGTAATTGGCTTATATTTACATTTATAAGCGAAAAAAAAACATGAATGTAGCTATTCTTATGACGAAATTATTATTCTCTAAAAAAAGCTTCTTCTTACCTTTCTTTGAGTAACGTTTATAGGGTATATTTTTAATTTATAATCCTCGGGAAGAGTTACTTCTTCAATAAGTTACTTAATTTATTTAAAAGCTTTTTGCAATACTCTTAAAAACCGAAATATGTCTCCATCACTTCCTATAGATTAAATCGCAAAAAGAATTCAATTTCGGAATTCGGATTCCTAGAATCAATGTCCTACCATTAAGATCGATAAAGGAACATGGTCACATAGAAACCCCCAGATTCAAGAGGGGATACTACCCACCCTATAAGGCCCCTCTCGCTTTTACCCGAACCCCTCTGAAATCAATCAACCGAATTTCAATCCGAACTGTCCCTCCTCGGTCGAAAAATAATAATAATAAAATAACACATTTTAGCCCCTCACTTTCGAATTTCTCTTCGAAAATCCTAGATTTGTACATTACTGGGGGAAAATCCCTCTTAAATTGGAAGAACCCGGAAATGGAGGAGAAACAAGACTGGCCGCTCTCTATTCTTTCCAAAAGTAATCAATCTACAAGTAGGAGAAATCTCCTCTCCCTACTACTCCATTCCCCTCTTCTCAGTAGCCAGTTCAGTTCCTACTAGGAACTGGAAAAATCACAGATGAATACCACGCTCTTCGCTCGGATGAGTTGGCAGGAGGAGCCATATGCGTGAATTAGAAAGTGTGGACTGGATTTGTTTTTTATCTCTTTTTTTTGTCTGTTTACTTTATCATTCGGAGGCATTTCTTTTTTTCTATTTTTGCTGTTTTTTTTCTTCGCAATTCCGTAAGTCTCGAGATCGCGGGATGTTTTCTCAAACGCTCGCATTTCCGGGACTATTGACTAATGGCTTCATCAAGAGCGTATATGGTTTTTGGGTATCGGAGAGAACTCTAATCAAGAAGTTCGTTTTATGCGCTGTTGAAGGCTTTAATAACTGATTGGATTGGGAATGTTTAGGAGAAGTGTTACTTTTTGAGTACACGATTGTAAATTCATTCCTAAGCGTTTACTGTTTTGCCAACCTCCATATTATGCCAATAATTTCAATCGGTATAGGTTTTCTACAGTTATTATTTTATCTATTTTTCTAGTTAAAGTTTCTTAACACTAACAAAACCCATGCTACGCTTCACGTTTTAGTTGTACTGTTTTTTATTAAGCATTTCTGTACTTTGTGTATAACTTTTAAAAATTAACTGAATTATTTTAATTTTACATCACACACATAAAATTATAAATAAAATAGGTGAAATTTAAAACTAGTAAAATTATTAGTAAAATTTTAAATTAGCACTTTTACAGAAGTTGATGAAAGTTTGCTTACTTGCAATCTAATTGTTCACAAAAATTCATTATTACTTTTTATAAGTTTTCGAACACAATATTTATTAGTGCTTTATTTATTATGCTGTGTTTTATAGGCACTTCCTAAAATCATACTTATGGGTTGATAAATGTTACCTCATGTCACGCCATGCTGGTTTCAAATAATTTAAGTGACATAACTGAATGCAAAATCATACGTTTTTACGAAGAGACATATATGGTATTAAAATAATTTCATTATATTTTCACAGGGGTAATCCTGATCCCGATTCCATAAAAATGTTTATTGGCCAAATTCCAAAGCACTGGCACGAGTCTGATGTTACAAAGCTATTAGAAGAATTTGGCCCAGTATTTCAAATCAGTATTCTCCGAGATAAAATTACTCAACAAAGTCAAGGTAAGTTTTCCTTTCTATATTTTATGGTCTGTGTTACAACGAAAATGAAGGATAGCAATACAAAGTGGTAGTTCCAGATCTATAGCGTGGTATGACATACAAAGATGACTCGGAATAATACTATTCTCGCACTTTTATTTGCTTCCAAAATGCGTTCGTCATAAATCAATGTCTTCCCATGTGAATGGGCAAGAGGTCATCGTACGTGTGACGCCTACCACATAATAAGAATGGATGAACGGGGCAGCAAATGATAGTTGTCCGGTGCCGGACGACGTTCAAGATCAACACATAGGCCTACACGTAGCAGGTCGGGGAAAGGTATAACCTCATTACGGGTGGTCATGCTTGTGACAAATTCTATTATTGGTACAAAGCAGTGAGTCAGAAACGGCGTAAAAGTGCTTACAGGGTGAGTAAGGTTGGGTGAGCGCACTTATGGGTTTTATCCATGGATTCATTGAACAACAACCCTTATAGATGTATTGAAAACCTGATTAAAATTCCGTTGGAAATGATGAAAGTGTTCTTCTTTAAAAGGGAGTATTTCTCAAGATTTTTTTAGTTAAAGTATTTTCCTATTCCCGCACAAAATAACGTGCAGTGTTTGAAAATAATATAATTTCGTAATAGTTACCCGTTGAATACTAATAATATCTGTTTACATTTTTTATGCAGATAAGTATACATTACGGGATTGAATTTTTTATTAAAAATGAAAACAATTCAATGACACTTTATTGTAGATGATTAAATATTTTAAAATAAAGAAAAAAATATTAGATGAAAATTAGAAAACAATTACTTTTAAGTTTTTAATTTAAAACATATATCTAAGAAGTTTTAAACAAAAAAACTCTCAAATTTACTTATTTTGTAAAAATACAGTATTTTATTTTTCACTTCTAAAATATAGTATTTATTTAAAGCTATATTTAAATTTAACTTCATTTTGATACATTCAGTATAAATTTTATAAAATACATTTTACTTATTACGTATAATTATATCATTAATATTATGAAAAACAAATATTTAATTACTTATGTTTGTTTAAAGCTTGATGGTTTTAATGCTTAAAAACGTTATTGTCAAATTTAGTATTTTATTTACCAATTTACAGTACTTGCTTTGAATTTGAGATTGAAAATAGAGATCCAACAAACCTTTTTTATCGAGAGTTCTTCTTGTACAGCTTTATTTGACACATCTACGTTGAAAAAGAAATAATATATCAAAAGGGAATATGTGAATGGGAAGTGAATTAATTGAATTGAATTGAATTGAATTGAATTTATTGTCACAAACACAGTATTACATAAAATACAATGAAATGACAACACAAAAGAAAACATTAAACTTAAAAAGACAAATAAAAAATAATAATTATTATTTATGTGATACCAAAAAGGCAAAATTATGCCCGTATATAGTATCAACAATGATTTCTACTACAATATTATCTCTGGCAACAGTTGCTTATTACTTAGCTATTGTAAAGAGAATTTCTATTGATTCTTGCGCCTCGATAAATTTATATATATCATATTTAAATTCTGTAAAATTATAAGTTAGTTTAGTAGTTTCGTTTAATTTATTAAATATATATGGACCCAATAAAGCATGTGAATATTTCATTAATCTGAATTTAATTATGAATGCAACTAATAACCTATAGATAAAAGGTACTGAAGTGAGTACCCGATTAGACATTAGACTTCTTTCTACCAGCTTGACCTTTCAGTACTAAGTATCAGTGCTGTGAAATTTGTTCTTATGGTTAATTATTTTTATCACTCCTCATTATATTCAGTGATTGATGAGTGAAATATCAAGAATAGTGCAAACACAAAATTAGTGTTCGGCAACTAGTGGTAAAAAAATAGTTAACTACCAACTACTAACTAGTCTGGGAAAATCTAGTTGCAACTAGTAGTTAACTATTTTTTCCTGGGACTAGTTACAACTAGTAGTTAACTGTTTCCCAAAGTAGTTAACTAGTCTATAGAGCATTTTCAATCACATGACTCGGACCTAACAACGGCCTTAGCAACAGAAAGGCTACAGTTTTTTGCCCTACAGAGGTTAACAGTTACAGAAAATTATTAGCCGTGGAAATCTTCTATTGGAGCATTTGCAATCATGTGACCCCATACCTAAAAACCGCCTACAGATAAACAACAGCCTTAGCAACAGTTAAAAGCCCTACAAAAGGTACACATCAGTTAAAAGAAAATAACCGGTTGTGCCGTCACCTGAAAACACTCTAATTTCATAACCTATTTTTTGCCCAAATTCTAATACATCTTTCTAATCTATATCCCAAAAAACGCGCAAAAAGGGCCTTTAATTCTGGTTATGGTATTTTGAGTACTCTTATCTTAATTAAATTTCTTAATTAAATTTGTTACAGTACAATTTTTTCTATATTTTGATAAAAATTTTAATAATTTTTTTGAAAGTAGTTGAAATTTTGAAAGTAGTTTCAACTAGTAGTTATTAAAAAAAGTAGTTCAACTAATAGTTGAACTAGTTTAAACCAAAAGTAGTTAAACTACTAGTTGCAACTAGTTCTAGTTAACTAGTGCCGAACATTACACAAAATCCAGCAAACATTTTCATAATGAACAGATCATTTCCAAAACAAAACATCTCCAGCATGAAAGGAAACTCTCTTTTCCACCAGCCATCGCTCCTGATTCATATTAGATTTTACTTTCCATTCCCATTTCACTAAATCTCTATTCCTTCCCAACCGTAAGCGAGTTTTTTTTTTGCGGATTAAACCTGATCCCCTCCAATGTTTCATTGCACTCTGGCCTCCAACTCCACAGAGAAGGGACTTTCCTTGTTTTTGAGATCCTTTCCCAATTTCACGTTTTTACGCACCGCATTCATTCTTTTAGCCGACAGGTAGGCGGGAGAGATCATAAATATTTATGAGTACTTGCTTTATTTGAATACACTTGCAGAATAGCCTCGCTGTACCCTATCCTCCTGCCTGGCCGTTTCGCGAAATAAGATAAATAGAAATCTACTTTTATTGTTCGTGCTGGTAACCCCGTGGATTATTCATAACGGTATGGGAGTAATTTGTCATTAAACATTGAGAGGTGTCTGAGGTTTTTCTAAGAAGTGCCGTTTTTTTTCCGGAAGTATACGCGTTATCTTGTAACGTGTCTGGTTTTAGTTTTTGGGAGATGAGAGAGGTAGGTGTAGCAAAATGTGTAAGGTGCATGATAGGTCAGTGATGTATAACTCAGTAAAGGTTGTGGGTTTTATGTTTCAAAATATCAAATTTGTTTCTTTTTATTTCTGTTATTCCATGGGTCTTTCGATTGGTGTGTATGTTACGAGCAATGTGATAAATCCCGGCGTTATTAATAATGCCCAGCTTATCACTTTGACCTTAACAAATACATGCCAATGCTGATATAATTGATTCGAGAGTATTCACTGAAATTCAGAATGTGATGGAATTATTAACAGAAAAATCTAATTTTGCGTTGAAAATTTTAATTAAACAAGCGAGATACTTCGGTCACATTTCTGAACTGATAATTTTTTTTGTTTTATTATTTGAATTTAAAAAGATAATCCATATTTCACATGTGACATTAAACTGAATAAATAATCCAGGATGATAAGGAGTTGCTAATACAGAAAAGGAAATAGTATATGCAACTTCAAGGAACTTTGAAAATAAACTCATAAACTCTACCCGTGCAAGACCGGGTATATCAGCTAGTGTACATTAAGCAGTGTAATTATAAAACATTTTAAGTAAAACAACTGAACTATTATGGTATATTTCTGTAATTTAATTATTTTCTTAAATTTCAGATGTTATAAAGAAACGTGTATCTTAAATTTCAAAAAAGACAAAAAACCGAGAAAAATACAACAAAAATTAGACAAATTATCCTGAAACATGTTTTTTGAAGTAAAAAATGATAATTCTTTACAATTTAAAATATATTTACCCTATTTTTAGAGCAATAGAGAAAGTTTTATTGTCTATTAGACCCCACAAGGGGGAATATTAATACTTTTTTTTCAACATGGTAGGAAGGTTAAGATGTATTAAACAGTCTCTACATTTTACCTTTTCCTTATTTTGGTTTGTTTTATTTATCAAAGGAAATTAGTAATATTTTTACTATTACACTTACTATAATCATTGTTGTTTTATTATATTTACTATCTCTAACCATCCTTACAATTTTATTATACATTTTATTCACGGTGTTTCAACAAATCTGGCCAAACTTTGCGTAGAAAAATTCCTTGTGGGGAGAACATAAAAATATCCAAAGAACTTATACTTCTACGATGCGTAAATTATTTCGAATATACTAAAATTAAATATAAATATAAAATTAGTTCGTAGATGTATAGTTTATTATGGGCATTTTTTTGAACTCTACGCGCAAGAATCTGGTTGTGCAGATTATATGTGGAGTTGTTGAAACACCCTGTACAGTAATATTACTTAATGATTTTAATGTATCAAAATCTTTGATATTTTCTAGTCACTTAACCTTTTTAAAAACTTTAATTAAGAATAAAAATCATTTCATCATGTTCCGGATCCCTGTAAATTGAGTTTTGGTATTCAATTTAAATTTTCTATATCAACATTCTTGCTTACAATAGCAAATTTTGCTATTGTCTCTTTCATATTTTTTTAAAAATGAAACTTTTTTAAAGCATAACATTGGTTTACTAGTCAAAAATTAAATTTGAAAAAATAATTTGAAAATTTTTGTGAATTTTTTCTTTTAAATCAAACGTGAATAATTTAATTCATCTTATAATACATTAAAAATTTCCCTGTTCAACATCGTGTTTAATATGTAATCCCATTTATTTTTCTATAACTTAAAATTTCCATCTGCTTCCGAAAGAATCTTTATCCTGCTTATGAAAAATGATTAACTAAATAAGAAAGAGAACAACAAATTAGTTTTTATAAGATTTTCTATTTTGTGTTTTAAAAGAGAAATATTCTCCCCAAATTTCATAGTGCATCGATGTATGAAAGTAAAGAAACAAAGTTCGTGTGTTTTTAATGGAAAACGTGTGTTTATGATAAGCTCTTGAAAATTAATTACTTGTTTCAACTGAACTATGATGTTTCTTGGTCAGTTTAATTGAGTTTTTGTTATTCTTGTTTGGGAATTACCTTGACTTCTTTTGAGAAATATTTAATCATTCAATACCGGAAAGAGGTTTTTTTTCTGCTTTAAATTTTTCATCCTTCTATTTCTATAATTGTTTTTTTTTTTTTGTTTAGGAACTCGTGTTTATGTAATTAATGAATGCTATGCCATAGCTTAATAAAATATATTCGAGTAAGAAATGCTGTAAATGATCCTTGATTATGAATGGAGGATTTCAAGCATGCTGTAATTAAAATTTGTTTCAAGATTTCAATAAAAATAAAAATTTTAATTTGAAAGTGTATTTAATCTGAAAAAATATTGATTTTAAAAACGAGATGTACCTTTATTTTCGTATAATATTAGAATTCTCTTTAAATTAATCTTTAAACCACAAACATTTTTGATTAGTTAATTTGAGACTACTAAAATTGATATGTCTGGTATTTCTACGAAATCTCTAATAAATAATTACTTAAAAAGAAAATGAGTTATTGAACAATAACTCATTTTATTCTTATATTTTAATATTTTTAAAACATTCAAACAAACTGAGGGAGATAGACCATATAAAATAGCTTTAAAAATAAATTTATCTATTAAATGTATTTAATATTTTTATTTTAAAATATAATTTTTCTTAATGTAACGCTTATTGAATAATATAACCCGCATTGAATGTTTTATGTTATAAAATAAAAATTATTTTACAGCATAACGCATTCAATTTTTAATTTTCTTTGTGATTTTTAACATACTTGTGTTGAAGCTAATAGATACTTTCGGGGTTTTTTTTATTTGTAAAGTTAATAAACTTACGTTCCCCAAATCTCTAGCTTTTAAATTCTTAATTTTATAGCCCAAAGTAATTTTTGTGCGTACTCTTACCCTCCCTTCTCCCTGACAGTCCAATTCCTGGAAAAAATTTATTTTTCGACTTTTGGCCAGCTTTTTTGAGTTTTAGGACCACTGTACGTCACCACGAAAAGAAGAACGAGATTGTAATACGTGAAAACCCCGATAGGTCAATAAAATGCAACACACAATATTGCTCTTTTCATGGGAAACTCTTGTTTTTGTTTCATATTCGGAGAGATCTCATGAAATTCATCTTAAGGAGAAATTCTTTACATAGCTTGAATGCAACCATTCAATATTTTTTACATGAAAACGTAATTTTCATTTTTTACACTAAAACCCTTACAGGTGCAATACAACTATACGTATACCTTAATAATTTGTGTGCAATCATTCTTTGTTTTTATGAATCCAAATCCCCTTTTAGTCGTGTGCTCACCTCAAGTTTTCATCAACTCAATGTGGAACTATTCTCAGGTGTAGTTCTCCAAATACAGTATGCCTCTCGGAGAAACACAGTTTTTAATTGCTTTCTCTTAATACCAACATATTAAACATTCCAACCCTAATTTCCTTGTATTTTTTGTTTTGATGACCAGATTAGTTCATCGGTGCTTGAATCTACAGCAAATTAAAAAATAGTTCTATTACTTTTATTAGGAATCGCATATATACGAGGAACTTCTAATGTATTTAATTTTCTGTGATCACGGCATTACGTTTTTTATTATAAATAAACATTTTAATTAACATTACTGAGTAAAATTACTTCAACGTAATCTGCATGTTTTGTTTTTATGTAGGGGAACCCATAACTCAATAAATAAATAAGGTATTTACTTTTTTCAATAAATCATCAAGACATCAATTAAAACACATTTTCTTTCAATATGTGCTGGTGTAACCACATGTAAAAAAGTGCAGAAAATTGAATGACTTAAAATTCTTAATTTTAAAAGAAAACATTTTTCATAAAATGAATGTATGGGATGTAACGAAATTTCTAGTAAAATATTTTAAGAATTTTTTCAAACAATAAGAAAATGATCTTATATGATTATGATTAAAGTAAATAAGTGTGCTATGACAATAACGATCTATAAAATATCTCCTTCACAATTAAGTAAGTAAGAAAACTGTAAAACCATTTTTAATTTTTTACCTACTGTTTATGAAAGGTACATAAAACTTTTTAATTGCAAAATTCCCTTTCACTAAATATGTAGTAACAAAACGCTTTACTTATAATAAAGTCTCCGGGTTACATATGCTATGCACTTTGATGAATTTATCTAATGTGGGATTAAATTTTTATTCATAAATTTATCTGATGGGAACATCTTGTCTCAAAAACACAATTTCAGCGACAAAAAAAAATGCTCAAAATGTATTCTAGTTTTCAGCTCAGAATTGCAAAAATAAAATGTGTTTTGTAATAAGAATGATAATACATGTTAGAGTCATTAAACACATTCTAATTAAAAACATAAATTAAGGGATCGCATCATAAAATAATGAATAATGCAGTTTTATAAAATGTAACCAAACAGTCGTTCTGGTAAAATTGCACTACTCATTATTATCCATTACCCCGAGATTGTAACCAACCCACAACACATCTTCAACAACACTGAAACATTTTATCCTCATATACACTTCGCAAGAGGTAACACCTAATCAACAGAGTTCTATCCCCATGAATAAAAATCAGCGACTGTTTACTCCGAACTCAAGTGCAACGAGCGAGTCAATATTACTACCCGAACCAGAGCGTAAATAACAAAAAGTAGATACTTTTTTCCGCTATAAATACCCACCCTTTTTCTAATATAACGACTTGTAAACTAGCACTATTACAGGGAGGCCAAATTACCTGTATCGCCAGGTGGTCTGAAAATTTGCATCCATATTAAACACGCAATTTATATAAATGTTCGCTGGAACTTCATCTGCTGTTGATCGCATAAAACACCACGGTCCAAGACCGCCTTTTCAAATTGCCCGAAGAACGCTCGTTTCCAAATAGATACTTTGCGTTTTTTTGTTCAGGCTTTTTTCCATAGAAGTAATGTTGACTAGAGTGCGCTTCCACCTTCTATTTTCATTAGAGAAACCGTGGCAATCGTTGGTACATCAAAAATGCATCTCAATTTTCGGCCAATCTAAGTTTTTCAATGCTTTTTTTCCAGTGGTTCCCAAATCGAAGAAATTAGCAGACCAAACATCATCATTCACGGACCCTCCTTACTCTGTACCCCTATCTGCTTCTTCACATCCCTTTTCTCTTCAGCAACTGTTTTCACTTGAGCCTCTCCCTGTTCATCAAGATATCTTGCTCTTGAGCCTCTTTTGGGATCCTTTTATTCTTCAGCATCTTTTTGCCTTTTAGTATCTTATTGCGCTAGTTCCTCTTTCAGCACCTTTGCATTTCTTAGTTGTTTAGCCATCTCTGCTTTTGAGCTTCTCTCTGCTCTTCAGCATCTGCTGACTCTTGAGCATTCTTTAACATTCAACTTTATTACCATCTATAGGTGTCTCACACTGTCCCAGTTTCGTTAGGTAATGATATTGTCATTCAGGGAGCCTTTTTCCAATCGCTGGCATTTGGTGTTCCACAAAGCTCCTTTTTCACTCTAATTAAGAAATTATATTTCCTCAAATAATAGTATAACGAATCTCGAATGACTCAAACGGAACTTAAATGGTTTATTTTACATACATAACATTTTACATATATATGTATTACCTCTTTCTCCATAACTTTATAAAATATCATTAGGAGCGGTGTGTTAAAATACCGCAATGTGTTAAAATCAACGCAAAAAGACAAACAACTCCAACTCTTTATTATCTTTATCGTTGGAAATTAATTATTGTGGGGATTTCATATCTCTCGCTTCTCTCTTATTTTTTCAAGTAGGAAATTTAAATGCGATGGGTTTTCTAGGGGATAACATAACGAAATTTGACAAATCCTAAACACCTCAGTCTGCTATCCTACTTAAGACTTTTTCATTTGATTACGGATTTCTTTACGCCACAGACTCATTCCATGTGGGGTTGCAACTGAAGCACGCTCTATCCATAAATTATCTCTACGAGTTTCCAACCCGCTATTCTCCCCAAAATTGTACCGGCGCGGTTTTAAACTTGTGTGTTTTTATTAATACGCGTTTTTTTCTTGAGTGTTTTCAGGGGCCCTGAAGGGCTGGAATGAATTTGAGAGTTTGGAATTAATTTTCTCGGGGGATGAACGGGCTGGTAATTCTCTCTGGGTTCTTTCCCTGAGTTTTTAGGGGGGGGGGAGAGGAGGAACGTTTTCGAAAAGAGTGTTAGCGACTGGCAACGAGGTGACCAATGTTATCGTTAATAATGGAAATTCTTTTTGGTGAATTGCCAAAGAAGTGAATGTAGCGCAAATGACTCTTGTTATTTGCTGTTATGCGTGTTTTTATTACATTCGCTTTTTATATTAGGAATTCAAGGGGCTTAAGTTTTAGTAAGAGTGCTGCGAAGGTTTCCGTACGTTACTTTCCTCCATGTTATTAAAGTTGATGAAATTGGTTTCAACTCTTCTTTTTGTAACTCAATAAACTAATAATATTTACTTCCTAATTTTTAGAAAAGTTGTTCTAAAACTCAATTTCTTTTTAGTTCAAGTGAAGATATTATACTCTTTATTATTGAATTCCCCAAATATATTTTAATTAGTGATAAGTAAAGATAGGTATGATTTTGTTTTTTATAACAGTGAATAATCATCTTTCAAGAGTCTGTCACAAAGTATGAATTAATCAAACTAAATAATTGAGAATTGAACTCATGAAGTTTTTTTGTAACAGATGATAAAATAGCGATTACTATGTAAAGTTTATCAATTTAAATATTATAAAAGTAAACATCACAAATGCTTAATTTGACTATTTTATTGCATGCATCTTTATTTTAAATTACCTACCTAACCATTCAGTAAGAGTTTTACAAATTAAAACGTCCTTATTATGGTGAAAAATAGGTACAAAGATATCGAAAGAAGATTGAAATTTAAATTTCGTATATAACCATTTCAACCAAATTGTTTTAGACAATTCTTCACCTTTTTGAAAATACATTTAGAATTTTAATAATGTGCATATGATGAAAGATTCGAAATTATTCTAAGTAAAATTTATTTAAGACATTATGAATAAACATATAGGCTCAAATATAATAATCAAACTGCGCTTGATGGATTCAACGAAGTTTTTATTTCAAGCGGAAAATTTCCCGTGAACGCATCACCCCATGATATTCCCAGACAACTCATTCATTCCCCGTCATAAACTTAAAATTCTCTCTCAAAATATCCCAACTTTTCCATCCTCCGCCCAACTACTCCTGCCCAAAATTGAACCTCCTCGTCTACTCCCGAACCTCCTCCCGGCGAACTCAATTCACTTGACAGATGGCTTCATATCAAAACCCCTCCGCCACCGCCATAACTTCCAACATCCATCTCATTTCGAGGGCCCAGAACTTATTCAAATTTCACCCGCCCTCTCCGGATTAAAACCCCGTTAAAACCGACCCACATTCCCGATCCTTCAAACAGAGACGGCCAATATACGTCCCCCCAAAAAAGAATGCTCATTCCTGGTCTGTTTTTCAAACAAATTCCCGTTCGACCAGCTATCTTATTAGAGCCAACATCCGTGAAGTACAACCAAAATTCCCCCATAATCATTTTCTACTCTATGTACCCTCCAGGCTGGGATGGGGGCAATATCCATGTAAATACTCCCCCTCCCGCTCCTCCCCCTAAACTCTTCGACTGTTTGCGAGGGGGACAAATCTTGATATTCATTTGAAGATCGGAGAGAGGTAGAATTCCTGACGTTCCATGCATGGTCATATTTTGCTCCCCAAAAGTAATAAAAGCGGATTACTCCTCTCAAGATGACAGCCATTTTGTTCGATTCCTTTCCTTTTCTTGCACCGGCTCATCTCTGCTGCTTTTTCTCTGGGTTTTTATTCCTGCATATTATTCCCGGGGAAAGTACGTGTTTGAAGGCTCTATGAGCGGGATTCCTGGAAATCCGACTTTGCTTTATGAATGAATCCATTTGTTTTGGGTAAAGTTTTTGGGGGTCGTGCTAGTATATTGGGTTTAATGGCGTATCCTCAATGTTCCTATAAAACATGTTTCAAGTACAGAAATATATACGAAGAATTGATGTATGCAATCTCGAAGGTTTGAACAAATTATACGAATAATATACAACATTTCTTTCCCATAATAACACACTAGTGAAAACAAATTCTTAAAAATTGAGCTGGTTAGAAGTAAAATTGCGCTACGTCTAAAAATAATAAGAGTTAAGAACGGAAATGCATTTTTTATTCCTTTTATTTAGAGTAAGAAAAACACTATATTGATATGAGCTGACTGTGTGTCCACATACAAGACACAAGAGTTTTTCTATTCTATTTCAATATTTACGATAAACTAAAACACAGTTTATACTTTGAATAAAAAATGAAATCCTTTGAGATTCCACTTTTGAAGGTAATTTAAGGTTGTCGTATGTTTTAAAAAGTAGTAGTAACAAGAGATATTTTTAAATTTATTCATTCTAGTGAAAAGAAAGCGAAGCACGGTTAATAAATCTTTCGAAATATTTCTCTTTAAATCCTAAGAAATATGTTTTATAAACCGATCTTAAACTCTCCAAATTGAAATTTTATTTTATTTTAAGCAAAATGTAAATGTAACTTCTAATTTTAGGTGGGTCTGCCTAAAAGATATTCCCTTTAAGTGCGTTTAATTCAAAGTTATGGTTACATAAGAATGAGGTAATTATAATAACCAATAAATAATGTATGCGGTTTTCAAAAACTTTTATTATTCGTTTGTTTCTCTAGTGTTTTATGAGTATTTCCTTAAATTTCAATATCATTTAAATGCATTTTCATTTATAAAAGGTTTATGCTTTTAACTAAAATTCACCCATTATTCAAAGTGTACTACTTAGAAACGAAAATTAGAAAAACACACAACTAAAATTTTGAGAAACCAAGCTGAACAAATCTTATAATCTCATCAAATTTTATTGATAATCAAATCTTAAACCCATTACTGTTAAACAAAACAAACCATCATCATAAAATTGCACCGATTAATGCAAGAAATAATATTCGAGAGTACAAAAATTTCATACATAGAAATTAAAATCACATTGCTGAAAAGTTTGAGCTTAAAATAAACCATAAGCATAAAATTGGCTAGTTTTTACACTAGATGCTTCTTAAATTGCTTATTCAGGTTCATCCTAATAATAATCAAAAGTTTACTGCTACGGGGTGTAGAGTTAATTGAAGTACCCTAAAAAAATTTTTTAGATGTGAAATCTAATTATGACTTTAATTTCATCCTCAGAAGTCTTTGCAATTATAATTTTATTTTAAATGAGATTCCTTCTGAAGTAATTCCCTGTTAAAGAATAAGCTCCAACGGTAATTAAACTCAAAAGTAGCATTTTTGTGATTTTGGCTTAATGAAGCAAAAGCTTGATTAGTTTTGTTTACCTGTTGTAATAGTTACACATTCAGAGAGGATTATCAACACTGTGTATTTTAATTTTAAAAATTAAAATATAAAGAGACCTTTTACACATGTTAATGTTCCAAATGAGATCATCAATTTGTAACCTTATCTAACAAAATTTGTTATCAATGTAAGAATTTACTAGGTTGAGAAAATGCTACTTTTAGGTATAAAGATATTTTGCTTTCAAACTTACTATGTCATTTTTTGTAATATATTGACTATGTTTTCTGCTGAGGTATTTATTTCTGCTGATTTGTTGTAATTTTTTAAAGAAACTGATTCAAGTTATGAAGGTAATGAGAAATTTCTTCTCTTTTTATTTATCCAGAATGTAATTTAATACGTCATTTTCAGCAGTGGCGGCTGGTAGCAAATTTTAGTTTAGATGCAGGAAAAATTCGTAAACTAGTAATAAATCTCCAGCGTGATACAAAGCACCAAAGATAACCTATTTAAGATGTTTTATTCATTAAGCTAATTTATATTGTAGTGAGGTTACCAGGAAGGACCAAATTAATTTAACCTTTAAAAATTCTTTAATGCAATGCATTTCGCATTGACAATTATTCCCCGTTGCAAAATATCACGGATTAGTATGAAAGTATGACTTTCTGTACATACTTTCACCGAGGAATTTAGCACTATAATATAGTAGATGGATTGTTAACCATAACGATGCATTCATTTACACGATTTGTTTTATTCCTATCAATTCCTGATAAGTCTATTACAATGAACACGTATTATGCAATCTGCACGAGAAAGGATTAAACAGGCAATGAGTCAAACACAACAAAAATTGAAAAGCCTCCATCCATCCCAAATTTTTCTATTTTCTTCCAAATCAGCAAAGTTGGAAGCTGCCGGGCTCACACATTCACGTAACAAACATCTCTTATCTCACCGTCCGCGTACAAATTAAACATCACAATGCACGAAGCCTTCCCCACGAACCTACTCCGCTATCTTTCCACTAGCGAAAAAGAAACTGCGCGTCGGAAAGCGGATTAAAGCGGAGCTGCTCAAACTTTGAACCGCCCTCCATAAAAAACAGAGGCTTAAGACTTAACACTGAACTCCGCATCCCTTCCAATTCCTCCTGAATTGCGAGCGGGCGAGGATACTCCGCGCTCCTTTCACTAGCTCCTAGAGTTACATGTTCCATCTCGCGAGCTACAAAAAGATTTCCGAGATTCTATTACCGATTTCCTTTCAGTCGCAACTCCCCATCAGGACGGAGAGTTCTGGTAAACATCTCTCGCTCTCAGGACAGCCGTGCTGAAGAATGGGGAACCGGTTCGCTGATGGTGCTGTGTAATCCGTTTTTTCGGAACTGGTTTTCGGGAGTTTAATGAAAATCGGAGTGGGTTGATGGTGATGGGTCAGTTGATATGATTTTGGAAATCTTGGCGATATCGTCTGGGGTGGAACTTGTATGGAGCATCCCCTGGTATTATATCGCCAAGGAAATGACCACTGTATATTTTTTGTGATGCTCGGTTATGGAATATGCGTGAGAATATATCTCGATCGAAATAAACAGCAGATAGCAATCGTATTTAAAATCAAACCCGGTTATGGTAAAATCCCGGCATTATGTTACACGTGCATGTATAGTCCGACAGCCACGAGAAAAACTTTTGACATCTTTTGACATCGTACAATATTGTGGGGATTGTTATGGAAACGGGTTATCCCCTTCAATTTCGGGGCTGATGGTAATTCAAAAACGCTGAAAAAACATTTTGTGCCAAATCTGTGTGACTATCATTTGGATTAGAACTTAGTTTTTCTGTCAAAGTTTATCACGTGGTGGTCGGACTATAGTTTTAGCGGAGTTTTTCTTTACATATTCTAATTTGTGAAAAAGATATTTGTGATAATGCACAATAAACGAGTTCTTCATTTTTTTCAGTTTAACCAAGTTTCTGAAGCATAAACTAAGAAATGTTTTTGTGTTTAAATGTAATAAAAATAAATATATTGAGTTTAATGTTTAACAAAATGATATCAGAAGGAGATTAAATATGATACTATATGTATAAACATTAAGATACAAACATGTGAAATAAGGGTGTTATCACAGACACTAACTTCCAAAATTAAACTGGAAGCCGGTTTTCTTAAAATCATGACATTTGTATTTAATCTCGTTTTTTAAAAATAAAAATGTCCAGAAATCAACAAATTTTTAATAAAAAGGCATTACAACAATAAGCTTCACAAAGCCACAGTGCTGCACGATTTCAAAACCTCTATACATCATGGACTCGGCACTGGCTAAAACCTTTTGTGGTTTCCGAAAATGAACATAAAAACCTTCTGTCAATACAGCCCTTCAAAACTATGTTCCGAGTCATTTTTCTATGGGAACAAATGTGAAATCTTGTTCCCGCCAGTATGCCGCTCTCCTCTTTTAATAATAAATTTCTCGAATGCAATTTTTGAGTATCGCGGCACTCAACACGTGCGGCAGGATGCAAAGCTTCCGCCGCATTTTTTCCGCTCCCCGGCCGCGTATATCCACGGATGGCAATCCCCCCTCCCCCTCTGGATTTCTAAGCGGGAAGGGATGAACATTGCATTCCTCTGAAACTATTTCTCCGTCATTTTTGCAGGGAGCCTTTTTGGCCAGGACTGTCACGCAGGACGCTACGAAAAAATTGGAGGTGATTGCGGCAACAACGAGCTAACTCCAATGTAAAGCCGTTGGAGTTAGCTCGCTCTGTAAAAAAAAAAAATAGCAATTGCGTCATTTAAGGTCAAAATCAAGCGCCTCACGTGTGGCCTTCGTAAAAGCCGCGTCCTGCATAATGCATCGACGGCCGCACTATTATTCTTCCTTGTGATCTGTTTCAATTGCGAAAAATGCGATCTGTTTATGTTCTTCGCTTATTTTTTTTTCACTCTGCAGTGTTCTGATAAATAGTGGGGCTCGTCGGTTATTTACATTATTTTCGCTTTCAGAAGCATAAATAAAAGTTGTTTTCGCTTTCTGTCACACGCCGCCTTTGATTTGTTTGCTTTTTAGAAAGGGGCTTCATATATGCTTTTTTTCCCGCAGCTGGGATTCTTCCGAAATTGAAAAGATTAGGTATGTAAATAATCGCGAATGGCCTGGGATTAAAGAATAGGAAGTGGCTTTGTTGTTTTTTTTTCTCCTGCTGTTTGTTTGAAGATTTGTTTACAAAGTATGTTTAAATGAGAAGTTTTATTTGTTTTCGTTCTTCTCTTCTATTCCATTTAACGATTCTTCAGTTTAACGAGGGTTCTCTAAAATGTTGGTTTTGTTCGATTTTATGAGGATCTAATTGTTTTCCTTTTCCATTAGAGGCCAATACCTTTCTTTCCCTCCTGATATCTCCCCTTTCCGGGAAGTACGTTCCTTCAAAATAAATTATTACTATTTTTGAATGTTCTTTTTGTTCGAAACGTTCCTCACTGGATGCAATTTAAAAATAGACTTTCTGGGTTTTGATTGGATGTAGCAGAGCGAAAGGTTGCATCTAGAATTATTTTTCCCCTCAAAAATAGGTTTTTTTACTCGTAGGGTTTACGTTCTTTAATTTGGAAAATAGAGGTAAAAGTTTCGTTAATAATATTTCAAAAAGGCATTATCTGTGTTCTGTTTTTTGAAGTTTCTTTCTTAATTAATGTTTGTTTGATGAGAAATAAAATAAGCAGAGTCAATTTTTAAAGCCTAAACTACATAATTAATGGTATATTATATTATTTAACTTAAAAAGAATTACATGTATAGACATTTTCGATGCAATAAATATTGATATTAATTTTCAAACGTTAAATTTTTATAAAGGGTATTTAATCTATGTCTACTAAATATTACTGGGTTAATAGTATATAATAGTATAGTATATGGTAAGCCTAAACCCCAAAAGATTGTCATATTCTCATACTTTTTGATTCTGGCTATATTACCAGGTTGGAAAATTTTCATTTCCCTTATTAGTGAAATATGTGAAAATAAACTTAATTTTAAGTTTACTACTAAGTTGATTGTGAATTTGAATGTTTAGAAAATTGATCCCACTTAGATCAAATAGTTTTAAAATTACTTATAATAGAGATATTAAGTATCTTTTAAAGTGAAATACAATACAAAATCAGGTACGATTTTTAAATTACTTGTGAATTTTTCACATAATTATTTTTCAATATCCAAAAAGTACAATTTTTATTATTTGACAAATTGGTTTCATTCAATTTTAACACACATATACTTTATAAAAATAGAAAAAGGTATTTTTTTCTATAAAAATAGCTTTAGACTACTAAGTTATGGTGCAAAAATGTTTGAATTTATCTAATTGTTACAAACTATGCAAAAATAAAGGTATTATATTCAGTGTTATTGAAGAAATTGAAGAAACTATAAAAGCTATTGTAAAAAACATGGAAAACATTAGTGGTCTGTTATTTTCTGAAAAGAATAATTTTATTAAAAATAAGAAAACAAATTGTACGTAAAACATAATCTAATAATTTTGGAATGAAACAAGGACGATGAATGGGAAACAAACAGATACTTCTTAAACTGAACTAAATAAAACTAGACCCCAACCCACATCCCTTGCATTATTTTAAAGACCCCATACCCCAAAAGACCCGCTCGACCAGCATAACCTCTTAGGATAAAGAACTAAGACCTCCATAAAAATTCGTTTCCACCCATGAGATGGTTGGCCAGAATAGACCAGTCTAATCTGCCGGGGCGTCGCATGGCACATTCCTGATCTCGCAGGCAGCAACCTTTTAAGCAGGTCTGATCGATCTAATTCCAACAGCCCTTCTGGACACCGGTTAATGCTCTTCAGCAAGTTTGTCGCAGAAGGTCTTCTGGGACCTTTGCCTGCTGCTACTGGTGGAAAAAGCTTTCGGCCACCTTCGTTCGCTGAGGCTCGTAAATAAGGATGAATTAGAGGGCTGTAAATCTAACTCTTGTTTGGCTGGGGAGTGAGGGTAAAGATATTAATTGGGGGTTGGATGTTTTGCGGGGAAAGTGTGTTGGTTTTTGAAACTGTGCGTAAGTTCAGTGAGGATTGTTTTGTGTAGTGTAGGGGGTTGCCGAATTGACGTAGAGAATCGTAAAGTTCTTATAATTTAGGAAAAAAAACCACCAGATAGGGAGGGATAATTCTTTACAGTAATCGAAATTTCTAACTTTTAGTGTCAATGCCATACACGAATGATACTTATTATTGCCTATACTTCTATGGGACATTAAAGTAGTGTTCGGCAACTAGTGGTCAAAAAGTAGTTAACTACCAACTACTAACTAGTCTGGGAAAATCTAGTTGCAACTAGTAGTTAACTATTTTTTCCTGGGACTAGTTGCAACTAGTAGTTAACTATTTCCCAAAGTAGTTAACTACTAGTTAACTAGTCTATTTAATTTCATAACCTATTTTTTGCCCAAATTCTAATACATCTTTCTTATCTATATCACAAAAAACTTTATGCTTCGCTCAAAACGGCGCTTTATTTCTGGTTATGGTATTTGAGTACTCTGCCATGACATTGTAGTTATAAATAGCAGTGTAATTTTTGTATATTTTGATAAAAATTTTAAATATTTTTGAAATTTTAAACAAAATTTTTTTTTTAAAGTAGTTGAAAATTTGAAAGTAGTTTCAACTAGTAGTTATTAAAAAAAGTAGTTTAACTACTAGTTAAACTAGTTTAAACCAAAAGTAGTTAAACTACTAGTTAACTACTAGTTGATCGGTAGTTAAATAGTAGTTGCAACTAGTTCTAGTTAACTAGTGCCGAACACTACATTAAAGGGTTAAGAAATGAAAAAAGTAATAAAAGGTTATTTATATTACGAGGAATAAATCATGTGCACTATTAAAGAACAATTAATTATTCTGCAAAAATATCTGTTCTTGTTACTCTAGGCTGCTATTATTGGAAAGGGGACTAATACGTGGTTGACATGTATAACAAAAGAGAGTAAGAAAATGTCAAGTTATATGTAAAAGTAAACATATTTATAAATATTGGGGGCAAATGGTTATCCATTACGATTGAATCTAAAAATAAAAATAAAGGCCTTTAAAAATATACCTTAAAAGTAATTCAAGTATTGAAATTGGTTGACTTTTTCTTTTGTTTTTGGATACGATAAGTGTTCGTAATATGATACAATGCAATGATTTTTGGGGTTGTCTTAAAAATATTTTCATGCACATCCAGCTCAAAAACATTTTTGAATATTTTCATGGGTGGCATTGGTCTTATAAAGACAGAATGCCCCTGTATGCCAAGATGAGAAGTATTCAATAAACGACCTACTCCGTATTGATATGTCTGTATTCAAAGTGTGAAATGAAACCATATCCTCTATCAGGAGTAAGGGCCAGAATACCCGTGAAACACAAAATGAAATGGGCCCAAAATAGTTTAGAGCCAAAGCATTTACCCGAAGCGCGGCAAAATGGAAACATTTCCCACTCTTTACAGCCGTACATAAAACGATGGGAAAGGGATCCGTCTATACACACCATCCGCAATCGATGGTGGAATAGTATTGCCGCAATATTCTTCCCCATCGATTATCAGATAGGAAGTGACATGCCTTATCGTTTAGTGTTTTCATTCGCGCGGAGATCAGATGGCAGGGGCTTCGAATTTTCCTATCAGATGGAATAAACGTAAAAATTCAAATCGAGGGGAGAATAGATACTGAGATCACTGTTTTCCGGCGGCGAATTTGATTTTGCCACCGGAAAACGGAACTGTTGCGGCGGGTGTTATAACAGTATTCCGTTTTGGGGTGTTTTGCGGCTTGGAGGAAATGCCGCACTTAAGGGGCCTTTTCGCTTCCCGTGAAAGCCGAGGAAAAGTAATAAAGCCGAATGGGGTGGGATGGTGGTATCCGTATATTCGTTATTTAGTTGTTTTGAGCCTTGTATGACTAGATAAAAAGATTTAATAATCTAACTCTCCACAAAACATACAAACGCTCCATACCATTATCGCAACCAAATATTCCGTTATTAATTTAAAATATTTGAACGTTAAAAAGTAACACGATACTCTTTTTTTTAAACACTAAACATTAAATATTTCGAAACGAATGTGGAAGAGGACTAGTGCCGATTTTAAAATAAACGGCACAAATGTAAACTTTAAAAATAAACGGCCCAATGTGTTTGTAGACAGAGAAGATTAAATTATTTTTTTAGAAAAAATACATTTTTTTTATTGTACACTATAGTTATTTAGTGTATTGTTATAATTTATCCTCACGCAAATATTTCTCCCAAAAAAAGGGTTCAAGATTTCTCTTAAATTGTTTAAAAATCGGAATTATCCCTATAACGGGCTTTTATAAAAGTGTTAGGTTTATCTAGAATGTATTATAGCAAAGATCTTTGTTGAAAAGTCTTGGCAGACATTTGCATCTTACAAAAACACAATAATAAAATGTCGGGATTTTGGAAATTAATATTTAAAGATTTTTAATTATGTGAATACAAACGCTTTTAGTGTTTGGTATAAAATAACGAAGTTGGTTTGCAGTGTAGGTGCACAATATTGCTAATGCTGGCACTCAAAGAGCTTTGAAAACTACGATATCATTTCATTATTTGTAAGTAGTTTTTTGTTAAACCATTGCAATTTTACTAAATCAGTTTGCAATGTAAATGGAGTGGGAGGCTGATTAATAAAATGTTGAATGCATTAAGGGTGAAGCGTAGGATAATTTCAGGTTGTTGAACTAGAAACAAGCCTCAGAATTTTAATTAGTTATTTTAAGTTTACGTGAATGTGTTTCCTTACACATAATTATGAACAGAACTGAAAACATAGTAAAATAAAGTAAAATATGTTAACTTTAAAAAGTTTCTTAGAATCGGTAAATTTCCCATATAGTTCAAGTTTTTACTAAATATAATAATTATAAGCTAGTAAAAAGATATTATAAAGTAAGAGATATTGTGATAGGAAAATATAATATTTTGGGTATTCTCATTCATGTGAATATGGAACATAGTAATTATAAAAAAACAGTGTTTGGATTTATTTTTGGTTTATTAGATTAGTTATTTCACTTCTAAAAGAATAATTTTCGGGAGAACTAAATACTTTCAAAAAATAATTACATAAAATTCTTAACGACCTTCCAGCGTTGGGTCCATATTCTTTTTCATTAATTTTTCTTTTGAAATTTTTTACCTAATTAAATATCTAGTCTAAACTAACTTAACGTTCAACGTTAATGTCTAGATTTTATTTTTAAAACATAAAACTAAAACTTTCATAGAACATTAAAAAAAAATTAATTAAAAAATCGAGTAAATTCTAATCCCAATGGTTTATTTTGATAAATCATGAACTTGTACAATTCCGTTCTGAGTCATTGTTCATAATGAAACACTATGAATTTTTAATTTAAAACATAGTACTATATAGAACTAATTAATTTCTAACCCTAACTTCCTCGAACCCAGCAAAAGTAATTTCTTTCATCTCCATCCCAAAGAAATTCAATCTAAATCCCTATTCCGGTATAAAGTAAACCCCCTGTTAAAAAGTCGCCTTTCTCCTCTCAAGAGAAGAGTCCCGAACATCATTATGTGTACGGCGAAAGGTACCAGTAATTAGGTACCTCTCGTTTCTCCTCTAAAAGACGTTATATGACCACTGGATTCGGCCTGCATTTATCTTCTCTGAACGTGATCGGGTCGGTAAGTTATGGAGACTGAGGCCAAATGACCTAGAAAATGATCCTGGATTACTGCTGTCGGACAACATCAGTTGTACTCTTTCTTTCTCCTCGACGGATTGTTGTTTGAACGGGACCTAATGGTGGAAGGCTGCCATCGGGCCAGATTTAACAACTTGACAATGATTTTAATTGCACATTTTGGTGTTGTTCCTCTAACGAGGGTCTGGTCAGTTCAAGGCTTGTGTGGGTGGAATGCAGTTTGTAGGGACTAGGGATGGGGAACTTGGCTGAATGTTTCGAAATTTATAGAACCTGTGTTGAAATAACTTAAAATGTAGTAATTGTAAGATTCAGTATATTTAATACATTATCTTGATATATCTGTGTGGAATTAATTATTTGTTTTTAACTAATTACTAACACTTAAGTAACTAATTAAAACGGGTACCTACTCTTTAACTAGAGTTTTGGATTGACAGCTGAAGCTCGCTAAGAAATAATGATAAGTATTCAAGGTTTTGAAGCAATTTATTTATTATTGCTCTAATTATTTATCTCTACTTTAAAGTCAAATATTTTTAAATATTCCAATAACTTGAACCAATTGAATGTAATGGAAACATGGATAATAGAATATATAAATAAAATCCACTATATCGTACATAAAAATACAATTTTATTCAAATTAACTAAATACGTTAACACAAACACATCGTAAAGAATATTTTAAATATTTTTCACATAAAATATTGAGTTAACCCTTTCAGTCCTAGCTGCCCTAAATTTCACATAGGATCCAATGGCAATCTCGGGCACCTTAGGATTAAAAGAGTAAACCCTTTCATTTTTAGGAAGATGGTTCAAAATGAATAAAATATTCATCATAACCTTTTAAATTGACACGAATGAAGGTTTCTAAAATAAATAATTAGTTTTCTATTTTATTTTAGTTATACTTTTCCATTAAAAATATTTAAAGGCTTATATTTCTATTATTTTTTCGATAAATTTTATTTCTCCAAAAGCTTTACAAAACACGGAAACGAATCATACGACCGAAGGAAATTGCTTGGAACCAAAGAGCGCCTTTTACCCGTTTCCTACAAGAAACGCTTAAAAATACTCTCCGAAAATTTTCCACGAAAGAATTTTTTCCTTCAGCGAGCGTTTTATAAAAATTGCGGACGGAAGAACTTATTTGCCACCTTAAGAGCAACACTGGTAACAACTTTCCTCTTCCAGTCTTGGAACACAAATCATTAATGGCGAAAGTTGGAATAAGAAAAAGAGGGAAATGTTGAATGAGTTTTATGAAAGAGAAATAAAGTATCAAAAAGCAGGAAACGAAAAAAAAAAGACTATGAAAACTTTTGCACACGCAATAGTCGTATTGCAAAAGTCATCAAAGCAGTTTACGCATTAAGAGGCGTGGAAAACAATAAATACAAAACCATATTTTTCTAACGAACTTTAGAAGATTTTGTTTTGAAAGCTTTGGACCGTGGAACATTAAATCCCATCGTGGGGAATACAAAATGCCCAAAAGGCCTTTGTTTTTCGGTGTTTACTTTTATTCTTCTTTTTGAGGATGCAAAACTCATTTGCTTTATTTTGCTGATACATATTAAGGCCAAAAACATTCTTTTTAATCAAGTTGAAGGATAAAAGTTATTTTTGTTTGAGTAATTTCTAAGATTGATTCTTACAGATATTAATTAAATGTATTAAAGATTATAATGTCACAAAGACACATATACATTTAAAGCAGTAGCAGAATATTTCTTGTTATATGGAAGTTAATTTGAGTCCACAAAGAAATGCTTGACTTTTTATGGGACTATTTGTGAAATACGTGTTTTTATAAAAGCAGAAATCAGTATGCTTATAAATGATAGTAAACAGAGGAATATTACTGGTGTTTTTGTTTTATTGATTTGAAAGAAAGTTTAAAATGAAGATGGAAAGTTTATAACAATTTTAAAGAAAATAATGCTGTTGTAAAACTAAACATGAAACTAAATAGTTTTAATGATAAATAATACAATAATACTAATTTATTATTTTCCTTAGTTTATGTTTAACATTTGAAAACTAGTAGTATTCCGTCCTAAATTGAATAATTTAAGGGGTACTTACAATCAATTCTTTTATCCTACTACTTTTCACAAGACATTAGAAGTATTTTCCTTTATTCTTGCGAAGTTCTTTGTTGTTCTATTCTAGTTTTTAAGTGCCAAAAAGATTTTTGTTATTTAGTGATCTTTTTTTTTATTAATTAAGTTTCAATTGTGGTTACTTTAAAAATATTTAAATTATAAATGAGCTTTTATCCAATTCTTTCCACCTAAAAAAACTTCCGTGTTCAAAAAAATCTCATAGCATTCTTCTTCCTCAACAAAGAAAACTGGATTATACGAACTTAAAGATGGAAAAAAAAACTTTTAAAAGTATAAGCCTCAGAAAAGCTTTAAGGAATAGAATTAAAAATAACACAACCCATTTAAATTTCCAACTCAAAATAACTCTTCACGAAAATGTTTTAAATTCTTCTCCTCACTAATCGCACTTTTATTATTTTTATTTATCATTTTATGCCCTCACGTCGTTTTCATAACGCACTACCGAAATTTTTCTTTTATTTAGGATGAAAAATTCAGTTATAAGATTGAAATAAAAAGTTTCAAGTCCTTATCTTGTTTTGCCTGAAGGACCAGGATCTCTTCATTTCGACTTCCATAGATTACTTCTTTTCATCAACTTCCCCTTCCCCCAACCCTACAATCTATCTTCGTAATTTTTCAATAAGAGATTCTGACTTAATCAAGGGAAGTAAACCTGATAATAGGCAGGGCTTATTTTACTTAAGAAATTCCATTTGATTTTGAAGTCTGATGAAAAAAGGAGCTAAGCAGGGTAATTTTAACTTAGATTTAATTTTGTGGGTTACATTGAAATGCAAATATTTAGCTTAAATTATTTTCATCTCACTGATATTGACCACTGAAATATTTTTTGATTAAAATAATTATTAAGAGCCTCTCTAACATGGGGTTTAACTTTTTGTATTTCTGCTGTATTTTAAAATTGAAGAACACGAATGATTTCAAATATTATTTAACTCAGACCACAAAGCTATTAAGATTCTTTTATATCTATTTGCGTTTATCACATACACATAATGTTATTTGTTTTCCTTTCCTTGCTTTTTAGATTTCCCATTCACGAAAAATTATGTTATCACTAAGTACATGATTCTAAAAGGTTAGGATTCATGTACCATCTAAATCGCTCAATGCAGGTGTAAATTATATAAACTAATTAATGAAATACAATGGTAGTTGTTTTAAAATTAGTGAAGATTTTCTTATTCGATGAAATATCAATTTACTAAATGACTTACTGTTTAGAAACATCTTTGAAGACAGGATAATGTCGAGAGAATTATAAAAGATGGAAATCAAGATTTAATTTCATTGATTTCAACTTATTTGACTCATTAAAGAAATGTTTGTCTTCACTGGCCATTGAAGATTAGAGTGAACATTCGCCTATATCCTCCGAATTCCAATAATTTCATCTTTAATCTTTTCGAGAACTTTTATGGCTCAAAGTTTTTTCTGTCAAAAAGGAAATTCCAATCGTGCATTGGGGGTTGAAATATAGGACGAATTATCTATTCTACGGAAAAATAAAGTTCCAATTGCTTTCTATGTTTCATCTGAGCAATGAATTTAATTAAAAATCAATAGTTCAACCTTTACTGAAAGGGCTTCCTTTTTCCGTAGCCTTATCTCGCCAGATTTCCCCTGGGATTTCATTTGTACATTTTATAAGCGGATGTCAGATTTGTTCAAAATAATAAGCTAATGCATAAAATAATGAGACGCATCACCTACGACTAAAATATGCTTTTGAGTTCTTGTGTTTTTATTATTAGCTGGGAGTTTCATTAATTGATATCAATAAAAAAGCCGAAAATTATTTATTGGATTAGAATCCATTTTCCTGATTTAATGAATTAATAATGACTTTTCTAATAGCTTTTTTAAAGTTTGAAACAGATAATGAAAATGTTATCTGATAAGACAGACTTATTAGCTCACCACATTAGCCAGATCCATATGGAATAAACATTAAAAATTACATAACTAAAAACAAAACCGTCCATTTAAATTCTAGAATTATAAAATATGCTCCCATATACTTACACATCTGAATTAATAGTTTTTAATATATTAGTTTTATAATGCATCATTATTTACTTACTTGTCGAAAATAAAATAATCTAAGCATTTTCTACTTAATGGAATTTTGATAAGAATAATATGATGAACAACAAAGTTATTAGGGTCACATTGCTATTATATGTAGAAAATAAGATAAACATTTTAACCTTGCTGCAATTAAAGTTATATCTGCATTTAATTTAATTACATATTAATTTATAAACGGTACATACTTTTGAATAAACGTGAAATATAACTAGAACTTTTAAAATAAAATGAAAATTGTTTCAATACAGAACTAAAATATATTCAAGTTTATTTTGATAGTTTTAAAGTTGTTGTAGTTTCTTATGCCACTTGGAATATCCAAGCTCCATCCGCAAAGCTAGTTTCAAAGTGAATAAGGGATAGCCCGTTCCTTTCCACGGACCAAGAATACCAAATGTTTAATGACTTTCAGAATCAGTGTCCTTATTTTTTTTTATTTTGCTTACATTATATATTGTAGCTAATATAATACCTTTAGGTTACAAAATACTATTTAGAGGTCATCAGTAGAGATTTTCATTTCAACCTTCAATATAAATAATTCTTCAGAGGACTAGACTCTGACTATTTCATTTGTTGTTTCTGGCTGTATTAAATCAATTTATACTTGCTTTCAACCAAGTAATACATAAAAAAGTTTAAAAGTCTCATGCATTCACATTAATTGTAAATAAATGTAAAATTTGACATTTAATTTTTCACACTACTTTAAAATTTTACGCATGTAATATTTAAAGAGATAACGTGTAACCTAAAAAATTCTACCAAAAAATTAAAGTGTCAATAAACAATGTTTAATTGAACAAAACTGTTATGCCTTATATTGACTCTGCAAGTAAGCATTACCTCCTAAAAGCAATGTTTTGAAAGCTCCTTCCCACAACAACTTAATTAAAAGTTGGAACGGAGGCTTCAATCCAAAGCATTTTTCACCCCCATCTTCCATTGATTACCACAAACCCCGCCATAATTTTCAATTACAGCAAGAAACTCCCCAAAATTTCGACAAGACCGCTCCTCGCATGAATTATTTATCGAATAATCCGGCTGCAGCAGCAAAATGTCAATTATAAATTCTCCCTAACTAATCATTCCATAAAGAGTTCCGCACCTTCGCGATAATACGCCGTAAGCCTCCAATACCGGCCTCCATAATTACCGCAGACGGAGTGTAATAAAAGTTGGCGATGACTGCCTTGTTTGTTCTCGGGCATTTTTAATTGCCGGCGATTTTAAGAAGACCGACCGGGAAACTTCGTTACGGATTCCCCGGTTTAATATCTTCGGAAATCAATCCCGGGGAAGGAAACAAACAGACAGTAATGAAAAGACGGCCAGTCCACTCCCGCTATTGATTAAAAGGGGACGGCTAATAAGCGTGAAAATGTCGGGGACAGTCGACGAAGCAACAATTACCTCCCCCCCCCGGGACATGCCCGGGAAGATGGTGATGAGGCAATGCCCAGGGAGAGGCCGGCGCAAACAGGACACTTAGTTACACACTCGGACGGGAAAAAGGGACGGGAATCAAATATTCCGCCCACAGCTTATGAGAATCCCGGGGGAAGGCGGCCCGGTCCACTCGGGCAAACTCGAGATATTAAATACACACGCCGCTGGGAACTTTTTGGCTATAAACAGGCCTGACAATCTCGATAGACGATCGGGCTGACAATTGGATGTGTGACGCAGAGCTCCCCGAGGAAATCCGTCTTGCTGAATCGGCGGGACACTCGCCATTAAAATGAAGCGGGGGGGGGGCTTCGAGGAAAAATTAGTGCTCGATTGCTCCGAGTGTTTGGAGTTCAATGCTTTATTGGGATGGATTTATTTGGACATGTGGCTACCCCATTTTCGCGATTTGTTAAACTATTCTTTTAAATGAGGATTGAAATAGAGTCCGTTGATTTTGAAAATGGACTAAATATGTTCCCCAGTATTGTGAGATAGTTTAAGTTTGTAGTTTGGTCTTTTCTAGCAAAGTGTATCGAATTATGTATTTTTAAGTCAATTATTCGAAATTTCGATTACAAAATATTACTTAATTTTCGGACTTAGTAGTTCATAATTAAATTAGCGGAACATTCTGTTTGTAAGCCATTGCAAAATAACGTACCTAGTACTTAATTTGATCAAAATGTATTGTATTTACTTGCTGTAAAAGTGGTTCGAAAGATGCCAGATTTTCGGTTGCGACTTTTTGTACTAAAAAACTACTTTGCTATTTCTTTTTTTTATTTTTAGCAAAGGTCGTCTGTAAGTTATTATTTTTACATATGTTACAAGAACCTATCAATTAGCAATTTTAAGAGTACCTATATGATTACGTTAATACACATTATTTTACTTTAAAAAATCCAATACTTTTTAAATCTTTTAACTATTAATAACACAAATGGAATTTCCGTGTTTATTTCTCAAAATTATTAAGAAGGATAAATATGTATAGTAACATCATTGTCATATAGTATTTAGTTAAATACTGCTAGTAATAATCCTGTACGCTGTATCCTGTACGCTTTACGGATGGAGCTTGGATATTCCAAGTGAAGTCAACAACAACAACAATAATGTAAGGAAGTGTATCTGAATTTCGATAGACCGTTAATAGGTTGCAGTTACAGAACATTTCATGCAATTGTGTATATAAATAATCTATTACACAATCACAATCACTGTGTATAAAGAAAGAAAATAATCATGCACATAACACAAAATATGATGACTCAAAGCAATTCTCATTTAATAACCCTTGTTTATTCTTATACATTCCTTCAATAGAGTAATGTAGTGTTCAAATGTTTACTCACTAGTTTCTCTTGAATGTAAACATATCTTAGTTAATTAGGTACACAAGCTTTTGATTCTGTTAAATGCTTTAGATTAGATATGAATAATGTAAGCTTAAACAATTGTATTATTTTAGACTTAGTATTCTATCCATCTCCATTCATTTTATCATTCATTGACTAGTTTCCATAAGCCTTTTGACTCGAAATACACTGATTTAAATCTTATTAGGATAACTATTTGTTCAATTTTACGTGAACTATCAATTTCCCGGGAAGCTTGATTAGAAACAGATAGTATACAATAGTACACAGCCTTAATCTCTACTCTCCCAAGTACTTACTTCTGCATCACTGTACTCATTTATACTTATAGTTACTTGCATTGCGTAGTACCAAATCACATTCAGTTTGACATTAAAATAATGTTTGATAATTATTATATTGTATTAACTTTGAATTTTGGGGTTTTTGGAGTGGTTCCGTATTTAAATGTTTTTTTCACATATGTTTCAAGAAGCTAAATCATTCAAGTGCATTCTTTAAAGAAAGTTTTCAGTGCATTCTTTAAAAAATGCACTGAAAACATACTTGTATTATTATTTTTAAACAATATTTTAAGTTAAGAAGATTGGTTTTTTACTGTTAATTTATCTAATTGAACAACAAACTATAAACGGTTGCAAAATAGGTAGGAAATAAAACCATAGAATATTTTGATTGAAAGTAAATAATTTAAAAGAAGTCAGAATACTGATCGATGAGATTAATCCTGATAGATTTGAGTTTTTTTTACGTTAAGTTGTAGTAGAGTAGTATTAAAATATATCTGATGCTTTTTATTTCATAGTTAGATAAATAGCATACATAAAAGATAAATGTTTCAAGTACTGCACCATAAAACGTCCTAAACTCAAATGTACAATTCATGAACATTTTACTAAATCCCAAGACAATATTTTCCCTTCCATATACCTACCTACCTTCGGCTGGACAAAACTTAATTTCACCGCATGAAAAAACAAGTTTAGTACGAGGGGAAGAATGAGATAAATTTCAAAATATTTTTCTTTCAGGAGGGGTCCGAAGACCCCAACGGCTTTTTGTACGGGGCTTTGAATAATATATTTAGCATACGTTTCTTTCCTCTGCGCTTCACGATATGTCAGTACCCAGAGTGTTTACTTTCGTTCACTCTAATGGCTAGTGAAAACAACCTTCGCCCTGAGCCCCGGGCTGGGAAAGGGAGTATAAAAAAAAACCCTGACTTAAATATGCACTTTTTCTGGGGGAACTATGGAGGCGTTTATCTTGTGTGGGGTTTCGCACATAAAAACGAGTTTTGCAGTGGTTGGTCTATAAGCTGAGAGAGTGTGATTTATTGTAAGTTGTCTTGTTTTATCTTTGTATATTGGCTTTAAGGTTATTTTGTGAGTGGTTCGTCTGTGAAAACCATTTAGGTTTGAGTGAATTATAAAAATGAATTTGGAGAAGTGTGATTTTTTTCGAGCCTTGCCCAGGTCAAAATTTATGCTGGTGCAAGCAAAGAAAGTATGCTGGTTTTTGCTAGTTTTTGCTAGGTATGCTAGTTTTTTATGCTAGCGTATGCTTGTTTATGCTTGCCAGCATGGGATGCTATCTTAACCAGCATACATATCATAGCATGGCTTGCTTATACACAAGCATCCGATGCTTTTAAGCAGTTCAAGCTACTTTCACAGCATGGAGAGCTAGGTACCTTGATGTGCTATTTTATGCTTTTTTTATGCTTGCCAGCTTGGGATGCTATGTTCCTAGCTTGGGATGCTATGGCTCAGCCATAGCATCACATGCTATGAACAAGCATCCGTTGTTTTTAAGCAGTTCAAGCTACTTTCATAGCACGGAGAGCTAGGTACCTTGATGTGCTATTTTATGCTTTTTTATGCTTGCCAGCTTGGGATGCTATCTAGCTAGCTTGGGATGCTATGTCTCAGCAATAGCATCACATGCTATGGGCAAGCATCCGATGCTTTTAAGCAGTTCAAGCTACTTTCATAGCACGGAGAGCTAGGTACCTTGATGTGCTATTTTATGCTTTTTTATGCTTGCCAGCTTGGGATGCTATGTAGCTAGCTTGGGATGCTATGTCTCAGCAATAGCATCACATGCTATGGACAAGCATCCGATGCTTTGTAGCTGTTTATGCTACTTTCATAGCATGGAGAGCTGGGTACCATGATGGGCTATTTTATGCTTTTTTATGCTTGCCAGCTAGGGATGCTATGTAGCTAGCTTGGGATGCTATGTCTCAGCAATAGCACCACATGCTATGGACAAGCATCCGATGCTTTGTAGCTGTTTATGCTATTTTCATAGCATGGAGAGTTAGGTATCTTGATGTGCTATTTTATGCTTTTTTATGCTTGCCAGCTAGGGATGCTATGTAGCTAGCTTGGGATGCTATGTCTCAGCAATAGCATGACATGCTAGGTACAAGCATTCAATGCTTATTAGCTGTTCAAGCTAATTTCATAGCATGGAAAGGTAGGAACCTGGTAAATATGCGCCTCGTGGTACGTTAAGCCTACACGTTCTGACTTATACGCTGAATACCTCCGGATTTATTGTAAGGATAGCTGAGTGGTTCATATTTTCTGAAAGCATTTAAAAGGCGATTTCTAACAGCAGGTTTAACTAAGAGGTGGTGTAAAAATTGTGCAATAAATTCACTGTATGGTTTTCAAAGACAAGATGGTTTTCACACATTTCTCCCAAAATAATCGTTGGAGAGCTTAGTAATAACCATATTCTTGAAGAACTCTTTTAATCTTTTTAGTGAGACTCCGTTTCTCTCCGATAAAAAGGAGTTTAAGGCGTTAAATGTTTGAAGAAGCACATGTTTGGTGGGAACGAACCCCTCGTGGTGCGCTAAGCCTACACGTAGAATATCGGACATCGGAATCACGATATCTGACAACTTTGATCGATATTGCGTAATTTTTTAGAAGAGAGGGAGATTTCATCATAGGGAGAAAACATCTTTTATAACCTTATTTGTATGAAAAATAAGTGTAAATGTCAATTTGGACCTTTTTACCCATTTTTTGGTAAAATTACTAAAATAATATCAGTGAACTGATTTTAATTAATAATGGACAATGTCGTGAAATGAATATCGCCATGGTGATTTCGATCGACATTGAGAACTGCGGAAACGTGCTTCTTCCACAATACAATACGTGCCACACAAGATTCCGCAGCTCTCATTTACAGGTGAACACTTAACTTTTCGAGTGGGAATAGGCACCTCGTGGCACGTTAGTCGTTAAGCCTACTCGTATTGACTTTGACATTGAATAGCTCCGGGTTTATTAGAATAACAGCTTTGTGGTTTATATTTTGTGAAAGCATTTAAAATGAGATTTCGAAACGCAAACGCAGGTTTTACCAAGAGGTGGTGTAAAAATTGCACAATCTAAAGAATTCAATGTTTGGTTTTCATAGACGGTTTTTCACATATTTCTCCCGAAATAATGGTCTGAAAGCTTAGCAATAACCGTATTTTTGAACAACTTTTTGTGACCTTCCAGAATAATGTTAGAGAGACTCCTTACTTCTCTGTGAAAAGGAGCTAGGGTGCTTGAAAGTGAAAATTAGATCGAGCTCATGGACTCAAAACCTCAAAATATGGATCTCACCTCTTAGTGACAAGCATTGTTCTAAAGGAAATTTTAAGGAGGTACACATATTAAAATTTCAGACCCCTACCTCTAAAACTCCGGGCGTGACGCCCAATTAAGGTTTTTTCAGTAAAACCGGAAAAACTTCCGAAATATGGATCCTACCCCCTTATGCTTTACATATTCTTAATCTACTAGTCTATGCGAACACGATGATATAGAATACTTGGGGGGTGCACTCATACTTCCCCATTTCTACCTTTTTCTTACATCCCAAAAACGCATATAAAATCAAGCAAGCCTCTTTTGTGTTCAAAAATTCCTGGATGACGGCAGAATCACCATGGAAACTCAAATTTCTGGAAAAAGCTTACCACATTACTCTACTACCATAAAAAAATTAAAAAAAAAATCAAACTTATTATTAAATACCAATTAGTGGGCCTTTTCGGACTTGTGCTTTTTCTCGAAATACTGTTTTTTACCAGACTCTGAAAACCCCGAAATATGTAACAAATTGCTTAAAAATTCGATATATTTTGAGGTCATCTGTAAGAATATGCCAAAGAAATAAAATTTAAAAGCGTTTAATGGGTTTAAAAAGTCAAAAAACGCAGTATTTTGCCAGGAAAATTAAAAATTTCTGTAGTCTTAGTTAATCCGTTCCTCATCTCTACCGGGATTGGTTATTATAAAGTTCTTGAGAAAAAAGAAATGCTTCAAAAAATTTCGTCCTACCAATGAGAAGATGAGAACATTTTTATTTTTAAATTTAATCAAGATTTCTTTTTAAAACTATTTACTTTTCATGATGTTTTAAGTCGAATTTAACTCTGTCGACTAAGCCACAGCGAAGATTTCCATTTAGTTGGTTGATTTCCCTTCTGTGGCAACGCATCAATCCTTGTTTATTCACGTCATGGCGTTCGGCGGCAAGGGATGGGCAAAATCTGTCAAAGTATCGATATTCGGTATCGATCCGGATCGAAATCCATGATATCGATCCCATTAAATATCGGTCATGAAGTATCGATACTCAAAGTATCGATACCACTTTCGATACCCATTTTTCGATACCGTGCGGCATAGCATTTCATTACCTCTTTTTATACTTTCAGTACCGAAAGAGTATCGAAAGATATTCAATACCCTTTAGACACCTTCTTATAAAAGGTACATCTTGAATCAGTATCGATACTTCAGTTTTGCAGAATTTAAATATTTTCGATACCAGAAGAAACTAAGAGTAAATATTAGAATTAAACAATAGTGCTGTTTCGATACCTTGATGCTAGAATTTTTTTTTTTCAAATGGTATCGATACTCCTCTTTTCGATACCGCACCGGATGGCATTTCAATACCTCTTTTCACACTTTCAATCCAAAGTAAAAGAATATCGAAAGATTTTAAATAAATAAGTAAATAAATAAATAAATTTTATTTCCATCATACAGACAAAAAAATCCATTTACATGAGGAAAACAGAGGAAGACACCGAATACATGCATACATTCAAATTACAATAAACACGTTCAAAATACAATAAACATTAAATAGAAAATTACAAAAATGACTCTGAATTACAAATTGTTTATATAATCAAATTGAAGTTTTTTAAAACTATCAAAGAATACGTCACTGTGCTCTGGTAAGTGATTTATTATTTTTATGAATTGTATTATTGTTTGTTTATTTAAATATGATTTGGAATAAAAAGTTTCTTTTAAAATTTTGCTATTTCTTGTATTATATGGAGGACCATGTATATTTATTTGATTTAATATAAAAGGGCAATCAATATTGTTATGTAAAATATTATGGAAAAACTTAAGAATAATAAGTGATCTGCGCTGTTCAAGTAAGATTGGGGTTTCAGAATTGGTACAATTGAATTTAAAAGATAAATATCGTAGAAAATTTTTTTGCACTTTTTCAATTATATTTTTATTGGATATGCTAGTAGGGTTCCAGATCACAGTGCCATACTCTAGTATCGGACGAACTAAAATATTAAAAAGATTTAAAATCACTGATATACTACTAAAATTTCTTGTTGATCTTCGCAACATTCCCAAACATTTACTGGCCCTCAAAGTGATGTCCTGAATATGAGCGTTAAAATTAAAGTTTGAATTATAGATGATACCAAGATCCCTGATGATAGATTTTCTGGATAATATGATATTATTTATTTTGTAACCATATAAAAAAGGATTAGATATCCGAGAGAAAGTTAAAATAAAACATTTGTCAATATTGAGTGACAGTTTGTTTCTCTCACACCAAACAGTTAGGTTGTCAAGTTCAGTTTGTAGACTATTTATATCATGTAAGGAAGATATTTGTTTGAAGATTTTCAGATCGTCAGCAAAGAGTAAAGATGATTCAAAAATTGAAATTATATCATTCACATAATCATAAAATACCATACCATAAATACCATTTCGATACTTTCTTATAAAAGGTACATCTTCAATCAGTATCGATACTCCAGTTACAATTTTCCCAGGCTAGAATTCAAATTTTTTCAATACCAGCAGAGACGAAGAGTAAGTGATAGTACCAATAATTCTGTTTCGATAACTTGATGCTAGAATATTTTTGAAGTGGTATCGATACTCATTTTTTCGATACCACGCCGCATAAAATTTCAACACCAAAAGAGTATTAATACCCTTTAGACACCTTCTTATAAAAGGCACATCTTGAATCAGTATCGATACTTCAGTTGTGCAGAATTTAAATATTTCCGATACTAGAAGAAACTAAGAGTAAATAATAGAATTAAACAATAGTGCTGTTTCGATACCTTGATGCTAGAATTTTTTTTTTCAAATGGTATCGATACTCCTCTTTTCTATACCGCACCGGATGGCATTTCAATACCTCTTTTCACACTTTCAATCCAAAGTAAAAGAATATCGAAAGATTTTAAATACCATTTCGATACTTTCTTATAAAAGGTACATCTTCAATCAGTATCGATACTCCAGTTACAATTTTCCCAGGCTAGAATTCAAATTTTTTCAATACCAGCAGAGACGAAGAGTAAGTGATAGTACCAATAATTCTGTTTCGATAACTTGATGCTAGAATATTTTTGAAGTGGTATCGATACTCATTTTTTCGATACCACGCCGCATAAAATTTCAACACCAAAAGAGTATCGAAAGATATTCAATACCCTTTAGACACCTTCTTATAAAAGGCACATCTTGAATCAGTATCGATACTTCAGTTGTGCAGAATTTAAATATTTTCGATACCAGAAGAAACTAAGAGTAAATATTAGAATTAAACAATAGTGCTGTTTCGATACCTTGATGCTAGAATTTTTTTTTTTTTCAAATGGTATCGATACTCCTCTTTTCGATACCGCACCGGATGGCATTTCAATACCTCTTTTCACACTTTCAATCCAAAGTAAAAGAATATCGAAAGATTTTAAATACCATTTCGATACTTTCTTATAAAAGGTACATCTTCAATCAGTATCGATACTCCAGTTACAATTTTTCCAGGCTAGAATTTAAATTTTTTCGATACCAGCAGAGACGAAGAGTAAGTGATAGTACCAATAATTCTGTTTCGATAACTTGATGCTAGAATATTTTTGAAGTGGTATCGATACTCATTTTTTCGATACCACGCCGCATAAAATTTCAACACCAATAGAGTATCGAAAGATATTCAATAACCTTTAGACACCTTCTTATAAAAGGCACATCTTGAATCAGTATCGATACTTCAGTTGTGCAGAATTTAAATATTTTCGATACCAGAAGAAACTAAGAGTAAATATTAGAATTAAACAATAGTGCTGTTTCGATACCTTGATGCTAGAATTTTTTTTTCAAATGGTATCGATAGTCCTCTTTTCTATACCGCACCGGATGGCATTTCAATACCTCTTTTCACACTTTCAATCCAAAGTAAAAGAATATCGAAAGATTTTAAATACCATTTCGATACTTTCTTATAAAAGGTACATCTTCAATCAGTATCGATACTCCAGTTACAATTTTCCCAGGCTAGAATTCAAATTTTTTCAATACCAGCAGAGACGAAGAGTAAGTGATAGTACCAATAATTCTGTTTCGATAACTTGATGCTAGAATATTTTTGAAGTGGTATCGATACTCATTTTTTCGATACCACGCCGCATAAAATTTCAACACCAAAAGAGTATCGAAAGATATTCAATACCCTTTAGACACCTTCTTATAAAAGGCACATCTTGAATCAGTATCCATACTTCAGTTGTGCAGAATTTAAATATTTTCGATAACAGAAGAAACTAAGAGTAAATATTAGAATTAAACAATAGTGCTGTTTCGATACCTTGATGCTAGAATTTTTTTTTTCAAATGGTATCGATACTCCTCTTTTCGATACCGCACCGGATGGCATTTCAATACCTCTTTTCACACTTTCAATCCAAAGTAAAAGAATATCGAAAGATTTTAAATACCATTTCGATACTTTCTTATAAAAGGTACATCTTCAATCAGTATCGATACTCCAGTTACAATTTTCCCAGGCTAGAATTCAAATTTTTTCAATACCAGCAGAGACGAAGAGTAAGTGATAGTACCAATAATTCTGTTTCGATAACTTGATGCTAGAATATTTTTGAAGTGGTATCGATACTCATTTTTTCGATACCACGCCGCATAAAATTTCAACACCAAAAGAGTATCGAAAGATATTCAATACCCTTTAGACACCTTCTTATAAAAGGCACATCTTGAATCAGTATCCATACTTCAGTTGTGCAGAATTTAAATATTTTCGATAACAGAAAAAACTAAGAGTAAATATTAGAATTAAACAATAGTGCTGTTTCGATACCTTGATGCTAGAATTTTTTTTTTCAAATGGTATCGATACTCCTCTTTTCGATACCGCACCGGATGGCATTTCAATACCTCTTTTCACACTTTCAATCCAAAGTAAAAGAATATCGAAAGATTTTAAATACCATTTCGATACTTTCTTATAAAAGGTACATCTTCAATCAGTATCGATACTCCAGTTACAATTTTCCCAGGCTAGAATTCAAATTTTTTCAATACCAGCAGAGACGAAGAGTAAGTGATAGTACCAATAATTCTGTTTCGATAACTTGATGCTAGAATATTTTTGAAGTGGTATCGATACTCATTTTTTCGATACCACGCCGCATAAAATTTCAACACCAAAAGAGTATTAATACCCTTTAGACACCTTCTTATAAAAGGCACATCTTGAATGAGTGATACTTCAGTTACAATTTTAGAATGGAGAATTAAAATGTTTTTGATACCAGCAGATACGAAAAGTAAGAAATAGTAATATCAAGAGGATATAGACTCCCTACTTACTATTAGTGTTGCTCTTCATCCTAGAAAAAAAGTCATCAACATATTTAATTCAACTTATAAGTTTTTCACCGAGGAAGAGTATCGAAAGAATGATACCGTCCTTCAAGATTCAAGATGAACGATTTGTAAGCAATTAAAAGGTTTTAATTATTGTAGATACTACTATACTAAACAGCTTCATTATAGTTAGATAAATTTATAATCAGGAATCTCCAATTATAATAAAAAGTTGATAATGTATATATTTATCTAAAACTTAAAAAAATGTTTCGTTTTACATCTAAATTAGTGACGGATATTATAATACTAAAATGCTAGTATTAATAATTATAAAATTAAAAAGATGCGAAATTTAACTTTGCATTGCAGGTATAAAACTTTTCTATGTTATATGACCATTTTGTATAACAATCAACCTAGCGTACAGAGAGAAGTTATAAATAACTTTTGATTCAAGATCTAACTTTTATAAAAAGTATCGAAATGGTATTTAAAATCTTTGATATTCTTTTACTTTGGATTTAAAGTGTTAAAAGAGGTATTGAAATGCCATCCGGTGCGGTATCGAAAAATGGAGTATCGATACCATTTGAAAAAAATTTCTAGCATCAATAAGGTATCGAAACAGCGTTGTTGGAAACTATCACTTACTTTTCGACTCTGCTGGTATCGAAAACATTTAAATTCTCCATTGGGAAAATTGTAACTGGAGTATCGATACAGATTGAAGATGTACCTTTTATAAGAAGATATCGAAATAGTATTTAAAATCTTTGGATATTCTTTTACTTTGGACTAAAATTGTGAAAGGAGGTATTGAAATGCCATCCGGTGCTGTATTGAAAAATGGAGTATCGATACCATTTGAACATTTTTTTCTAGCTTCAAGGTATCGAAACAGCATTGTTGGATACTATCACTTACTTTTCGAGTCTGCTGGTATCGAAAACATTTAAATTCTCCCCTGGGAAATTTGTAACTGAAGTATCGGCGGTATCGAAAAAAAGAAGTATCGATACCATCGCGACATTTTTTTCGTGCATCAAGGTACCGCATCGAAATAGTGTTGTTTGATACTATCACTTACTCTTCGTTTCTGCTGGTATGGAAAACATTTAAATTCTCCCCAGGGAAAATTGTAACTGAAGTATCGATACCGATTCAAGATGTATCTTTTATTTAAGAAGGTATCGAAAATCGAAATGGTTTGAAATGAAAATGAAATATGGTTTGAAATAAAATATTTCGATACTCTTTTGGTATTGAAAGTATTAAAAGTGGTGTAATGAAATGCTATGAAACCCGGTATCGAAAAAAGGAGTATCGATACCATTTCAAAATTTTGTCAAATTATCGAAACAGCATTACAGGTATTGTGTACTGTACCGATGGAGGTGGTATTTTGAGAGGGTCCCTCTCATCCACCAAAAAAAGGCGACCCGACCTCTCTCTCGGCCGACTTCCTGTGTCCGCCTCCCCCAAAACCGGTTCTCCCCGTCGTAGAATGTCCAGGGATCGGGTGACCGCCGGCATTCCGGAGCCAAGTTCCTTGAAAAAGTTTTCTTCCCAAAATGTAGTCGGGGACGAGTCATGAGTCATCCTTAGGGGGCTTCTCCCCAAGACGTTATAGTATCGAAAAAACGCCGGTATCGAAATTTCGATACTCACCCTTTGAGTATCGATACATAGCTCTGGTATCGATCCAAAATATCGGATATCGAAACCTTTTATATCGATACCACCAAGTATCGATACTTTTTGCCCATCCCTACGGGCGAAACATAACATCGTGGAACAACGCTTCTTATTTCAAGTAAGTTAGGTGTTCAATATATTTATTTAGAGTTACCATATCTTGATTTCCCACGAATTAAAAAAGATAAATTTGTTGGTCGTACTCCAGAGAACGGGGCCGTCCCAAGTCCGATTTTGGATATAATGTGCCCGGCTAATCCTTAAGACAGTGGCGTAGCCAGAAAAAAATTTCGGAAGGGGATATTGATATTTCGGGGGGGGGATTGGATATATCCCCAAATCCCAAATTTATTTAAATACATTGCCAAACAGAAGTGAAATTCCAATTACTTGGCAAGAAAAAGGCACAAACAGTACAACACATTAAATATAAAAGGACACACATAACCACAAAAAAATAAGCACTAAATCTACACAAAAGAGAAAAACAAAAAATCGTGGAGATACACTTTGCAAATAATCAAGTTTTAATTTAGAGTAAGAATCTAAAAACAGATCACTGGTTGTGGGCAGATTATTAACTATATTATAAAATTGATAAATAGTTTGGCTTGAAAGATAGTTCTTGACAATTAAAGGAATCAAGAATACTATTTTATTTCTTGTATAGCGTGGAGGGATATGGAAGTCAAGTAACGTAAGTAAAGGAGGGCAATCTATATTGTTTCTTATTAAGTTAAAATAAAACTTTAATATGGATAAATTTCTGCGTAGTTCCAAAGTCATTGGCATTAAAGGAATATAATTCCAATTCCTATAAGTACCTACTCTTATTTTTAGGATTGTTGTTTGCTCACAATATTGCTTTCCCCTAACCATGGGGAAAGCTACATAACTTACTTATATTAATGGATGCAAGTAGCGGCTTGTCCATAGGAGCACATTAAATGAGCAAGTGAACCCCCAGTGAAAATGAAATTACTAAAAATCTATTCCAAATTGTATTGTATATTCAGGATCACCTTCTAGCCTCCCTTCTATTCAAAACGTCATTAAAGAAAAAAGGTACTTCAGGATTAGCCAGTGAAAAATTTCTCTAATCGAACATATTGGAAATTCAACTTTATGTATAATAGCTAACATATTGGATATTTCACTTTCAACGGCATATGCTTGTGCAGCTAAGAAACAGAAAAGACTTCACCGAGCTGGCTTGGGGATATAATTCTTTTCTTCGCCAGCTGCTCTCGACTTCACAATCACACACTTTGAGTGTGTCACAGTTTGCATTAGTAAGTGAATATGAGGGGATGGCCCTGGAATTTATGATTTCTCCCCAGAAGGATTTACAAAACTCTTAATTTATTACCAACAAAGAAATAATATTTTTACATTTCAGCACCCTGTATAAATGATAAGATTTATAACCATTAAATTAACTTTTGTTGCAGGTCCACTAAATCAGACAGTCTGCTATAATGTCTGCTGATATGGATGGTGGCCATTTGTCCGAGAGGCCACAGATGGACGTTGTATAAAGTAAAGTAAGTAACTTTTGTGATAAGTGTTTGTAATTAGTGTGTATATAGTGTTCTATAATTAGCTTTATGGATGGGTTGATAAATGTAAACAATAACAAAGTCCTAGAGACTTCCGGTTTAGAACCACAACATAGCAGATGCATTTGGCAACTTGGCAAAAACGTCGTTTTTAAAATATTAAAAATATTATTTTTCTCCCTAATCCTCTTTTAATAAAATAATAATAAAAAAAAGGAGTGAATGCAAAAAAAAGGCTGATTACTGAATGAATAAAAAATAATACATTCAAAAATAATTAATACGAAAAGAGAAAAACGAATTTACGTGGTTGAAGTTGACTTCGAAACAAAAACAAAAAACAAACAAGAATGAAAAGGATGCCAAAGCAATGCCAAGGATAACGCTAATGTGGTAAACCGGAAATAATATATTAGCACTGCCAGATGCAGAACGAAACTAGTGAAACCCATCCATATTAAAAGTGGGTATCTGTGTTTACTCAGGATTTTTTTTTTTTTTTTAAATTTGACTCTTAAAAAGAAAGTAGCTATATAGCTATTTTTTGTTGCACAAGGAATAAATATTAATATGTTTCAAAATATTTAAATTTTTATGCCTTAACCAATGCTGCTGTTTGAAGAAATACACCTTTTTTACCAGAAATTAAATGCTTCTGAGGAACACATTTCAATATTCTTTTGGAAGACCCAGGAATTTATGATTCCTCCCCAGAAGGATTAACAAAACCCTGATTTATTACCTACAAAGAAATAATTTTTTTACATTTTAGCACCCTTGTCTATATCATAAGATTTGTATTTTGAATTAACTTTTGTCGCAGGTCACCTTCACCGCATTGGGCAGTCTACTGAGTGCTGACAACGTGTGCCCTTTCTGCCAGCCATGGAATGGATGATCCAAGAATGGGCGTTGGATAAAGTAAAGTAACTTTTGTCGTAAGTGTTTGTGAATTATTTATAATTAGCTTTTTATTAATAGGGGGTTTCCCTAGGAATTGTTTTTGGAAATTTGACTCTTAAAAATAAAGTAGCTATATTAGCTATTTTTTGTTGCACAAGGAATAAATATTAATATATTTCAAAATATTTAAATTTTTATGCCTTAACCAATGCTGCTGTTAGAAAAATACACCTTTTTTTTTACCAGAAATTAAGTGCTTCTGGGGAACACATTTCAATATTCTTTTGGATGACCCAGGAATTTATGATTCCCAGAAGGATGATCAAAACCCTGATTTATTACCTACAAAGAAATAAATTTTTTACATTTTAGCACCCTTGTCTATATCAAGATTTGTATTTTGAATTAACTTTTGTCGCAGGTCACCTTCACCGCATTGGGCAGTCTACTGAGTGCTGACAACGTGTGCCCTTTCTGCCAGCCATGGAATGGATGATCCAAGAATGGGCGTTGGATAAAGTAAAGTAACTTTTGTCGTAAGTGTTTGTGAATTATTTATAATTAGCTTTTTATTAATAGGGGGTTTCCCTAGGAATTGTTTTTGGAAATTTGACTCTTAAAAATAAAGTAGCTATATTAGCTATTTTTTGTTGCACAAGGAATAAATATTAATATATTTCAAAATATTTAAATTTTTATGCCTTAACCAATGCTGCTGTTAGAAAAAATACACCTTTTTTTTTACCAGAAATTAAGTGCTTCTGGGGAACACATTTCAATATTCTTTTGGATGACCCAGGAATTTATGATTCCCAGAAGGATGATCAAAACCCTGATTTATTACCTACAAAGAAATAAATTTTTTACATTTTAGCACCCTTGTCTATATCAAGATTTGTATTTTGAATTAACTTTTGTCGCAGGTCACCTTCACCGCATTGGGCAGTCTACTGAGTGCTGACAACGTGTGCCCTTTCTGCCAGCCATGGAATGGATGATCCAAGAATGGGCGTTGGATAAAGTAAAGTAACTTTTGTCGTAAGTGTTTGTGAATTATTTATAATTAGCTTTTTATTAATAGGGGGTTTCCCTAGGAATTGTTTTTGGAAATTTGACCCCTTTTTGGTAGTTTAGGGAATACATATAGAATTTTTTATCCCTCAACTAATGGTGTAGTTTGAAATATACACCTTTTTTACCAGAAGTTTAATATGTTGGAGGAACAATTTAAATATTCCTCTGGATGGTCCAGGAATTAATGATTCCTCCCCAGAAGGATTAACTAAACAGGTCCTAGGGCGGAAATCCGTCCTTCTATAAGTTCTGTTAACAAAATTCCGTCCTTGATTTATTATAAAATGCAAAATCAGCTGACCGATTGGCAGCGGTTTGTACTAAATTTCAATACTTATTACTACTGTTTTGCTATACCTATACAAATTCAACATTTGATAATTAGGTACCTACTTTCACTAATTCAGTTTTAGGAAAAAGGTACCTTCACAAAATACATATATTCTCAATAGTAAATTATTAGTCATTCTAGACTAAATTTTCTTTTGTTTCTAATGCTAAAACTTATATGTACATGTTTTTAAGTTGATTTTGCACTTAAATTTTCACAAATTAGCACTAAATTTTCACAAAATAGGTACCTTTTAAAAAATCCTAGACAGACCCCTGACCCTGATAACGCACATTTTGGCCAGGGTTGCATGATTTAAATCACTTGATTTTTTAAAAAACTCATATGATTTAAATCAAAAATGTTAAACTTAAACTACCATAATTTAAAGAAAATTATTAGTTGTATGCTTTAAAATTGGTTTGAAAAATTATTTGTGCATTAAAATTTTTAAACTTTTTTTTTATACTATATATACATTTAGCATTTATACAATTGATTGCCTGGAAAACAGTGTTACTGGAAAACAGTAAACAGTGTTACTACCATATTGACCCTTTGATTATGGAAATGCAGTGATGGCAGTTGTCCTAGAATTCCTATATATTTGAGAAAAGACTAATAAGTGTCCTATAATTTCGAAAAGTGGCATTTGTCCTATATTTTCTCTCTTCATGTCAATTTTCTTTAACAGATTCTATCAAAATCCAAAAAATTCTTCCGAAAAATTTTGCTATTTTGTTTTTACTGATGCATATTACAAATTTTTAAAAAGCGGTCAGCTCTGCCTGCATGTTTCTTTGCCTGATGACTGGTCAAAAAGTCTGCTTTCTCTGATTAAAATGCAGATAATAACAACTTGGAAACTTGTGATTACTATGATTTTTCTCGGAATTGCATTTTTATTTTCGCGTTTACATATACCTTCTGAGGTTTTTATGCAGGAAATTTTAGCTTTCTACATTTTTATTACCCGACTCAGATTTACCCACACTGCTCCTGATTTTTCAGAACATTCCCCAGATTTTTATAATTTTCTCTAGTTTTATGAAATATTTCATGGATAGTGGGTTATATATAGTTGCAACTTTTAGACTTGAAATCAGAACCGAGCAACTATGAAAAGTCAATTAAAGCATATGGATTCAATACGACTCAAGATTTTGATAATTTTAGATGTGAAGAATTTTTTCAGTTTTTACTATTCACCATGATTGAATATTGTTTTAATTAATTATCTAATGTAACTAACAAAAGAAATTCTAAATAGGAATTAAAACTGTGTTCGTTAAGAATTTGTAGTGCAATTTTGTATGTCCTATATTTTTACAATGAGAATCCTATATTTTTTTATGAACTCGCTGCTGTCACTGAAAATGCTGTAAATAGCAATCAACTTGATTTGTTTTTGTGGTTCTGTAAATAGCAAGGGTTTGGTACTAAAATCCTATAATTTTATACCTGTTATTATGAACTTTGTAAAATGTTTAGAGGATTTTTATCAAAAGCTCATCTTTATATTTTTAGTTTTGTTTTTCAATCCAATTTTTTTCTTATTCTACATAAATATCAATGATTTGAATTTATTTTTTATCACTAATTACTTATTTATTAAGGAAATAAACATTATTGATTTTAGTTAAATTAATTTTACCTATTACAGTAAACTCAAAGATTGATTTCAATTTTTTCAGTAATGTATTAAATATAATCATTGTCTTGATTTATTTAGTACTGTATCAAATGTAACCATAGTTATGATTTAAAAAAATAATTTTTGATTTCAAAATTTGGAAAGTAGTTAGTGAAAGAAGGATAAAACTTTTAGTAACTAATAGTACAATTATTCATTCGGCCTCTCAGAACGGGCATCTCACCGATGAGATGGCAGTGAACTGCTTCCCTTGATTAGTTAATTATATTAATTAGTGAATAAAATATATCAGAATGTGATGCAAAATTGTTACATCACACAGAAGTTATAATATCAATATATTTTTGATCAGTTTCAGAACATAAAGAACTGTTAATTCATTTAAATAAAAAAAAATCCCGATTTAAAAAAAATTATTCCGATTTAAAACAAATAAATCTGATTTTTTTTAAAAAAATCAAAAAATCAAATAAGCTTGTTTTACTCAGAGACAGGTTTAAGTTAAAATTTAAGGACCCATTTCATTGTTCATGTGATATTTTATAAGTTTTTCTGCAATTTTAAAAAATTGCTAGATTAAGGGAAATGATTAAAAAAGATAGTTCAAAGTTCAGTCGAGAAGTTGGAGGTAATATCAGGTACATAAAATACCTTGACTTGCTGCTAGAATTTAAAGTTATGCAGTTTTAAATTTTTCTATAAGGAAAGTAATTTTCCATTTGAAAACTTTAAAAAGAAAATATGCAAGAACCTAAATTATTGAATTTTTCCATCTTGCCTAGCAGTGAAATTAAGTAGACAATGCTCAACAATTGGGATTCTTCTTACAATTAAAAGCAAATTGTAAATTATCCCTTTTCAATCAGATAAGCAGACTTCTATCTAAAAATTTGATATAATATATCCAAGTAAAAATAAATGTAAAAAATATAAAAGTAAAAATAATCTATGAAGTCTGAATTTTAGTACACAAATTGCAGAATAAATAAATTATGTTGTGGGTAAATTTTTGGCAAGACTTAAAATCTTTGATCTGTTAATTGACTTGGAATTTATCAAGCCTTTTTAATCATAGATTTAATTGCATGTTACTTATCTTAATTATTATTAGTCTTTCCAATTGAATATAATTTAAATGTTATTATTTTACCCCAACTTTTGAAAATTCAACTTGGTTGAATTTATGGCAGTTTACACTTGACAATGTCCCACCTACCCTGTAAGTTCTGGATGTATGACTTAAATTCCCTGGATTTTGAAGGAACACCAGTTTTTTTCTTCTAAAGTTAATTTTTTGAAATTCCTTGCCTCAAAACTTTTTTATATGATGTTCTATGGAAATGAAACCTGAGTAGGAGTTTTGGGATGATCTTTCAGAAAATAGATTGATATGTATGAAGATGGTGTGGGGAAAATGATTAGGCATTTTGACAGTGTATTGAACCATGCAAAATAACACTTAAATCGTCTTTCTAACCCAGGCTTTTCACTTACAGTCACAATGGTTTTGCAGTGGACTAAACCATAAATTAAGAGACTTGTTTTGGTCTTAGATGGCCAAATAAATCTATGTATAATTTATGTAGTAATGTAAATTTGTTAACTAATTGTTAATTTTTGTCATAAAAACCATACTTGTTGGTTCATCTGTAGCTGAAGCAAAAATATTGCTTATTAAGCTGAAGAAATTTTCAATATTTGATTCGGATTTTTTGTACTCTTTTACTATTTTAATTCTTTGTTATTTCATGTTTTGTTTACATTTCAGATCAGATGAGAAAATTCCTCATAAAGAAAGGAAAAGCACCTGCAGAAATAGAGGCTGAATTGAAGAACAGAAACACTTAATTGTCTTAAAAAATCAAGACATGTACAGAAATTGCTATACAAGAATTAAAGAATAAAACTTTTTAAATGTGTATACTTTGTTTTGTCTTTTCATTAGATCTAAGAGCTGTTGCTAGTAGAAATGTTATGCATGTGCATGGGGAATTTCCCAACTTTTTTTAGAAATTCTATTTTTTAATATTGTTGAGAATATATCTATTCCAGCAAGTGGTGGTCGTATTTGTTGCTAGGCCAGCAACATGTTCTAGCAGCGCATGCTGGATTTGGCATGCTAGAATAGCACGAAATTCCAGCAAGTGGTGGTCGTAATCGTTGCTAGGCCAGCAACATGTTCTAGCAGCGCATGCTGGATTTGGCATGCTAGAATAGCACGAAATTCCAGCAAGTGGTGGTCGTATTTGTTGCTAGGCCAGCAACACGTTCTAGCAACGCATGCTGGATTTTGTATGCTAGAATAGCAACAGATTCCAGCAAGTGGTGGTCGTAATCTTTGCTAGGCCAGCAACATTTTCTAGCAACGCATGCTGGATTTTGTATGCTAGAATAGCAAAAATTTCCAGCAAGTGGTGGTCGTAATCTTTGCTAGGCCAGCAACATTTTCCAGCAACGCATGCTGGATTTTGTATGCTAGAATAGCAAAAATTTCCAGCAAGTGGTGGTCGTAATCTTTGCTAGGCCAGCAACATTTTCCAGCAACACATGCTGGATTTTTGTTTGCTGGCAAGCATAAAAGTGGGCCATAACCGATCTTGGGTTGCTGGTGGCTTATGCTGGAACCAGCAAACATTTATGCTAGTTTTTTGCTAGTTTACTAGCATGAATCTAGCATGCAATGCTTGTCCAGCAAACAAATTCCAGCATAAATTTTGACCTGGGTGGTGGTATGATAGGAGGAATCGATCATTTTATTTTAAACATTGCACTCAATCATTTTAAATATATTTCTAATCGGTATAATGATGTTCATTTAGTTACTAATGATCATTGGTACAAGGAAAATTATGATTTAAATTAATTGCTTTAAATTTTAAAATTATTCATTCGTGGACTTTTGTTTTATATTATTAACATTCATGAAGGAAATATTTCAATATAAAGAATAAAATATTAAACGTATTTAGTAATAAGTTTTAGTTTCTTGGGATAGTTAAATGCAATGATACAGTAAAGTGTTTACGGAAATCTTCTAATATGTTTGTATATTATTACATCGTATCTTTCCAATATCTTCTTAATAAAAACACAATTAAAATCTACACAAAAAATCTAAAAAAAAATATCTAAACACAATAAATTGTAAAAAAACCTTGTTTGATAAGCAAATTATAGTGGTTATAACCCTTGGATAGATAAAATATGATAGTGGGATACAAAAAGCTTTAGGTTGCTAGTTTTCATGTGTTATAAATATTTAGATTGTTTAAACAATAGAAACACTTGAGAAATGATTTTATTGTAAAGCATACAAGGTATTACATCTGAATGGAAAATATTTGGCAGATTCACCATCCACTTTCATTATAACCTAGTAGTTTTAGTGTGAGTCAGACTCGAATACTAATTGTAACTCTAAAATTAAAATAAAAGGTTTCAGAACATCCTCATGGGATATTAAATCATAAATAAAATTTAAGAAACCAATCAGAATTCCAACTGAGAAATCTTTCCCTTTTCTTACTATCTTCACATCCCCGAACCAAGACTCTTTAACATCCCGATTCGATTTTATTGGAAACTTAACATCCAGGCGTTCGAGTGAATCCTGCCAGATTATGAATCCTTCCCCCATCGCTCCTTTGTTCTTCCTGCCAAGGAATCTCCGATTTTTGACGGGCCCGTCTTAATAATACGCTGTTCCGTGGCGGGCGCAAATTAATTCCAAGACAAGTTAATTTGAAATTCCATCACCGTTAACATTTGCTCAATTCCCACTGCTCGCTGAAGACTTTTAAAATGGAATGACGAAGTTAATTAAGGCTGGAGGTATCGCGCGTAAAAGATGGTTCAGGAACTCTTTCCGTTTCTTATATTATTTAAAAGGCTAATGATATTGAAGGAGGAATGCTATTAAAGGCTGCTTGGTACTGATAAATCGAGCTTAAAAAGCCCGCGTTTGACCCCTTTGTGACTCGCTCATTAGATCTGTTCAGGTAATTGTGTTGCATTATTTTAAATTGAGTTGAGCGGATTCGCATTAACGAAAAGAGAGTCAAGGAACTTGACTCAGATTCTCAAAGAGGAGAGTATGTATCTATGAGTTACTTATGATAAAATTGAGATAAGATAGGTAATACGTACAGTTTTTGGAAGGAGTTCTGCAAATCTTAGGCTTTTCTGTTAATTATAAATAATATTAAGATTACTTAAGAGTGTATGGTTTAGATTATGGGAAAGGCGTATAAGGAGCACAAATAAATTTGAAGGAGAGACCGGGGCAAGTTGGCATAGTTTTTGTTTTTTGATGTATAACTCTCTTTTTTTTGTAATACTTAGAGATAATTTGTTTATGCAGTGGAAATGTTAACCTTTTGGTTAAAAATATACGTTGGGTTTATAATTTTAATACACGTTTAATTAACATAAAACAATATTTCAAAAACTATAACTCGACTATGCCTATTAGGAAGTTGGCATAAGCTAATTTGCATATTAAAACTATTATAAAACACAGCAGTTTTTGGAAGGAAATGTTGTTTATTATACTTTTTCTTTTTTATTACATTTAGTGAATCAGATGTAGGATTAAATTTTTATCCAAAACAACTCAACTTCAAAGAATTGAAGTTTGTAATTTATGTTGTTAATATTCTGACTGACTCTGATAATACTTTAATAATAATGCCTGAATGCGATAGTATTATGTACCCATAATGATTAATCTTAATAAATTTGTTAGGCAGTAGAAAACATAATAAAATCTTTTCAGAAATGATACCTCCTACAAACATTACTCTTGTCACCCTTCCTGTCAAAAATGACCTTCAACAACCTTTTGCAACGCAGGCCCCAACACGTAAATAGTTAATAACTACCCCGCTTCCCCATTATGTTCCATTCCAGAGCTCTATGCACAAACACCTCAGACAAAACAGCACGTAACAAAATCCAAATAAATCAAATCCAAATAACTCCGCTGTATGTTCTTTCCAAAACAATCACGTGCACGCTAAACATTCGAAAAAGCCGGGCACATAAGCCGCCGTAAGAACGTGTTGTCTGTCTTTAGAAATCCGTAGTGAATAATGAATAACATTTCAATTTATCTATCGACTTATTTCATTGTAATGCTCCGCTGAAGCAGAGATATGACTTCCTTTGTTACCACATCTGCATCTGAATAACTGTCTCACTCCATTCAGAGGCGTTTGAAAACGCAAATGTATTTGTTGTGGAAGGAGAACAAGTGAAAGGATTGTTACATTACCGTAGCACCGAATGAGATTGTCCTCAGTTTCTATGAGACGACATGGGTTTAATGAAAATTTGATGAATGCCCTGGTCTTTCTTGGGGGAATGAAGTGGGCCGATTTTCATTGTTATGCGGTTTTCTTTTTTAACCATTCAGATTCTTTTGGTGTCGTCTTGTCCTGAAGTGCCTTTATTAGCGGTTTTTATGTTCGATATTATTGGCTGTAACTGCTTTTAGAGAGGTACTTAAAAAGCTGGTAGAAGGAAAAAATTAGCGAGTTAGGGCGTTTTGTGAAAGAAAAGTCATTTTCAACATGAACGCTTCCCTTTGGATTGGGACCGTGGTTATTACTTTTTGCGCTTCTTAGTGGAGTTAGTTTCAATAACATTTTAATTGATGGCTGAAGGCTTGGTTGTGTTTTATGTTATTGTTTAAAACATAATGTTGTTTGCTAAAAAATGCAGATTAATGCAGAAATTATTTTATAATAATGGTTAATATTCCCCTTTTGAATGATTCTTTTAAAAGTTTTAAACCGAAATATTCTTCAGATACCTTATTGAAGAGTAAGAACTCAGGAATAAAAGGTTTTCTAAAGCTTCAAATAATTTTTTTATTTCACTCAAAAGCTTACAATAATGTATCAATTTTCGATAAAACCAAAAATTATTCTGTTTGTTATATTAATTCCTTATAAATAAATATCGACTTTTAAATGTTCTTATGAAATAGTAAAAATTATTATGTTTCAGATTTTTCTTTTAAATAAAAAAATATACATACTGACAGAAAATCCACAGAAATTTGTTAATTAAAATTCACTATTAATTTTTAAAGAATATTTGTCGCTTCTTCTGATTACCTTGATATTTATTAAGAAGAAAGTTATTCATATAAAAACTGGAGAATAATATTCAGAAAAATACATAAATTATTTTTAAAATAACAGTAAAAGAAATAAAATTATATGTTTTCATCACAAACTTCAAAAATTAATAACACCATAAATACAGTTCATTCACTAAATTGGTGCATTTTAATATTTTTAAAAAGTATTGAAAGCTGTATGGTGCATATCTTACGTAGTAATATGTATCACTGTTTAACTTAATAACCCAAACAATATTAACATTTTGTTCACATTCAATATTGCTTTTGCAACTATTTATTCCACAGTCTTCAGTGGGTTCCTCCATTAGTATACCTACTTATTCAAAAACCCCCCGTTAATCAGTTTTCAAAGGACGAGAGAATACATTATAGGTTGTTATTAAATGAATGCTAATTGGTGGTGTGTTTGCTTTTCTCTCGCTGTGTCTCACACAGAAAGAGGCGTTTTATCGCCCTCAAACGTGAATTATAGCTTATTTTATTATTTCCAATAGCTACCGTGAAACTGAATTATCCATTCTAATTACGATCCTGTGTAAAAGCGGTTAATCCCATAAGAAAAGCGCTTAGTGTGCTTTTTTGAGAAATGAAGCATCGTCTCCTAACAAATTTCCGTAGCTTAGCGAAGCGGTTTTTTGTTAACGATTAACGATGTTTTTGTGTTCGTGTCAGAGAAGATGGATGCCTTCTTTGTATCAATTCAGGATAGAGAGGGCTCTCTCTTGGTTGTTAAAAGTTATCTTTAAAATTCCATATTTCTAGAGGGGATGGTAACGTTGAATGGAGATGTATCAATTGCTTAACGAAGGGATATCAGATCGTGGCAAGATAGTTCTGTTTACATTGTTCTATCGAGTTCCATTTGACTCAATAGGGCTTTAGGTATTTATTGGGGAAGGAAGTGGTTTTTTAAAGTCTGGGTAAGGTCAAAATTCCATGTGTAAAAAATTCCATGTGTAAAAAACGTCCAAGTTTGAATTAGATCTTAATTTATAAACATTGTTGTTCATTTATTTTTTCAAATAAATAAAGTATTTTCTAAACAAAGAACTTAAAACTTTTCCAGATAACTTTATCTCGTTACCATTATGTTCTTTTCAAGTTTACCAATATAATGTTGTGTTTAAACTTAAATTAACAGACCCTCTATGGAATGTTTGTAGCATAAAGAATGTTGGGAATTATGTCAACACATTTTATCACAAAAAATTTATTTCAGTTTTAAAAATATTTTTCAACGCCGTAGTATATAACACTTAGCGCTCCTATAATTGATAACTTAGGGTTTTTTAATTAGTTAATTCTTTGGGTTTTTATGTCCAAAGTGTTGAAAATTTTAATAATGTTCCTAAAAAAATTATAATTTCTCTCTTTTAAAAAATTACCGTGTGTGAATTAATACACTTACAGCTTCGTATCAAAATGCAAGTTCTTAAGCTACACTTCCCGAATTCATTCCGTGGAGTGTTGACAAGATATGAAAGATTTATCGCATTAAAATAAGGGATCAAAGTTCTGAAACGTGATGCGGTTCTTTTTAATGGGAAGCTTCCACGCCAAACCCAACAGCGTTGAGTGCCCCAAGTCAAACCTAACCCCAACTCTCCGCTGGCACTTGTTAAAGATGATGGATGCAAAGTGCGTTGCCTTCCTTAATAAGTCTTTTAGAGGAGATCCACTGATAGAATTCCTTTACCCCTTGTTGCTCCAAACCGCAAACCAATCTATTAGCACGGAAACTTCGCATTCAAACTCCTACCTTCGTTAGGGCAAATAATGAAAGAATTTTGTTTCTTCGCTCCTCCAGTTTCATAACTCTGAGAGTATCCTGTGGTCTTTGAATCCATGCATTGGATTTATGGCTTCGACTTCAACCCGAAAAGGAGTGAGTAAATAGCCTTTTAATGAACTTTGTTCGCCCAGAATTTATTGCGTTCATTAGACTCGATTGGTTTTCCTCTGGTTTGGTCTTGTTTCTAAGATCATTCTAGGGTGCACTAATTTGACTGCTGGTTCTGAAAAGCATGGTTTGTGGAGGGTTTTCTTGGAATTCCGTCAAAAAGATGTCTTCAAGCCAATTTTCAGTTTATAGTTAAGCTTGTTTTGTTGAAGACAGTACTAATTCTGAATGATTGAAATGCGATTGAAAGTCTTCAAACGTGGAGAGAACCTACGCAAAAATGTGTCCGAAACATTTTAGGAAAGTAAGGAATTACACTAGGGGATCAAGATAGATGATTTACAGTGTAATAAACAATAGAAATGGCTCATCCTGAGTTAAAAGAGACGATTTCAAATGTTATAAAAATAGAAGTTACTTTAAAGAGTTTTTACCTTTTAAACTCACACATTTTTACATAATTTTAAATTATTAGCTAAAAATATATTGAAATTAAATTTCACAACATAACTGAAAAATGTAAAAAAAAAACCCGCATGTTTTTGGAGTGTTGAATCAAAGTAACACAACCTTACATATAAACTCATGAAATCATCATGAATTTAGAGATTAAATTTACATTTGATCGCGTAAAAATTTAATTATTAAGTTGATGGATATTCCAATCACATGCGTAGTGATTATCTGTATTTTGGAGTCAGAAAAGTACTTCAAATTTAAAATGTCTATTTCCTTTTAATTGTACCTCAAAATGGAGGGTATTAGTTTTTAATTAACTTTACCACTTTCTCTTGGCAGGTTTTAAGCAACACTGTTTTAATACGTTCTCTTTCTAGAAAGCTTGTTTACGATTTTGTTAAAGACACTGGTTAATTAAATTTTAATCCTTAAGGAGGGTAAACATAATCGATATTTTCTTATTTAAGGAAATTTTTGAATAGAGTGGCTAATTTCTTTTCGTGATGCATGCACATAAATATTTTTATTTAATTTTAAGTGCAAGGTTAAGTAAAAGGCTTAGGTAATTTTAGTAAACAATTTTGCAATGACCCACATTCTTTTTCATTTACGGGAAAAAATGCATTTTTAGATTAAAATTCACAAAGAAGAGTTCCTAGTTTCACATTTTTACGTACATGTTTTATTTTTATTTTTTTATTATTTAATTTACTTATATATTTTGGAAATAAGTAATATTTTATTTATTCTATCAAGTTTATAAATCGAATTAATATGTTATTAAATAAATAATTACAATCCAATGATAAAAAATACATAAGTTAGCTACTTGTACGAGCTTAGTGACAAAAGTTGTGACCATTAAAATTTTTTAAAAAGCATTGATGGTCACCATCACCATTATCATACCATCGAAAAATAATTTCACTAAAATTTCTATCACATCTGATAAAGATCATCTGATTATACTTAAATATATTGTTCGTTTAGGTATAGAATACGGAAAATCACTCTGCAAATGTAGGAACCCAACTCATAGGTATCTGGCACCTAAAAAGTACAAGTTGGTATCTAAGTACTACTATTTAGTTCCTAAAAGTATTGATACATGTATCAATTGGGCTCCTAACAAAAACACAGAAGCTACCTGATTATTAGTACTCCCCAACTTCCTACTCACCATCCGAGTGAGTGCCATTCAACTGATCACACTCCCATCTTTTCACAGATCACTTCATTAGCGCGTTAACTGCTTCGGTTATCAAATTTCTGTCTTGTTTGCTTTATGGAACGGGCGTGCTTCGACATGTCCCCTAATGAATTGTATTAATTGATGAATTCCCCCGAAGCGTGCAAAACATTTTGTCAGGTTCAGCCAGCCTATCTGGATATCTTTGTTCCAGGCAATTTAATCTACCCGGGTAGTCTGGAAAAACCATTGCACTGCCCGTCATCATAATAATTGAAAGAGCAGTGGTTAATTATAATCGTTCCTTCCCTACAGTAATTAATGACAGGAAGTGTGACGATCCCAATTATGTTTCAAATGCTCATTAGTGATAGCATGGGGTCGGATCCTGTTTGGATTGGAAAAAGGTCGGAAGAAAATGGAAAATTTGAGCAATGCGATTCATTGATACTTATCAAAAAAGGAGTATTAATTTTGAAAATGGAATCAGTGAGCGGGGACTTTATATCTTTAGGCTGTCTAAAGTCTTCATATTAGATTAACATGCAAATGAGAGGATGGTTTCTTTTTAAAATCTGTCGGGTAAGATTTTCGTCAGTGGTTTGAAAGGCAACACATGGTGGATCAGGTGAAGATACTTTGTTTCTGGTAGTTTTAAATCCTGGTCTGGTAGTATCTAAATTCTACAAGTTTCTTAATTAAACTATCTATGATAGGAATATTAAGTTTGAAAGAAATTGTTTCACGATTTTAAACTCATTTTAATAATACTCCATTTGTGTCTAAACCTTTGTAATTGATACCCGTAAAGTGAATACTGACTTATGCAATATCTTATTGTAATCGATTTCTTAAATTTAACTAATTAATTCATAAATACCATAATTCTTAAAAATGCTTTCTCTACCCGATTAGCATACTCTCTTTGGAGGGACATAACTTTCTTTTAAAACTATGTCAGACGGTTTATATTGGCTTATGTGGTTTTATTGATGCATTGCATTGATACATTTATTTTTATTTTAAATAAATTTTATAACTGCTGTTGTATACCTTTAAATACAGGGTGTTTCAAAAGTTAGTTTCACGGCTTTTATTTAGAATCAACGTCTCCTAGGGTCATGAAAGTAATTTGCACCCCTGGGTTATACCATGGGGACTCAATTGAGATAACTCACAGTGCCCCTAGTGGCAAAATAGGAAAGTTAAAAAAACTTAAATATAAAACTAAAGGTGATGGAGAAAAAAACTTAAGTTAAAAATTGTCGGGATTATGTACAGAAAAAATTTCATGAAAATATTTTCAATATTCCAGGAGAAATTACCGCAAAAAGAAACTTGTTCTATCTCCTTTAGTTCTTTAAATTATTTTTTAACTTCCTTATTTCGCCGCTAGGGGCTCTGTAAGTCATCTCAATGGATTCCCCATGGTCAATTACATAGGGGTAGACTTACTTCCATGACTCTAGGTAGGAGACGTTGGTTCGAAATAAAAGCCGTAAAACGGACTTTTGAAACACTGTATATTGTACTTCTGGTTGATAACACATAGTAATTTGTAGCAATAGAGATTATATTGCCAATGCATTTAACACCAATAGCGAAATATATATTTTTGCAATACATTATTCTTAATTCATTGGCCCAATAAAACTTCCTTGGTCATTGTTTTCAAGTGAACCCTACTTCAGCTATTTTAATACCAAATCTTACAAAGCATTCAAAAAAAAAAAAAAAAGAAAAAGAAAAAAAGGAAAAAAAAAACCAATTTAATTTTTTAAGTTATAAAAAATAAAATTATAAGTTTTAATTATTTGTCAGTTTTTAAAATTTATCAAGTTAATACACTTATCAATATAATTTTAAAAAGCAATTAAAATATAATAAATAAACTTAATTAAATATTTATCATGACTAACAATTTACACGGCAATAAAATAAAACTGCGTGTACCAATTAATTTATTATTTATTAAGGTTCACTTTTCTGAACGAATGAACAAAATATTTTTAAAACTACAATAAAATTTTGTAAACAAACATAACTTTTCCTCAGCTCCTCACAATTACACAAACATAACTGCATCACTATGACTCTCATCAGTTGTAGACAAATACGAGAGGACTTCTAAACGCCGCATTCACACAGCGCTTTATGGGTGAAAAACAATTCACAGCATCTCGCTTCCCTGCGGTTTTCAGCCATGCAATCATTCACGTACCTTTACAACTCGTCAATTAGTCACACTATCATAGATTCTCTCATTCTCACTCACCATCTAATCATCTTTCATTGGCAGAGGCGTTCTGGGCTTTCAATATTTAATATAGGACTTATTGATCGCACCAAGTCACTCTAACTACGATAGATTAGATGGGAGCGATAGGTGAAGCAAACCAACCGTATTTATGAAGCTGCGGATAGACATTATTAGATACTTAATGTGATAGCAGAGGGTGCTTATGAAAGATTGAATCCCCTCTAGAATGGGTATATTAGTAAAAATAAAGCCGCGAATGAGAACTCTCTGGTAGGGCAGTATTGCCGTTCTGGGGGATAGTTTATATGTATATCGAGTGTAACAATAAAGAGTTGTTAGATAAATATTTCGTATCTTAGATTTTAAAAGTTAGTGTTCATTGGTAGGTTAAATGCACCTATCTAATACTTTGAACCGTCCCGATAATGTCTATGTAGTTAATGCAATAATTTAGTTTCATAAACTTATTTTTGACAGCAAATTTGATGAAAAAAAAAAAACAGAAATAATGCATAAATTCATTTTCACAGTGAAGCCATTTGCCCAAGTGTCAATAATTTTTATTAGAAATTTCAATTCGTTTTGAACTTATGTAAGTTTATTAAATTCTATGTTTAAATTTGAAAAACTTTTATCGGGAATTAGAAAAAGGAAATACTAAAAAAGTTTGAAAAATAGCTAATGACCAAATATTTAAAAACTACCCTACCATTTTCAGCGAAAAAAGTTACACAAAAAAAGTTATGGACCAATACTGATCAGAGGATTTGCTTATAAAGTTTCTATTACAGTATTTGTAGTTTTGAAAATTTATTTAATTGAATCTAAAGAGAAATTTAAACCATTTAAACTTTCTAAAGTATATTGAAAATATTTTTGAGAACGTTCAAATAAAGAAAATAATTCTAAAAATTCGTTGTAAAATGCAAATAAAATGTAAAAATTTATCATAAAACACATAAAAGAAATATACCTCAAGACGCAACACAAATTAAATACTTAAAGTACCAATTACAAGGTATTGTTTAAAAAATGAACGGGCAATCTGATATCCTCAAATTCATAATTAATTAATCCATTCAAATTACAAAAGCTCACGAGTCTTCTAAGCTTTCCTTTCTTGTGATAAGTCTAGTGGTGGATTATTACGATCGCAAGAAAACACTTTTCTTTCATGTAACAAGATTAATCTTAAGTTTCTCATCTTTCTCTGATCATCTTCCTGCGATCTCTTTGATCTTATCTTCAAATACCTTTGCGACTTTTAATTAATTCGATCACTCAGCAGTTTTCTTGAGATTATCCGTGTTCTTTTTCCCCACTTCCGAATGTGACAAAAAGATTTTATTTCAATCTCCTGGGGTTACCACTATTTGAAAACTATTGAAAACTTTACTCTCAGCATATTCACAGATAAACGTAAGCTTCTCTTCAGATTTTGAATTACTTGATTTTGTTATAAAATACTCAAACCACTGGATTTTAATCCTTGAAGAATTTCTTAACTTTGGAACATTATGGTTGCATTTCTATTCTAGTCTCCATTTTTCTTATTGTAATTTTTGAGTAACGGGATAGAGCAGGATGAATATTTTTGGTACGGATGCTGAAAAAACTGATTGTTATAAAAGTGCATTCAAAGTTATTAGTTTAATGTAAAAAAAACACTTATAAAACATAAAACTACTGGCTCTAATAAATGTAAAATGTTGTTTTTATGTAACATTGGTACCTGACTATGTTGAAAACCCGATTTTTGACCAAAATTTCGAAAAAAATATTATTTAATATTCTGAAAATATGGCATCTCTTCTTCCCAAAACAATTTTTGGTTTGTGTCTGAACAAAGTAGAAGCGAAGATATTTCAATTTTAGAAAGCAATACTGCATGCTTATCATACAGGAAGTGGTGCTTCAAATGCGATTTTCTCCGTATGCTGTTTTTAACAATTGCTTCACCGTGAACATGATTACTACAAATATAATTGATATATTATCTTGAAATTTGGTATAATGGTTCGAAAATGCATATTTTACTATGGGATCCTGGATCTTATGTATATCTATAATAGAAAAATTTTTTGAATCACTTTTCTATTATGATGTTGAGAAAAATTTTAAAAATTCTTAAAGTTTCTAAGTCATCATCTATATCTTCTGATAGGAATAAAATTCAGCTTTTATCCAGGATCACATAGTAGCTTATATATTTAGGATGTTTGATATGAAATTTTATATTAATATCAGGAGTAGTTTTAAAATAAGAGCGTTTACCGTACATGCCGTTTTTAATGTAAAAAAGACAACTTTTACAATTTTTCAGAAAAATAATTTTTTTTTCCACAATTTGTTTGCTCACAATATGTTTTCTAAATTCATTTAACCATTTTATGGGGAAAAAAAGTTGTCATATCACTTGGGGGGAAAAAGCCTCCCAACCTAGTCTGGTATACCTAGCATTTTATAAAATATCTTTGTGTGCAACTATTTGTTTGAATTTAAGAATATCAGTTTATCAAATAGCACAACGAATTATGCATTTATTATAGTATAGGTACATCATAAATGAATGAATTAAATTTTAAGGTAAACATAAATTTACGATATAAAATAATTTATTAACAGTGTACTCTACTATCATGATAAATAAAATCAGACAGTATACCTCAAGAAAAACTATTTTAGTACAAAAAAAATTTGTTTTTATTAATTATACTCACGGTTAAAATCTACATTCTAACCACATTTATTTAATTAATCTGCGTTATAAAAAAAGTTAGTTTTTGCATCTTACTTTCAAAAACAGTTTGTAAGTACTAATGAAGTTAATCCTTCCATTTCTTTTTACTCCAATACACATGTTTTTCTTTTATGGTTTTCGGCTTTTAGTTTTCTTGAAAGGCACTTAGGCAAAAACTTTTTGGAATCTCTTGTTTAAACAGTGGCAAAAAATTAATATTTCAAAAAGTGCAAGAGAAATTTTGTTTGAAATGTTTTTCCTGATTTTTAGGAAAAGTTTCCTTCGGGGATTCTTTTCTAATTTTTTCTTACGTTCTTTGACTCTATTTAAAAACTCTGATTTGAAATGTTGTTTTCAATGTTTAAAATCAATGAAACAAAATTCAGGATTGTGGCGTTTCGTAATTATTAAATGCATTAAATCTTATTGAAACTACTTTTAAAATGAAAAATAATTCATATTCATTCAATTCAATTTTTCTTGTATATTTGACTTTATTTTTCATTTTTTTATCTATGAGATTTTTTATTGTTTCTACATTTAAAAATTATTTTAAATTCATTAACTTACTTTAATATATGCTGTTACATAACTGGATATTTATTTAATGCTTAACAGTTTAAAACAAGTTCGTGCTTGTCGATTTATAATTTATAACTTAACTGAAGTATAACTAAATATTTGAATAAAATAAAATTTATGAAAAACAGTTTTTCCTGACTAAAAGTTTTAAGCAATTAATTAAGGTTCCAAAAAATACAAACCTAATTAAAAGTTTTTTTGAAAAATTTTATGCTTTTAAATCCTTACAATGAGCGAAAAGTAAAATTTAACAACAAGTAAAAAAAAATAAATACATAAAAAAAGTAATTAATTTAAGAGAGTAATTCATAAATAGAGAATACATTTGAATTAACTCCCAGCATCTAAGCTATCCTATTGAATTTGGTGTTACTTTTGAATAATTTCCAAAATATCTTAACATCGATTATGCAAAATAACAGTAATCCTCAAAAAAGGATCAAGAGTGAATCCAGTCAGCAGCAAAACTCCAAATTGAAAGGATCGAATGAGCAAGGCAAACCCTGCCCCCTTTCAAGCCATCAAACATATTTCATTCACCCATAAACACTCCATTCACTCGGAGTAAAAAAAGAACCTGCCGAATACCAGAGCAAGTGTTGGCGATAAAGCCAGAGCCAGTCGATAAGCCGCGTTAGTACTTGGACATAGGCAAGATTAGATTTTTTCGATTGCAATAAAAGTGGGGATCAAATTGATTAGCAGCCTTATCCCTGGAGAATGAAGGCTGGCCCTTATGCCCCTTCTGGCCAGAAAGCATTCGAGCTGCAAGGAGCAGTCTGGTAATTAGGTTATGGTTTCTGTGCTGGAGATGTTGCTAGCTGCCATATTGTCGTGTCTTGCTTCCGTTTTTTTCTAACTCCCATCCGAGAAAGTTCAGGCCTACTTTCTGGCCCGATGCTTGAGAGGGTACAGGGCTGGGTATTGCCCAAGGAGACTTTTACCTTTGTTGGCGGTTGGATTGCTTTTCTTTGTTTTTCATTTTTTGAAGACTGCATTTAGGAATGTGGTTTTGGGTTAGTTCTGCAATGTTTTAATTCTTTGCCTATTTTGACGAATATTTACTTTTTTTAATTTAAAAAAAGGTTGGATAAAACCCTTTGAACACTTTTTTGACCTTGCCTGACAAATTAATTTGGTTTTACCATATAAATATTTATACTATTACATAAACTACATCGTAAATATACCTTAAAATGTTTAATGTTTCAGACGATTAAGTTATTATCAAAAAATAGTCTGATATTTTCATTATTTACTTGCTAGTCTAATTCAGTTCATTTTTTGTAATTATTTCACCTAAAAGATCAATTTAAGGTTATTTACTCGCTTTCATAAAAATTTTGCATTTTCTACACTTTTAGGGGGATATTTCTGCGCGCGTTTCGCTGTTATAAGAAATTGAAATCGTTCTGCCGGGTTAATATGTAAAATAAATAAAGTAATAATCTACGTTTGTATTTTTCAAAATGCTTTAATATTCGATTACAATAAATTGTATAGTACTTGTAAAGGTAAAGTGAATTTTTAGGTATAGCATTTTTTTTTAAAATAAATAGTATGGTAATTTTTGACGTTTGAAAAAAATAAAAACTATCACTTTCCAAACCAAAATTCTTTAAAACGAGAAAATAACGATACATATTTTAAATATTATCTTAAATTGTCATCTAAGTGAATTTAATATTATTTTTGTCTGTGTAATTTTAAACGAATTTAATTTTCCTCCTATTTTTGAAAGTACTTCAGAACTTTTCCTTCAAAATGGCTGTTCATGTTCAACATTCAGAAAGTGTGTGGGTGAGGTTTATTTATCCAATCACCTTCTAAAACCTCCGTCATTCTTTAAACGAGACCCGTTAAAAAGAATCGAGCCTATTTTCCTAAAACAACGCCCTGGTTTGGTATTTCCCATCGAATCTTCGGCTTCGCATTAAATTAATCCAAACCCTTCTTTAGTCTCAAATCCTCGTTTTTCCTCAACCCATTTCCGAAATTCCGTCCGCCCAATTGAAAATATCGCCCATTACATGCAAATTCCGTTGACGAATTTCCCATTCGCACAACGCAGAGGCTTCTGGTTTCAAAGGCTTACTTTCTTCACACAGCATAACAATTTTCTTCCAATTGGTCCGGCGGGAACAGGTGAATATTTTCCCGTAGCTACACACACAAAAATTCCGTGCGCTATTGGAATAAACTTCGGGTTTGATCAATGATGGACCATTAGTGGGTGGGAAAACCGGGGACCATGTAGGGGGGAATAAAGATTGGAAAAAGCAAAATCGGGGTATGGGGGAAAGATGATATATGCCATTCTCCGGATATCCAGGATATAGGGACGTCATCAGGATGGGGAACTCTTGGTAGTTTGAAATAGGGGTCCACAGCAACGGGATTTAATCTGAAAGCATTGTGGTTATTTCACGATCTTTGAGATGTGTGGGGTGCTTTTATTTCTTTATACAGATTGTGGACCTTACGAAATGGCTACTTTTATGCAGCCACTTACCTTAGAGAACGGCCGCATAGAGTTTGAACCTTAAAGTGGCTACTTTTAGGAGCTAAAATTTTAAAACTAGTGAATTTGACTAAAATTTGTTTTAGGTTTTGTGGCTTTGCTCAAGTTTGTTATCTCTTACAAATTCTGATTTTTTTATATTTAAGAAAATGTATAAGTCATGGTCAAGTGAAGCGGGCAATGTGATAAATTCAATGACATTTTTCAATGAGTATTTATCAATTTCCCCGAAATACACCGGCATTATCCCACGGCCCGTAACATATAAGTGAGAAATTTAACTGGGTTTAATTTAATTAATGGGATAACAAATGTTTCCTATTTCAAATTAAATCTAATATTTTTACCTCATTAACTTTTTTTATAATAATGTAATACCATTTATTTCCATGAAAATAATACTACACCGTTATTCTTTAAAAAAAGTTAAAAATTGAAATAATCAATTAGATATTATTTATTTAACATTTTAATTGAGAGTACCAATGTTTCATTTGTGATTTCTCAACTATCTTATAGCTACTTCAAAACTTTCCAAAAATATCCTGTTGAAAAGAATTGATCTTTAAATCCCTTTATTTTCTTCGAACAAGACAACGATCTCAAAATAAGAGATTTGTGTTTGGTAAGGCAATACCAGAATAAGACCCCACGCATTTCCCCCCAAGTATCTTATGACCACTTCTCGACTATTAAACAATAAACCCATCGGAGGAAAAGTCTAATACGATAAAAACGAAAGACAGAAATGAACTCCAAAGATATTTTTGCAGACAGTTCTTTTAAGAAACCGTTTTGAGCCAAAATCAACAAAAGATATTGATTCCCTTTCTGGTGTTTCTAGAAGGATAAAGATGCTTTTAATCGTGATACAGAGATGTAAGTGTTTTGTCTTGAAAAATCATTTGGAGAAAACAAAATCACACACACGTTTCGTTCTGTTGTTTCATTTTTATTTGTCTGAACGATCAATAGCTCTTCAAACTTATTCTACCTTTTCTCCAGAGGATCACACCCTCTTAAAGAAAGGGAAAAAGGCCCTAAATAAAAGAGCTTCTGGATTAAAAATGTTACAAACATATCTTAAAACTTCTGAGACTCGTATTGGTAGGGATATAAAGATGTTAGTGTATGGGAAATATAAATCTAAGGTTCATGTTTGATGATAATGATGGTGGAAATTTTAATCAGGAAAGTATAAGTACATTTTATGATACTGTTTATGTTGATTTTTGTTTCAATTAGTTAACATCAAGTGAGAATAAACATATTGGTGTCAAAAACTAACAGTGGATACGAATTTTAGGTGTTAATGGTTAAATCAGGGGTGGTGGGATATTGGTACTTAACGTTCTATCACATAATTGCACGTCGCTGTATGAAATACTTAAATTGGTTTTAAACCTTCAAGACCTAGGTTAGGGATGGTGTTTTTAAGTTTATAAATATCCTCTTAAAGATAAAATTATCTTATTAGCACTCAGGAGTACTCCAAAAAGAGCTTAACAACGGTGTGAACGCATAAAGAAGCGGTAAAAAAAAGACCATGTTTTGAACGTCTTAAAACACGATAAACCCTCTGAAATTTATTTTTGTATCTTTTGAAGGTGCTTTTTTCACAATTGAGTTTTAAAATTTAGGATGCAAGAAATTAATTTTCGCAGCTTTACTTCGACTGAAAATTTTTTTGCTTGAAACTTAAAACCATAATTCGGTGCATTATGTTTGCTCATTTATTTGAAAAATATTTTTTCAATGCGCGCAAGTTGCAAGTAATCTCTAAAACATTAGGCAACACTGCTTCCTAATTGTTCTTTGAGAAGCAGAAGACTAATTAGTAACTGTAAAGAAAAACTACTTCTGTTCATTCTCGTAAAAACTTGAAAAAAGTTGGGATCTTAATTAACTTATATTAACAGTTCTATGAACAAAAACACCCGACTTTTACGTTCAAAGACACATTATTTTAGTAATTCTGTGATAATAGTCCCCTTCTTTTAATGGAGTCTCTGTGCATGAAAAAGACACAAGGGTCGAAATATAAAAACACCAGCTTTCTTATCATCTGTAAACCATAATGACTACATCCTTGCGGAACTGTGGCTTTAAGTAGGTTTATTTTGAAAGATGTTTGGAAAGATTTATTTTTTTCGAGCTGCTTATTTCCCTCCACATAACTAAAACTTTGTAATTGAAGTTATAAAACCAAAAATCAGTTACACAAATTTTATTTATTGTTTGTATTTACTAATATTTAAATTCACAGTGGAAAGTCACAGCTATGCAACATATGGAGTAGTTTTAATAGTGCACATTTATATTGATAAAAAAAAATTGATGAAAAAAAGTGAACCTACTTTTTTGAAAGTATAATAATTACATGAAGGATTAATTTGCAATTAAATTTATTAGATATTTTAATTTGTTTTTCAAAATAAAATTCATATTTAAATTAATAAAAACAATGATTGAACTACCAAATGAATGTATGAATGTAATGCATGTTATAAATGTATTTTGTGTGAGATTAAATGGTGATAACCCTTCGGATCGTTCAACAGGCTCTTATTTTGACACTATTTGAACTTATTGTGTAGGAGAAGAAATGAGATCAAACTTGAAAAGTAGAAAACAAAAACATTGTTAAAAATATTTAAAAATTATAAAAAAGTTAAACATGGATTCGATGAAGAAAGAAAGACCCAAAGAAATCACACCTAAATCTATGTCTGCTTTGTGGAGCACGACGAAGGTCGAAAAATTTTTTTTGTTTGTTTTTTGGAAACATAGAGATAATGAGTATTATAGAGAAGTAATTTGTGTTTAATTAAATGCTTGAGAGGAAGCCTTTATGGTTCAGGTTTTGTTCGTCGGGAGCCGTTTAATAAGCTCCGCCCACTGACCTGTCTGTTTATATTTGTCTGAGTATAAAGTATAAACTTCAAATATTGTTAATAAATAATTAACTGAGAACTAATTTTAATTAATTCCTTAATTTGTAGTTTTTAGTAGAGACAAAGTTAATGTTTAAATTAAAAGACCAACTTTCTGCAGAATTAATTTACAATTAAATTTACTTGATATTTTATTTTGTTTTTCATATTATTTTAAGTTGGCAACAGTTAAATAATAACTTTTGAATAGAATGAGTTGTTATTGCTCATTGGATGTGCACGCATCGGTCCTCATATGCATCCTTTAGTCATTAATTTTGATTGTTGTATTAACTATAAATTTTGGAAATAAATAGTGAACTGGCAATCAATAGTTACTGACGTAGATTGTTTTTAGTAGAGTAGAAGGTGTTTACTGCAACATAGTTTCTCGCATCTCCGTGAAAGGACTTTTATATTTTGGGTTAGATGTTTCAAAATCCCGAAGGATTCAAAAAGACTGGCTTGAAAATTGTTCTGAAAGGAAATAGACGAAGATGTGCTGCCAATGCGAACATTGTTGTAAAAGTAAGTAAATCTTCTGCACACAAACTTAAAAAAACATAAAAAGTTCCTATGCTAATAAGTATGAAAAATATTCCGCTAATGAAAGTATAAACGATCAATTTTCTTCCCCCTTACAACCTCATCGAGCCTTTTGGCAGTAAAAACAGCTGCTTCCATAAGGCAAACATCCCTACCTCGCCTCTAAACATCTCCATGCTTGTGAGAAACTTCCCCTTCTAAATCGAGCCCCTTATCCTTCCTTTCTAAACTGGAACATAAGTTTCGAAAGAACGAGCATTTTGAAAGAGAAACCTTTGGTCAAAACAGGGATTACTGATGATAGATTCGACCCATTAATCAAAAAAGTAAGAGATCGCTCAGCTCCCATAAATTCTTTTTTTCACATTTGCACTCCCTTCTATCTGCACTTTCAAGGCGATCCCCATTTGTAGTGTAAGGGGGAAGTATAAAGAACGGCCATTTGGAATTGGTATAGATATGTGCGAATTTCGGCTGTTTTTTATACCAGGATCTGTGGTTTTAAGAGATGAAGTCTAAAACGGATGGTGGCATATTTCTGGAAAGGAGATGGTTTTGGGTGGAGATAGTTCTAAACTGCTCGCCGTTATCATACTTGAGCTAGAAATAGTTTGAGATGGTTGAGCTACATTGACTAAGCTCTTTGCACAGTGTGATGTACAAACATAAACATATCTGATTAAAAGAACGCTTCAAGTTGAGTTCATGTTACAGGAAAATATCGTAATATATGTAAGAGATATATTTTTTAAAAATTATGTATAAAAATTACCTAAAGGGATATATTTAAATCTTTAATGCATATCCAGCCTAAACTTTTATCCGTAACTTAACTCCGGCTTAGTTGTTTTGAGAAACTTTCTTGAATTCAGGCACATTCAATTGAAAAGATATGAATATTTTTTTATAACTGGTTTAATCTAATCAAACTTCTTAATTGCGTTATTCACTGTAATAATTTTGTCATGCCGACGTACTGGCCTAGTGGTTAGAGCATCTGACTGCGAAGCCGTACGTCTGGGGTTTGAATCCCCGTTTGTCATGGATGTTAGTTTCTGTCTTTGTGTGATAAATAAATGTGGCCTATCTGTGAAAATGGGTTGTGTGAGCCAGTGTGTGTGTCGCGCGGGTAGCAGTACCTCACTTCCGTGGCTCTGGTCCACAGATGCCTGCTGGGAAACGCTAAGTAGATATTTCTTAGGGCAATTCAGTGGTCAAGGATGATAAATTCAGTACACTCCCATTGGCAAAAAAAACCCAAGTTGTGTCCCTAACCATATGTGTTGAATTAACTTGCATTTTATATTCACTTCTTTCATATATTTTTATCAGTAAAAAGATAAGTTCTAAATGATATCAGGCAATAATAAAAATTCTTTTATGACGACTGAAAATTTCAAAATTTAGACATTAATTGAAATATTTAAAAATAATATTATTTTACATTGTTCAACCAAGAGCCTTCAAATTAAAGGCATTTCCATATTACAGACAAATTAGAAACATGTACATTAGAAGAGGATGTAAAACCTGCTGAACGGTTGACATTCTAACAAAACTCAAGCTCAGTCCCTAACGCTCCCAGCTTCAACTATTTCGAGCGAGAGCTCTCTCCAAATTTAATTGACATCCCTCAACATAATTCTGATCCGCGCGCCAACATTGTATTAATTAGAAGTGGGGGCGAAAAGCTCTTGAGTCCACGATCATTCTGCTTAGTTGTGGCTGATTGATGCTCCTTTAGTAGATATCAATTCAAAGTAGCAATTCACAGAGATGCGGTTCGCCCTCTCTACAGAGAAGGCTTTTACTCATACTCTTCGCTGCCACTAGATAAGTTGGATGATCTCTGCAATTAAATTGTGGTGTTCGCATTTTGTAAGGGCCGGCGCAGTGTTGTTCAGAAATTATGTTGTAGATCAATTGGATTCCGAATAGAATGGAAATTGTTGGATTCGAGCACTTTTTGTGGGAAATATGTGTTTGCAGAGATCAATCAATAGATGAATTGTTGTTAAATATTCTAAGTACCAACATATTTGCTCACGCGATATGTGGAAATATATGTTGTTATATAGTTTCATTCGTTTACCCAAAATAGTTTGTTTATTTTACTGTAGTATGTGTAATTATATGGGTGGGTTGGGTATATTATGATTTGATTAATGTAAGTTTATTTTGTTACCCTGAATGTGTACACAGTACGTAAATATTTCCTTACACAAGTTCTCATGTTAGAAAAAAATGTAAGGTTTATTTACGCATACGAAACACATATATTCCCTAACAAATGTTTATATGCTAAAGATTTTATAAGTGTGTTGACGATATTAATCTTATTTTTCTTGTAAATCAAGTGTTCATTTTTATTTTAATCACAATTTTTGTATGACTAACAAATCTATCAGTTTAAAGTTTATACAGAGTGTTACAAAATTCGGCTTCACAGCTTTTATTAAGAACCAACCTTTACTAGGGTTATGAAAGTAAGGTGTACCCCTAGGTAATAAGTGCCAATGGAGAATCCATCACACACACAGTGCCCCTAATGAAAAAATACAGTTTTTTTAGTGTTAAGTGTTTTCGTGTTTTAGTGAAATAAAGATAAACTCTTACTAAAAATCAAAGAAACTTGCATATTTGCGATGTTTTCTTTTTTGAGGCCTGAAAAAAATGCTATTTTAACTTGTTAATATCCTCTCGAATATTGAAAATATTTTCATATAATGTTTTTTATGATATTGCCAACAGATTTTCCATAAAAGTTTTGTTTCTATCTCCTTTAGTTTTTAAATTATTTTTTCAACTTTCTTATTTCTCCGCTAGGGGTACTGTAAGTCATCTAATGCATTCTCCACAGTCACTTACCTGGCGTTGTTTCCGTTGACGTTGTTTCCAAAAAAAAAAAAAAAAAGCCTTGAAATGGATTTTTGAAACACTATGTATAAAAGTAAAATACTCTGCTGTATCCATAAATATAGTATTACTAAAATATGTATTGGGTTTAGGCTAAAAATACTACTACCCGCACAACATACCGCAGCTCAGTAAACCGAAATCCTTTCTCACAAAACTCTCAACTTAATCCGAAAGTAAATACAAACATACAAACACGATTCCACATCTAGTCCTTCCGAAAAACACAAAACTAAGTGAGTTCACTATATTAACCACAATTTTTCTCTTTTAAATCAAAAGTTTATTTTTTATCAAATTTTTGCATGACTAACAAATTCTTTAGTTTTAAGTTTATATAAAAGTAAAAACCTCTGATGTATCCAAAAATATTTTATCACTAAAATAAGCATTGGGTTTAGGTTGAAAATACTACCCACACAATACATCGCAGTGATACGAAAACCTTTCTCGCGAAACTCTCAACCCAATCCGAAAGTAAAGACAAACAAAATTCCATACCTAATCCTTCCGAAAAACATGAAACTACTAAGGAAGTTTTGAAATTCATCTCCCCGTGTTTTCCAATGGTATCACTATCAACTCCTCACTTCTCCTCGCCAGGCCATTTTTTCCCGCGTGTTCCGATGGCGAAAAACAATCCTCTTCCTCAACAACACCTGACAGCTTCGTGATGGTAATTACTTCCGTCCTGGTTTTAAAATCCTGTACAACAAAATAACTGAAGCGTTAAAGTGACATGCAAAGTCGGAGGACCTGCAAAGTGCAAAAATGGTGACAGCCCTTCGGATCGTTCGGCAGACTCTTCTTTTGTCAATATTTGAACTTAATTTGTAGGAGTAGCGTAGGCGCCGCGTTTGATTCCTTGGGTGGCGAGATTTGGAGTGGAAATGACGAAGTTTTGGATTGGATTGCGATTATTTTATGTACGAGATCGGGAGTTAGTAGAAGAGCCGTTTTGTTATTGCTGAGAATTGATGGAATGGTGTAGTGTGTATTGTTTTTTAGATGCGTTGTGACGTGAAAGAGAAGTTTGAAATTTTGATTTTATTTCGGATCTGAGTGGTATATTTAGCTAATAAATTTATTTCAAGTCCGTATTCTGGTAACTAACTTTGAAACATTGGCTTAAGTTTTTCTTAAATAAACTTTATTAAAGGTATTTCAAAATATGAAATGAAAAGTATTAGATGTACTTCAAATGTAAATAGACTATCAGAAAATGAAAGGGGGGGAACTTCCTTTCCAAACTTAAGCAAAATCATATAAGTGAATAGAAATTAATATAAATTTTATGTATTTAAATCATAGCTTCAAAATACATCTTTCAAGCTTTTATTTAGAATTTTATAAAACTAGGTAGTACCTAGTTTTGAAATTTTCTCATCGAAGTCTTGTTTTTATCTAGTAAAAAAATTTAAACCTATAATCTTTTACTTCTTAGAAAGAGTGACATTTGTTTTACAATCACACACACATACAGTCAGTTTTACCCTTTCAATAATAACCACCCCAATTTTTTTTTATAGAATTCAATCGAAGTCTCGGGTGATCAAGATTTTGTAAGGGTTAAACAGCAAATTTTTATGTAGATTAAAGTGGTGTAAATAAGCTTTTGTATGTGTATAAAGTTCATAATATCAAATAAAATAACTTTTAGAATAGAAAGAAAAACAGAATTAGTACAATATATATACATTATATTTAAATTATATACGTGTTCAAGTAATTTAGTATTTATAATGTTGCCTTTAAAACCAATATTAGCATTGCATGTATTTATTTATCAGATAATAATTATTTTTCACGGTTGTATTCACATTGCGTGAGAAGCGATGTCATGTAAGTTGGCATGTGATGTTAAAATTAATCGTCCAATACCATTAATAAGAAAACAGCTCCATTCAGTTCCATGAAAGATGGTATCACACAAAACAGGAAATGTGATGAATAAATAAGAATATGGTGTCACCAAAACGAAGCACGCTTGTAATGCAACTAATTCAGTAATAAATTTATAATCCCATTCTAACACAGATACACTACAATGCAAACCCAATTTTCGCTAAAAACTCATCAGCCCTCTGCAAGTCGTATAAGGTTCAGAAACTAATTTAGCGGTCACACCTGAAGCATTCCCATAATCATGAGTCACTCCAATAGAGGCGAGATAGCAGATGTTGGTCGGCCTACCAATTCAACAACCGTACCTCACTACCTAATTTACTGGGAAACCTATAGATCGATTATGACATAGAGAAATGGAGTCCCACGTGTATAGCTTTGGGGCCATACCCCCCAAAAAAAGGAACCTCGCCCTACATCCCCTGTCATTTCCTGAAGTGTAAATTACCTGTTCCTTCATCGCCTTGACTTTTATTCTGTCGGAACTTTTTGTTTTTAGGTGCCTTTTACACCTCGTTAAGAACATATTTAGGCAGCGCTTATCGTGCCTTTAGTGGAGGGAAGTGGGAGTAAAAAGTTTAATGGGTGTTTAAAAACGCGTTTTTAATTAAATGGTGCTCACATACATGCAATCATTGAAAAAATATCCCGAGAAAATTTGCAGAAAAAGAAGGGGGTTCTTAACATGCGTTGTAAAACTTATGTACTGGAATTTACTGTCTCACATATTTTGGCTTATATAGGGTGTATAAAAAAATATAGGGAAGTAATTTGTGGGTATTTTTGTTTAATCCTTGTTTCGTATTTGAAGTAGAACAACTTTGTAGGGATGTAATTTTAATATATTATCCATCTAATAAAATACCGAATAGTGTTTTTAAACGTAGAACACTAACCAGATCAGAGACTTAATTTTAAGAAATGATATAGTTTATCGAATTTTCTTTCAAATTTTTAACTTCCTGTGTAACCTTTACATATTATAATATGGATAATTTTATCAATATATGTGCTACTTCGATTGAGTAAAAAATATAAACACAAAACTTTATCAAACCAACTACTTAGTTTCTATTGTTTGCATACATCCCATGCTGAATCAATTCCATTACTTTTATAACTAATCTTTTGTGAGAGCTTTAAAATCCGTAAAAACAGTAAATATTTTTAGGGAGAAATAAAACAATTGAAGTCTTGATTTTTTAAAACTTGAAATTTGAATTGTATCAAAATCAAAAATATATATGTTACGGACAAAGTGACTAATCGGGCATTATTAATAATGCCCGAAGTGAAGGCGGGCAAAGTGATAAATTTCATTGATAAATTTCATTGAATTTATCACATTGCCCGTGCATTATTAATAATGCCCGGATTTATCACATTGCCCGTAACATATATACATTTACCAAACTAATTGATATTTATTTTATACACTCTAAGCTAAATCTGTACCAGAATATTTATAAGTTATCTTTTAGGGGCTTTAAAAGCTGTAGAAAAAGTAAAACTTATATAGCAATATAGAGCAGTTGAAGTCTTTCCCGTTTATTTATCCTTTGAATTCAAAAGAGCAGCCAAAATGTTTTAAAATGAGTTCTAAAATTAAAAAAGGAAAATTCTAGTTGAGGCATTTATCAATGAACCATCACCCCTTCATCTTTCACTGCCACAACTTAATCTTCAAAACTCAAAGAGTCAAATGCTTTAAATGCTTGAAAATTAGATTTTCGCCAGCAGCAAAATCATTTCTTCCCTTTGAGTCATTATTCATTTCATGCAAATCGATTCCTTTACCATATCTCCTTAGGTATCTGGTTCTGTTATCACAGGCCCAGTCTCATAAATGCAATCGCCATCTTGAATCAAGCTTTAAAAGGCGGGCTATAAAACTGAATATCATTTCCTAGGAACATTTCTGTTTCCTCTCGCTCTGTTTTATTGCCTCAGATGCTGAAAAGGTCTAAACTCAGACATTTTTTGAGGTACGTACTCTATTTTAATGATGCGTGTCCGAAGGAGGGCTTCGAGTTTTAGGCTTCGAAAAAAATACAAAGGCACTAAAAAGGTCCGTAAAACGGGAACGTTCGGATGAAACAGCTTCGCGATGTCGGCGGGGCTTGGAATGGAGCCTTTTTTGGTTTGAAAATGCGTTCAGGGGAATCTGTTTTAAAACATTGAAATAGTTAAAGCATGCAAGAAAGGTGTATGTATGGTTTCGTACATAATGGTTTACGAAGAAACTTAATAGCTTTGCAATTAATACTGTTTCATTGATGCAACTAGTATTTCATATTACTGAGGTATCGTCTCAAGCATTTAATTTTAAATCGGTCTGTAAACTATGTTTGTTTCTTTCTTATACGTTCACTCTTTTTTCTATACCGTTTCCTCCTTTTCTCCTCCTTTTTTTCTCTATTTTGTCATTATGTATTGTATAACCATTCTACATTCTTGTGGTTTTAGTTTTACCTCCTTATTTACTCTTTCTGTTATTGCTGTATCACTTTTGAACTCATTTCTTCTTTCTTCATCTTTTTTCTCTTTCATATATTTCTCTTGTATTTTCCGTTCATTTTCCCATTTTTCTTTCCTTCCATTGCTTCCTTCTCTTATACACTGTTCTCTCCTAATTTTTCCACTTTCCCATTTTCTCTCTCTATTTTCATTATTTATTTATTATTATTAGTTATCTTGTTTATCTTTTTCCTGCTCATCATCATACCTTCTAATAGTATAATTATTTGTCTCATCTTTGTAACCTCTAGTGGTTCTTCTCTTTCTCACATACGTATACTGTGATTGTGTACTTTTTAGTAGTAGTTTGCAGTACTCAAAGTAACAGGAAAAAGTTATTCAAAAGAAACAAGCTGAAAGCAAACTAATAGAAGTAACAGGTATAGAACGAGTATTCCAACCTTTACCCGGAAATATTCAACAAAGTAGGAATTTGAATCACAAGGGACTATCCTTTATACCAGCCAGTCATTAATCTACTGGATCCCAATCCTTAGATTGTACTAAGCATTTTCCTGTAACTCAATGTCCAAAGTATGGTTAGGAGTCATTAATCAAGGGTTGACCTTGCCTGCAACAGGACAAGCTTACTCTATTTCCATGTATATCACTGACTCTTAATATATTGTGGAAAATTGAATAGATGATCGAGTTGTTAGTTAATGGATTAACACAGGGGACAAATTTGCAAAGGTTATATTCAAAGTGTTTCCTATTTGTTATTATGATTGCTTTTCTGACTTTGAGTCATGATTTTAATTTTAAAAATAGTTATATAGCTTGCTTTTAACAAAGTATGAAAAAAGAAACTATACTTTCAAAGGTATTTTCTTATGGTAAATTGAATTATATGGAGCTAATTAAAGTGATTCCAAATGTTTTACGATATTCTTATCATCTTAATAATAGCTTTTTCATTCTTTTTAAGTAATAAAACAGCCTTTGGTTCACTACTGATGTTTAAAATTTAGACATATGCAATTTTCTTCTCTCTGAATGCGTGTCAGGATTAATATTTAAAGTATTAATTTTTTTTCTTCAATGGGTAAACACTGTTTACTACCATGATTTAATTTGAATGGGAACACATTGAACTTTTTCTTACTTTCTATTATATCCAATGCTGTTAAAAAATGTTATCCTCTTAAATAATTTCCCAAAATCATAGAATCGAATCATAGAAGTGCATATATAACTAATATTAAGACATATTTTTTAGATACTTTAAAATAGTCAATTTTTGATAGGCAATAACCTGCAGCATTTTTACCAATCCTAAAAAGAAACAACCCATCTTCACTAAATTAAACCCAGGTCCAAAACACTTCACCTCAAAATTAAATTCCCCTGTTGTTAAACGACCTTTGTTACCTGGGTGACAGAGCAGATTGTTGCAAAAGGTCATTAAATGCCCTAATCTCCCTGCCATGACGCATACGGATTGTATTAGTTTCGAATATGCAACCCACTCTCTCCGCAGATAATGTCAGGATGAGCCGTCTGCAGCTGATACAAGATCACAAATCCTGGTTTATGACTCCTCTTAGACCATGCTGCTACTGGGTGGGAGAATGGCTGTCCCTAGGCCCTTTGCCATATTGGAATTTCTCTTATCACTCACTGTGTGGCCCTAAAACCGGCCCTCGGATGTCTGTTTTCGCTGGGGACCTCATTCGATTTGGATTGAGGGGGATAGCTGGACGAATGCCTTTGGGTGGGATTGTTGGTATGTGGGTGTTGTGCTATCTTAAATTTGTTTGTGCTGTCTTAAATTTGTTTGAGATTCGGGTTTTTTTTATCAATCACTCTTCGTTTTTTAAGAAAGTTATTTGAGAAGGAAAACTTTTTTTTCTTGGAAATGAGATGGTGTTATAATTGGTTGTCTATTTTCCATGGTGGGGTTAGACAATATTAGATACGTTTAATTAATTTGAAAAAAATATGCCACTGTTTTATATTCCTAATCGTTTATTCTAAAAACAGTGGGAATGATTTGGTATAAAAATATTTTCATATAACTTGTAAATAATTTTTAAAAAACAATTAAGTGTGGTAGGAAATACCAATTAAAAGTGTGAAATCAGATTTTTAATTACTATAAACTTTAATTTATTAATTGAAATTTAAATGTTTTAGTTATTTTTAATAAAATAAGTATCATATACATAAAAAAAACATTTTACAATTCAATTTATTAAATAAAATAATTTAATCTTTTAAACTGATCTGTATCAAGTCAATATGGATAAGTTTAAATTAAGAAAAATAATACCAATCTACAAGTTCACTTCCAAACTGAAAAAAAGTGGATTACAAAAAAATAAGTCTATAAAATGTACCCTGACTATTTAACTTGTGGTGGACTTGCGCGTTCCTATCATACTTAACTGTTAACCGTAACTGTTTTTGTTGTATATATATGCTTTTGTTGTTGTTTCGTTAGTTACACTGTTACTCGTTTTGTTCATGTTGAATAAACTTTGTTTTTTAAATATGTGGTTTTATTTCATCAGGCCCCACATATTTTTGGTGACCCGTTCTTGTTTTGGGCACCTTTTCGGTTGCTGATTCAGTTGTCATTTAAGATGACCTGGTCTGGCTTTTGGGCACCACCAACCCGAATTGTGGGATGATTTTTCCAGTTGTACTTGATGTTGATGTCTCGGCAGGCTGAGTTGGTCATTGTGAGTATGAAGCCGGGTGCTACCATGTCGGTTACCCTGTTTAATTACTTTCCCTTCGTTACGTGACGCTCGGCCATTTCTTTGATCTTTGATAGGTTTGTGTATTTTGAGTGTTGAATTTCACCATGGCGCTTGATTCTGAACTTAAGTCAACCCCTCCCTCTTTAACTGAGGTGAATAAGATTGGTGTAAAAATCCCAAGTTTTTGGCCTAACAACCCTAGACTCTTTTTCGCCCAAATTGAAGCAAATTTTGAAGTCTCTGGTATCACCACTGAAAAGACTAAGTATTTTAATCTAATCGCTTCTTTGGACGAAAAAATCATGTCTACTGTGGCTGATTTAATTACCGATCCTGATAAAGTTGAACCGTATACAGCGGTTAAGAAAAGATTGATTAGTGAGTTTGAACTTTCAGAATCAAGTCGTATTAAAATTTTGCTCTCAGACTTGCAATTGGATGATTTAAAACCATCCGCGCTGTTACGCAAAATGAAAGATCTTTCGGGTAATATTTTCCCTAATGAGGCCTTGAAGTCTATTTGGGTATCTAGACTTCCCTTAAACATTCAATCCATTTTGGCTGCTTCTACTGAGCCATTAAGTAATTTGGCTTCTTTGGCTGACAAAATTTTTGAAGTTACAAATTCTGCTTCAAGTGAATGTAACGTTGTAAATCCCTCTTTACAAAAGCAAGTCGATGATTTGTCAAAGCAAGTTACGCTTTTATCTGGTGAAATTCAAAATCTCAAAAGGGAACTTGGATCTAAAAACAGATCTTCTAGTAGTAAACCTACTAATGTTAGTAAGGATGTAAACAAAGAAAACCCAAAGCAAAAAGTGTTATGTTTTTACCATAGAAAATTTGGGGTAAAAGCCCATAAGTGTGTCGAACCTTGTGAATACTCTGATGAAGTTGACCTTTGTCAAACAGGAAGGTTTAAGAGTAAACGATTATTTGTTAGGGATCATAAAACTAAATTAGATTTTTTAGTTGATAGCGGGTCTGATATCAGTTTGCTCCCGTTGTCTTTTAAAGGACACAGGAAAGCAACTGATTATGTATTGCAAGCCGCTAATGGCTCTAATATACAAACCTTTGGTCAAAAGTTTATGTCTGTAAACTTAGGTTTTGGTAAAAAATACGATTTTTACTTTACCATTGCTAATGTGTCAAAACCTATTTTGGGGGCTGACTTCCTGCAGCAGTTTGGGTTACTAGTAGACATTAAAAGGTCAAAACTGATTGACCCTAATCATTCAAACCGTATTTCAGCAATTTTCTGTAGTGCTGATCAACCCAGTGTAAAGGCTATTGTTGGTGATTCTCGTTATCATGAACTGTTAAAAGAATTTTCCGAGATCACCATTGTAAAAACAAAGCCTATTGATGCTTTTCACGACATAGTGCATCATATTGAAACCACGGGTCAACCGGTTGTGTCTAAAGTTAGGAGATTAAATCCTGCTCAACTTGAAACTGCCAAGGCAGAGTTTAACTATATGGTTGAACATGGCATATGCAGGCCTTCAAAGAGTTCTTGGAGCAGTGCATTGCACATGGTCCCTAAAAAGAACGGTGACTATAGGCCTACAGGTGACTATAGAGCTTTGAACTCAAAAACAGTCCCTGATAAATACCCCCTCCCAAACTTACAGGATTTTTCTCAAAATTTGTCTGGAAAATCTATTTTCAGTAAAATTGACTTGGTTCGTGCATTTAATCAAATTCCTGTTAATCCTTCTGACGTTGAAAAAACGGCAGTTATTACGCCTTTTGGTCTTTATGAATTTCTTGTCCTACCATTTGGTCTCTGTAACGCCCCTCAAACGTTTCAGAGATTCATCAATCATGTGCTTTTTGGGTTAGACTTTGTTTTTGCATACCTTGACGACATACTAATCGCAAGTGCTAATGAAAAAGAGCATTTTGCTCACTTGCGTGAAGTATTTAGTCGTTTCAAGGAATTTGGGGTTACTATTAACTCCTTGAAGTGCGTTTTCGGTGTTCAAGAGGTCGAGTTTTTAGGCCATATTGTTGCTAGTTCTGGTTGTAGACCATTACCTGATAAGGTCGAAGCCATCTCAAATTTTTCAAAACCTAAGACCTTACAGGATCTGCGAAGATTTCTGGGTCTTATGAACTTCTATCGTCGCTTTGTCCCTAGGGCGGCTGAACTTCAGTGCCCTCTTAATGCACTATTGCGGGGAGCTAAAAAGAACGATAAACGTCCTGTTTTATGGACACCTGAATTGGAAGGCGCATTTCAGGAGTGTAAAAAGGGTGTTGTTAATGCAACTACGTTGGCACATCCTCACCCAAATTCTAACCTGGTTTTGTTTACTGATGCCAGTGACACAGCAATCGCTGGAGCACTGCACCAGGAAACTAGTAAGGGTTTACAGCCATTGGCGTTTTTTTCAAAGAAACTTAACCCTGCTCAACAGAAATATTCTGTTTATGACAAAGAGCTATTAGCTATATATTTGTCAGTTGAGCATTTTCGATTTATGCTTGAGGGTATTAAGTTTCATGTTATGTGTGATCATAAACCCATGATATACGCATTTAAGCACAATTCTGCCAAATGTTCTCCTCGTCAAACGAGATATTTGGAATACATTTCGCAATTTACAACGGATATCAGGTATATTCCTGGAGAACAGAATTTTGTGGCTGATGCGTTGTCACGGGTAGATGAAGTGTTAATTCCTGATCCATTGGATTATAAAGTCATGGCTGAGTGTCAGCGTAACGACGAGGAAATAAAATCTATAATTAAGTCTAACAAAACTAGCTTAGTCATTAAGTTAATTGAAATTCCCCACTTAAAGGTGGAACTTTTTTGTGACGTTTCTTTAAACAAGGCACGTGTCCTTGTGCCTTCTGCTTTGAGACGTCTAGTTTTCGAGTCTGTGCACAATCTTGCACACGTAGGTACACGTTCTACCTTAAGGCAGATCTTATCCAGCTATGTTTGGCCTTCTATACGGAAAGATCTTGCCGCTTGGTGTAAGTCTTGTGTGCCTTGTCAAAGAGCCAAAGTGCACCGACACACTAAAACCCCCTTGGGTCAAATCCAGCTCCCTACTTCGCGATTTCAGCACATCCATATGGATTTAGTAGGACCTCTCCCAGCAAGTCGCGGGTTTAAATATTTGTTAACTATCATTGATAGGTACACCCGTTGGGTAGAGGCTATTCCATTGGAAAATATATGTGCTGAAACAGTTTGTCGTGCATTTTTGGAGGGTTGGGTTTCCCGATTTGGTGCCCCGCTTCAAATAGCTCATGACCAAGGTGCTCAATTTGAATCTAGAATGTTCCGTTCTTTGGCTCATACTTTGGGCGCAATGAACATTCGTACTACTGCATATAACCCCAAGTCAAACGGGTTTGTTGAGCGTACCCATAGGGTCATCAAGTCCTCTTTAAAGTGTAAGGGAGGTACTTGGACTGATGCCTTGCCATTAGTCCTATTAGGGCTACGGACGGCACTTCGGGATGAGTTTAAGCTGTCCTCTGCGGAGCTGCTATATGGACAGACTGTTAGACTGCCAGGACAGTTTTTTGTGCCTGAAAAGAGTTCTGTGTCACAGTCTGATTTTATTGTTTCTCTTCGACAGCAGTTTGACAGCCTCCGTCCTTTTCCTGCAACCTGGCACTCGTCCAGAGCAGTGTTCGTACCCAAGGAACTCTCTACCTGCACTCACGTATTTTTGAGGCATGACGCCGTAAGAAAGCCACTCCAACCCCAGTATGACGGTCCTTTCAAGGTGTTAAAGAGGTTCTCCAAAACTTTCCTTCTTCAAATCGGCAACCTACAAAAGGTTGTTTCGATGGATAGGCTCAAGCCAGCTCACCTGCTTCCCAGCTAACTAGTGGGATCGACGACGTTGTCGTCTGAAAGGGGGGGAGAGTGATGTGGTGGACTTGCGCGTTCCTATCATACTTAACTGTTAACCGTAACTGTTTTTGTTGTATATATATGCTTTTGTTGTTGTTTCGTTAGTTACACTGTTACTCGTTTTGTTCATGTTGAATAAACTTTGTTTTTTAAATATGTGGTTTTATTTCATCAGGCCCCACAAACTGTTTATAACAATTATTCTATATTAAAAGTATTAATTGTGCTTTTTGACCTTACATCAGAAGAAACTTTTTAAATCTCACTACTTGTTATTTCATCTCGCAAAAGTCAAGCAAAGTTCTTAATTCACTTTTCTTAATCGAAAAGTTCCTTCCGTTTCATTAAAGAAAATCTTTTTATATTACACCCGCAGTTTTATTATCGATAAGGATACCCTGCTAGCTTTATTTGAGGAAGAGAATCCACCCCCAAAAATAAGTAGCCCTGGTCAATATGGGATTAAATTTTACTCGGTACAGAATCACCTTCTTCAGGCCCTAACTGAAAGGAAAAGGATCAGCAAAAGAAAGTCCACTTACAGATTATGATTCGCTGATGTCTTTTTTTACGTGTGTGAAATTAATTTAGTGATATCTCGCCGCGCCACTTGCCAAGTATTGCTGTCAGGCATCGCATAGAGAACGTTAATTTCACGCCTTGGGCTTTAGTGATCTGTAATCCCCAAGACTAGCGAAGACTTGTGATAGCTCGTTCGGGGCTTTCTACAAATTGATGCACTACTTTTCTTCATTTGTTGCGGGCTGTCTGGGAAAAAAGATGGCTTGTTTTATAACTTTTTTGCTCTGCTTATCGCTGTCTTTCACTTGCTGAGTCGTGCCTGGGTGTGCGTAAAATGTATTCATTGTAATCACATTTGAAGAAATTGGAATCGCGTCAGCGTTTGTGATCAGTAGTTTAAGCCTCTTGTGTTTTGATTTAGAAATTATGTTTTTAGAGAAGAAAAACATTATATCTCTAGGTATGGACACTTGAGAAAGGGCGTTCATTTTGTTCTCCTATCTGTCTTTTCATAAACTAATTCCCTCAATAACTCTTTTAAATTTTTTATTTGAAACTTTTATTTACACACACATTTTAATGTATGTTTTCATGGGAATCAAATTTGTATTTTCTCTATGAATGTTAACTCTTACATAAATATTTTTATTCATCAAGCATTTTAGATTAGGATGCAATAATTGGATTTAAAGTTAGTTTGTTATTTCAATGTTTCATTGAATACATAAATGTATGTTTTAATTATTTTAAAAGGAGATTCAATACGTACAAAAGTATGTTTAAATCAAAATATTTTTTAATATTTATCTGTGTGTGTGCTCTGGAAATTCCTCTCCGTGTAAATCATTTAAAAAAAAACATTTATAGCAATTATGTATGTCATTAAATTTATAAATAACTTGATATTATTCAATACCATAAATTTTAATTCATTTAAGAGTTTATAGCACCATAGGCGTTTTCTTTCACTAAATAAAGCAAATTTTGTTCATATCAAAGGATATTACTTACACAGTAATTTCTATTTTAAAGCCATGATTTATACCTAGGGAACATAAATATTCAAATCATGCGCCATGACCTCATAAATATTAACTACTGCTTCAAACAAAAGCACTTCAACCCTTGAAAGTCTGAAGAAATTCTCTCACCCCCACTACATTTCTCAGAGCTTAAAAAAGTACAAGACGACAAGCGAAATCCAAGACTGCCCTGATCTCTAACTTGGAAATCCTAGCCAACAGTTTAAAATTCCGTGGCGACAAACCTGCATTGGGTCGAGATTGATTAAGCAATTTTCTTCGGGAAAATAACTCAGGTTGAGGAAAATGTCTGGAGCCAGGGCCTATAGAGTAATGGATTCACGGAAGAGAATAAAAAGGCCTTAGGGACGTCGAGTTAGTGGCCTGGCATTGATTACTCACTTTTGTCTTGGCCAAGGTTTGGGTCCGTGAGCCTAACGATTCTTTGACAGGGACTTACCTATTTTGATGTAGTTGCTGAAGGGATATCTTTGATACGGTTTCACACTGCTAAGCATGATAAAAGCTGTCTAGGCATTGACAGTATGCATGGACATTCCTCACTCAACCTTACAGGACATGTTTTACCCCCCTTAGCTGAAAACATTGATAAATGTTTCTCTGAATTCAGGATTGTTTTTTTAGAGCTTCGATAATTTCTTATTCTGGCTAGTTTCCTGAAAAATATTGTAGGTACTAAATAAAGTTGAGTAAACATTATGGACTACGTTTTTCTAGCTTTTGAAACTTTTTTTTTAAAATATCTAATTTTAAGCTGGAAGGAATATCAAACCAGAATTTAAATTTAAATTTTATAACCCATGGTGAATATTTTGTTTGCTGCATTCATTTTCTTTTTTTAATGAGCCAGTCTTTGAGATTTTCATAAAAATGTTGAAATTTTGATTTAAAAAACCCTATCAGTTTAAATTTTCAATGGTAATTGGTAAATTTTAGTACACTGAAAAATATTTTTACTTTTATTCAATTTTCAATTTAAAAGAAAATTATTCCAGTTAATCTTCAGCATTTTTTTTTATAATGATAACAGTAGCATATTAAAATTTTATAAATTATAATTTATCAAGATAGTTTAGTGCGTTTTTGTGGAGTGAAAATTTATTTGTTATAGATTTTACTTTAAAATTACCGATTTTTTTAAACTAGAATATTTCAGAACAAACTTTTTCTTCTCATCAAAAAGTGTTAGATGAACATGTATAATTTAACAAGAATTTAAGGAACTGTGGCAGATAAAGGTAATTTAGACAAACTTAAAAAACACTGTATTTTATAATTCAGTGAACATGATTAAAATCGCTTCCCTGCATGCCGCCCCTGTTTCCTACACCTAATGAATATTTATTTAGAAACACGCATATTAACACGACACACTTTAAAATATGTATTTTTACTCTTTTATCTAATTAGTCTTGAGAGTATGAATAGTAGAATTTTGGGACTAAATTTAGAAATCATCATTCACAAGCCCAGAAGTTCCTAGAATATGTATGAGGATAAGATATTATAACCTTAGATAAGCTGAATATTTTGTGATTCAGAATATGTGTTCACGAATATGTATTCAGACAATGTATGGGGGAAGAGCTTATAAGTTCTCACTGAAATATCTAATGCTAATGTGTTCATTTCCTACTACTGAACGACTTTAACAGGAATAGATGGTGCTTAAAAGGTTTATCACAAACTTGTATAGTAGTTCCACAATTCGTAATAATCATACATATTTGCATAAACTTTGAATGCGTATATCATCTCTAGAGATGATAGTGGACTTATTTCTAGAGTTAGTGTTAAGAATTTGTTATAGCATTTGAATTATTCTTTATACGTACTTATCAAAATAACATACTATTTTAGAGTATTACCTTTATTACCTATAATCTTAAACTACAGTACTTAACATATTTCATCAGACTTATATATAAACTAAGAAATGATACCGGGATATGATAAGTTTCAAGAAATATTTTTCTCGAAGAGAATCAATAGCGGTTAGATAAAAGCGCGATTTATTTTATAAAATAATGTTATACTTAAATATGTAGGAATTATTTGGAGACCAAATGTTTATAGTAGTAAGAAATAGGTAGATACAAATAAGTTAAAAAAAAACATAAGAATTTTGTTTTTTAAGGTGTAAAATATTACTTTATGATTCATTCATTACATATTTAACATTCATGTTTAAGAAACATCGAGTTAAATATTAAAATTTAAAGTCGATTAATATTAAAACTTAAGTGATTAATAGGGGAGTAGTATTTCTCATTCTTATTAATTTTACTTAAGTACAAATATGTTTTATTTGTAAATACATAAATTGAAAGAAACTCTATTGCAATATTGTTCAGGCAGGAAATAAATTTATTGTAGGAAATTTTTAAAACTATAAAAATTTAGTTTAAAAAATACTTTTCTTTTCCAAAATATTCACATTAATACCAAGGAAAACCTCTAACTGCGCCTGCCCTGCGAAGTTTTATTACCGCGACCCATTTATTTCTATTAAAAAAGCACCACGTTTTTTTTTTGGTAACTTTGAAAGAATGTCCAGACCCCTTTCCGAAAGAGAACTTAATGCTTTTATGAAATTTTACAGTGTTTTGGGAAAATACAGAAATTGCTTGACGTCCAACAACAAAGTCCTTTATATGTCGTAAAGACACCTACCTTCTGAAATTTTTAAAAGTCTATTTACTTGGTTATTCATTAAATTTTCAAATTTATCATTCTTTACTACCACTATAAGGTAATCAAAATTTTCTTTTCTCCTTCCCTATTTCAATAACCCTACCCCCCATGTCAAAAGGTAAAGTCGTACTTTAACTTTACCCGTGAACAATTGACAAAGCCCACAGGCCAAGCTTATTAGGGTCCTCGAGATCAAAACTTGATTGCACGGTGAAAGCACGTAACCAATCGCTTAAAGCCTGTTTAGAATCCAAGTTGTTTGCTATTAGTCCAGAACCTATACTCATAAATCGGGTGAAATTGAGACAGCCTTTATACCTAAGCTAGGCTGTTTGTCACGGCTCTCCCTCTCAATATCCGACCTTAAGAGGATTCTCACATGACGTTAATTGATGATTTCCATTAGGGACCAGTGACAACAAACTTTCTGGGACCATCAAGGTCTACTCAGACGCGAGTTTTAAAGATTGAATGCGAAGTTAACTTGGCTGAAGAGCTTTACTAGAGTTTACTCTAAAGCTGTAATTTAAGCTAACTTTGAGTTTTATTTTTTGGGTAGCATGCGAAGTGCATGCCTGTGTTAAAATGATTCTGAAGTGGAAAGAAAATGGATTGAGTTTGAACCTAATTAATATGATGGTTTAAATTTTCCATTACTTTTAATTAACTATGGGTATTTGGTGTGATTAACAACTTCCATATGTGTACTCACTATTTGTAATAACGAATTTTAATTTGCCATTATACAATTACTTTTACCACTGATACTCTGACACTCCAAACAAAATAAATGACAAGAAACTTTTTCATACTCAAACACATCAGTTGTGTTGTATCCTACCTACTATAGGTACTAAAAATGAATGTTAATTTACTCTCAATAATTCTTTAATTTTAGTTGTGTTGTTAAGAACAATTTACCACCTTATTGGTGCTGTGATAATGATAGAAATTTACTCTGTCCAAAAATGCGTTCAAAAAATAGTGTTATAAAATATGTTAAAATTCTGAAAGTGTTCTTTAATTTGGATCGGAAACACTATAATGACATATTTTCTGTCACTGTAATTTACATCATTATCCTTTTCTTACATAACACAATCACAATAGAATCGCAGTACCTACCTACAATCAAAACGCTTTCGGATAGAAGTGTTTATTATTGTTTTTTACTTTGGGTTGATAAATTGTTTCATGCATTTGCAGTGTATTATTAAGGTATCATAAAATTATCTTCTCCTATACTACTTTGTTTTCTGTTATTGAAAGAATAATTTTCTGCGTGTTTTTCATGATATTGCCAACAATATTTTCTCTGAAGTTTTTGTTATATCTCCTTTGTTTTTAAAATTACTTTTTCAACTTTCTGATTTAGCCGCTAGACGCGCTGTAAGTTACCCCAATGAATTCCCCGTTGTAACTTACATAAGGGTATTCCTCATTTCCATGACCCTAGGAGACGTTGGTTCCAAATAAAAGCCGTGAATTAGACTTTGAAACACTCTGTATAATATTTTAATTGGTTTTGAAACCTCTTGGAATGAAATAATCTTATCACTCTATAAATATTCACTGAAAGATTTAATATTTCTTAATCTGTTTATCTACTCTAATCTCATATAGAGAAGTTTTAAGAGATTTTCTCAAAATGTGTTTTATCTCTATTTCCGTACACAAACTTTTAAACAAGAGGAAACAATATTCTTGAGATAAGCACATGATGCCTAGTCTTCGATTTCAGCATTTATTTTATAACCAACGAGATTCACACTAAAAGGGATTTGCAAGCATGAGAAAATTTGTAAACAAAGTCTTTTGAGAGTTCTAAATCTTTTAAAAGCTCTCTTGTTTATACAATCTCTATAAGGTTTAATGAAATTTGAAGCTTTTCTTACTGAGCTTTTCATACACTAAATTTCTCAGTTCTGTATTTGAAAATAGATAAAATACGTCTAAAGAGTATTATTTCCAGATTTATTTTAAAACCATTCGGTTGAATATTTTATCTTTCAAGTGGGAAATTTCTCTTATATGTGTTATTAAAATAAAATATTCACGATTCTAAACTTTTCCCTCTGATATATTATAGAAGTAGATTGTCTTCAAAAGTAAGGTCCGTAGATAATCTGGTTAAGTATTACTTAGCCATTTTAACGCAGTAGAATCCTAACTACCGTTTTAAGAATATTTAAGTATCTTCGGAGAATTTTTGAGCAAATTAAAGTGTCAATTCCTTTTTAGGTAAAATATTAAGTTATGCTTCTTTTGTAATTATAATTTATGTTAACCTAATAAAATGTAGCTCTTATAGAAAAATGCCGTACTTTAAATAATGCGATACTGCTTAGTTGGCATTTTATAGTTTTCATTAAAATATTTTAAAACATAATTCATCTATAGTTGTATGGACAAAATGTAAATATAAATTTAATAAGAAATAAAGAAATTAGTATGGTTAACATCAAGAAAGAGTATAGGTAGTAATAATATTAATAGAAATACAAATTATTTACAAATTAAATTAATACAAAAGTAAATATTAAATTAAGAATGTAAACATACCTGAGACTGAATTTGTCGCTATGAATAAGCATGCATGAGCAATTCATATGCAAAATTTCCTATATACAAGAAAGTAAGTTCTACTCGAGCAATTAATATTTCTATTCAAGAACAGATGATAATATATAAATCACATATGAAGGAAAAACTTGATCTATAAAATTTTAAAAGTTTTGAACATAAAATAACTTTTTTCTGATGTGCTTAAGTGATCACTGATATTAAGTTTCATGCAAAATGAATCTAGAAATCGGGATAAATTTCCTTACAGAATCAACTCATTACTTTATTTTGCATTACCAGACTTTTGAGAAGTATAAAGGTTGGTTTCCTTTACACTAATAACATCCGATTTCAAAGAGAATTTGCTTACAAAAAACCATTACTATTTGCCATTCCAAAAAGGTCATTGGACTGAGCCGGAGTAACCAATAACCTCATGAAAGCCAAACAAAATGAAACGGACACAATACCACTCCCAGAAACGGAAGAATCCAATCATCATTCCCTCCGTAAGCATTCATCCCGTTTGAATACATCCGAAGCAAAAACCCTCCAGAACACAGCGGGAGTCATCATGTCCCTTGATGTATCACCAGGCCCCCTCTGTATATCTATCCCGGGATGATTAACAGGGTCATCGGCGCAGGTGGTACGTAAAACATAGCTGTCTTAATAAGCGAGATAAAGTGAGGGATATGTATTGAGTGAGTATTCCTAATCCCAGCCGTTGGATGGGATGTCGTATGCCTCTGGGACGACCGATTCTGTGGTTTGTTGTAGAATCCGAGCCATTTGTTCGTGGAACGATTGGGCGAATTACTGGGGAAGGTTTTATTTAAGGCGTCGCTTACGGCTGGAGCACGGTCATTTGTTTTGGTGGTTCAAGTTTTTGGCAGCGGTTGGTTTTGTTCATTTTTCAGCACTATTAGAGGGAGGTTGTTTGGGAGAGGCATTTATATTCAAAATGGTGTCTGTATTTTTCACAATGGGACTACGTAGCTGTTTTTGTACTATGTAACGTTTTGCAGGAGCAGGAATTTCAAATGGATAGTTTACAACATTGTATGTTCTAAAAGTAAGGCTTATAGATAGATACAAATGTTTTCAAAATGCTGAATCTCTTACTCTCCCCTTTTGCTGAAAACTGAATTGACATGAAAAAACTTGTATTTTATCACACTTATACAAAAAAGCTGTTAAATGTAAATGATTGGCATGATGAAAGTACCCAAAAAACTCCCGGTTAACCAAGGTGTTCTCAGAAATAAAACTACAGTGTTAATTACTGTCAATTAGTAAAGGTAAACTGAACACCAGTTTTAGTCGTTCTATACATACATCGAAACCCTAAAAACCTACAACCTTCCTTGGATTAAGTGTCAGTCTATTATTGGAAAAAAGAACCTAACTTTTCATTTGACCTTGGCTTATTAGATAATACACCGACTTGGCCAGAAAAAATATCCTCTAACAAAAGTAATTAAGCTGTGGCATGTAATGTTCGTGCCTTTATGTCAAAGATAATTCTAAAACCTCATTACCTTAACTGGTTTGTCGTAATACCACTATTTGTTTAGTTTTGATCAACAAATTATAGTCCTATAAGTTGGATGAAAAGAGTAACCCTGGAAAGAATATGAACTTATTATAGTTCAAACAAAACTAGCTGTAATTTGGCCTATTTAAATAATAGAAACATATTTTGAGGAAATGTATCTAATTATGTCGCTTACAAATGGAAGTTCTAAAAATGAATTATTAGTCTACTAAAAGTTAGTTAACTGCCTTCTAGTTACTGTAACACTGAGGGAAACAACCATGCATACAAGCAATCACATTAAAATACAAGATTCACATTCGTCATAAGCAAACTTACAAATTATCTCTTACACAAAGGGAGTTAAAACGTGCTTGGGTTGACATACAGAGTAAAGTAACGCGATGCCGCTAGCAGTTGTCACACCTAGCAACAAGACAGATTGATGCCCCCGTTGTCTACTAAATAGTCTAAAAAAGTAGACTAACCCCCATTGTATACCACAGAGTCCCTTTCCCTCCAATGGGTGTTTATCCGAAGCAAGCTGCTAAACCTTCCCCCCGGATCATCTAATTGCTTATACATACCGTTATACGATTACGTGAGCAACTTGCTAATGCCCTCAGCCTCGTACGTCTTCAACAAAAGCTTTAAAAACTCTCGGTATATAAATAATTACTGTTATTTACGTTTTCGCTAATTATTCTCTCGCCGCTGCTGGTGATTAGAACGGGAACACGTGCATTTTTTTCCGCGCAAAAAATCAAATAAAGGCAGATTAGGAATTTGCAGAGCGTTTTTCCCGAGAAATTACACACCCCTCGACCCAAAAAGCTACCTCCCCCTGAGTTAAAATAATTGCTTTTTTCTGCGCGGTAGGCTGTAATTCTCTCCATGTAATCGCAGTTAGAACGAGGAAGGGTTTTTTTTTTGCGTAGGTTAAGAAAAAATAGACTGCGCATATATTCTCCTTTCTGACAAGATATCCTGGCTCCTTAAGTATCTGCTAGTCAGTATTCCTTCTTTACCTTCTTTAGAGTTTACGAAGATTTTCGCGTATATTTCCCTAGTGACACATGATACTAACTGATATTACTGAGATAGTTCACAAATATTATAACGTCAAAATTTCGGGTAATATCTGTAAGTTTCATATGGTATATTCATATGGTAAGTTTCATTAAGTATATTTGTGTGGAGTAGTATGGCATCTTTTTGTTCTAGTATATAAATGTTTTTTAAAAATTGAGCTCACATTAAAACGTGGTTTTACTTTACATTGACAGTAAATAAATATGAATATTGCTCAAAAACAGCTAAAATGCGCCGCTAAAGCACACCTTCTCGTTCCCTGGGTCAGTGCTCCTTGGATGTAGTAGATGATTAACTCCTTTGACATTCATTAAAATAACTCAATGACTCAGCTTTAAGCTTTTTCTCATAAATGTGCTGTAAACTAAGTAATAAAATTTACTTAATTTTTAAATTATAAGTTTTTTAATTACCTTTGCCCAGCTATACATTATTGCATACGTTCTGAATAAAAATAAACCAACTTTTTTCTCAACTCTGAAACTTTTTTGAGTACTTCTGTTTATTTTTCATGGTACTATTAATATTAATAAACCTGTAATTAAAGTAAAAGATTAAACGTGTTTATAATGTGTGCTAGAATAATTTTGAAAAACTGCCCCAAACAACATAAAACCATTTAAAGTGATCCTTTTAAACTTTAAGATGTTTCTAAATCATCGCAAATAAAAAAAATCAACCTGGATGAAAAAATGTATTTTCTGCGTGATTCATCATGAGCCTTTCGCGGTAATAAATTGGCCATCATTTTATCTATTTGTTTCTATGGATAAATGTTTACACTCTACAACCTGCGTGTCTATACAGGATTGAAATGCCACTCTTCATTGCCATACAGGGTTGCAGCCAATATGTGCTCTACTAAATTCTATTTCTACGGTTTTTTTTTCTTGCTGCCATCTGTGGCAAAAAAGTCGGTTGTTGAGATGTTGCTAGGCAGAGTGTCAACAATGGGTTATTGCTTCCAGGGAGCCTAATGCGGCGGCTATCGCTAATGCATTGTTGAAGGAGGGAGTTAATTTTTGTGCTTTTAATGTACTAATGCCCCGACGGGTGGTGAACGTTCAATGCCCCAATGATTAACGTAACGATGCCGCTGAAATCCAGAATGAGCGGTAATTTGAAAGACTTTCACGGCGAGTATCGCATTGGTGGAAAGGGACAGGGGAGATTATTTTCAACCCAATATCAGTAGGTGCTAGGACACATTCGCTTATCACTTCGACTTCCCTCTAGTTTTGCTATTTTAGGGAGTTAGATTGCTGGATAATGGGAACGAAGCAACATAATCGGTTGTAATCAGAGCGCAAAAACGTTTGCTCCGTGGGATTTGGTGTTTATTGCTGTTATCAACGTTTTACTGTTCTCTCACAAAGCAACGGAAACTAGTTCAATGAAACTTGAGTTTCGTTTTCGGATTAATACAAACTCTACTCTAATGATATTTTTGTTTCATATTTCAACTTTGTTATGTTAAGGTTATTTATTTCAAATTAAAAACTGACATAGGAACTTTGCTATGCATGAATCACATTTCAAGAGCTTCAATTTATCGTTTAAAATGAAGTAATTAGTATCTTATCTGTTATTTTAATAAAACGTTTTGGATCAATTAGTACTAACCAACAGTTTGAGGTTCCAACTTTTTACAACGTTAGGAGCATTTTTGTGCAACTCAGATCGTAATATATATATAACCCTTAGCAAATAGACGATTGAAGTTCGATTTATGTAAAAAATATTTTGTTGATTTCTAAACCCCTTTTCAAAGGAAACACTTAACTTGGTCCAAAATTTCGAAAGAGTTAAGAAAAAAAGTATTACGGTTAACAATGATAAATTCATTCTAATAACTATCGCATGTTCAAAGAATGCACTGGAATATATTCCAGAACACCTTCTAAACTTTCTAAATAAAATTACGCTAGAAACCATGGCTCTAAGCCTTTAAACATATTTTGAGTTTAACCATAACAAACACTGCATTCCAAATGTTCCCTCTGTAATTGACTCCCTTCCGCAAAGGGCTAGTTAAATCGTCAAATTAATTCGTAAATCTATTTAACCGTATTTAAAGGATTTTAGGAACTAAAACTAGTTAGTGGTTAGTAGTTGTTGTATTTTAAACTATACCTATAATTAAACGAAAATGCCTAGATTTAAAATAAGCACACACTAGGTAACCCTTTTTTGCTACTTATTAAATTATTTGTAGTTAAGTATTGGTTATGATTATTCATAATTATACTCTTGATTAAAGCAGTTTATTGAAGTACGCTCATCCTTGCGGTAAATATATCTATGAGAAACTAAATAATACTTTATCTTAAGATAAAGAAGAAAAGGTATTGTTTTTTCCTATAACTCGAGAAAAGTTCATTATTTAGGAACGATAACTTCATACTTTAGAGGAAACAAAAAAACCTCCGCCAAACTTAGTTTCCTCTTAGCTGTAATAGTTTCGTGAAGCTATTTGCAAGAATCGATTTAGTCTAGGCCGAAAGAGTGAGAGAGATTCCTTTTTAAGTTTTAACAAGTAGAGCATTTCTTTTGGGATTCCTAATCGAAAAGGCTTACCCCTCCACGTTGGCTGATACAAATGGGCCTACACGTTTTAGGCGTTACGGATAAAATAATCTAATTAAATTGTTTACGGAAAACAGAACAAAGAAGTCCCTTATCTTTACTTCAGAGTTTCTTTATGCCTTGTCGGAGTCAATTGTTTTCCCCTTAACAAACTTTCTGAAAAAGTAATTACTAGGGCTCCGTACAAATTGAAGGGGAAAACATGAACAATACCAACAGGGAGATAGTAAAAAAAACCTTGCAATAAAGAAGATGGGACTCTAGCCAGCTGTGTTCATTTCCATGAACTCGTCATAGTTTCCCTCCATATTGTGCAGATTTTCCCTCCGATTGTAATTTGAAAAACACAAAATTAGGTTCTTTTTCACTCGCCTCTATTACATAGCAGTGAAATCCTTTTGCGTGTTGCCACTCGCTTGCCTATAATCGCATGGAGCTATACAACTAGGCTATGGGTCACGCTAGCTAACATTTCTCAAGCTCTAACACACAATTGGGCGCGTGCAAGCTAAGCATTTTTCAGAGGCAGCCCTTTTTTTATTTGTTTGTGAAAGGAACATATAACCACTTTTACGAAACGTAAGGCCTTTATAAAAGTATTAGGCTTTGAAGGGAAATATATATATCCCTCCTCTCTATTGAGCCTTTAAACTGTCGAAATTCTAGTAACTCTTGGTATAGTGCTTTTTTTTTCCTGGAAAGTCATTGTTTATACGGCGAATACCTTTCCAATAAATGAAGGGACGAGCTTTTTGTCTTTTTAAATGTCTTTAAAATTATTTTCAACCATGTTATCTCAAAAATTACCACTCTCCTACTGATGTCCTGAAGTCCTTTTTACATTTATCTATGTAAGATAATCAAAATATGTGTAACTTAAATAATTCTTTGATTTATATTCAAACAAAAACTGAATAGATTTTATTTAAATTTTGTTTAACGAAAATTAACTCTGTAAAAGGGATATCTTATTTCTTCAATTAAAAAATTAAATTTACGGTTAAATTGAAATTTGCTTCATTTATTTCTGAAATAAATTTTTGTAGAGTGAATTTTTAAAATAATTCTTACAATGATTGGTAATTTTTAATTTAATAAAAAAAAACAGTTATGAATTATTAATAATTGCACTATTTTAAATACTTTAACTAAATTCTATCTTTAACACAAATTCTTGTTCATAATATAAAGCTTTTTTGGTGAAAAATATTCACAACTTGATAAAGCTATGTATATTCCTGTTAAAGAAATGCTGATACATATTGCAGCCTTCTAAGCTTGGATTTTGTGCGATATTTTTAAAATTTAAATATAAAACCTAGTTTATTACTAAAATGAAAAAGAAAAAAAGAACTTTCAAGAAAATAAAAGAATTTAAAATATTTTTTTTTGCACATCACGTACACAATTTTAAAAACAAATTTTGAAACACAGACAAAACAAACTATACAGAAAAATAATTAGTTGAAATAAACACATCGTTTAAAAAACTTTGCTGTCTAGAATGTTCCGTTTTTAACAAAGGGTTTAAAAAGTCGCACTGTATGAAATAAAATAAACTGATATGTAACACATTAAAAATTGGCAAAGAAAATGTGACACCAGTCAGAAAAAGGGCACCTGTTAGCTTGTAGTGATTTACACCATTTTGTATGCAATCTCATGCATTATTATTACCTTAAAAATTCCCCGATAACATTTTGCAAATTTTGTGTTATGACTCCCTTTAGTACCTTTTAATATATAAAACCTGAACACGAGCCTCTTGTTCACGTAAAAATGAAAGGTGCGATGCCTAAAATATAGGCCCAAACGGTCGTTAAATCACACTCGAGGTGCTTAAATTTAATTTAGCCGGGATCGTAACCGGCTCGCGGTTGCGCGCTATCCCTCACAAAGCCCGGCCGAGACCATTTAACGGGGATTAACCATGACAAGTTTAAAGTAAACTTCCCTGAGGATCCAATAACTTATTTTTGCCGGCGCCAACTTTTATGCAATGCGCCGAAGATAACGAATATCCTAAGAGGACCATTATTGAGGTCATTAAAAGTTTTTAATTGAAGCCGAATCCCGAATAAATAACCTCTCTAATCTGGCCTCCGTCTTACACCCAAACAAAGTGAGAGCTAAAAATTTTACGGCCCCCTTCAATTATTGAGTCTCGGGGTGCACATAAAAGCCCGTGTTATCATCGACCAGGGTTCAAGAACTGATAACACAGAGCGGTGAGTAGATATATCACATTAAAAATGCAGCCACTAGCAGCAATTGGTTACGTCAGGAAGGGGCAATCAGAAGCATCTAATATTAATATAAGGCCATTACATACAATCTTCGCGGTGCCGGGAGAGGCATGAAATATGTAGGGCTAGGAATCCGGGCAATTCCGTGGACTAGAGATAGACGGCGTTCATTACAGCGCCCAGCTAATGCCATTCCTGCACCTTCCGATGATGTTAACAGAACTTATCCGGGGCCTGATTGTGTACTTTTTCTTTTTTCCGGGGAGCGGCGGGATTAGGGGAGATTACTCCACGCGCGGAATTTCTCAATTTTCTAATGAAACGCGGAGGGGGGGCTTTTTGAGGGGGCGTTTTTAATAAGGTGGTTTCTTTTTGGAGGGGGGTTTGGGTGTGAAAACGATCCGCTAGGCTGCTTGATGGAGGGTGGTTATTGTTCGCTATCGAGAGGAGGTTCATTAGTTTGCGTTGTGTTTTTTTAAGGATTAGGGAAGTGTAATTTGGTTTTGATTCATAACAATTTACTACGCATACTATGAAAATGAAGCAAATAGTCTTATTTATTCGTGGGTTGTACTGAATTAAATATGTTTTGTCTGTCTCTTTCCGGTTTGTTGTGTAAAAAATTCATTGTTTATTTCTGATCCAATAAAAATGTATTATTTAAAACTGATATATTTTAATAATGTATAAGAAATAAGTGTAATTCCTGAAAATAAAAATACGGTTAGATTTTATTTAGAAGAAAACGTTAATAAAGGAAACACATTATATAAATAAATGTTTTGTATGTAAATTTATTTTCATTCATAAGGTTTATTTAATTTGTTAGATGTAGTTTCGTTCTTACCTACCGTATGAGGGCTTATATTAATATTATATTTGGAAAAGTATAAAGGTCTTATAATAAGGAAACATGAATTGTGAAAATGCTTTTAATAGTAAATATCTTACTAATTTTGAAACCACATTTAAATTTCCGAACTTTATTTTTAAAAATATTTTACGGAAATTAATATTACGCTGACATAGAATATTATTAAAAAAATTATTGTATTAATAAGTTTTTTTGGGGGATAGGGATATTCGAGTTGTAGTGTAAAAAGATTGAATTAATAACAGTAATAATATTTTCACTGTCTGACTATTTTTGTCAAGAGTTTTAAGGTAGAAAAACGGGGAAATTGCGTGGAATTGTTTTTAAATTTTAATTGTCTACTACTCAAGTCAATTTTCTAATAAATTATTCATTGTTTAATTACAATATAAAAATTCCATGAATATTATAAACTGTTTTTCCAAACATTCTGGTTTTTAACTTAAAATTAATTCGCAAAAATTTTCGCATGATTAAAAATGCACCATTTTATTCCATATGTTGTTTTTTTACGATCACTATATGATATACTCTAAAAACCAAGTCACTTTGAATAATAAAGAGAATAAATTTTCATTTGGAAGTAAAGGAGGATATTTTCCTTCGGCCAAGAATAACCGCACTACAAAAATAAATATTAAATTAAGAATGTAAACACACCTGAGACTGAATTTGTCGCTATGAATCAGCATGCATGAGCAATTCATATGCAAATTTTCAGACGGATATTCTAAACGAAAAATAAAATGCATATAGGCGTTTCCCTTGCTTTGTAAAGATTTTGGATTTTCCAAACTATTTTAATTTCAAAGATGCAAGCATCTTCAAAGGAATGATATTGCCTGAAATGTAGACGAATTCACCTTATGGTTGGTTGTATTCACTGATTTCGCTAGGAACGATAGAAATCGTGAAGTCTATTCATATTACTTTAATTTAAAACCTGAATATTTATGTTTACATACCAGAACTTTATTTGCCCTAATAAGAGAAATCTCTCTTCGTTATTAAATTTTTGTGGTAATTTACGTATTAACTTTAATTATTTAGAGTAACTTGCATTTTTATCGAAAACGTCAGTATATAGAGACGGAATCCTAAGGATAGAAATAAGATAATATAGTTAGTATTTGTACTTTGAAAATTGTACAGGACCTACGTTGATGTTATGACTTCAAATAGAAGTAGCGGAATTTTAAACATGCTACCATTTCTCAACCTTATATTACCCTTCTTAAATTAAAAGGTGTATAATTTCAAAAAACTTGTAGTATAGGAATAACAATGATAATATATTTTCCAAAATATATAGGGTACACGATTCCTTTTGAATTATTAGGATTAACTGCACCCTAAGGGTTCTTTAGAAAGTTTTAAGGGCTAAGGTATTTTTTTTTTCATTGTCTCACAACCTTTTATTTTAGAATTACAGTGAATGGTATTTAAACAAGCTGTTCAAAATAGTTTGATGTACTTCTTTATCAAATTTTTACCCAATTTTTTTTAAAGATGGGGTCCTTTCCTCAAAATCATAAAAGCAATACATGTATTCAGCAATATATGTATATATTCAGAACAAAAAAAATCTTCCTATTTATAATCATGCATATTAAAATTTACTTATAGATCTTAAAAGCAAAAGATTTCACCAACTTTTTGAAATTTTAAATATTGATTACTTAGCTTTCGGTACAGATTTTCCCAAAACCTCAATAAGCCGCTCGAAATTTAGTCTGCTATTATCTTAATTATATTGAAAGTATATTATATAAATATCTTTATTGAATTATGACGAAAATAAATCACAATAAACAGTAACATATCTTAAAGTATTGATCGTTCTAATTATCCTGAGTGTTACTTTAATTGCTGCTTTCCCTCAGTTAATTTTGAAGAAGTGTTTTTGTTGAACCACGCTTATTAATCTGCAAGCAATTAATCTTCTTTCAATTAATGAGAGCGTTTTAATCATGTTTCTTTGATTTTATTCCTAATAAATCACTTTGTAAAGCCGCTTCCGTGCGCCATAATTAAAAAGGTATCATTTTCCATCCTCATACTTGACATATTAAGAACTTCAGTTATTGGAATTAATGACGTTTTAAGAATTAAAAATGTGCAATCTGTGGACGTGTATTTTTTTACCTTTTCATAACCTCTGTCTTTGCCCTTTACTCTGCAGAGGTAAAGAACCACAGTTTCTAGGCAGCACGTGGAATATATTTTCTAAGAACATTTTGTTTTCTTAAGACTCAAAGAATGTTGGTAAATGATATAACTGCTGTTATTCATGGAAAATTTTTATGAATGTCAGCGTATTAATTGAAAGTTTCGTGGTTAATAACAGCAACAAATATGTTCCTTTAGATGAATCTTATTTGGTGATGCTAAAAAGAGAAATAAAGAACTTACATAATGAAGTCTTTTTCTTTTTATGTTGTTTTGGCGTACCTAGTTAATATAACTTGTTACGCACTTAACAAGATAATGCTTTGAATCATAAAGAATGTAATAATATTTTCATTCTCCATTAAATTTTAAAACAAATGTGTATACTTGTGTGTAATATTATGCTAATGCTTCTGCACGATTATTATTCTGTGTTTTATGAATTCTATACATGTATATTTAAAGTTGATTCGCTGAGTAGGAAACTGTGTATACTATGTCATTTTGAAATTATGAGAAACCTCTGGGTCGATCAGTACCAAACATGGACGATTTAACTTCTGTTGCTATATGTAGAAATAAGCCTGAGTAAAACTAATTCTTTAAAAACTTAAAGGGGTAGATAGCTAAATATTGAAAGAGCTATACTTCTTTTATTATTCTAATGGTGACATGAATTAAATATTTTCATCCTAATCTAATTGAGCTGAATGAGAATATTGCGTGATACACATTGTTTCAAGGGACTGTTGTATAATCCTTTCAAAACATGCAAATCAGTCCTATCATTATAACATGATTGATTTTTTTAGAAAAACAGCGATGACTGTTGTTTTCTTTTAAATTTTACTAGTCGGTATTATATCTCAAAACTTTTTAACTTCTCTTGATTTTGGGAAATGTATACTGACATAACTGAACTAAATCATTATAACCATAAATGTGATTGAGAAAAAAAATTAAAAACTTTTTATTCAATACACAAGAAAATTTTCAATTAAATGACTTCAACAATGGCAATATACTCACTGGAATTTGGATTTTAATTTTCAGGTTCATTATTTTTGTTTAAACGATTGTTTGTATTAAATATTTCATAATAGTCTTTGATTTCTGAATGTAATCAATCATTTTCTGAAAATAATGCAGGTAATTTATGTCTTACTCCAAGGGTATGATAAAATGTAGTTAAGGACATTTATTTTTAAGAATATAAGAATGCTGAAATAGAAATAAATTTTATTAAAATGATAACAGTTATTTCATGTAATATTCCATATTTTACTTTTTAAGTTTGAATAGTCACATTTACCTTCTGCAACTATATTAAAATTTTGCAGTATAATAAATCAGCGTATACTTCAACGGATATTGCAAAAATCTTCACGAACAATCGCGTCCCCGTTAGTCTTTCCTCCCTTCAACATCAACTATTTCCTCACTCAACCATTCCCTAATCTACTCAAAATTTGCTCACTGAGACTCAAAGAACCTCTTTTGTTGATTACATTGTTTCACTTTTCCCCCAAGCGTCAGCCGTCCAAGGGTGAAATTCAAGATACGCTCTCAAATAAAAAAGCAGCAAGTTTGCGAAGGGTGCGGTAACTGTTTATGCAAATTCCAGGCGTCGCTTATCTTAAACGAAGTCGCACCGACACTAAAAGTTATTTCGCATAAATGTGATCTTACAGCGGGCAATGGTAGACGCGATGAATTTCTCATGCAAATTAAGTCATAAACTTCGATTGCTGCCAACGTATACAAATGCGGAGCTTTGCTACAAGTATATGGCCTTCCCTATATATTTATGCGAGCATCAAAACATATAGAGGCAGCTGAAAGTATATTTCATTTCATACGGATTGATATAGCTTTTTATGCTTATTTTTGTGACTTTTCATTGGATTACTTAATTGAGAATGCAGATGTGATCTGTGAAGGACGTATATTGTAGGCTTGAATTTAGTAGTGAGTTTTCCTCCGTTTTTGTAGGGATTCGAAGAGTTGTAGAAAAAACTGCGATAAGGATACTCTTCAATTTATAAAAAGTAAGAAATGATAAAAATGTTAAACTTCAACCCATCAAAAAGATTTACTACAGGCGTGTCAAACTCATTTCAATACTTACACTTTTAATTGGACTATAAAGATTAAAGCGGGCCTCATTGCACTTCAGAATTTTCTTCATATTTATTTAAATGTTAGAATTTAGGAGTAGCAGAATGGTGATAAAGGTGCCATGTGCAATTTAGTATGTTGCAGCTGATATTGTGTTTCTTTGTTTTAAAACTTTTATTTGATGCTCATGTTTATAATGCTTTTAACTAAAAATAGTTTTGTTACATTATATCAAATAGGACATCTTGTGTAATCAAAGGAAAGGAATTTATTCAAATGAGTAATATACTTTTTAATCACTCAAATTAAGGACTTAACGCTTTGGTAACGAAAATTTGATGGCGGTAAGTTCTCCAAATTTATAATTTAGTGTTTTTGTAGAGAATTTGTAACTGTATCAGCTTAAATAGTTTTTAACCAAAGAAGAGGTTGGGAGGGTTTTTATAATAGTTTTAATAAACGCATAACACTGAGATAATTTTACATGTACATTTTTAATTCTTCAAACATTACGTCAGTCGATCTCCATGCCATACCGGAGGTTACTTCTCATGGCTATCCTCGTATAATTTATTTAAGTAATAAGACATAGTAGTAATCTAAAAAAATATCACAAAAAAACGTTTTGTAAACAAACAAATACTAACAACATTAAAATATTAAAAAAAAACTTGTCTGCTGTTCTAAATCATTCTCTCTCAGATCTAGTTATTCAGCCACGTTTCCTTCAGCAACTAGTAATTTCCATTCATGCCATACAACTTTTAAACGAAACTAAACAGGGGGAATGCTAGTGAAGTCTCGTTTGATTCGAAATAATCACCTAGCAGCATGACAGATAGGGAGTCGAAAGTGTTTCCGCTCAAAATACCCGCTGTCATGGACCCGAACCTTTCCCTTCATTACTAGAGCGCTGCAATTAAGACCAGTCGCTCTGGCCGTTTGCCCGACTGCCTCCTTTCCCCATTTTTCCCATTACAGCAACAGTGTTTTTCCCCTTGTTGCTCGCTATGTTTGTGTTGTTCGCAAGAGCAATAACGAAGTCTTGGTTACAACCTAGCAACGGCTGAAATCGGGCGAAATTGAATCGGAAGGTTTTGACCCCGTGTTGAATTGATTGAGCATCTATAGATATATTATGTATCCAGGACGGGACCCGCTTTCTAATGATTTAGTCCCCTTTTCTGGGTACTTGCCGAACGAGTTCTGTGTTATTTGAGTGGAAAAGAGGAGGAATGTCGAATGTTTGCGTTGTAATCGTTTGGAATGAAGAGAAAGTGCGTCTGAAGTGAAATAAATAGTTTCGTTTGATAGAATTCAGCTTAAAAATGTTTGACATTCACTAGTAAAGGGAAGTAAATTACATTATCTCTTCTTTCCCAGTATGTGCATTACTACATCAGATATAGATGAGGTATATTTTACAAGAATTTTGTAAGTTAGCATTATTGCGTTTTGAAGTATGGTTAAGTGCTTTAAAAGATTAAGACGGGCTTTTTATTAACAGCAATTCATTCCGTATTGCTTGAAATCTATTATCTGGCAATGCTGAATATAGATACTAACAACTTAAAGTAAATTTTCCTTAAAAAGGATGCATTAAATCTCATAGGAGTTTCTGAACTATAATAATACTAATACTAATAATAACCTTTTGAAAGAAATATACCCTCAAAATCTTGTTTGTTAGAATAATTCCATAAATCAAAACCTCGTAAGTGCTTCTATGGTTGTGTTTCAAGTTCAAGGTTTGTATTACATTGCATATTAGTAACTTTCTGTAAACGATATTTCTATTTGTAGAGATATAAATACACGAAAGCCATGTGATACAAGCAAGCACTCTACTGTAAAACAACTTTCTCCTTTATAATTGATGGTAGAACAAAAAAGCTGCTTGATTTGTTTCCATACTGTAAAACTACCTTTTCCTTTATAACTCATTGTATGCAGAGAAGCAAAATGAAGGCATTACACAAACAAACTGTAAAACTACTTACTCCTTCATACATGATAGTATGCGTTCATACTGTAAAACCCTCTTTTCCTTTATAGTTCATTGTATGCAGAGAAGCAAAATGATGGAATCATACAGATACTCTGTAAAATGTTTTTTCCTTCATAGTTCTTATGTAGACAGAAAAGAAATTTAAGTTGACAGTTATGTTACATGCAATGGGATAAATTCGGGCATTATTAATAGAGTTCACGCGCGTATTTCGGACAAAGTCATAACTAATTAATTTCATTGAATTTATCACATTGCCTGCCTCACTTTGGGCATTAAATTCCCGGTTTATCACTTGCCCGTAATACTTAGTTCTCTGTAAAACGACTTTTTCCTTCACAATTAATTGTATGCAGAAAAAACGTTCAAACAGTGTTTCTAAAGATTTTTAATATTTAAAAATTTTTAGAAAAAAGAATAAAAAGAAAGGAAGAATTAGAAAAGAATAATTCGAAAAGAAATCATTATCAAAAAGAGGTAATTATAATTTGTTTAAAAGTATCCAATAATTTTAATTTATGAAAATATTGAAAAAAAGTACTTCCATGGCAGATGAAGATCATAAAATTAATATAGCAAAAAAATGTTAATTTTTGATGAAACGAGCTACAAACAAATGTTTGGATGCCAATGTTTCGTAATTATTTAAAATGAAATATTTCTCGTAAATTTTACTTTACATCACCCAATCGTAATTCCTTAAAAAATCTAAAAATGTTATCAGGGACCATTTACAAATAACGTCACATATATGAAAATAATTTTCACACCCATGTCACACGTAATCATATTTCAGTATACCTCCAGTCCTCATTATGACATCACTTTTTTAATCATACACAAAACATGTCATTCCTTTTTCATTTATCATGATATCTATAATATAAAAAATAGTTACGAAGAAATGTCCTTTTTAGAATTTCAACAGTTGTGAAAGAAGAGTTTGTAATATCTGATGACACAAAGTTTGTATTCTTCCCCTTATCACAAATACAGGATCAACTACCTTCCCTCTAAACTCCTCTTCTTCTTTGTGAACGTTCCCTTATAATTTATCAATTCATCGCTCCCATATTTTTAATACAAGTATGAATATGCAATGACACAGCAGAAAACAATAAAAAACACGTAAATGAATTGCCTCAAACTCATGACATTTGAACCTGGTTGACTTCAAAAACCCTAACACTCCTTATTCAAAGGGTATAAATATTCATTGAGATTACAGTGTTATTCGGTTATTTGCCAGAGCGGCTTTTTCTGCTCTTCAAATTGAAAACATAATCTTCTATGATGAATAGGGGAACGAATGAGGAATAAATTAGGGCCACCATTCCTCCTCTTTACAAAAGATTGACTCCCGGCACTCCAAAATCAATATTTGCTCATTGAAACTCATTCACTCCCGTATTTAGAGGCCCCCCGATCGCCCATGTTCCATGCTATCGCTTTGTAAAACGCACGCTTTGTGACGTAATCTTATTTTCAGGTAGTTTAGTATTTGTCCCTTTCGCCTCAGACACGTGTTCTTTGTTAAGCAGTCTCTTTTGATCTCTGTCCTGACATACTGAGGTATTTGCACCCACTACCTTTATTTCAAGTCGGGTTTCTTAGGGTGCGTTTCTATTTGAAGAACTGATTGATTTTCAGATAACTCCCATCAAGAAAAATAATCCGGGGTCTACTTTTAGTATTCATTTTCCACTGTAAATAGCCTCCAGACTCTTCATTTGGAAGTTATTTTATTTTTACCCGTTGGGGTTTTCATCTTTTTTTTAGAACCAGAGTCTTTTATAAGCGATCTTCCGACTGAACAAAATTGCCTCCCCTCCAGTTCCGTTTCTATCTTATTTTTCTGCCTCGTTTTTTCTTTGGATGGTTTGAGTGACTGAAACGTGATATTTTAATGAAGCTGTTTTGGAAAGAAAATGGTAAAAGTGTAGGGAATAAAACAACACTTAAGGGGGGAGTTTCAGGTTGAGTGACCTCTGGAAAAATATTCCCGGTTTTATCTTTGTTTAATGAAAACTCGTTATTTAATTTGGAAATGGAGGAAATATCAAATCAACGTGACGACGACCACTTTATTTGCTTTAGAGATTTTGAGAAAATATTTACTGAAAAAAAAGTCGAATTTCACGATATTAACATTTATAAATTACTAAATTTTATATTAACTTTTAATTTTCACATGTTTTAACAGAATCCTCAATTGAGACCTTCATTTTTTCATTTCTACGAATTCTGTAGTAAGAAAATATAAGTTCAATTATTATGTATCTATTCTATTTTACTTCTGTTCATAAGCATATTCTAAAAAAGAAAAAAATCAAGATTGATGCTGAGTTTATGATTGAATGATATTAATGGCAGAACTTAGTTCGAATATTTAATTAATTCCATTATGAAAAAATAAACTTAATTTTTTAAAAATAAATATAGATGTGTTCTTTGCACAAATAATTTTGAATAAGTAGCTAGAAGTATTTGTCTCATTAATTTCTAGTTTAAAACTGATAACTAATTACGATCCGGTAGCATTTATAACATCAAAAATAAAATAATTGGTTGTAATTCATTTTACTTATTCTTATACCTTTAACGCTTCTTTCAAAAACAATAAATCATTAAACTATAAAAGTACTAATTATTGCTTTTAATTAAATTAAATGGACACCAAGTGCTTTCGTAAAATACCTAAGGTAATACAAACTACACGTAAATTTTTCCAATGAATTTATAAGTGTAATACAAATGTATTACAACCGATTTTTACTTTAGAAACACACAAATAGAGCACACAACCTATATTTTATTACATTCACCGTTTGTATACGTTATTTATAAAAGCTAACTTTGGTGCCTTGGTGCCAACAACAATACCCTCGGTTTTGTTTTCAAAAGTTTAGCTAATTAAATTAAATTAGTTATTTAATAATGCTTCAAGCGATCAAACATATGACATCTGTCATATAAGCTAACGATTCACATACTTAAAACATGCATTAGTTTCGAAATGAAAATGTTTGCGATGACAAAGAAATTAATTTCAAACGAGAAATCATATGGAAAATAATGTGGCACTCATCATTTAAATGCTACTTCTCAAATTTGTTAATGACCGTTCAGTAGGTTTCATTAGTTGGAGATTAGTTCCGGAGGTAAAGTTCATTATAAGGTCATCTTGAACAGATACTAGGGTATTATACTCTACGCTATTTAGAGAACCATAAATATTCATAACCTTAATTTCCCATTCCAATCTAGATTGCTTGATTAAAAAAATTGGGACGAAACCAATCGTGATTAATAGTTTCTTTCGATGTGTTCCCAACCTGACACTTAATGCGTAGTTTTTTAAGACTATCTTCTGCAGCTCAAACGCTTCACAGCTTATTGTTCTGGCTCAAGTGACGAGTGTTATTCGAGAATGATAAGTAGGATTATCCGCATAATCTCTGATAAGTACTAGCTCGTAGACTCAGCAAAAAAGCTTAAGAGATTTGCTTCTATTTCTATTTAAATTCAATCGCTTTTGTTGGATATGAAATCCAATACTTAGAATCGTGTTCTATGCATGTTTTCTGTGACTAGAAGTTATGAATTGAACGTGAATAATTAAGTTTTGGGAAGTGAGATGGTTATGCTTTAAAGATATGAAAATTGAAAAGCCTTTTATTAACATATAAAATAGTTTTATTTGCATGCTAATATGCATGGTTTTTAAAAAGTGGTTTATGATGTCAGTTTAGACCCTTTAGTTTAATTAAAAACTTAGCAGGCTTTGGAGGAAACATAGGTACTAACAAAACAAAATTGCGTAACTGTAAAACCAAACTGTTTAGCAAGCAAGAAATATGCTATATGCAACTGCAATTAAACAAAGTAAATTACATTGATATATTTTTAAAAATATTTATGGCATGAAAGTTTTGAAGATCCTTGTTCTGGTTAATTAAAACTATTGCCCAAATTTTTAGAAATTCGTTCTAAGTTCATAAACATAAAATACTGTTTTCTTTCTGGATACTGGATTTGTAGCAATGCGTAGGGGTTTAAGGATGAAAGAAAATTACTATTAAACTTTTACTGACTTAATATATTCAGAAAAATTCGATATTATACTCAGACACTTACAAACAAATATTTACCATACACTACAGATATTAAGAAATATTTTCTGAAACCTCTTCAATGATTTTTAACTTACCCCTGTTTACTATATTCTTCTATGCGTCCCTTTTCGTTTTTATAACTGTATATCCAAACCATAAATATCAATTGTAAAGTTCTTTTGACCTGAAATATCCAGCAATATCTATTGATATTGTCGTCTACAAGAACTACCGCTCCCCTTTCAATGGCTACATCACCATTCGGTAACAAACAAGCCTTTGTCGCCAACTTTTATTACGGCGGGTTCATTTATTACACAAACTGCCAGATATGTCTACCTATAGAACTTTTAAGAATCCTATATGGAGTACGTATAAGGCAGTTGTTTTTCTTTCACTTAAATTTCCCATGATTGATTTTCGCAGAAGACCAGATGAGCACAAAAGAGGGACAAAAGTTTTTGTCCTCCAGTTTTGTTGACGATGTTCCCCCATACGGGGGGATGCCCCTTCCGTTTGATTAAGGTCACAATAAAGAAAGCATCTGCTGTCGATTGTTATTTGAAGCCAGGAGAAAGAAGGAGGAATGGTGTGTTTAATAGCGTCTAGAGGACGGAGGGACGAAATAATAATAATAATAATAAATAAATAAAAGAAGTCCTTCCCCGTATAATTGCAGTTTTGATCGATCTCAGTAATGGGAGACGATCAATTCGGCCGTTGGTCAGCTTTCCATTACTCTATTCCTTGTTATTGAAATAACGAACCAAAGCAAAAGACCCGGTTTTTTGCGTCCGTATGTGACATTAAGTCGCAGCGGATACTTGTGGTGGAGTTCCCAAGCTCTGTTTTTCTGTCACTTCTTTTTTGGGCGATGAGCTTATGATACGGAGGGCTGTATTTTCTTTTTTAAGAAAGGAGTTGGTTAAGGAATTGTACTTGGTTTCGGGGTTGCCAATATTGTAGCTCTTTTAGGTATTTTTGCTGTTTATTTGTTTGGTCTCCCTGGTTTGATCGACAGAGTTTTCTTCTTTAGAATAATTGATTGCCGTCTTATAACGGGTATTACTTTCGTATCAGGTTGTGTAAAATGGAATATTTTAACAGTATTATTTGTAATGTAAGGAAATAATAAATTTGCAACAAAATTGGTAAGATTCATATGAACAAAAAAATATAGCATGTGTAAATAAATTTGGACGAAATAAATAATACGACAAAAAAACGTAATAAGAATTAAATTATAATATGAATACATCTGAATAGAAAAGTAATAAGAAAATAAATGTAAAACAAAACCGAAACAATTAAAATGATAAGATTTATAAAAAAATAATAAGTACAATAAAGTACTATTACAGAAAAATTAAATGGAATAGATAAAACTTGTGCAATAAAACTCAAGAATCTCCGAGATAGTTTTAAAACTCAATTCAAAAGTAAATAAAACAACGCAATGTTTGATTTTAAAGCTTTGATTTCTTCTGTTGTATTTCTGGTCCAGATCTTAATTATTTTGTTAAAAAGCGAGCCTCAGAGAAAACAACGTGTATCTTATTACAAAGAATATAAATAAGAGCTTAGATTTATATAAAATTTCTTAATCTTTTAGCAACAAGTAATTTAAATGTCATTAAGATTGTTTTGGTTAGATTTGAATTCTTGTTTTTCGGATTCAATGAACGTGTTCTTCAGTTATAGGAAAGCTTGTATAAATGTTTCTCAGAAGTTAAGCCCATATAATATGATTAAAAACATTAAATGATAACCTTTAGCATAGCCAACCAGATTCATAAAGCCAGAGAAGCTCAAAATTATGAGGTGTGATAAGTACTGACGTCACTTTTGATCACTCATTGACAAAAACTCAAATTCACTCTGAATTAAATTGAATTCCTCGAATTTATTTTAATTCAAAACTTTCATAAATCCAGACTTTCAAGGCTTTTCATAAATCATTGTCAGGAGAATTTTAAATTAAATTTACACTAAGTAGCCAATAGGAATTAAAGTAGCAATTATTTACGTTTTTCTTTCATTGAAAATCACCTTGCTAATATTATTTGAAATGCCTCGTGAATTGTACCTCAGAGCCAAAAGTTCTATCTTGTTTCGCTTAGTTTCTTTAAGAGAAAGAAAAACTAAAATTTTAGTTTTTAATTCGAACTTTTTGAAGTAATTATTTCATTAACTTTAATTTAATTTCAAGTATTTATAACTTCAAAAAGTTTAATTTAAATATACCTTAACTTTTAGTTTTTCTCTCCGGAGAAACCAAGCAATAGGATCATTTGTTTCTGAGGGAATGAATTTTTAATTGAATTCAGAGTAAAAGTGAATTTCTGTCAGAGACCGATAAAAATTGAGTCATTATTTTGAGCTCCTCTAGAATTATGACCCTAGTTGGCCATGTCTTTAACTACACAGTTAATAGTTAAAAATAGAATTTAAAGCAAATAATTGCTAGTTACGAATACTTTTCAGTTCATCTTTTCATGTACTATATCCTTTCGTATACTATACAAAATAAATGGAGGTATGTTTTATAAATTCCCCATTTTCAAACTTTATAAGAGATTTTTTTTAAGTAAGTGACAAAAAATTATCATATGTTATTTTATTCTTGTTATATACACAATTTGAAAAAAGAAATATTTAGTTCATTTAGATGATTCAACTTCTATCACCCTTCTCCCATCTATGAAATTACTGAACCTTTCAGCAATTTCGTCGAGAAATCAATTTCTCAAACATTCGTTCCCTTATGAGCTAAACCACACATAACACTTTAATCTCTTAATAATTTTTTCCACCGCCATGGTAATTCCCATCGCTCCCTTGTTAATTAAACGCAATTACACAGAGTCTCCTTAAGTAAATGACCCCATTCTCTATGACCCTATTCTTTCAATCATAAAGCACTTGTTAATGACCTCTTTAAAAGGCGACACACTCTCTGCATGGTAATGATTGAAAATAATAATAATAATAATACTCGCAAGACATTACTGGAACCGTCTTCACCGCACTCGATTCATGGTTTACCAAGACATTTATTGGACATGCCCCACGTGTGGACACATGTTTCTAATCAAAGGACTTCTAAAGCGGGTTACCCTTTTGTGGGGTAACAAAAATTACCACTCCTGGGGAACCATAAGTAACAGCTGCAGCTAATGCAGAGGTTATGTAAGTTCAGGGGATTCCCTGGATATATCAGTTCGGTTCCTTCCAGGATCAATAACCCAGGTGCAAGGGAAAGGTCTTTGATTGGGCATTCGTGATAAGCTTTTAAATGTATGGTGGCCTGAAGGAAGCAAAATGTATTATTTCGGGCACGTATTTCGTATTAACCCCCCACGGCGGATTTTTATTGGAGTTGAAGAGTGCTGATAATCTTTAAAAGTTCGCGATATTTTTCTTTGGGAGGGACGTTTATGCTATGAAAATGTCGTTTTTACTCGTTTGACGTATGTTTAGTTTGTTTTTCGGCTGTGAGCAAACATTAAATATATTGGATAAATTTCCGATATTGGTTTTGCTGATATTGGATGGATTATGTCATGCACTGTAGTTCCCTGCATTTGCAATCAATTTAATTTTGTCTTCATCATTGGAAAGGATGTTTTCTTAGTTCTATAAATAACTTATCTTCCTCAGGGTCGTAGTTTTAAGTTATCAAATACGCTTCGATTGTACTCGATGGCTTTAGTGGAATTAAATGCCTTCTGAGAATACAATATTTCGATTTTATCGATTTTATTAAGATGATGGGTTTATAGAAAAAAGAAAACCGTTAGTTTGGACAACTTTATATTTATAACGAAACATAAATGTTGGAAGTTTTTGTAAGTAAAAAAATGAAAGATTATTTCGTAAAACAGGTATAAAAAGCTTGTTAAAATTAAAGAAAATAGCTAGCATTATATCTTAAAAGTATTGAATACATTTGTTTTAAGTTATTGGAATTTTGAGGATAATTTTAAACATTAAAAATGTTATGTTTAATATCATTGGTATAAAACAACTGTTTTTCAATTGCTAGTAAATTCCACTTTTTAAGATATTACATTTTTCACTAGGATGCTGTTTTGTGAAATTTTATTCAAGGAAAGCAGCGTTGGATGCCCAAAACGCTCTTCATGATTTGAAAACTCTACCAGGGGTGAGTAAACTGTTTAAAGATAGTTTCAAAATTGAGATCCATATTTATTTTATGTTTTCAAGATTCACTAAGATAGGAAATAAGTTATAGTACTATTAAATATACAGTTTCCTACAAATTTCTCATGGGGTAGTAGAACAATTTTAAACATAGTTACTAGAAAAATATGTATGGGATTTATAAAATAAAATTCGAAAACCTTCAAACTGGTTGATTTGTAGTCCCCCTTGCATTCCACTTTGCAAATTTTTAATGTATTTGTGAAACCTTTTTATGACATTTTCATTTATATGAATTTTTAATAATGAAAACAGTAAGTAAATGACATAAAATTTATTCCCCATCTTCACTGGGTAAAAAAACACCCCTGACTTAGAGGGAGTATATTTTAACATATATCGATTGATCCCGAATCCTTTCAAGCCTTCCTGTATTAATGCGAAATTTTCCTTCCCTTCGGTAATTGAAAATCAAAACAGCTCAGGTTTCGAGTGATGAGATTATTTCTCGAAATATGTTTAGAATCCTAAAAAAAACGCGATAGAAGGACTCTGCATTAGGGCCATGCAAAAAATTCATTATTTATGGAATAGTACCTTTTAACCCGTTTCCCCATCCCCCTATACTTTGCATTTAGGAGCGGAGGGATCTTTTTGTATCATCTGCCTGTCGTGACTATGTGAATTAGAGAGGGAGATAAGGTAAAAGTGCATTACGTTTGTAGACAGTTTGACGTATTAAAATAGTAGGGGAAGATTATAATCAAAACAGAGAGAACCCAAAGAAGGGAAATAGTTTTCCTAATTAAATACGAAATGGAACGGAGCACGCCATACTTTCCCCTTTATTCTTGCTAACGGTTTTTCTGTTTACCTGGAGTGTTTACACAATTCCCTGATGGGAGGATTCTATACAAATTGTTGTTTTAGCTTTTAGAGATCGCACTCGTGGTTGGTTTTTAGTATTTCCTTTTTTTTTTACCTCGGGATATCATTTAGTAAAAAGCTGTTTGGATATCCCCAGAACTATTTATGAGATTCATATCCGTTGTGAATGAATTTTGTTTTCCAGTAATGCTACTTGTGTTTTACGTTACATAAAACATGAAATTAATTACGGAAATGTTTTGTCTGGTAGAAGAAAATCTTATCGGTTTTGACTTTTCGATTTTATTTTGATGTTAGTTAAATATCTAAATTATTTTTGTTCTTGTTCTTGTGTTATTTTTGAAATAAATAAAAAAACTAATCTATTCTAAACTAAGGAAAAAGATAAAATAAAAAAAAACGTATTTGATAGTAAAGAAGCAAAATAGATCTTTATGATGTGAAAAAATAAAATAAAGTCAAACAATAAATAAAACACACACGTTTGTTTAATAAGAGTGTCATTTTTTTTTATTTTAAAATTTTGTCGTCCTACAATTATGAATTTTAGGTAAGATATCAATAAATCTTATTTTTTTTCTTTTAGTTTCATAAAAATTATTTTAATTTTTGAGTTATCATAAAAATAACGGACTAAATCGAGTGAAATTCTCTATAATTTTACATTGTTTATTTGATTTGGTTCCTTCCCATTAATGCTATTATATTTTCGCTCAAAATATTTTTTTTATAAAATTTTTAGATGTTTTTGTTTGATATTTGGAAGTCAAAATCTCCCGATTTCAAAACACCTTACAAGATAAATGCCACCTCTTTCTCTGTGTTTGTTTTCTTTTTCTGAAAACAAAATATCTCCATCCATAGAAGGGATATTTTGAAATGAAATGCTCCGAAAATATATCACTCCTTTTAGACTTGAAAAATGAAGAACGGCCATTCAAAAGATAAATTTGTCTTCGACTTTTTCCAGAAACCGATCAGCTTTTCTTCGACGGATCTGGGCGTTTTGGAACACTTGTCCACATTTTAGCGAGCATGTTTTTCCAACATCCCTGCAAAACAACTAACTTAAGAAGAAAACTCGAGTGTATTGTAAATGGTCTTAACATCCAACAATAATAATACCCTTCTAAAATCTCCCACTAACGCGAAATAGAGCGAATTTCACTCTTTTGAAAGCAACCCGGGTTTTCCCCTGTTTTCAGTTGTAATACGGGAGTTAACCGTTTGATTGACACTAAATAAGTGGACCAATGCTTTCAATGAGAAAGGGAATTTTCTTCAGCTGAGTAGAGCCGAAATGAAGAAAACATTCGTTCTTTGTTTCGAACCTCTTGAATGTGTCCCTAACTTGTTCGGTTCTTTTTCTTTTAATGGATTTTGGATGGAAACCTTTAAAAGATTTGCTGAAAAGAACACACATATAAAATTCCCGAATTGATGGGTGTTTCCTTGGATTGGAAAGTCTTTCTGCAAATGAAACTTTGTTTCGGGGTTTCTTCCCCCTTTGATCAGTATTGATTCAAATTTCTATGCCTAATTGCTTAAGCTGAATGACATCTTTTAAGTGCAGTTCTCATTGTTCAGCGTCGAGCAGAAACGAAAACTTTGTTTCTAATACTAATTTCATTGGTGGGTAATTGAAATAACGTCGATATAAATAGCACTCTTTGAAACAAAGAAAATCGTTCGATATGCCATGGTTACATCAAAGAAATAAAGGAAATCAATGATAGAGTTGTATCAGAGTAAAATACAATCTATCTATTTTAATGTTTTTGAGAACTCATTAGTTTTTCAAAGAAACTGAGAAAAATACCATAAGCACATGAAAACACAATATTAACAAAACAAATCTTATTACTATTTTTTATGTTCATCTTGAAATTTTTGTAAGTGAAAGAAAACTAGCAATAAAAAATTAAAGTAAGAGGCAAAACTTTGTGAGAAATATTATTTTGAAAGTTCTGAATAGAATGAGTTAGAATCTAAGGAAAATGAGGGTTTAAGTTGCAAACTTACCAAGGATATTTTCCATGCGTGTTTTTCATGAGAAGTTTCACTTTCGCTTGGGTCACAAAGATAGTTTAGTAGTAGTGTTAAATAATAGTAGAACATATCTAACAATAAAAATATTTTCAATTCAATTTTCAGTTTTTACATTTTTATCTACCACGGCTCAGTAAACTAATCACACATCATCACTTTTATTGCTTGGCTTCTCAGCCACTGGTATATTTAGGCCTGTTTTTAAAGTATGTTAAATAAATATACCAAGCGGATCCTTGAGATTAAGGAAAAACCCGGAGAATTATATGTGACCAATCCCAATAAATATACGATTCCAAAAGTGGAGAGATATCACTTAACTAGTAAAAACAATTCGTAATATGACAATTTAAGTTCATTTTCTAAAGTCATTAGCTAGTCTATTTTGTAGGAGGATCACATCTCTTAGCTCCCCTCGTGTTTCTAACCGTCCACCATATTACATAGTTAATCGAGTTATATGGAGTAATTGTATCGCTCCCTTTTACATTAACAACCGAGTACACCCCTCGGAAAATATTCAGTTCAAACCCGAACTCCGAGAGTTCATAATCCGAATCGAATTCAAAAGGCAAACAAAGGAAAGGCAATATCGCAGGCACAGTGTCATTTAATTCGATCAACTCCCATTTTATAAACATTCTCCGCTTCCCTGATTTCTTGCCCATTCATGTGAACTCCCAGCGTTTTCCTTTTCAGCGTCACTCCAGCGAGTGCCAAAGTCGCTTTAAACCGTCCCTAACATTTGAAACTCTAATTAGCCAGTAATTAGAAGGGCCTGATTGTTCTCTTTTGTCTGTGCGAGGCCTGGCTCGGATTCCCAGGATGGAAGGGGAATGTTTCCTTGGACATGACTGGCATAATGACACATAAGAGGAAATGGCAGCTCGGATGCCTTCTGCAATTTCGCAGCGATGGGCGCACACTTATTATGGACTTTAATTTCTAAAGGGTGGCTACACGCACTCGTGCGTGAACGCACTGCCTTCGAGGGGGGGAGGTCTTGGGTTTAGGAAGTTTCGAGTTTACCATTCGGGAATTGGATCGGTTTCTATAGAGACGGAGTTTTCGGCGCAGTTGAGTGGTAACAGTGGGATGTTTTAAGGATGTGGACTTTGGGATGAGGAGGAATCGGCTCCTTCGAATGAATCTCGGAGATGAGTGTTTTTATCGAGTGCATATTCGTTTGAAATCGAGAATTAATTTCGATATTCCTTAAAAGGAGGTAGTTTTGCAGTTCGATTTTTATTCTGCAGTGAAAGTGAGATATCTCGGTGTGTGGTAAAACAAAATTTTTACGCAATGAACAAATAAAAAAGAATAAAGTTTTAGCTATTTTAAAAATAAAAATTTTATCTAAATAATTAATTACTTATTCGACATTTATTATTTTATTTTTATTAAATACGATAAGTTGCGCGCGATATTCCCCTTAAGCAAAAGTTTTTTTTACTATAAATATTTTAACCTGGCAATCAGTTCTCTAAAAATTTACTCATAGAATCAAAAGTGTCTCCATATTTTTAAAACTAAGCTAAACATTCCTCTGGAATAATTTACTTTTGAATTTACGCATAATATACTACATATAGTTTTATGTATAACCTAACCATAGGCCAACTTAAAAACCGCTTCATACCTAGAATTTTAGAACTGATATTAATTGTATTTTAGCGGTCAGATCGAAGTAATAAAATATTTTTTCTTACGTCTGCAATTTTCAACATCGTGGTCTTTTAACTTGCAAATCCAAACAAAATTGCCAATTATAATCCCCATTTTCAAGTTTTAAATTTGAAGAAACAATCATTTATAACCCCACGTAAAGTTTTAAATTAAATAATATAATAATAGCAATTTATAATGCAATAATATAACCTTGCAATACTTTTTATGGTCACAACACAAATCCTTTTCATATCTTGATAAAAAAAATTATGATCACATATTCCAATTTAATAATTCAATTCCTTTCCATCTTCACTCACTGGAAATATTTCTTTATCAAACTTTTCCCGCTTACAAAGAATCAAATATCAGTCAACAAACAGACGGGTATTCTTTAAATCTCACTATCCCTCAATCCTGTAAAAAGTCCTTTCAAATCATTTTACACTTATCGACTTACTCCAATTGGCTTTGAAACCCTCTCTCAGCGGAATCCACCCTCAATTTCCTCCAAACAACACCCCCAGCTTTTGTTATGGAACCTCCCCCGGAGACAGGTCCTCCCACCACAGCTACCCCCTAATGTGTGGTTTCTCCCCAGAGAGATATGCGCCCCCCTGGGTCCCAGAGAGAGAACGCAGTTAGTAATCATCATAATCCCCCTCTCTCGCACTGGTGTTACACCCGAGACGCAAAGCTTCGTAATACTCTCTAATTGGCAACACCACACCTCCCTTACTTGACCGATTCCCGGTGTTAATCTGAAAATGCATTTCGACGCTGGGTAGAGGGGATGTCTGCTGCTGGGCAGTGGGAGAAGTTTAAAGCTTGCAAATGCCCAGCGAATCAAAGCTCGATGCGTGATTTTGCTGGGCGAGGGTTGTGAATGAAAAGGGATGGGGACGATTAGGAATGTCGTTCATTAAGTAAGCTCTGGGACCAGAGGCACCATTTGCATATTTTCCGTCTGATTAGTTGTAGAAATGTTCCGAGCTGTTTGAGCTTTGGGATTAAGTAGGGGAAAATCTGGTGAGGATTATTACGACTCGATACCGATGAAAAGCGGTAGACTTTCTTTTCATAATCATTGATACTGCAATGAATGAAATATGCTGAAATGAAAAATACTAGATAATTACTATAACTAAATATGCTTATCAACATCTTAAAAAACTAAGTAATCATTAGGCATTAACAAAATAAAGAAAAAAAAGTGCAACGAACTATGAAATTAAATAATGCGTATTAAAAGTTAATATTAGTTAAATAGCTAAACATTTTTGAAAAAAAAAACTGAAAGGAAGACTGTTTTGAATTACGACGGATTTTTTTCATAAGATGTTTAAAGAGCCTTACTACGAAGGACAGTATTTATCTAAGTAAAAAAGTTCTTGACGCCTACAAGATATTAGTTTATTTAAGTGCATTACTTATATAATACTTTTTGTGTGTTAATTAAAATTTGATATAGTTTATATCTTTGAAAAGTATAACTAGTTATATTTCAAGTAGACTTTTTCCTGTTCTTATTCTTCAGTAATCAAGATATATATATCTTACGACTCTGGTGATTAAATAAGAAAATTTGACTAATATATTTAAGTATATTTACATTTTATTAATCTTTAATATATCTTTCTTTGTTCAGTAAAAACTTTAATCAAAATGGAGAAATGTAATAACTCTTTTTAAGTATATATCCATTGTGGAATATCTTATTTTATTTTATATAAAAAATAGAAGGAATTATTTTTAAAATACTATTTGAAAAAAAAAACTATTACAAGTAGGTACTTCAATAAAAAAAAAAACATTTCTTAAATTTATTTTCTGTTACAATTGTTCACTCGTCTGTATCATATTTCAGGTTTTTAATGAAATATCTGAACATTCTTATCAGGTAAAATTTTAACAAAGAAATGCCTATCACAATAAATGGAATATATAAAGTATATAAAAATTTGTTTAAAATAAATATTTTTATCTGATGTAATCAGATAGTTCTGTATTTTCCATGATAAAAATATTATTTTCAAACAATTATTTTTGTAGTACCTCAAATAGCTGAAAGAGAAACAAAAAAATATTAAAATTTAAAATTAACATTCATTTTATTGCGTTAGTTATTACAGTACCTACAGAAAATGGAAACAATTTTGTATAATCCGTGTATTTTAATTCCATACAGTTTTACTAACAAGAAGAAACGAATAAAAGAATCAATTCCTTTAGAGAGGTGGTTTTATCTAAAAAGTATTAATCAATTTTATTGGTAGAGTATTTTTATTCTTCGCATCTAATGTGTGACGTATGATTTCTCTTCTTTATTAATATTTTTTACTTTAATTTAGATTTAATCTGTTACCTTACCTTACATTATTTAAATCAACATAAAATTTAAATATTTCTATTAATACCTTTTGAGTAAAGTTTAATTTAAATTTTTCAATAAATTATACTTTTTCTTTTAAATATTCTAAATTGCGTTATTCTCCTTGTTGTATAATCTTAGCAATCTATTTTTTTTTAAATAAATGCTATAAAAGATAAAACAAAAACCCTTAACTTAACTGCTTAAATACTAGTAAGTACACGTAAAATATAATGACGAACAATCTTCTGTTTGTCGAGGACACATATCTTCAAACAAAAACGCCACACTTGACTCTAACTAATCAATTGGTGCCATGGCATATTTAAGCTTCAATTTGTATTTAATTCAATTCACAAAAGTCATACTATTTTTATTGAAACCCAGATGTTTTAGGTTCACCTCTTACGATAACCCAGCCCAAAGCATTTAAAAACGGATATTTCGTTACCTCTAAACTCATTAACATTGATTTTCAATTTGGTTGAGAGCTGGAGACCCATTCTTATCCCCTTTGTGGTCGCAACGTTATCCCCTTTGCTCAGATTCTTTTCCGTTATGATGAATGTGACTAGGTTGCTTCGGGTAAGCATCTGTATCAAAAGACGATGCTTAGCGCATTATCTTATACATAATGGGATTTTTCCGAGATCTGAAGGTTTGTGACTAATGAATAGGCCAAACCGAAATGCTTTATTTTCGTTAAGGGGTAATATGTCACTTAAGATTTATCTTTCCTGCCTTATTTTACCCTTGTGACTTTTTTCTAGTGTTATAACTCATTAAATAGTCAAAAAAGGATGGGATATCTGGTGTGCAATTAGGTTTTCTGAAGTCGAGAATTTAATTATGGATATGTAAATAACAAAAAAAATATTAAAAAATTTTCTTTTTGGAACTTAAGTTGATGGATTATTAATTCAAAAGGTAATTCCTTATGTTTTGTTTTACCCAACGTATTAAATTTCTTGATTAACTTTATATTTATTTGTTAATGTCATTCTCCTTGATAAACTTTTATTATGCAATGATTCCATTCTTTATTTTATCTTATCACAACAGTGCATAAGGTATTTTTTATTCAAGTGAAACTCTCCTGCAGCACGAAAACCCAAGAAAATGAAATTATTCTATAACTAAAAACTTATTATTTCTACTCAGTAGATCCAATGTGCTAAATAAAACAAGTTGTTTATTTTAAGCTGACAACAAATCGTAATTTAGGAAATAAGCTTTTGATTATGACCGTATCTTATTAATTATATTTTTTATTGGAATGATTATTTATACGGAGATCTATATTATTTTCACGTGATAGATTATTCACGCAAAGATATTATTTTTTTTTATTTTATTTATTTTACCAGATACAACAAAATGTCATTTTTATTCCTATAGTAAATTTTAACTTACATTTGTAATCGTCTACTATATTTTTGTAAAACTGTAAACCATGATCGCAGTTTCTTTTCTCGTCACATAAAATCCAAACACCCCATAAAAGCCGTATAACTCTCTATTTTACACCTTCAGCCACGACATTACGATGCTCTAATCATTTTCCCTGTTTCTTGATCTGTTTCTGGTGAAACAGATCGCTTTGTGCAAAAAGCCGACTCCTGACTGCCGAGCTAATAATTATCGCTTCTCGCCCGTCTCCCCGAGAGCTAAACTCAGTGGAAACTTCCCAATCAACGCACTTAATTAGCTGAAGAGATTAGGCTACTTGCTCTGTTTACCATTGCTAGCGTTTATTCCTCCATCCTAATCTACCCTGGCGCTCTTAATACATTATATATCGCACCTCCCCGAGTTGGATACTTTCTCCTGCATTGGATAAGCAGTGCTGCATATTTAGAGGGCTTAAGAGCAGCGTTATCGCTTTTTGAAAGCTTAATGGGTCTTGATTTGTGAGATTTGAAATGAGGAGTTTGTGATTGTCGGTTTCTCTTGTTTGGATTAGGTCTTTACGTTAGTCCTTGGTGTCTTAAGTGAGCGGAGATAAGATTTTTAGAAACATTTGTTTGGAATTTTGTTATTTTGTTTTGTTCCATCATAAGGCGTTATTATTTTTCCAGGTTAACCATTTTTTAATTTTTGGCTAACTATAAAATTAATACATTGACTTGAAAAGTAACCAAAGATAGTATAACTTTATGATGAACATAAAAAAAGTTTCATGTCTAAACATACAATATTTTCATAACATTTTTAATTACTTATAAAATTAAATAAAATTGTTTCAAAACTGACTGTTAGAAAAACTCTTGAGAAGAAAACGCTTTTAGGAAACATAACCTTGATGGACTTTTTAAACTCCTTGTATTATATTCACAATGTTTATACCATATATTAAGCAAAAATTTTTCAATGAAAATTTGATTTGTCCCTATTGGAATACTATTTGTAAACATTTATGTATGCAAAGGAAATATTTGAGCTACAATAATTTTTTTACTTAAAATCCTCAGTTCTTTCTTACTTTTTATTTGAAAATTTGTTTTTAATATTCTTAGAATCAGTATTAATGACTGCATGATAGAGTAATAAAAATGTTAACTACATTTGTTTAATGTTTCTAAGAAAAGTTAATAAAATTTATAAATTTAGCATTTTTAACTACACATTCAATAATTTTAGTAATGATATTTAAGAAAAATAAAACACTAAAGAAGAAAACACACATTCATTAATCTTTAAAGCTAAGCTGAGGAAACATAATGTTCTGTTCATAATTTATAGTTCCCTGTTTTTGTAAAGCTATAATTTTTATCGCTTTACGCTTTAACACAGCTATATCCCTCACTATAAGACAAGTTTTAACATAGTTAACTTTCACCCTCTTATAAAAAAATTTGGTTTCGGACAGCTAATAGTTTACTTGATGGATATACACCATGCTCTTCAAAAACACTCCACGGCCTACGTAAAACGGTCGTTATAAATTCATTACGAAATACATCAACCATCTCATGTACAAAATCTAGTTTAACTCTCCACGGACCGTTTCCCTCACCAGTTTGAACGAAAGGGAGGATAAAAACTTCTCCGCTTTTAACCATTTTTCTGGTCTCTCAATTCGAGACCACTTTATTTTTCATGCCACGTTAATAAAACGCCGCAGAAGTCAACTCTCTCTTTTCATGAAGCAAGCGTTTTTCTTTTCGTCTAAAATTTATCCACCCTGCAGTACTACAGCAATCGATAATGCTCTTCTGTAGTACAACACTTCCAATCCCCGATCCCACGTCCACTAAAGCTTTCCAGCCTCGACCATCCTTCATCACTGACCGCAAAATGGCCACTACGAGTTTCCTATCATTAGATGGAGAGTTAGTGCTTACGCGGGAGGAGTGATGAAAAAAGAGTGTTTTCCTACTTTCCACCTAATTCTGGACGGGTATCGTCGATGCATTAGGTGGCAAATCTCCCGCGGTTGGTTTTCTTTGGGAGGGATAGGAGCGAGGAATTGTTCTCTTGGTAATTGTGCGTTCACACCGATTCTTTGATTGAAGATTAAACGGATTGCTGTATTGTCTGGAACCTTACAAATAATAGTGGATATTTGAGGTAGAATCAAAATAACATGTAATCGTATGTATTTTTACTACTAAAAAATACAACAGTATACCAATCTCCCTCATACAAGAGTAGTTTTTCGTTTGTATTATGCTTTAACGTTTTCTACTTTGTGAGTTAGAATGTACGGAATTTCCAGAAAAAAACAACGAAAATATGTTATTTCTTTTCTCTTGCTTCTATTAACTTACTATTATTGATTTTTTCGTTTTCAAGGCTTTAATTTTAGTATTTCTAAAACTTAAAAATAAACTTTTAAAAACTATTTATTACATGCAAAACATTTTTATCATTGATTATTTATGTTAGGAATAATAAATGTATAAACATTTTTATAAGAAAATAACACCATAAAAGTCCCGATAATTATATAGCGCATTTCTGTCATTAACTGTCACTGATGTATTTTATCATATTTTACTATTTTTATTCATCTTTAATTCAGCACAAATTAACCGGTATTGTAAGAAAATGCCTCAATGTGAGTTCAATAAATAGAAGAATGTATTTAAGTCCAATTTGCATAAAAGACCAACAACTTTCAATCAAATGTCAAGTCATATTACTACGTTTTGTACATTTTACTTAAAAGCTAAAAAGTCCATGGTATGTTTTATATTTTTATTACAGTGGGAAAAATTCCTTTAAAATACTTATGATGGTAAAAATAGTTAGTAATGAAAAAAATCTTGCGCTTAATTTTATTGTTCTACTTGGATTGAACATAGTTTACTACCCTTTAACTATTATAAACTGGGCTTAAATATCCCTTAACCTAAACAATCACTTAAAAGCAGCTGTAAGAAATAAATTTAGTTCTCTTGCAATAAAATATCTGCTCAAAAATATTGAAAATCTAACCCTAAGCCATTGAGTAGAGATCTTTTTCTTAACATATTTACCGAGGTTTTATTGCGGCATTTGCTTCTGTGAACGAATCATTACATATGAAAAGATAACTGAACCTTCGATATTTTCACTGGGTATTTTAGTATTTTTCTAGTTCTGTATTACACAGTCCACTCTCGAGACATTTTAACCTTTCTGACGTATTTTTAGGGTTACCCGAGGGAGGTTTCTTAGCTTTACTTTCATGTTCTAACCACTGTCGTTTTTATCTAAAGCAAGTATTTCTTTTTACCTTTCCTCCTTCTGAGTTCTTGTGGTGAAATTGAGAATTCTGTTAAATGACTGGTTTCTCGGATCTCTATATTTTCTTCAAATATATTGCTTCTCAAGTTCCTTATTTCGAAGGCAAGTGAAAATGTTATGTTTAGCAAAATAAAATATTTCGTTCGTTTTCCGATTTATTTAAGTATTTTTAAAGTCTTAATGGATGTAAGGAACACTTTTATTGCTAAGGCTTATTAGAAACAATTCAAGTTACACAAGTTTTCAGAACTTTATTGGATTTTTCGTCGATGTTCATAATGGGTTAATAGCAAAATGTAAATTGTAGTTATTATAACAAAAGAGAAATCAATGAACATTTTTCAAATTATAGAAGTGAAATTTAAAGGGAAATAAATTCTAGTTCTTTTTACGGTGAAACAATATAATTAAAACTTACTGATTTTCTTAAAACTGCTTTTTTTATTATTTAGAAGGGCTTGGATAGAAAGTATTGCTTTTTAAATTTAATATAATAAACACGTGCATGTTACATTTATATTTTCCCAATAAAAATTGCACTCCTAATATTTACACATTGATAATAAAGTATGAAAAATGTATTGAACCATTAATATAATATTTATCTAATGTCTAAGAAAAATTTATGCAACCTTGGTTTTAACACCATAAGTAAACTCATCAAGTAATTAATTGTACATTAATAAATTTTATGTTTTCCTATTACTTAAATGTATCGACTATATTAATATTAATGATAAGTCTTGTGATGTATTTCAAAATGCGAGATATTATGATTTACATATTCTTCATTTTATTTACTCTGAGTAATTTCATCCGAGTTAAAACTGGAATTAGCATTTGAATGATTGCTCTAAATTTGTTCTTTTCTTAAGTGCCCTTTCAAACCAAACACTAGTGTAAAAAAACTGGGCATAAGAAGACTTAAGTCAAAGAAATAAAAATTTGATCTCATGGTAATTCAATACATTAGCGAATGGTGATGGTACTCAGAAATCAAAGTTTAAATTCTCATAATGCCTCAGGGGGGTTCTCAGAATATTAGCTATACTTACAATAATAAACCATTTAAGACGATTAAAATGATTGAATTTGTATAATTGGCTTTAAACCATTCTAGTACTAAATCTAATTTTGAGACTTCACTAAACAGACGTATTTCCCTTTACTGTATTCCTCAGTGCATTAAGAAGGGTTTAGTCATTTACGAGAGGAACGAATGAAATCTCTAGTTAATTTATTGCATGAATTAACCGGTTTTGATGTATTTTGAGGTGTGCAATTAAAATCAGACTTGACTTCGCTCTTAAAACCTAGTATTAAGTCATCTTAATTCGAGGATTTTTTTTCATTATTATAGAATAGAAGAATAATCCTTAATGGAAATGAGTTTTGTTGAAATAATGAGTCATTCTGGCTAGAGTTGACAGAATATTGATATAAAAAATAATAATTTTAATACAAATTTCTCTATAGTAATACACATTTAATTTTTGCATTGACGAAATGTGTGTTGAATAAAGCTAAGAAAGGAAATGGTCGTTGCTTTCGTTAATGAAGAGCTTTAAGAATGTTACTTAGAAATAAAACTGATTATGTGAATATGTTTAAAACATATTTGTGGTCGTGTGGTTGGCGGTAACAGCAATGCGCTTTCAAGTCTGCGACAACCAACATTTTTTAATCAGAATAAAAAAACTCCCAAAACATATACAAGTAAGATTAGAAAACAAATATATAAATTTAGGAAGATTTCATTCTAAAAGATAAGCTACATTTTCTTTCCGTTTAAATTAAAATAAATTTACAAATGTAGTTCTTTAATGATTTGTTGCCACGACTCATCATTTCTTACGTAGTTAGGGGAGTGTTGGATATTATGGGATATAGACAAGTTTTCAATGAGTTTATGGGTATGGTACAAAAGTTTTCAAGTTTTAACCGCTGCTAAGAAACACCTGTCATGAGATTGATTTCGTTCCTTGATTCCATTGAAGAAAGTAACATTAACTTATTTAAACCGATGTGTTAGCGAGTGATGGAAAAGTATTTTTAGACTGAATATTTTAATGCAAAACGGTGAAGGATTCTCAATTTGTCTGAGTGTAGATTTTGGGGTAAAGAGAAAAAAAAATGGTTAGATTTGTAAATGGAGCACACAGGTTCACAATTTAAAATTAAATTATAAGATGTTTTAAAGGTTTATTCTTGTAAGGAGAAAATGCGTCATAAATCAGACGACTTTTATAAGTTTTGATACTTCTTTCTCAGAAAAACCAAAAGTGTCACCGGTAAATTACTAAAAATGCTATTATTAAAAATTTATATTACCCTATAAAGTATTAACCCACTCAGCAAAACCAAAATCCGTTTTTTTCCCGTCATCACTTCCTTTATTAATTTAGCTTCACATCAGCCACTCCGCCGTATTTACCCCAATCCCCATTTCGCCATGCTCTTTAATCTCCCCTCTAGCGCGAAAATATTACTTCAAATCATTCGGAAGGCTAAATTAAAGTAAGCTCCCCTCCATTATTAAGAATTTAATAAAACTCCATTAGCCTTCTCCAAAGAAATTTGCTCTGAGGTAATCTCACTTGAATCGCTAAAACAAGCCCGCAATCTCCAAGCGCCGTTCGCACCTTGTTGAAGTAGTTACGAAAAGAAGACGGCTTTCGTAATAACACTAAAAAAACACAAGGCAAATTTTTATACCCCGCTTATTTTGCTGGACTCTTTTCCACTCTTTTTCTGCATTATTTATTACTTTAAAATAAAATCCGGAAGATCACGAGGGAGAATATTTCGTTTTCCCCGTGTCGCGAAAAAAACCGGCTCCCCTTGGTATGTTCAGTCTCCTAGTGTTTGTATACGCTGTTCTGAGGGTATTAAACTCTGCCGACTTTGACTCACGACATCAAATAAAAGAGGGCTTCAATTTATATCCTGGGGCCGTACTGTCATTGCCCGTTCATATTTGCCGACCCTACTCCCCCCACTTGGCTAAATGGATTAGCTGAAGCACCAAATGAATGAATTCTCAGAGGTTTATCATACGGGGAAACTGTTTTGAAAATTTACCTTGCAAGTTGAAAGTTTGTTCAAATGCCAGGTGTATTTTTTGTGGAGGTGTTCAGATTGTAAATTTTGTTTAGTGACTTATTTGCTAGTTATATCTTAAATCCTAATATCTCATATCCTACAAAATACAAAAAATGTCATTATAAATATAGTTTAGATACTCTTAATGTGGACAGAAATGTCTATTTAGGAAGAAAACCCTATTTATTATCAAAATTTAATAGGTTATGATCAAAACTTATACTGACATATTTGATATGACATTACATGCAAGCTGCACACTCCAAACATGAAATTAAAAATGAGAATAACGAAATAATTTCATTCCAATATTAAATTTTAAGAAATGTAAAAACATATTGGATTTTGTAAAAATCTTAATAATAAAAATAAATAATCTTAAAAACTATAGAAAATCAAATATTTTAATAGAAAAATATTCTGTACTAGGGGGCTATCGCCCCCTTCTCGCTATCGCTCGCCAACCCCCGGGAACTGCTGACGCAGTTCCCCTAGGATTGCTTTGCAATCCTGTGCTCTCTACGCTCGCTCGCCATACGCTGGTACAGCCTAGCTGAGCTTGTGTACTACCTGGATTTGAACCCAGGTTATTGAGCGTTTTGTGATTACGAACATTGTACATACACTCTCCAAAACGTAAACAAATTACAAAACCACATCAAACCAACCGTTGCCAACGGGAGAAAACAAATACTGCCAAATTCGTAAGCCACGTACGTACGTACGTACGTAAGAGAATTATATACATAGATTTGTACCGAACAAAACTCTTTATTTATTCATCATATTAATTTTTGAATGCTGTAAAAAAGTCATCCTACATTTGTGAGATTTAGATTTCCATAATTTCTAAGGAAATATAATTTTAAAGGAAAAAGAACACTACATTAAGTTATACTAAATAATTTCAGTTTAGATTGCTAACATATATTTTAAGTAGTTTAATATTATCTAGGGTTATTTCAGAAATATTCGTAAAGAAATTATGTACATATACACTTAATTAATTTTAAGATTAGTGAATCATTTTATTGTGTAAGTTTAGTGTAACTTTATCGTCTAACTCCCTGTAAAAGTGTTCATTAAATTACATGTGTTTTATATAATTTTAAGTCTGGGACTTATGAGCTTTGAAAATTCTTATGACGATAAAGAGAACATTTTTCCACGTTATCTCACCAAACAGCTACAGAAACAGATGGACATTTTCAAAATTAAAAAAAGAACGAACATTTTGGAGAATAATATTAATTGTCTGGTTGCTTCCGACAACTGAAAACATTTCGGAATAAGATGCTGATTGTATTAATCTGAATGAAAAATTCTCGCGATCCCCACTCATAATGAAGAATGTATTGCGAGATGAACATAATTATGCCCTAATGGTGGTCTGTAAGGATTTAGTTTCATTTGTCATTGAAAGAACAGTTGTTGACGCTCGTTGAAAAATGGAAAGAAACGCACTGCCTCTTTTTCTCCGGCTAAATGCTATTGCTTGCATCTTAATTACAGAGGAGACGGCAATTTAATTTGGTGCTGAAATATTTTATCAAGTTTTGAAAAAAATAAGAATTTGTAGATCGTCAGTCACATGCTCGGGGACAAGGCTTTGGTTAATGCGGGAGAAATGGGTGTCAAGTGAAATGTTTGCTTTTGCTAGAGGCTAATTAGATATTTAGGAAGCAAATGAAAACTCGGAGATGTTTTGCGGAGCTGTTTATCTTTCTGCCCGGTTATTTTTGTCATTAGGATGGATTTATTTGTCTTGACTGTTTTTTCGCTTCTCCTCATCTGGGTTTTTAATTTAAATATTTTAGAAGCGCATATGCTTATTTAGGAGATGTGTTAGCGTTTATGATATCGGGTGAATATAAGCGTTCAAAAAATTTAATGTGTACGCTAGGTAATAAATATTTGATTGTTTTAAATTAAAGCTTAACATTAATAGTTTACAAGACAATAGTTCATCGCATAGGTATATGTGTACGATATGTGTCAAATCGTACTGTGACATAAATATGTAAAACACAAATACGTTCGTTGATGTATTTTTATACCTTAATATCTGGTGTGAGGTTTATTAGTTCATTTTATCTATTCGCAGATGTTTGGCAGACATACGATTTAAAAGTAAATTAAATTAAAAATTAAGAAATAAATCTTTTTTGTTTAGTTGCATTTAAATAAAATTTAGTTTTTCCTTCCTAAAAAAATATTATGATTAAGCCTTTTAAATGAGGGCATCATTATCTTATGATTCTTGTGTTAAAAAGGCTGAAATACGCAAGGTAGCACAAATTAGACCACCGAAGAACGGCCATTATCATAAATGGTTGTAAAGAGTCTCATTAACTTAACATTATGAATTATAAAATTTTGAAAGAACTCATTGAGATTTCAAAGCACAATTTAATTCTATGTAACTATTGCAAAAGTATTTAAAAGGAAGGGGAAAAACTCCAATGATTGTTTACAATTAGATGTTCTTTAAATTTAAACAATAGCGCTTCTCTTTTACTTGATTTTTCTTGAAAATACCTTTCGCAACAGCATTAAACTAGCATCGACAAAAATGAAAACTGTCAACTAACTTTTAAAGGCATATTTCATGCCTGAGTGACTGCTACTGTATATTAATCCCCATTTAATAACGGTTTATAAACATTCAATTTTCCTGTCATGCATATATTTTACTTTATCAACCAAGACAAGCTCTGTAATTTGAACATTTAAGTTACACAAAGCAAAGTTGATAGTAATAATTTAGAGAAAGATGAAAAATCACAGTTCTACTGCTACGTTTTGTTTATTTTTTATTAATAGGATTGTTAGCTTTTAAAGTTTTACTTGAACCGTCTTGCAAGCTAAATAAATATGGTTTTTGAAAAATAAACGTCTAAATAGATATTTTCAAGATTTATTTATTTTAGAACTTAAAAATATGCTAGTAATTTAAGTGTAAAGGACGATAAAAATTAAAAATTTTATGTTTTCAACTCCTTTGAGAAATATTGAATAAATTAAAACATGATATTTAAAAAATTAGGCTTTTATATAAAAAAACAAAAATAAATATTTCCATTCTATTTGGTATTACATAAATAATGCTACATTTTTATACATCAGGAATATGATATCTATGATCACATTGTGAGTACATTTTTAAAGCAAATTAATAATTAAAAAATAAATAACAAAATGAAAATTTGTTCATATTTTTGGTTCTAGCTAAAAAGAATTATCGATCAACAATGTATAAGAAAAACTTTTTTTTTTTGAATAAGCATAACATATAATTACTTAAAAAGGAAAAATATTTTGTATATTGTTTTACTTTAAGTGTTTAAACCAGGGATGGCCAACCCGCGGCAAGGGTGCCACAAAATGGCACGACGGTGTAAAATAAATGGCACGCGAAGGTATTGAAAAATTTGGGAAAATAATGTTACGTTTTCAATGAAGTTTCAGTTCTCTGTCCATCTTTCCTTAACTTAGTTTTCTGAGAGATTCCTTTGATTTCATTAATGATTTTAAATAAACTCTTAAGTGTAAGCAAAGTTCCTGTGAGTGAAATACCTTTTCAGGTGCCTGAAAGATAGCAGTCCTATCTACCTAGGTTATTCTAATTTCTAACTAACTTAGAACCAGCTTAATTAGATAACTTAATAAACTTGTGAAGTTTCTTCTGATCCAAACGTCCGTAATATCAAATCTACCTGATTGGCGCAAAGGTAACATGTGAACACACAAGTTCTCAAACACCAGGAAAGGAGATTAACACATGGTATATTTTATTTACACCAATCATATAACACTGGTATTTTTAACGTTCGTCTCAGAAGACTTGTAAAAACCTGTAAGGTTCTTTTTTCATTGAGGTTCCTATTACCTGTAGGTAACTTTTTTCGGGTTTTGAAAAAATTTTCTGAAGTTATTGATTTTTAGTTATTTTCAAAACACTTGTGTTTCAAAATGCAAAATGTTTTAAAGTTAGTTTTATGGGAGAATTCCTAAAACTTTTTGGGGGAAGTATCGCTATATTACTTTAAAATCTCCATTAAGTAGACTTACATGATAAAAAAATGTTTTATATTCTTAAAATTCTCACAAGTAGTCTACTAAGCTAATATTATTTTTTAATTGTTGGTATATTGAAAAAAAAGTGGAATTGGCACACATAATTCCGCTTCCGAAAACACGCTTCCGAAAAAGGTTGGCTACCTCTTGTTTAAACACATTATAAGTACTTCTCTAAATCTCTCACCTTAAGCTTCCCACAACATTTAATTAAACATATTCTGCACTTGAGTTAAACCACATCCCCTTCTCAAACTTTTCAAATTTAAACTAAAACTTACTCCTCAGAGACATATTCCAGACCTTTCCTGCAATTCAATGGCTCAGCAAATATGTGACGTTAACTGTAACCAGTCTTTCTAAACCAAAATCCCAAGCATGGCGAAACAGCAATGACCCTTTCCTAAATGTTAGCCTTAACTACGATTAAGGAAGAATCCTAAATAATTGGAGACGGCCAAGCAACCAGGATAAAATAAATTTCCCCAATTGCTCGTCCAACGTAGAAAGCTTGCGTGCGGTTGTCCCCTTTTAAGCACAGTTAGCACTTTAGAGCGAGCCTGACGCCTTATGACCACCCACAACGAAAGGACAACCCTTTCAACTTGCAAAGTAAGTTCCGCTCCCCAGTCCTACATTAATTAAAGTGGAGTTTACGAGCCCACATTGGAGGTGTTAATTCAGTAAGCAAGACTTTATACTTCCAGGGTTGGGAAGTTATGTAGTATTTTATAGCCGTTTTCCCGCAACATCGAGTGTTTTATTGGAGCTCGATAAAATAAGTATAGAAGCGATGAATTAATATTCAATCAAACGATTGGGGAGTAATTAAAGCGGTTAGCGCTGCTGTCATTAAATTTGGAGAAGATGAGTCTGCACAAAAGCGTAATTTAGAGGAGCCCGCTTCATATTTTAGGAATGGATAATTTATGATTAGTATAATGAAAATTGAGCTTGTAATTGAAGTAAGTGTCTAGGGGAAGATAGTTATGAAGAAATTTTTCCAATGACACGTGTAAGTATTGGAAGAAGAGGAATAATTTCAAAATTATTTGAGATACCTACTGAAAACCGTATCACCAATTGTCAAAATAAAGTAATGTTTTGAAAATTTTATTCGACTAACACAATATTGTTTACACATAAAAGTTTTGCATAAAATATCTACGCGTTTTACAAAGGTAGAAAACTGTTTTTACTAGAGGGGAAAACAAGGTAGATAGTTTTTACCACGAGTTTCTTTATCATAAAAACTAAATATTTTTACTTTATTTCGTTAATTTTAAGTTCCGTCACCAGAAATGATTTTAATTACTTAAGCTACAAGTTTTGGAAGTATGTACACTGGAATGCATAGATTTAAGTTAAAACTTTTATGTTTATACTTTTAAACACTTTCTAAATTAGCATTCTAAAACACTTAAAAGACTACAACACTCCAAACTTCTAATCTCCCCCAAATGTTTACTTTTAATTATAATCTACTAATACAACTAATTTGGAAAGTTGTTTTCTTCCGTGATATGTGTGTGTACTGTGGAAACTCAGTGACAGTGCTATTTGTCAAAGTAGAAAACTTCTACCTTATTAATCTTGCAAATATGTTTAAGATTATCAACAATATGTACATATTTAAATTAAGCAAATTTTTAAGTTAAAGCAAATTCATTTAAAAGTATAAAAAGTCTCAGAAGATTTGTAGATTTTATTTCTCATTAAATTTTATATAAACATTTTGATAATAATAATGCGTTACAGTATATATTTTATTATAAAACAAACAAAACTTTTGTTCGCGTAATTATGGTTTTTAGTTAATCTTAACAGCGTTTACAAAATTTTATAGACATTCGCAATAAGAAAGCACATATTATTCGATTTTATAAATAAATTATTTTTAAAGAACACTTTCAATGTAAGAGTGATCCTCTACTACCTTAACTGAAACAAACGACATATTTTTAAAACTTATACTTATTTTTTGACCAAGAGCGGATATTTCATTTAATAAGCTGATATTTGTTCCTAATCTTCCATTCATAGAAAGGTTAAATTGTATATGTATACTTTGTAATGAAATTAAATGCAAAATTTATTTTAACTGAAAATTATGTAATATGTTATTTAAGTGGAATCTTTTATAACTAGAATTTATTGATAAGCAATCTTCATCGCTATTTAAATTCAACAATATTTTTTGCTGAATTGGGAATTTTACCCTTTGCTTAATTATTAGTTGTATGTACATACTTTCAGCTGTAAACACTTTTGCAAACATAACAATACATTAAAACTAATTCTTTGTATTATGTAGATTTTTAAGTATGTACTATTGTTTTATAAATTGGATTATAATTTGAAATTTACAAAAGTGAAATACACTCGTATTAAAATTTGAGTTACATAACTCTCCATTTGATTCGTGATGTAACAAACTCATAACACAACAATCATCAACTTAACCAACTCTAACCGCCTGTAAAAACGACTTCCCTTGTGATGCTTGTAGTTTTTAGAGCTAATTAAAAATTATTCAATGAAATTTATGTTCCTTTCATTATTTAATGATGAACACAGTCCAATTGGCCTACGACTTACTCCAAACCGATAACTAGAACCTTACATTATCATTAGGCGCAACCCGAAAACAGCCGACTGCGCTACTTTTCCTTCAAAAAGACCAAAGGCCTGACGCAAATTACAGTTTATGATCTAGTCATCGGTGATTTCTTGAGTCGATTAGGGATTCTCGGCAGTAATTATAGCCCGGGGCACGGCATTTGTATCTTGTTTGATTGCGGCTACAGGCGAGGCGTTTTATGCGTTATTGAATATTTCCCCTCATCAGCCCATTGATTAAGTGATACCCTTTACGGCAAGGAGGCGTTTACAGTTGCCCGTCCGAATGCTTTGCGGGGCCGCCGACTTCATTTTTATCCCATTAGTGTCTTTTATAGATATCCGATAAAATTATTGGGCAACCCATGTCAAAGCCATGTCAAAGCTGGATGAATTGGCGTATTGGCAAATTGTGACACTGCCTTTTAATGATCATCGGAAACCACTGGCGAGTTAATTTTTTATCTTTTAATTTCGCAGCCACGAAAGAAACAGTAGCCATTTAATTTATGAACAAACCCTTGCCCGGTCATTTGTAAACACCGTGATTCCCCGGCATTTTTCAACTTGCTTTAAATTTATGGTTTTCAGGCTAGCCTCGATTTTCTTTAAAAGCTATTGGAATCCGTTTTGTTAAATACACACTGCAACCAAAGGATGAAATTTTGGCTCCCGCCCTCCGATGGAGTTTTTTTCTATGGCGCACTTAGTTATTTTGAGGGCCCCTTCGCTCTGTGTCGAAGTTCCGAGGAGGATTCATTATTCATTGGAAAGTTCATTACGGTCTGATCATTGTTTTTATCAGAGTTAAAACGTATCTGATATTTCATTGCTTTTTAAAGTAGTTCCTTTCAGCCATTTTAGGCGCGGGATTTTTCACGACTTTCTATGGTGTTGCAATTAAATATCTTGCTTTTTAGTTCGCTAATGGTATCGACATTTTTAACGCTTTTCGATCCTGACTTTGGAAGAGCAACGGGGGAGGTTCAGATGGGATCTAGTAGGTTGGGATAAGGTGGTATAATATAGAAAAATATTTGTTGTTTTTCGAGTTATGTAATATTTTTTCTGCACTTCGCTAAAAATGTTTTTGTCTTTTTAAAAGAGAACAGTTTAACGGCGAAAACTTTGGGATAGTTATCTCTTTTTTTGACTCTCAGTTTAAAATATTTTTAAGATTTTTTACCACTGTTGGACCCAATGCTGTATTTGAACTACTAAGACAATGGAAAACTTTCAACAATTTTTTGGTATTTCATCTGAAGCCTATACAAGAAAACAGGAAAAATGACTGTGTAATAATATTAATAAAATGTACACTGTTTTTTCATGTTTTATATTATTCTTTATCATTTAAAAACACTTAACGTGAAAAGTTTATTATTTAAAATACAGCATAAACATCTCTAATTGATTTACCTATAAATTTTTTACAGAGTAATGGATATCTATATTATATTATATTGATAACTTAATTATATAGAATCAACTACCATTTTCCATTCCCCTATTACAAGTTAAATAAATGCATATACAACCTTACAGATGGGTACAGACTGTCAGTTATGACTTTATTTATCATCGAATGCATCTCTAAAATAGATAAAAATGATAAATACAATTTTCTTTTCATTAAATATTAAACTCAAGGTTTAAACACCATTAATCATTATATGGTCTCCAACCAAAGTGTTTTATACCCCCCTAAAAGTACAAGGTACCAAATCTTATCAGTTTCCCAATTGCAACAATGTGTGTTTCACTACACGTCAACACAACCCATCAAAATTACTATCCGCCATTACACAATTCCCATCCGGATAAAAATCACACCCAAAACGAAATTAAAACCCGGAACCCGAACCAAGCTGCCATAAATCGCGACGGGCGGAAAAAAATCGTGCCGTGAATGCCGAGATCCGCATTTTGGAATCCGCGGATGTTGATTTAGTGATGCGGCACGGCGCCCCCCCTTTGCGGCTGGCCCGATAATCGCAAGGCTTGATATATTCAAAATAAAAAGTGGGCCGTGCTTTCGGAGCCTTAAATGCTAGGTAGAGAAGCAGGAATATTTTTATTTAGGTGACGGTAATGTGATCTGGCTAGGTTTATAGTCTCTCCCTCTAGCCATAAATAAATCTAGCTGTTATTTGAAGCACTCCGAGATGTTTTCCTTCTTTTTTCGGCAAGTGGTTATTTTTTTATTCCCTGAGTGAGATATACGAAAAATGCGCCAATTTTGGAATATATTAAATAAAGATATATATTGAAGGGGTTAGCCGGCTATCGATATCGATATTTTTGTTTATGGATCGTCCCAGATGTGAAAAATTGCTCTCAACACTCCTGACATTGAAACATAGTTTTCTTTAAACGGCTGCCGGAAAGTTGGGTTTTTTTATGAACCCACATAAGTGGTATTGTTGTTAATGCAAAACATTATTTATGACCAAAGAAATAAAGCTTGCAATTACTTTAGACGGGATTTTTATGTTATTTATTTCGTTTCTCTCTCTATGAAGACTCGTTTTTTCCCTGAAAATAATATATTCATATTAAGAATACATATTGGATAACTTCATCAGGACAAATACAAGTTATTTAAAAATTATATATTACAGATAAATTTTCTCCCTTAAAGCTTTGATTAAAATAATTCAAAAGGATATATTTTTAAAGTTAAAAATTAGAGTAAAATTAATTTTTATTTATGATTTTGAACTAATTTTGGGCATACATTTCATGCTCAGTAAAAATTATTAACAGGTAACAAAAATTTTCGCCTACTGTAGGTACTATATTATTATAAAATTTCTCAGTGTTATTAAGTAGGTTTTGCATTTTTTAGCTAAATAAAGACAAATGTTGATAAAAAAAATCAAAGAAACTTGTAAATTTTCTCACTTTTTCTTTTTTGAGGCCTGAAACAGTGCTATTTTCACTCGCTAATATCTCCGAGAGTATTTAAGATTATTTCATGAATTTTTTTTCTGTGTGTTTTTTATTATATTGGCAACAATTTTCTCATTAAAATTTTTGCTCTAACTCTTTTAGTTTTTTATTTGTAATAGCTAACTTCCTAAGTTCGCTACTGAGCGCGCTGCGGTTGGTCGCATAAGGTTGCGCATAGTCACTTTACTATACCGATACCTTACTCCCATAGCTGTAGCTTTCCCCGTTAGCAAGTATTTTCAGGTTAAAGGGACTTTCCTATGCACCCTGTATATTCTTCATACAAAATACTTATAATTCCTCATTTCAACGCACTACTGTCTAAAACTAAGCGAATCTAGTTGCAAAAATTAATTATTGATTATCAAATTAACTAACATATCTAGAGTTTTGCAGGAAACGTCCGTCATATTTTACAAACCGGGTTCAGTATACGTGGCATTTAGACAAACTATTATGTTTCAGCGCCATCTATCAAGGTAGACAATAGGTAGTTTTGATCGATTAAATCGATTAATGAAAATTGAAAATAAATGTAAAACATAAAATTTTAAGGTCGAAAGGTACCATAAAAGCACTTATAAAAACAACTGAAAGTTTTTTTAACATATTTCAACTGTCTACAAGAAGAAAATTTACTAACATTACTAGAATTTTACACGAAACGTCATTTTTTACAAACCGGTTTTAGTAAACGTGCTTAGAGGGCGCCCATAAATTACGTGAAGTGTGCTTTCCAAATTTTTGACCCTTTCCTCCCCCTTGGTGAGTTTTAGTGAGATTTCGCTGGACCCTGATCCCTCACAAATTCTTATGTGATATTTTCCCATATAACTTTTAAATGAATAAATTCTTTGACATGTTCTAGCCACATTTACATTTGTTTCGTCTTGTAGGCATGAAGTTTAACATATACATTGCAAAAGCTTTAATAGAAATCCACAAAATCATTTCCTTATACGTTGTAATTATCACGACTGACTGGCTAATAATTTGCTGTTCTGACTAATTTGTGCATTTTTCCTTAATATATGCTAAAGATCAAATAAAAAACGTATATTCTCTAAACTAAAAGTTGACGTGAGATTTTAATTGACTACCCCGGTGAGACTTGGTGATATTTTGCTGGAACCCTCCCTCTTTTTGATCTCACGAAATTTATAGACGTTCCCTCATATCAGACAAAATATCAAGATTCACGCCATCTATCAATTGAAATAAAAAGTAATTACGTCAACACACATATACTAAGTTGTTTAATGTAAAGTGCAATTAATAGAGAATGGTTGTAATTTTAATGTGGGCTTCCGAGGGAAGTGAAGGCATAGGTCCACGTACGTGGACTAAGGAAATTGGGACGTTTAAATTTACTTAAATTATTCAATTGGATTAAAAAAAATTAATTTTTTAAAACTTTACTGGTATAAGGCATAGTATTTACATCATAGACTTTTACTAATTTTAGAAGGGGTTGATAATTGCTCAAAATATCCAATAATTTTCTACTTTTTTATATTAAACTTCAGTAAATAATATTTTTTCAACATTCTATGGATCTTCAATATCAACAATTATGATTTAGTATTCAATAACCTGATATCATTCAAAAAATTGTACACTACCATCTTTCACAACCAAATACCAAAATAATTTCCATAAAATTGTTTTATTAAGAGAAGTTTGATATAATGTTTTTTTTTTTTTTTTTTGTAAAATCAAACCAATTGAGTTCCTTGTTAAATTGACTCTGAAATAGAACTATAAACCCCAACATCCGCCAATATTTGAAACATTATCATAGAAAACATGTTCCTTTATCTCCAAACAAACCCCTCATTTTCGAATCAAATACACCATACAAAAATCCTTCGAAATGAAACCTCAACATCCCAATTCACTTCTATGAATGAATGCTATACAAAGAAACCTTTATTTCGCAATTTAGTGCAGATACACATACGGGTGCTTTAACAGAAGTGAATGAATACACATATCAATGACTCAACTGCGATTGATTCACAAAACATTGAAAACTTTAGTAAATTACAAATCCCCTTGAATGAAACCCATTACTAGAGTGTTTTTCATACATAGATCAATACAGTTGATTTCCAAAATGACCTTAAATGAGCTGCCCCAAACCTACCTCCAGCAAAGCCAGCAGCTCATAAAGGGCCTTCTTTTCTTCCCTATCCTTTTATCTCTACCTCAACCTCCTCTCATCTCTTGATCAGAGCCAATTTTCTTTGCTCCAGCGATTAGGGAAAGTTGGCTGTCGCAAGGATTGCCTGGGATGAAATAGGAGCTCGGAAAAAGCAGGTCTGCACAATCACTGTAATGGGGCTTCGATCCCTACCGTCAAGTGCACTGTTTCCGGATGATAATTTTCCTATCGGCCTGGGGAGCAGATCGAGAATTAAAACCGTATCTATCTTTCGCGATTTTTCAGACTGCCGATGAAATCGCAGTCATGGTAAAATTTGTTTTTTTTTTAGGGGAGGGGGAGGGGTTTGATGTAAAAGGAATTGGAGGGAGAGGGTTCTTTTTGTGGGGTGCGTGGTCGAACATATGGTTTGGACAGGTATCGATAGATTTATAATTCCCGGATGGTCTTCCGGTGGGATTTCTTTGAGCCTTAAGGCTTGTCAACCTCTCTCACTTAGTGTGGACGTTTTGTGTTATAGTGAGGTTTTCATCAATGCTTTTTATTCTTAAGAACAATTAATTTAGGTATTGAAATTGTAAATAAACTGATATTTTTTCCCTATAGGAATTAATGATTTACATGATTTAAAACGGTATAATATTTATCACATTTTTACAACAGAACGAGAGAGTATATTATAAATTTCTAAATTTTAGCATCACTATAATAGTTCTGATACATATGACATAACCATATCAAGCTCTCCATCTTCATAAATTTAAATTCCCAAAAATAAAATTAATAATTTTATTAATTAATTAAATATTATATTATTATGTAATTATTATAATATTATATATTATATTATTATATAATTATTATAATATATTATTATATAATTATTTTAATATATTATTATATAATATAATTAAATATTATATTATAATATTAAGTAAATATTATTTAATATTTAAAAATTAAATATTTTTTTGAATTACCTAAACTCTAACCTATTTAATTTTAGGCATTTCGTAGATATATAAAAAAAGATAATTTTTATTTTACTCACAGCTTAATGTTTCACGTATCCAATTATTTTTTTGCCAAAAAAAATTGTAGAATAAAAAAAAGTTTAGCCAACAGTACGCGGCGTTCCCAGTCACCCTACCATCTACTGACCGCGCCCAGAGGTGCTTAACTTCGGTGATCGGACGGGAACCGGTGCTTTCACCATGGTATGACCGTTGGCACACTGAGAATGGGTAATTAATGTTCTGAACCTTAGTATTTCACGTATTTCTGACACTTAGAAATGAAAATTCGTGATCATTTTCGATAATTTAACCCTGTTTTTATTGTTATGCTACATCTTTTAAATGCAAAATCAATTTCTAATTTTAGCACGCTGATTGAGACAAAAAAATAACACGCATATTTGAAACTATTTTTTTTCTTAAATGTGTAAATATAACCTAAATACAAGAAATTGTGGAAGGTTTTTACCAAAAAATTGTGTTTGACAACGTTTAAAGGGGTATGTACATATACAAAAATCCTGAAATTTGACAAAAATACTAATTTTTAAAAATTTATTTCTGCTAACAATTATTCAAGCATTAAGTTCGCAAAATATGTTTCTATTTTGTAGTTAACTACTCATTTTTTATTTTTTAAACCTTACTTTTTATGGAAACAAGCTATTAGTTTCTTAAAATTATTTTTAAATATATTTTCAATTTCAAAAAGATAACGTTTAGAAAACAAGTATTTTAGTATATTGACAAATATTATGTTTTTTGCGATATAAGGAGTAATATGAATGTCTTGAAGCCCATAAAAAAAACAAAGTGTAGGAAGTTATTTTTAATAGATATTTAAATATTTTTCTGAGAAAATATTTGATACTTTTGGTTATCTTGGAAGTCATAATTTTTTTCCTAAGGCTATTCATTACAGGAACTTTTCTGAATATAACTTAAAGTATATATAAATACAAAGGTGGTAAAATAATAATTGTTCATTTTAACATTAAATTCATTTTTTAGAAAGTCAATTCTGGATAGAAATAGATACAATGGTGCTAAATAAACTGCATCACCTTCAAAAATTCACATTTCTAACATCTATGAAAGCTATAGTGACCCAATTAACATGATATATGACTAAAACTATGTAAATATAACCTAATAACCTGATACTAATAGAAATTTAATGGTTTTTATGGTATTTATAGAAAAGCAGGAATTATTAATGAATCACTGCATATTTCAAATTTCTGACTAGTCAACTAAAACTCAAAATAGGTTATGTTACTTTTGGTAAAACTTAAAGAAACATTATAAAGGTTTTTATTAATGCTTGTTTGAACCTATAATAATAATATTTCTTTTTTAGCTTTGATTTTAGTATCCCATCCTGGCTTTTTAAAGGGAATTATCCTCTTAAGCATTTCTCACACAGTTCATGGTTTTATGCATACAATGAAGACTTAGTTGTTAAGTTGTGTTGGTTTGTTTAACACACACACATTCTTAAGAACACACATTTTAACACATTTTAATCCAAAAATCCTTCTACACACATTTTAATCCAAAAATTGTCAATGTTATTGGATTTAACACTGTTTATTAAAACAGATTGATCATACATTTTGCAACTTGCAAAAGCTTGCTGTTTAAGCTAAAAGTACCTTATTATTGAAGTAAAAATGCCTTACTATCATTGGTAGGGAGCAATTTCTGGTCCAAATGATTTGAATAATTTTAAATTTCACTTTGTGTTGCTCAATATGCAACTTACTCAATAATCAGAAATTCACCCTAAAACCATATGGTAAAGATTATTTTTGACCATCTAAGAAGAATTTGCTCCATGAGTTTTGACAGTTTCCATATGCATGTCCCTGAGTGATTCTGGCCCATGTTATCAACACACACTCTTAGATAGCATTATAAATAGTTATTTATAATTTCCCTTTACATTTCCCTTCAATGATAAGGCACTTTTAGCTTAAGCAGTATACAAGTTGCAAAATAGAAAACTAATAATGGAATCCAAATAACACAACTATACAATTATCTGAATCTTCAGAAATAAACCCTGAACCATAATGCTTCAAAAGGACAATTCACTTTAAGAAGTCAAAATGGGAAGCTAAAATCAAAGTTAGAAAAGAAATATTGGCTATTAGGTTGAAATAAACATTAATAAAAAACTTTCTAATGTTTCTTTAAGTTTTATCAAAAGTAACACAACCTATTATTTTGAGTTTTAGTTGACTGGTCAGAAATTTTAAATTTGCAGTGTTTCATTATTAATTCCTGCTTTTCTATAAATACTATGTATAAAAGCATTAAATTTCTATTGATATCAGGTAATTAGGTTATCTTTACATAGTTTTAGTCATATTCCATGTTAATTGTGTCACTATAGATTTCATAGAAGCTGGAAATGGGAATATTTGAAGGTGATGCAGGTGTTTTTTACCTCCACTGTGTCTATGCATTTCTAACCAGAATTGACTTTCTAAAAATATTAATGTAATTTTAAAAATGAGTGGTTTTCTTAACTTAAATAATTTTTAAAACTTTTTTGCACTCTTTTCTTAATCTATATGGTTAAAATGGTAAAACTACAGTATAAATTTCAAAATTGCATTTTTAAAGTAAAATTTAAGAATAAAAATCAGCTAATTTTTACATTAGGTTGCATCAAATGCACCATGATTTATAAGTCTGGTACTTTTGTCTTAGAAACACTAAATTTGGTTCATTTTGCTCATAATTTTATGAGATTTAAATACACATGTGACTTGATCCATTTTTTCATTATTTTTAACTTAGAAATTTAAAAGATACTGGATAGTTAAAGCAATTTTTAATCTATCACTTTTTAGATAATTTATAAAATTTCTATATTTTCTACATTCCATACTTTTGTACAAACATTTTAACCATGTTCTAATTTTTATTTTATAGTACAGAATATATTTTTTTATTGGAATTTAAGAAGGTTCTCTAACATCTCCACAAGTGTGCCTCAAATGCCCCAATTTTTTTTAACAATTTCTACAAAGCTTTGTTTCCATATTGAAACAAAATATTCTTTTCATACGAAAAAGTTTCCAGATCGCAATCAGTAATTCAGATGATCACAAATCAAAGTATAAAACCAATAATAGATCAGTTGAAAACTCTCCAATTTATTAATAACATCCAATTTAATGAAATGAAGAGGAATTTAATTGAAAAACACAAATATTAGCTCCAGCTCATGCTGTTATATACTAAAGCTGGAGGAGAAGAAAATTCAGATTTTAGAGGATGTTACAACTACTGCTTAGATTAATTTTTTAAATTTATTTGCATTATTTTAACACCAATTTTTAAGTGTATTATTATTTTAGAGTACGTAGGATAAAAATTGCCAATGATTTATACAGCAATTTAGTAAACAAAATGTCAATTTTGTTGTTTTCTCATGGAAAATCAATGACTTCAAAGGGTTGGTGGACCCATTTAAAGTCCTAGAAAAATCTAAATATTTGGCAGGACAACTTTCTATGAGTGAAGAAACATTTTTAGATTGGGTGAAAATTGATTTGTTTCTTGGAGGGCGTTAGATGCACCCTAGTGTACAGTGTACACACATCTTAAAAAATTAGTGCATTAATCCATTTAATACAAACTAATGTATATTATATGCCGCCTATTAGTGTTTTGCGTTCGCTTTTTAAATATTTCATCTAAATTACTGCCAAACTTAATTTACAGCAGTTATCGTACTTAATCAACCGACTCCAGAAGTCAAATTATAACTAGGTCCATATGTACTTTCGTAACCCCCCTGTTCCAGACACGAATATATTTTTTAAGACGACAACATCTCGCAATCTCAACACAAATCACCCGTCTCCACACCCATATTTACCAAGCACACTTAACACGAATTTGCATGAGCTGTTTGATTTTCCGTTCCAAGAACTTTCATCCCAGCCGCAATAATTATTTAAGTGCAATGCAGCGTGCAAGTGCACTTGTGACTTATTTATAGACATGAATTATCTCGTAGATCTGAGTATACAATCAGCGTAATGGAAAGCGGGTCCTAATGCTTTGAAGAAGAGCCCACATATCACCAAAGAGACATCCCCAGACTTGGTGTCCATAGGCTATCCTCATTGCTTTGAAAAGAGACGGTCACTCCTAGACCGGACAATGACGAAGAAGCTCTTTATTTCGTTTTGTATTATTAGACTCGTGCATTGGACGTTTGGAAGAGGAACATTCATAATAGAAATGTCTTGAATCTTATGTATAACTCATAACACTAGTCAACTCCTGATACACCCCTCTTCTCTTAGAAATTATGGTTACTCATTCTACATGAGACATAATCGTTTTTATGTTTGGTGATATGGTCCTTGTGCAGATCTATAAATCAAGGCATAGGGAAATGATCACTTACATATTTATATTGATTTGTATTATTTTATGTACTGGTATATTGTAGTATTCAAACGAATGGAGATTTTATGCATTCTTAACCTCTTCACTACCGAGGTATAAAAAATTCTTTCAATTCAATTTTTTTTCTTAAAATAGTATTAAAATGCTTCAAATAGTTCATATAAACTTTCATTTCAGGAAAATGTTTTTCAGGGGGCTTACAATTTAAGGTCCACGTTTGTGGACTCAAGTACTTAACTTAGTAAAACATGGCACAATTCTGGTACCCAAAAATTGTTACTTTCATTAATTATTATTTAAATTTTTAAATTATTTATAATTTTTGTGTCATAATAGGTTATTTGAAGGCTGGAACTCAATTTCCTTTTTAAAATAATTTTTTTTTTAAATTAATTTTTTAGAAAATAAAAATTTTCTTTTTTGGGGCATAGACAATGTTTTGTGCATGTTTTTAACATTTTTATACCGTAATCTAAGTAAATTAACATTTATATTGTAGAAAATAGTATTTATTTTTATTTAAAAAAAAATATTTTGAAAAATTTTAAAAACTTCAAAATTTTTTAAAACTTTTTTTTTAAAAAAATATGTGTTTTTAATATAAAATTCAAAATTTTAAATGATAAAGTAATAATTATCATTTTAATTATCAAATATATTTTTGAATGTTTAAAATAGTTTATTTAACAATTTTTCATAAATTTTAACTCCCGCCCGATTATTATCGTTGAGTACCTGAGTCCACGTTTGTGGACCTCTCAATATCCTGCTCTCAAAAACTCAAAATTTGTAGGATTTCTTTACGAACAGTTTTATTCTACTTAAAAAGATACTGTTTATTAAAAAAAGTCAAATTAAGTCTCATAAAGAAATTAATTTAGGTTTAAATCTATTAATATTCCCATGTTTTAGATTGGACGCCATTTTTTCCAAACTGCTCTTTTTAATAAGGGTCTATATGCAAAATATCAGTTTCAAGCGCTATCTCTCGATTGAAATAGGAAGCAAAATCATCAAATAATACATTTTGGGGGATTTTAGCTGTTAATTTCAATAAAAAGCTTGTTTTTGAGGGGAAATGCCTAGGTCCACGATCGTGGACTCCAGCAGTGAAGAGGTTAAGAACATAGATTAGTAATGTACTCTAATTCATATGATTCCAGATCATAATTTAAAATTGTGGGAATATGTTAACTATTTACAAAAGGTTCATGTAGGTTTTCTTTAAATACCAAGAAATAAATGCCAAACTCTTTCCTTAAGGGGGTAGGTGCACGAAACAAAGTCCCTATCTCCGTAATGTTAAAAAGGAGGATTTTTAAGGAACATTTTTAAAAAATGTACTGAATCAAAGTTCCCAAATTTGTTTCTGAATATTCCCTGAACTATATTACGTACTTTAATGAGAGATTTTAAGGCTATGATGATTGGTTATTTTTTTAAAAAGTTACTATCTGGATGTACTTGGCTTTTTTCTCAAAAAGGCTGAAATTTCATGATGTATCATACAGTAACTTCAGTTTGAATGAATTTTTTGAGAAACCCCCCCCATTATAATATGTAACATAGTGCCATTGATTATAATACCAAGTCATAAGTAATTTGCACAAATAGATTTTGAGAAAATGTTCCTTATGTGGTAAAAAATACAGTTTTGAGAAAAATGAAATTTAGTAAAAAACTAATTTATAACTAAAGTGCATATCATCACCATAGCTATAATATTTAAACCACAATTTTTTTAAAAAAAGCTAAATTTTAAGGCTGAACATATAACAGAACGTTTATTTTGGTTTGAGGGGGCGTGGCACCACAATCACAGCTAATTATCCATTTTTAATTATTTTTTAAAAAAATAATTAAAAATACTTCTACTCCACGTAGAATAATAATTTTGGTATCGTTCGAAGCGTAAAATGTAATAGTTGTTGAAAATGCAAAAATTGAAAAATGTGTTTTTTGGTCGAAAGTTGTGCACCTACCCCCTTAAAAGAAACCGTAACCTTAAATATTTAATTCCAGTTAATTAATTATCAAACATAACAACTTTAAATATCTTTGTAATTGATTTTATTTTAAAATAATATACAGGTATTTCACGTTATGGCACTACTAAGAGTCTTAGAAAAACTTAATTATTTATGTTGGAAAACTGAAATTTTGTGTAACTACCAATGCCATTCTCACAGGATGGCGAAAAAAGAAATCACTTGGGCGTTACTACAAATATAACTTATAAGCAAATCTAAAAAGGGTTATTTTAAAATTCAAACTTAAAACTAGTTGAAATAATATCATTACTTGTAATTACATCTCCTAAAAAGATTGGTACTTAAAATACGTATACAGCTTTTTCCGCACCTCAATGCAAATCACAGAAAATTATTTAAGATGTATTCACTGTATACTACAGTAGTTTTCTTAGATTTTATTCAACAAAAACTTTCACTATACGTTTTACCAACAAAAGGAAAACAACATCAAGTGCACAGTGAAAAAGCTCTACCTAATCCAACCTTCTCTCATCAACCCCACTCCTTATCAGACTCCTCAGTAAACTCCTCATATCAATCGCACGGAAAGGAACTTTATTTTGGATGCCCAATTATACCCTATCTTAATTTTCCATCGCTCCAACAGCGCCGAACGGATAACACTGTAGGTAATTTTTAATTGTGCTATCAGCCCATCCTGTGACATTCAGCCTGTCAAGTCACAGGAGCTGCAGCGTCGTTAATTTCTTGGCTCACCGAATGGGGGAAGGAATCAGAGACTTTAATCAGGACTCAGCAGGAGATTCGAAGCGATACTGTTTCTCATGGGTAACAAGGGAAATCGCCACTTAACTGCACATATTGGATTATTCCTGATTGCCTTACGCAACATGTGTAGGGAGGGGACGGCGGTGTTTCAAAGGTTGGGTGTGAGGTTGCTTTCGAACAGGGAACTGTGGGACTGTTGGTTTTGAAAACCTACTAAAATTACTCTTTAAAAATAACCATTGACTTTGCACTTTTAGGAATACATTCTACTGATAAGCTAAAAATATTTTATTACGAAATCTTAATGTTTTTAATAATTGTTAAAATATTTTATGGCACCTTCCGTACTTGAATATTTTTGTCTCTTCCTTCCTTGACTAAAGTAAAATGCCCATGCTTAAACCCTGGAAAATAAACCCTAGTCATTATATACTTCTACCTATGGCTTCGTTCTCTGAGCGTATGCAAAAATCTATTCCAAACTCTTACTTTAACTTACCTACTACATGATCGTGATCTAAAACACAAAATTAATTATTGAAATACATTTTGGGTATTTATCTATAGTATATCTAAAAATTTGGTCATTTATCCTAGAAATAGTAATTGACAATTTATTTTTAAGCATTTTTCACTGACATATAATTCATAATTTTACCCTTTTTTAAAAAGTATTTTACTATTTTAAACTTTTGACATTACTAATCGTATATATACAAAATTAGATACTTAACGATACGAAGAAACTAATTACTTTTAAGTTTTTAAAAAATCTCGAATATTGGGAAATTTTATAGATTGTATTTCTTATTCAACTACTCTGAAATATCAAATTAAAAATACGCTTTTGGTATTACAAATAAACAAGAGTTTGCTTCTCATAAAAAAATCGTCAAAGGAATTCAAATTTAATGATACGAAAGGTAATTTAAATAATGATAAACAAACAGTGAACTAATCGAAAAGCTGTAAGGTTTTTTAAATGTAAAGCAATATTTAGAAAGTTTTACATTCATATTCAATATTTTCTCGCCAAACTACTTAAATTCCGAAACCTAGATAATAAATTCTTAAGTAAACTGCGTGTGTAAACACAAATTTAGTTTTCCTTCATTTAAATGTCTCACTTTGATGAATTTATATTCCCCAGTCTCGGGGATACAAAATATTTGCTTTTCAATTTATTTTTCCTTCAAAAAAGAAACAATTTTCCTTCTAATGTTTTTAAAATCCCGTAAGAGAGTATGAAAGGGGAACTCTCGATGGTAGTTCCCCACAACGTCTTACATGTATCATTTATTACACCTCTTTCAAAAAAGTTTAATTAGTTTTACTTTAAAATTTCCAATCTTTCTCCGAGAAATCATTATACTTGTTTACGATTTCTGAAAAGTAAATTCTTTTGCCAATGTTGCACCGCGACCATCAAATATGTTTGACTTCAAAAAATATATATAAATATATAAGTTACACTCTCCATCTAAAACCGATATCTGTCATTTCACATGAAATATCACTTTAGCTGTGTCTAGAAAAATAAATAAGTTTCTCTGATAGATGGTTTCCAATGCATTAAATTCCTTATGTCACTTCTAATACATTCTCCTACCTAAAATTTTATCATACAGTACTCTGGGTCTATCTTTCTTTTAGAACTGTATATGAATTGTGAAGGAAATATATTTTAGTCATTTGTTTGGGACTAGAGGTAAATGACTCTCGTAAAAGAAAACCTATGAGTTTCTTGGATCTAGTAGTTTCGCGGACCTGTTGAAGCGTTTGGTTTTATCTTTTAATATTATGAAAATTGTGAATTATTTTTGTAAATCCTCTAATTTTTCAGGTGAGTATAGTGATAATGAGAGATGGAGAAATAGCTTTTATATTAATTTGATAAAATGTTTATTAAAGTAAATTGGTTATATTGGTAATTTGATATTAAATATTAAAAATAGAATATCAGTACAGTTTAATTTTATATAAACCCATTATTTAATAATTATATTTTCATTAACAACTTTTAAGTTTTATTCTACGAGGCACGATAAGAAAACTTATTTTATAAAACTGTTCTTTAATGGAATCAAGATGGTTTGCTTAATGGTCCAGTTATTCAAAATTAATCAAATGATAGTTACTCTTCTTCGGAAAATTCTGGTATGATAATCAGTGAGGTTTTCTCTACAAGATGAACATTTCTTCGTAAGCTTTGAAGTAGTAAATAAAATAAAAAGTAACCTATAATTATCAATAACTTTGTGAATAATAATCTAAAATTTAGTTTAGAAAAATCCTAATTCGATGGTTTTTATTCTTTGAGACAAAAAGGTGGAAATTGGTTTAATTAATAAAGGTAAAACAAAAAATTTAATTCTGTGGTGAATAAAAATATACTTTTGAATATCCTTATTTTTGATTCACACACATGAAAAGTACATGAAAGTGATTTATGGATAAAAGGTGTTCAGCATTTTTTACCTACCACCCACTTTCGAATCTATGTTGTTGGTGAAATTTTCTATCCACCTACAGTTTTGACAGCAATAGTTTTTAATAAAGTAGAAGAAAAGCTTTTCAAACAAAATTTATTGCGTAGATAAATTTTACAGAAAAAACTGCACTTAAATCTATCATTTTATTTATATTTTAATTAAACTGTTAATTATAGGTAATTCTGTTTTATGCTACAATATTCAATCTTTCTAGATAATTGGCTCAATTTCTGAAAACTCAATCTATAATAGTATTAAAAGATACTAAAGAACATCTGACAAAAACCTTGCCGCCTACCATGAAATCTGTAATACTCACTAGTGGGCGGTAGTTTTGAATTGGATTAAAATGAACTATAAATTCAATTTACTATTACGTTTAGTATTTTTGAGAAAAAAATAGTATTAAACCAATTAAATAATTTCGAAATGAAAAAAACCGCTTGCTAACTGATTAACAGAACTGGGAACCTGATATATCTTGAGTATTTTATATCTAAATATGGAGGCTTTAATATTTTATACTTTTATTATTGTTTTAATATTATATATTTTTTATACCCTAATTCGGCTGAAACTCATAATCGTAAATATATATATATATATTGTTTAAAGTTCTGATAGTATTAATAAAGTTACGCGTTTAAATTACGATGAATAAACGTATTTTTACACGCTAACTATAAAAACCAGTTATTTTCCACCACCTAAACCTGTAAGTGTTACGTAGTTTTTATTCACTTATCAAAATAAATTTTAACATTCAACTTTATAGATGGCTACCCTACTATAAAAGTAAGCTAACCTATAAGAGCAGCATTTCCCCTATTGAAGGATTGCTCTTCTATTCCAAGTCGTTCTGAAAGGCAGAGATTCAAGATTTAAAGCCTGACTCAAAGCAGTCTGCCTCTCAGATATCCGCATGTTGACTGACCTACTCCAAGGTACAAAAAGGAATTGATGTTTGCACTGCGGATCAAACTTGTTTACCCATTTCTAAAACGATCTTAAAATGAGGCACTCTCTCGTAGGGAGCTAGAGGAGACTTTCTCTCAGATTTCCGACCACTTGGAAGAAAGTTTTTCTCGAAATGTGCGAAAGTCTCCGCTTCGGGGATATTCGGAGGAAATAAATTTTAATGGCGCTTGGCTATACCTTTTGCTGCTCGAATGTAGGGGTTGGTGGGTGCGGTGGGTAGGGTACTACTGGATGTGGCTAGTTTTCACTGTGGAAATGTTTGCCTCTTTCTCTCTTTCTTTCTTTTGTTTCTTATTTCTCGAGTTTAAATATTTCGCTTTCTTTATCTATTCTCTCTCTCAATGTTTCAGCTTTCCCCTTTCTTCTCTTTTTACCTATCTCTTCCCTGCTAATGCATATTTCTTTTACTCTGTTCCTCTTTACATTTATTTTTTTTCTTCTCTTTTATATTTTCTTTTTAAATATATTTTAAAAAATCGCCACACAGTGTTTTTATCATTCTATATTAGATACCATATCTTCTCAACAGTGGTTTCCCCCTCACAGTATAAATAATTTATTCAATAATTAATAATAAATGGTTATAAATCATAGTTGTTTAATCATTTTTAGACATATAATTATTCGGATTTTAAAATTAGAATGAAATCTTTTTCAGTTCTTGATGTCATTGTCAGTGCTTTTATGAGTTACGTACACGGAGTACATAAAAAGTGTCCAAAAACTGTACCTCTGAGATTACTTTTATTTTTCGAAATATGTGATCTCATATCCGATAAACTTAAATATTTCAGTCCATGGCATATGTATACGCAACGGTTATCTTAGTTTGCAAACATATCCAAATATCTATGTCCACGTTTTCCATAAACCTTTTTTAGCGTAAACCAGATGTTAATAGCTTCTTGAAAAATACAGGTCGTAGAGGTATAGTTCTGTGTGCATTTTTTATGTACTACACAAATAATCTGGAAGTGCAGCGTTTGGGCGGACTCGTTGAACGTTGAAACACCCTGTTCATTAAGAAAACCACTTATCCTCTTCAATTTCATATTTAGTAGTTTATGGCATATACAACAATCTTTAGTAAAATAGGCCCTTAATATTTTTATATAATAATTAATATTTCTTTATTTTATAGTGAATAGTTATTCAGTTCGTTATTGTTGAAGATGTTTTTGAATTTAATTAAGCATCATTAATTTAATTTGACGAATTAGGGAGGCATTGTTCCCATTATTTAAAGTGCATGAATGAAACTCTTATCGTATTAATAAAAATTAATTAAACAAAGAATATAATGAAGACATAACAGTTAAATTGCATTCTCGGTACCCATAAAAGTCAAATAAAACAATCCCTTTAAACTGAAACTAATACCAAAATCATTATCACTCCAGCCTTTGTTAACTTCTCCTCTCCCATCCAATAAAGAACAAAACTTTAATAAATACGGTTTTATTTGGTAAGGCTCGGCAGAATCCCTCGGGATAAACAATGACACCTTTGTTCATCAGTAACTGGCGCGGCTCTTTTAAAGCCTTACAAAGTGCTCCACCGGACAAAGGTATGAATCGACTTTTAACAACACACCTTATCTCCCGTCCAGGGAAACCGCTACTTTAGGAGCCGCTCAAAAGAAACGCCACAAAGAAGAGCGAAAAAGGAACAAAGTGATGAACTCCCACTTCACATTTTATTCAACACGGAGCAGTGCCATAAATAAAGCGATCCCTTTCTTCTTCTTTCAGCCGGCCGATCGAAACCGATTAATTCCCCACTAAAAATACAATAACACCAAAAGTAGGGAGAGAAAGGCACTTGGAATGATAATCCGATTGGCGTACTGATTGCTCTGATCATGGTTTCGAGATGATTTATCGCCGCCGCTGTCTCCAATGAGATGCAAACAGCCATCAATCCTCAGGGTAGGTGTGCTGCTTTGATCACTGCTTTGATCAGTCGGGTTTTTAAATGGAAATGCCGATTTTTTGGATTGATTGAGGAAGTTAAGCCGGTGGTGGATGATTGGTGGCTTCCCACAAGGCCTTTGGTGTGGAGCTCAGGAGAGGGATTTAATGCGATTAGTCGGTTGTAGGGGAATCCATTATTCTTAAGTCAAGGTGCTGGATTTTGAGATCTTCAGACACGGAATGGTGTTTTGAACGGGAGAATCAATTTGTCTTTGTTCGGGTTATCGTAATTTCCGGTGTGTGATCTGAGAAATCCTCTCTTGATTTTCTCTTGAGATATTTCTTTAGAATAATAAAAATTTTGAGGCAGTAAAACACCGTAAAATGCAGTTCTTCTCTCAATGAGTTCAAATTATGTGAGGCTTATTTCGATAGGAAAAAGTACTTATAATGATTCTATATCATGAGTTCCTTTTGAACGTTTTATTCCATATCATTTTTATTATATTGGACGTAAAATTTATTTCAATGTACATATGTATGTATTCATACTATACTGTATTTTAAGTGAAATTCATGATGATAGTTAATATTTTTTATAAATGTTGAAAAACAAAAATATTATATGCTGACAACATCAAAATAAACATATTTCATGCTATGAGTTTGAAGGAGTCTATGTTCAATGAAACGATTTTTAAACAAAGAGCTTTGAGTTTTAAACTTACTAAGATTCCTAACAAAAATGCATGTGTCTGGATTCAGCCCTTATATAAACAGGAACTTTTATGTTTATTTATTTTACAAAACTAAGAAAATTTCGTTGAATCTAAAGACGTTCATTCCTTCATCCGCATTACCATCCGTATACTTCCACGGCAATCTTTTTTTTTTTACTGTCAAGAAACACCTTTGTGAAAATGGTCATAAATTCAGAGGACTAAGCTTCCTACGTAATTCAAATCCTTTTCTTCCTTTAGAAATCAAACATGATGATAAACATTTCTTACTAACTTGAAGAAAACTTTCTTGTATCGGCGAACTATTTAAGTATAAGAAGCATAGGTTTGAGTTTGTAGTAATAGCACGCTTCTGCAACGGATACATAAATGATGAATCCTTCGCCCAAACGTAGATGATTAATTGTTAGATGCGTCTATTTTGTTGTTAATCGACTAGGAAGAGATTTTGAGATGCACTGAAGGGATGGAAATATTTGAATGATGAATGTTTTCAAAAGATCTGTAAAAGCTTTAAGTTGCAGTGACCTGATATCGCATAAAAGTTTTACGAGAAAGAGTTTTCATTTTAAACTAGACAAGTTTTTAAAACATAAAAGGATAGATATATTTGGATATGATTTAAAATAGTTTTAAAGGAGAACTTTTCCCTCAAATAAATTTGATATAGTCATTTTTTGCTGTTTAAAGTCAATAAACTATATTTTTTTTCAATAATTAAGAGTTTCAGCAAATTAATTAGAGGGATTTAAGTTAATCTTACAATACAAAGAAACTAGTTTTACTATGAGAACATATCTTATCTGTATCATTTTGAGTAGTTTTGGGAAATATTAGGAAATGTTTTTCTATAAAAAAAGTAGAGTAAATCTTCAAAAAACCCTTCTGATTTTATAAAGAACTGTTCAAATTATATTTTTATAGTAAAAAGATTTCAGAGAAGTAAATTAAAAAAAATAAGAAGAACAATTGAAAATGAAACTCATTTTAAGAATAATTAGAAAGAGGAATCTTTTTCTTTTAAAAAAAATTCAGCAGAATTTTAGTCAACATATAAAATGAATAACTTCTTACATCCACTAAATAACTAACTTGTATCGTAACAGAGAATCTTCAACAGCATGAACAAAATGCTTACTTACCTATTATACATTCAAATGCAGAATTCATTTCTCATTAGAGACAACATTACTTCAAATCTAAGTTTAAATTGAAAAGAATCCCAAGTTCCCCCCTCCTGAAACTAAAGATTAAAAATGAAACATCACAATAATTACGAATAGCCTGCAACCATTCGCAAACATTAAAACGAAAACCCGTTCCGTGTTTTAAAATTCTCACTTTAAGTGAACAGTAAGCATTTAATAAACTCCAATATCCCCCTTCAGTTTCGCTAAATAAATGTGAAACACATGTATCTGAGTAATCCAGGATCATTTCCCCCAAAGACTTCTAATACAGGAGCGCAAATGGGCCTTGCCTTAGCCAAATAATCCGGCCTCCATGCTGTAAAAGGAAGGGGAGAGCCCCATTTGTATTGATTGCTTTACAATGCATATAAGTAGGAATGGAAGGTGCGGATCCTGCTTCTTCATGGCAAGTCTCTTACTTTTGAGAAAAACCAGAAACATTTAAAGCCTCCAGCGAAGCACTCAAAAATCGATTGAAGTTGAGGGTTTTCTTTGCCAACCTAATTGTGCAAGTCCCCATAAAGTGCAGGCATGCAGGAATTTATTGCACGCTTCTATATCCGGCAGGAACACAATATCGCGTTCCTTTGCTCCATAAAACTTGATTTCTTCTCCAGATAGGTAAATTAATTTTAATAGGGAGGCCCGCTAGTTGAACGAAGGCATGTGTATTTGAGCCCCATGCGTCATTGGGTTCCTGCAATACCGAATCATAATTGTAGGAACTCTGATATTGTGTTTGGAGGTTGGGTTTTTTTTGTGTTGCGAGTGAAACTGTAGATTGCATCCATATCCAGGCAAGATTTTAAACCTGATATGCGTGTTATGAATAAAATAGTTGTTTAGTGATTGGATGGGGTTTGGCTTGATTTTCGGTTGTGAAACTAGGAAAAAATGTTTTACGAGTTGATTTTATCAATGTTGGGAAGTTGGGATAAATTAATTATTTTATTTCGAGTAGACTTTAGCTACTAGCTTGTTTTAATGATGAATGTTTTTTTTTGTATTCAGGAATATTTACTCTTTTTATTGTAAACGGGTTGTTTCTGATAATGTATTGAGTATTTTTTAAAAGGTGAATATTTTGGTACATTTTTTCTTATTTTAAATATAATAGCTTCCTACCATTAACCCTAAATTCAAAATAAATATACAGTGTGCTTCAGATAAATGTTTCAGAACTTCTAGGAGGGGTAGGGCACAGCTAGAGGTCTCCGATTCACATAGGAATGGGGGTTGGACATATATCCCTTACCTTACGACCTAGGGGGTTTTATAAGCGGGCATGGGAAGTTGTATCATCCTCAGCGAAAATTGACATGTAACCTTTTAATATTAGATCAAAACCAGCAAAAATCGTTTTATTTCGTCATTTATTATATAAAGGTCTATTTCAGAGATGGAATTTCAGTAAATATGTTTAACCAGATCCATCATAATTAGGGACGGGGTTGATTAGTGGGATTACTAGCTGCTCACTACACTACCTGTCCTCGAGCTCGATTCTGGGCCTTGCCCTGGGTGTATTTTTTCTTTCTCTCTCCCTCATTATGCCAGTAAAAATTATGTTTGTGTCTGTCTTACTTAACGAAGGTTTATAAGCGCATCCTTGCTGTCAAGCACACAAACCGGAGAATATATGTAACCAATCCATGCATCCAATTATAGTTTCTCAATGTTTAAAGCTTGTAATAAGTCATGACTTATTTTAAACCTAAAAACTAAGAAGTTATGATGGAAATTTCAGCTCTTAAATTAGTTTTGTGTAATAAATAAATGAATCGAATTATTCTGCTGGTTTTAATCCAATCTTAAGAGGTTACGAGTCAATTTCCACAGGGAATTATATAACCTCCTATGCCCGCTTATAAAACCCCCCACGTCGTTAGGGGTGCATTTCTGCCCTCCATTTCTATGTGATTCTAAGTCATCTAGACATACCCTTCCTCTCCCCTAGAAGTTCTGAAACATTTATCTGAAACACTCTACCCTGTATTTTTAATAATTTAAAATAAAGATATTTATTTATGTAAACCTTGAAATTTAGCGTTATTACTAGTATGTCATCATCAACACAATTTGTCATTTTAAAGTATTATAATTTTCTTTTGAAATTGTTCTCCCTAATAAATTTCTACATTATATTTAAACATATGCACTTGAAATTCACGTATAAAATTATAATTTCTCATTTTCTTTGAAACCTTATATTAAATTAAATATGTAAAAGGTTGTTTGAAACAAATTTGAATAATTCCAGATTCTTACACTACTAACAACATTATTTTATAATATTTACTATTATAGTTAAAAATTCCTTGGGGCTTCTTTCTCAAAATGGTTTGTGGTATGACCATTTTTAAACCTTCTGTCTATTATTTAATTCTGTGATGGAAAAATATAATTTTGAATTCTCCTTAAATATATTTTCTACCAAAAAAAATAAAATTTTAAGTAAATATTACAGATATTTCAATATTTTAAAGTTCCATATAAATATTTTCTTGCTGATTATCAAATTATTACTAGTGAAATTTTAAACATTTCCACATCAATCAATAATACAAGACGGAATTAATCATGCCTTGGGCCATATATTTAAAAATGATGTTAAGATTATGTTTTTCTTTAGAGAATACATTTTTTGGTTACAAAATACAACTCAGACTTCATACTCATAATTAAAGAAAATATAAGACAAGTCATCTCAAACTATGTTGTTATTTAACTTAATTTCCCAAGCTTGATCTATCATATTTATTTAGTAAATATGCATGCTGTGATGCACATCAAAATAAGTTCTAATAATTTTTCATAGACTAAAAACACTTTATTATTGCTTTAAGAAAATATTAATAAATAATAACATATTCCTTTTCTTAATTTAACTCACATTGAAATTAAAATGTAAATTTAGGAGCGATATTTCTCATTTTTATAAATAAATGTTAATCATATTATGATGAATATTTTTCAATAAACTTTTCCTACCCTACCAACGGATGTCTCTAATAAATACCATTAGTTAATTATACTATTATTTCATCTCTGTAAATAATTACAATCCCTACATTAGTTGTGTTTCAATGATACTATACAAACCAACATTACCCAAATAAGCTCTTCAGTGTAAAATAACTCTCTCTTCCCCTTCAAAGAAAATGTCCAGAGCATTCCAGGAAATCTTACGTATTCCACTTCTAATTAGAGATATTATTTTGCGTCTTTGTTGAGTAAGATGATTATGTGCGCCGTTAGGGTCAAATGGCTATTTAAATTATGTTAATGGATATGGCTGAGCACAGCGCTCCGGATGTGGCTCTCAATTCCTGCTTCCGCATCTTAATTTATAACGAAATGTGCACTTCAATATTCTTAACCTGTAATGTGTGTGTGTGAGGGGGGAGGGAGAAAATGCCCGTGTTGTGGATTCGTAGCACGGATGCCTGCCGCTAAAATATTTACTGCACTAAATTAATTCGCATTACAACATTAAAGTCTGGAAGTCTTGTGTGATGTATTATTTATTTCCATGCTTGAATTGCGGTGTAGTTGAGTGATAGTAGGGTGTGTGTGTGTTAGAACATTCTGAGCAATTTTATTGGTTGGAGAAGTTTGCTTTTAGTGTTGAAGTTTCTTCATCTGTCTTCATTGCTGCATATGTATATTGGGTGAGGGTTATAAATTCTTAAGTTCGTGAATTCTGAAAGAGAAAACAAATTCATGGCCGAAATGTTTTTATCAATAAGTAATGTAGAATTTAAGTACTAGGAGTTATAGAGAGAAATACTACCTAGAAAAATAGTCTTTGTTGAATGAAAGTTTTGATTAAGGGGAAAATTATGTCACACTCTTATTCACATATTAATATTTTATTGTTTATGACTTATAAGTGACCTAAACATATGGTAATAGTCTAATTTGTTAATCCCTTTTCCAGCCTTTTAAGTTGTTGAGGAAAGATTGTACAAAAAAAAAAGAAATTCACTGTGCAAATAGTATTGAGAAGTTATTAGCCTATAATATTTTTTGAAATTTTATCATACGGCTATCTAACTCATAAATATAAAAATGCAGTTAAACCGTAACCTAATTTTTTTACAACCATATAAAAATCTATAATGAAATGGTATTCTTTCTAGTTTGTAATTAATAAAACCAGAAAATGTAATGGAAACATTTCAGTATTAGACCAAGGTAATGGTTACTTTCATAATTCGTGATTTTGATTTTTTTAGCTTAATGTAGCTTAATTTATACCTACAAAAATCAAAATAATATTAACAATAATTCATCTTGTATTAATTTTATCAGATTTTTCTGTGTTATAAAATTTTAAATGTCCTGTAGTAGAAATAATAAATGTTTTAAATGATTGATGAAACTTAATGAGATAACGGATTTATTGACTATTGCATTTCATAATATACAGGGTGCTTCAAAAGTTCGTTTCATGGCTTTTATTTGAAACCATTCCTAGGTTCATGGAAGTAAGGTGCACCCCTAGATGTGACCAAAGAGAATCCATTGAGATGACTTAAAGTGCCCCTAGCAGATAAATAAACATTTTAAAAATTTAATTAAAAAGTTTAAGGATATAGAAAAAAAATGAAAATGTCTTCAATATTTGAGAACATAATTTACAAGTGAAAATATCGCTTTTCAGGCCACAAAAACAAAGAAGTTCACAAATTTGCAATTTTTACTTTTTATTTTTAGTTAAAAATCTTTATTTACCTCTAAAAAACCACAAAAACATGATAACACTGACAAATTTGCAAATTTGCAACTTTATTCTTTTTAAGGCTTGAAAAAGTGCTACTTTCACTTGCTAATATCTCCTCGTATTTCACAGATATTTTCAAGAAATTTCTTTTGCGGCTTTTATGATATTGCCAACAATATTCTCATTGAAGTTTTTGTTCTCCTTTAGTTTTAATTATTTTTTTAACTTTCTTATTTCGTCGCTAGGGGCGCTGTAAGTTACCTCAATGGATTTTCCATGGTCACTTACCTTACTTCCTTGCCTTACTTCCATGAACCTAGAAGACGTTGGTTCCAAATAAAGCCGGGATAAGGACTTTTGAAACAACCTATATTAACATTAATACGCAAGGAAAGTTTCATTTTTTTAGTTAGCTATCTTGAATATAATCCCTTTTATCCTTAATTCGTTCTTACTGGTACTTTAAAATTAAATTTTATACTTTATTAAATATGGAAACTTTAACTATTATAATTGAATTGCAAATACCCTCAATTAAATAAATCCAGTAGTACTTATGCACTTGAAACTAAGTTTGGAGTTATAACAATGCATGAATATATACTCTTAGGCAATATGTACTTGTACTTTCCATCGGGAGCAGCTAATCCAAATAAGATAAAAGTATTAAATTATATATCGTTTTGAAACTATTGTATTTTAAGTAATTAAATAATTTTACTTAACAAATTTTATTAGTTAACATGAGTTTGTTATAGAAACGATTGTTTTACTAAAACCATAATTAATACTACAGTTAATTGACTACATTGTAAATAATTCATGATATATGTGTTTTTAATATATCAAGAGCATTATAATAAAATAAAATTATGAATTATATTGCAATTTATTTATCTACTTATCCTAAATTCTATTTACTTTTTGTCACGTGTTTCCACAGAAACAAAAATAAAACCAAAAACATACAAACGTTTTCATTAAAATATATTTTGAATCTAAGGTACGTAAAAGATGCTATTCTTTGCCTTTACAAATATTTATTACTTGTATGTATATTATACGAATAAACGCTAGATCTTAAAAACCGTTCGAGTGATTTGAATTAATAATGCTTACATATTTTGTGAAGCAGGTAGTATTTAATGTGAAACATTATAACCTTCCATTCTGTCATGAATATTGATTCCTCCATAGAGAATAAGTTCCTTACAAATGCTCATTGTTAATGGGCCGTAGCTGAAAACGGTGAATTATTTATCAAAAGAAGAAAATATATAAATGTATAGGTTCTGTGTAACTGAATAAGGTTTCCAAATGGCTTCTCTACACTGATAGGTTACTGTCACTGAAAATGAAATATGATAGTTTTTGGGACAAGAAATCTATAAAACAGCGCTAACTTTAGAAATTTATCTTTTATTTTCTTAGCGAATGTTTAAAAGTATGGATGGCAATTTGGTAAATCCATATCCATTATAATATTTAAATAGTGGTAAAGGGATGTTGATAGTACATTTATGAATTCAGTTCAAAAATTTAAATAATTTTTTGGATATATATTGATTATTATCAACTGAGGAATCAATTTAGTTTCACAACAAAACACAAATTTGCATTTTTTTAATTATTTCTTTTGGGTAAACTTCAATACTAAATAGTAGTCTTGTTAAAATATTTATTAAACATACGTACACATTATGATATATGTTTTCATGATCATTATATGTGTGGATATTAAATAAATATGTTTAAAATTCTTCTTATTGTATTTATTAAAATATTTCATGAACATCATAAATTTATGTATGATAAAACAATGATAAATGTTTTTATCATGAAAAATATTAATATTATATTGATCTCTTAAACATTTTTACAATAAAATTAACTGTATTATATTTTGGGTATCACTTGGATAAACTTTTAATATATTTTATTTTCATTACTTTAAGGGGTCCGTAGCTTGAGTGAAACATAAAAATAAATTGATTAATTAATTATTTGACGCAAAAACTATGTTAGAAAATTATAAGTTTGATTAAAATTAAAACAAAAATAGACATTTAAACATTACACATCTTTCTACTGTGTGTATAACTATGTATTTTTGTAAAGGTTATTTATTGTAAAGATAAATTGAATTTCTTGACTGAAGAGAGAGAGACAGGAGAAATTGTAACCAATAATACCAAAATTTTAAGAGTGTACAAATTATGGGCTGTTCATTCAAATATTTAGTCTTCACAAAAATATACACAAGGCTTAATGCAAATCAGTGTCAGAAATTTTGTATTTTATACGTACGTTTAATACAGATTATAGTGGGTTTTCATTTGTCTTTAATGTAATGAAACGTTTTTTTTTCTTTACTCGGATTTTCACAATAATATTTTTTGATAAAATTTTGGTAATACACCAAATATGCATGGTTAATGATCTTGCCATTTACTTAAATAACAACAAACATAAATTTTCCCCAATTAAAAACCAAGAAATCAAGCGTTCCTTACACATAGTAGCCTAATACACCAAATAAAAAATCCGTTATTTTCCCACGGAAGTTTCATATTTTGCCCAAACCGCCGAGAAGTACCCGAAATATCCGGCCAACAATACCACGGCGGCTTTAATTTCCTTCTTATAGTTTCGCAATAGCTGTCACGGCGATGATACTTAATCACACCGTGGCGAAAATGAGCACTCTGATTGCCTCCAAGGGAGCGTAGGACACACGCTTAAAATAACACTGTCCAGCGCTAATAGCCAGCAGTAATTGGCCGGAATTAGTATAATTAATAATTCCCCGTTTTTGCGATGCGCCGTGCCCATTTATCTTTTAGCGATGAGGGTTCAATTGAACGCTTTTCTTATTCTTAGCGCAAACAGATTTTGCCCCATTATTCAATCCTCAATGACACTGAGTTCTGGGCCGTCTTTTTTCGGGGGTTAATATGCGTGTACACTCAAAACGGTAGTGTGTGCGGCTCTAAGTAATTGCCCGGTCGGGGTATGTTTGGAAAAAGGAATGGGACAATTAAGTAATGTAATTTGAGGTTTATAATTCGCAGTCCGCTTATGACTTGAGCCCCATTAGTCATTCTTTTATGCTAGCGCATATTTTGGGTATTTCTCCTCTTTGGAAATGAGTGGGGGTTATGATAGTTTTCGGATTGGGGAAATAGAGTAGGGATTATGGCCATTTTTGTTTGTGAAAGGGAGATTAATATCAGGAAATGAACTGGAAAGAGATCTGTTCGTACTTATTATTTGGAGATGGCCTGTTTTGGGGACTATATTATTACGCAAAAGATTAAACGTTTTAATTTCCTTTATATTTTTCCTACTGATATCGTATATAATATAATATTTAGTGGTTTGGCCGAAACATAAAAGTTTCGAAGGAAATTGGGAATTTTCTTTTGGAGGGGTTTTATTTGCTTTATATATCTTTAGTTCTTTAGTTTTGCATTTACTGTATCCGTTTTAGACGACCAGTAAATATATACATAAACATACAATAAAAGTATACATTCCGTATACATATATTTAAACTAATGGTTGCATTAAAAGCTTCAGTTTTCTATACGTAAATTTGTTGCAAAAATTAAGTTACGTTAGTTACGCAAAAAGTTAAGTTAAAAAAATTACATACATCTATCCATAAAATATAAATAAATAAAATATAAATAAAATTCATAAGCTCAAAAATGATAAAAGATGAAAGAGGGGGATAGTAATAATTCTATTAGTTGCACATATTTTAAATGTTTTTAGATGTCCTATATCACGTTTACTAAAAAATAGAAATTTTCAGTTCCTTAGTTTTAGGAATGAATAGAGAAAACAATCAATTAATACATTTGTAAAAAATGTTCCCTAAATCAGATAAGATATCCACAATACTTATATTTTAGTATTTATTACTTATTATTTTACTTATTATTTTATATACTTATATACTTATATTATTTATACAATACTTTATATTTAGTGTTTTTATTTTACTTCCCTAAGTGTTCCTTATATGTTTTTTACTTCCTTTAAGTGTTTGTATTTTACTTCTTTTTGATGTAACACTATAATTGGAGGTTTTTCTGTTGTGTGCATCTAAAATAAAATAAAATAAATCAAATTAAATAAATACCTCATTATTTTGAAATTGAAAAAGAGGTATAAAAACATGATTAAAACTAAATGTTTACCATGTTCATTAATATTTTATTGTATGTATCCTAAAAGAACTATATCTTATTTTTTTAGTATTATAACCTGATAAAAACTTTTCGAACATCAAGGCATTTCATGCTATTCTTTCCCCCACCTCTCTCCAAGCATCTCAAAACGCACCCAAGCAAGATCCCGTTTGACATATCCCCCCATCCAAACCCTCCCGTCCCCGAATAAAAACCGGGCACCCCCTATAAAACCCGGAACACAACCCCGCACAATCAATAGGGCACTTTCCTCCAAACTGAAAAATAAGAGCGGAGATATTGTTCACGTGCCACACAAACCCCCAACCTTGCGCACCAGGCAAAACCTCCACGGCCTCGATCATAACATATCTTGTGTTATAGTCCAGACTATATCTGTCTGTTACTTCTTGTCTTTGCTCCTCAGAAAATAGACGCACAGCGGAGGCCGTATTGACATTAGCTTCGGCCCTAAGAGTTGTAGAGGAGCAGAACCCCAGTGGAAAGGGCCCACTTTCCGTGAGAAATAGCTTCTCTAAAGAAAGAATTTTCGGTGCTTTGGATTTCACTTCCCCTTTTTTTACTGCTTTGACCATCATATTCACCCAGTGTTGCCAGCAGGGTTCAAATGGAGGGAGAATTTTTTATTGTGAGTGTAACAGTAGCTCTCTCTTCGTGCACGATTTATAATTTAATGCGCCTCACATTAGAGTTATTAGGGTGAGGGTGGGTTTTTTTTCCCTACGGGGCTCCTTTGCTTGCTGGAAGGGCAGGTAACATCTGCATGCCCGTATCTGGTGCTGTGTTAGGATTGTTTGTAAAGCGCTTGAGTGGGATGTAGGAGGATGGAGGATATCCGCCATCTGGCTCGGTTCTCAGTGTGGGAGATGTCTGGTGTATTCGGTTTTTTCCAAATGCGATCTAAGTATGCGGCATTTTTTTCTTCAAAAAATAATTATCAAGTATAGTGTTAAAAGACTAATAGTTAAGAGTATTTTAATGATGTTTACTTTTATTGGTGTAGTTAATTTTTTGTAATAGTATTTTCATCCTTTTTAATCTTGGTAGGGTAAAAGTGAATAAATTTTGTCAGATTTTTTTTTCCATTTCCAACATTTTTTTCCCCAGTTTTTTGCTAAGGAAATAATCATCCACTACTTGTGAAGGTGTATGTAAATAATGGGGAAAATACTTGAATATACGTAAAACTAGTGATACTTAGTTTCTTGTATAATTGTTTTAATGTTAGGTTCACTCTCAACCAAAGTTTTTGATTTTGTCATTGATATAAAATTGATCTTATTATTACTACCTTACTAACATTAAATGTTCCATATTCAATGGAAATGTATTATTTCTTTTGTCTTTTGTACTACTAATATGTATAGTAAATATAGTGAATAACTTAAGATCATAATGTTAAAAAGTTTGAAAAAAAAGTTAAAGTAAAAAAGTTTCACTTCAAAATTTGTTTTGATGATTGTATAATTTGTTTTTTTTTTCTTATATCTAAAATGTAACTGCATAACCTTCCATAAAGCTGGAATTTTACTTTAAAATTACACTTTTAAATTATGAAGCCATAATTTATAGAAGGATAATTAGGATTACATCATAGAAAAATATAGGTAATTATGATTTAAATCTATTAAGCTATTTACTATAAATGTATATTTTTACTTCTTATTTTTTTAAAAATACATGATTATTAAATGTTGCGATCTTCATACTAGTTGTACAATATTAAATAATGTGCGTTTATGTGGTTTTTAAAGTAGTATTTTTTAAAAGTTTTTACGGAAATTATATAATTATGCTTTGAGTTTGTACTTAATAAGTACATTAGATGAATTTAAGTAAATTTAAATTTAAATTTTTCGAATCTTTAATTAAAATTCTACAAAATTTAATAAGAAATCTTATGAATATATAAAGAGTAGTAATTGTACATTTTCTTTTTGTTTCCAATTACAATTTTTCGAATAAATTTTTTGCTTCTTAGGCAAGATACTCTCAACTCTTTAGGCCAAGATACACTAAAACGAAAAACATCACAGTTTTCAATAAACGTTTTGTAACCCTTTTAAGACAAATTTAAAGGAATAATTAAATTTAAATATATATTTCTAGGTAAGAAATATCACATATATAATTCTAGAGATGGTTTGATATTGTATTTGTACTTGTATGTTGCAGAAGTGTCCTGTCCCCATATCCTTTTCATCCTTCTTAAATTTCTTAATGAGTAATTTAAAACATTTTAATGAAAAATATTTTAATTACCACAACTGGAGGGAAAACTCGTCTTCATAACTCTTTCCTGTTTTGAATATCACTGAAGAGGCCTGAATAGGATGATATTAAAATAATTGCCTGTAATTACATGGAAAATGAAGCCTGAAATTAAATCCTAGTTGTTAACCACCAGTTGGGACCCTGAAATATGTTCACACTCTATAAGCGGCCGGCTATTCTCTAATATTAAGTGAAACACTGCATTTTAAATGAAGCACATTAACTTTCCCAGAAACATTCTGTTGAATGCTGTCCACTGAAAAGAGTTTTGTGGCGTAATATTAGACTTTAATATTATGCTAAGTTGCGAAGCTTACGTAGCCGTTTTTACTGTTTACTGAGTTTGGTATCCTATTCTGTTTAAACTTCTGACCTTTCACGTTGAATAAAACATATTAGGGATTAATTTGAATTTTAATTGCTGAAAATGGCTGTAGGTAATGCATCTAAATTTTTAAGAAGGAAACGAAAAATTGCTCTATGATAAATTTAAGCTGGATTTTAAACATTCGCCTACTCTTACAATAAGATTTTTGAGTAAAATGCATTTAACAATGGAGCTTTAATTAGTCGTTAAAATTCATTTACTTGCCTATAAACTATTCATTAAAATCTGCAGTTGAGTGTATCCGTCCACTGGAAATAAGTTTGGTCTTGAGAAAAAATATTTTTGTTGGTTACACATAAGATAGTTTTTCACTTCCAGAAATAGTGACTGTTCTTTAAATAAAAAGAAGTTTAGTCCACATATGGTATGAAGTTTCTCCAAACTTTGAGCAAATCCTTTCTTGTGACTTTCAGGATAGGTATAGATATCTAAGCTTCTGAAGTGGTTTTGTTATGATCTTAGGACTCAATCCACCAAAGGGGCTGGATTTAAATTGCCGATAAAAGTTCCCTTGAACTATTTTTACCACATTGCCGTTATGAGAAGCCCGAGAAAACCCAGCCCAACATTTTAAGGCTAGTTCTTTTATTCTATCTATAAAAGGAGATTGAATTCAAGTTAAATCTTTTAGTTCTATTTCTTTTGTTCCAATCTATGTATACTGGGCTATAATTGAATTAAAAAGTCACTTTTTGGCGTAATGAAATTCTAAGAGCAATTTGTCGGATTATACCACATTTTACGGTTTAAAAGAGTAGTACCTTCTTTTTGCATCATTAGGAACTATTTTAAAACAAACATTTTTATGCTACAAATTTAAGAAAATTAGAACGTGACATTTTTACTACTTTTCTTATTTTACGCAACAATATGAGCGAACAGACAACTGAATGGAAAACTAATTTTTTCGATCAGGTACCTTATAAACTTCTTTGTTATCAAGTTCTTTTCATTTTTACGTTTTACAAGACTTAACTTTAGACTTTCGAAGAGTTTTATGATAATGATTTTTCTGTATGTTTTTCTATACTTAGATTGCCACCTGCTTTTTTCCTTTATTATATGTTTTGCACAATTAGTTCATATTAATATATTTATCCATTTATCAATGTGGGATTCTAGAATAATTGTATGTTTAATTTCATCTCAAACGAAACATTTAGAATTTAGAGCAAAAATATCAATGTGGCACAAAGAAATTGTCCTATATACTTGGTAAGCAAGCATTTTGAAAACAATCCAAAAAAACCCCTTGCAAATCATTGATTAAAATCATACCTGAAAAAATCAAACATTTTCACAAAATTATACTGTACGAAGTATTAAATACATCGAAATAGTGTAAAATAAATTATTTTAATTAGGGAATGCTACCCTAACCGTATGTGACAAGTTTTTCCGCTTTGAGCCTATCATTTTCTCATCTCTATGTATTAGTTTTTAATTTTCAAATGTTTCTATTTTTATGTGTTACATATATTATTACCGAGAACAGAAAAGTTATATAAAGGGTTTTTGCAATCCATAATTAAATCATATCTCTTTATTACATATACTCAAATCAACGTTAAATATTATAAGTTCAAGATATATTTCGTATGCAATAACATGTGTGCAAAGTAAATGTCATAAATGAAATTATATTGAGTATAAAATGTCAATACAATAAATTCTGCTCCACTTATATGTGACAAGATAATCCACTTGTTTGAATGCAGAATAATTACTGTTTATGCTAATCTCAGCTGAGCCGTATGATTAATACTCTCAAGTTGATTTCGTGTGCTTTTCTCCAAGTCTAATTTTCTTAATTAAAAGACGCGACTGTCTCATTATGTGTAGAGTTTATTACTGGATATTTACAATGAAAATGCCTTGTCTTAACATAACACGCTCTTTGTTAGGGCTTTATACAATGGAGAATTTTACAGACAAAGATGTAAATGAGAAAATTAAAGAGTCCACTCTAATGTAATTTTATGCTGCCTTTCTGCTTTCTATGAAATTCTTATAATCAGGCATCTTTTTCAAAAGAGTACTTCCTATAGGAGAGAGGCGTGAATGAGTGTTTGTACAAATCAAAGGATAACCACATTTTTTACTTTAAAAAAATATATATTATTTAATTTTTATAGTTTATGTTGTTTTATTTTGTTTACGTAGGGTATCACAATAAAGGTTGCAAAATGTTAAAATATATTACGTTGGGAACTCCTTTATAAGTATATTATAAAAATAATTCTCTCTAAATATATTAATATATTTCAAGTATGAAAAATGTACTTGTGTATATATTATTAAATAACTCAAAAGGCAAATTAATAAATTTCTGTAATAAATATCACAAAAAGTGTGGAACTTATCCTTTTAAACTATTAAAACATTTTATACCAATGAAATGAAAAATGTAATTTAGCTAGTTTAACTTTGAAAGGACACACATTTATGAATGGAAAATATTTACAGATATTTAAACGAATACCTCTACACCTTTTAACATATCTACAAAAAAGAAAGTTTTAGCTTTAACAAATATAATACCAGATATACAGAATTCGTTTGATAATTTTGACACCAGTGTATGCCATAAAAATTCAATCACGCAAGTGACATAGCTTCAAAAAGACACCCAAAAATTGATTATATCAAAGAATTCTAAAATGGGCTTGCCGTGTCCATAGAAAGGTGAATACCTTTCATACATTTTCAATACATCTATGTTAAGCGTGAAGCCTCGTATATTGACAAATGCGTGGAAAGTTTTCTTGTCCTGTTTGGGCATTATATTGAACTTGCAAAATATTTTTGGGAAATTTTTAGAAGCGCGTTTTCAATTTGGTATCGTATTTCCTGCCATGCGATCCTTGATTCGTCTTTGAAAATCCGAACATGCCAAAATATGAATAAAATAATCTTTGATATTTCTTTTGAAGTATCTCACTGGCTTCTTTCAATGTTATACACTAAATTTTGACATGATGGACTTATTTTGAATTTTATAAGTAAGTCATTTTTATGGCTTTTACTCAAAAATTTTCTATGAACGCTGTATGTTGTTTATAGGACACCTCACAATTTAAAATTTAAAACTACATTACTTTAAAAACAATGTTAGAATTAGAAACTCGGTGTATTAACTAAATAATTTTATATGACTGACAGCTGTAGTATATAATAAATTAGTAATAAAAGAATCTTCAATGCAGATGGGTTTGTAAATATGTAACACATAATTTTCTAAAATGAAAAAAATTCAGTAATAGTGGGTATTTATGTCTAAGAAAGTATAAATTAATGGTGAATGATGTATTAAAATCTATTCTACATAATCTTGTCTAACAAAATAGGGAAACTTATTTGCACGAATCAAAGGATACTAACCACCTTTTTTCGGAGTACTATGAAAAGAAAAAAAAAACAAGACAATTTTTATATTTTTAGTTATTTTATTTTATTTTGTAAGGTATCACAATAAAGGTTGCAAGATGTTAAAATATATTACGTTGGAAGCACGCTTTTTAAATATATAAATATATTAGTTTATTTCAAGTATGAATAATATATTTTTGTATATTACTAAATAACTCAAAACGCAAATTAATAATTTCTGTAATAAATATCACAAAAAGTGTGGAACTTTTTCACTTTATAATTTTAAACTATTAAAACATTTTATACCTGGGAAATAAAAAATGTAATTAAGCTAGTTTAACTTTGAAAGGGCACACAATTATGAATGGAAAATATTGATAAATCTTTATACAAATACCTCTACAGCTTTTAACATATGGGTATATGTAAGAAAACTTCAAACAAAGTTCTAAGAGAAACTGTAATTTTCTTCCAAAAATATCTTTTTCTTTTTTTGGACTAAATTCTAACTAAACGTATGCCTTTTAGTTCAAGTTTAGAGAGAATCATGATTCATTTTTACTCTAAATGGCAAGTTTAAGTGTGCTTCCCTAGATTTGTTACATTTATTCTCTCAGAGGGAAGATAAGAGTTATAAATTTGCTTTCATGGTTCTGTTATGGATAAGGCAACGGATTATAGCACATATATACGCTAGATTGGATTACAGCATACACCACGAGAATAAACTCTCTATTTACGTTACTTGTCTTTTAGAAGATGGATAAATGTGAGCGATCGCCCCACAATTGAACAAATAGTGATTCTTCCGTAATGCTTCTACAACTCTTGTCAGATTTAGCTTAGAATGATGGATTATTAGAAGAGAGTTTAGTATAATCGGATGTACTGGTAATCAGTTCCTCACTCATTTGTGTTTAGAATCTTTGTGTTAAATGCGTGTGAGAGATAAATTCTTCATTTGGATTAAGAAATGGCTTGAGTAACTTAAAAATCCTAATGATAAGAAAGGGAAATATTTTAAAACAAAACCGCGTTGGGGGAGATTAGTATCCTTATTTTTAGGAAAGTTTATGCTTATGTATGTTACAAAGATAAATATTACTACAAAATATCCATGCTTGCGTAAATAAAAGGAATTAAATATTATGGCATGAATTTATTATTACCTAAGATAAATAAATAACAAGGCATAACTAACATTGTAATTTTGAATGTTTTAATTGGTTTACCTTACCTAATCAGACAAAGATTTTAAATTTTTATAATATTTCACTTTACTAATAAATATTAATGAAATAAAAATAAAATAATAAAATGAGTATTTTTTCATGAAAACTACCCTTAATAAAAATAAAATTTTAATTTCTTATACGTTTACTAAATGAACATTTAAGTATTACCATTCCTCACTAATGTTTTATAGTACCATAATAGATACAATGTATTTATATATTTCTTGTAAATGTGTGCAATAAAAACCTAACAAGTGCGCATTAATTCAACAGAAAAACATTAGTACTCGTTTCTCGTATTTACATTGATTTGTGTTTTCACACAAGAAGAAGTAAAATTTGCATTTTGATTACTAATGCTCAAGATGGTGAATTCTATAATTACCCTTAGTTTTATTAGTATCGATCACGTATTTTTTAATACTTGAATCTAATGCTTAAATATTTAAAACTTACCAAGCAATCTATTCAAATACAATACCGATAACTGCACGCACTACAAAAAAAAAGTTACTCAAATCATTTCCCGGGCTAAATCCGAATGCCAGGGCTTATCTCTCCAAGCAGCCTCCCGAATCTATCACCATTGAGAATCTTCGGAAATAATTTCCCATTAAAAGAAGGAAGACGTCATTTCCCATAGAAATCTATAAGTGGCGTCTATCTCCCACTTGGATCTCAATGGGTGGCATCATCTCCACAGCGACAATACTGTCTGCATGCAGCTCTTAGCGAAGTTCCACGGAAGAACAATGGGCAAGCAGCCGAACACCCTCCCAAGTTTCACAATGGACTCTACCCTCGTGCCTCTAGGTGATGTCCCTAAGCTCAGAAAACGTGCCTAGTCGGGCTGTACCTCTATGGGATCTGAAGGCTTCTTATCGCTATGATTTCCTTTAAAGACGCCCTTTTGTGCGGCTTATTATATCCTGGCGGATTCCTCGTGAGAAATATTTATGACTTTTTGTTTTAAGTGGAAAGGGGGCTTTTGTGAAGTTGGAAGTGAAGGGATATGGGTGTAAGAACTTTAATTGATTTGGGGGTGATTTCCGAACACCGCTTCTTGTGCTGGGGAAATGGTGGGTTTTATTATGGGAGTTAATTGAATTCTTTGGTGATAATAGTTTTGGTAGAGATCATTTGAAGAGGTGATTATGGGACTTGGTCCGAATGAGTCTTTATCATTAGATCTTATTCTACAAGTACCTTTTTGATCGCTCTCTTATTGGTTTGAATAAATAGTTTCTCTTTTTTATTAGTTCCAAAGTTTCCATGAGATAATAGTAAAAATTAGTTTATTAGAATTTGAGTGAGCCGTTCTAATATTTATATTGTTATTAGTTGTTCAAACCTGAAAATAACTATTGCGAATTCGTGTATAATAAATTCGTGTTTTAAATGTCTTTAAGATATAGAATTCATAGCGATGTATAAAGTACTGTAACAAATGGGAATTCTATTTTAAAAATCCATAACAAAACTTCTCTTGTTAACTTAACTTAAACATTGAAATTAAGTTATTTCTGGTAATAGTAAATACAGATTATTATCATATCTAGGGCCCTTGACATAACATAAGCCCTTTGTGGGTCAAATTTGGCCCACAAGCTTTAGTTTAGAGACCATCTGCTCTTAATTTGCAGTGATTTTTGTAGTTCAAAAGTCTTTTATGTGTTAAACTATTCTAAACTAGATAAAAACATCTAACTGTCAGTTTGAAGTAAACCCAAACATAATTCTGAAATATTTTGTAAATCATTAATGACGTAACATCAACTGTGTTTAGTGCTCAAACGTTTTACAAAGCTACCTTGAATTATATATTTAATCAAAGTAGTTAAATTACGATTTACTATATTTAACCAATCAATATGTATCATTTGAAATGTTATAAAAAATGTTATTACATTGTGTTTGTCTCGTCTGAGATGGTATTATTGGAAATTTTCATGAAATATTTTATAAAGAACTCATGCGTTTGAAGATATTTCAAAGACGTTTCTTGAAACTTTTCAAATAATTTAAGCTCTGATATTCATTTTTTCAATAAATATTGCATCAGGATTGCTGCTATTTTAAATTCAAATATTTATCTGCACATATGCTGTGTTTAATCTAAAACTTCCAATTTGAAGTATCTCTATATCAATAGTCTCCCCCATCAATGTTCTAAGATGATAAACTCTATAAGACTAGTGTATACAAACTGCTCAAATGAAATTATTGAATTCATTATTCAAGATTATATAATATAGTTGTGTAGTGTGTTTAATCATTAAGCGTAAAGTGTACAAATTTGGCACATTACATACTTAAATCTATGGACACTTTTGCTCTTCAAACAACACTCTTTTGGATTAAAACTTACAACTCCTTTTTGTTATACCATTCATTTAAAACTCTATTATTTATATCAAAGCAATCAGCTTTATAAAAGTTATTCTCAATATTTAAGCTTTCGGTAGGATGCTTCTAAGGAAAATCAATTTAACTGCTATCCATTAAGTAACACGACCCATCAGTGTTTAATTGAAAGCTCATTTTAAGATTTCCTTAACAGTTTTAATCATTTTTGTATTTTTCATGCGAGCGCATAGCCGTATTAGCATAATTACAGTATGTAGGGACAAGCATTACCAATTATGGTTCTAATCTGAATAGATAGCTTTGAGGGTAAGCTATCGGAAACCATTTATTACGGTCAGCATTGTTCGTGACTAACAAAACCCGGCAAAATGGTTTTTCATGGTACGTCTTAATTTCTAGTTTTTACTTGTCTTTCAATTTATTTCCGCTACACCATCCTTAAGCATTTATTTATGAAACGGGTTATTATATTACCCTAATAATGCGTTTCCCGTTTTCTCTTAGACGCTGATAAAGATACCGTAATTTTTAAGTGTAGGTAAATAGGGTGTGTTGGTTTTTTGAAAGTAACCAATTTGTTGTAGGGTCAAGTATTTAATCGTCATCCACTGAGGCATTATTTTACTACAAAAGCTGTCGAAAAAGATCTTATTTTCAAAACAATAAGAAATTACTTGTTTTAACTAATTTTTATAAAGGAAAAGTTTATCCTGTCTTATTAGGTTTGATAGTATGCTTTAGGAAAAATATTTTTACTTTATTTTTAAAAATATGAAATGCATATTTATCCATTTATTGTCTCTAACAGAAATCCCAAAGCAACGCACCCACCTATTTTTAGGATTGCAATTAATAAGGTTTTCTAAAATTCTTTCATTTGTGCTATTTCCCTTACTCCTAATGATGAGAAAAAGTTTATTAGGTCATGATATTAGTCTTTAAGATTCATAATAATTTTTAAATTACATAATTATGATTTAAAATTCAGGGATTTTTACAGTATAAACTTAAATAATCAATTCAAATTTGTAATTATTTTAAATGGGGAGTCATTTACTTGATCACTTTTAAAGATTTACTTATTATAAAAGTGAATTATTTTAAAAATTTGAAAGAAAAGTAATTTTAAGTTTTTCCTTCTTCCTCACGCATTATTCCTTTTCTTAGAATTCTTTTGCAACTTTGTGTGTGTGGATTTTTTCTTTATTTAAAACAAAATATTAAGAATTTTTTATTGTATATAACCATATTTACTATACGGAAGTATTTACGAGTTTTTTTTTATTTCTATCATAGTATCGAAATATAGCTTAATATTTAGTCATTTTCTATTTAGGTATTCACAAAATAGAGAAAACAATTTTTTACTTTAATTACAAAGGCCAGAAGGGAGGTTTTTATATTAAACATAAAATGTAGTAATTTTTTAAAATCAATTCTTGTACGTTCCTTAAAAGCACAACTAGATCTAAAAAAATTCTTCCGAGGTATTTTGCAGCTTCCTATGTTAACACAGATCTATCTTTCACGCTGAGTAAGGCTTCTTTCAGCTCTTTATACAGTCTTTGATAAACGAAACTTGTTTAAAAATTCTTTCAACATTTCCATATCTGGAAAGCACCTTAAAGAAAACCCACGCTTCACCGAACAAACACAAAAATATGCGAAAAGTTTGAAGAACCTTACATTTAAAATGCATGGATTTGTAAAATAACTACCGCTTTAAAAGTAGTTCGAAAACAGGTTTTCCTTTTCACACCCTAAACTCCAAACTAGATTGTCAAACCCGAACCGAGTAGTTTGTCTCCCTCCTCCACCAAGTGAGCTCTAACAAGAACTACCGATTCTCCTTTTTATCTCTCCGTTTTTTCCTTAATTTTTTCCGCGGATTTTAAAAGCTACCGGAGTGGATGCGTGGGGTCTAGGTGTCTGGCAAAAACAAAAACTTCCCCCTCTATGTATGAGAGCCTGGGAATAAACAATTGATGTTCATTCCCGCGTAATCTGCGTAAATATTCATGAATTTAAACTCGCAATTCGCTTTTCACCTCAAATTGTCTCTCGCCGATTTTCTCTCCTGGCACTCTCGTTTATTTCATTTTTCGGAGTTCCTTTTTTTTTCCCTGGCGGAACGAGTTTAAGAAACCAGTTCCCCCTCAGATAGGGGCTCTCCCTGAATGCCCGCTGGGAAATCCGCGACTCCCCTATCTTTCTCGCTCGGACGCGGATTCTGAGTTCTCCCTGAGTTCTCGAAACAATTCCAGCCCAATTGAAGATACTCTGAGCAAAGTAATCACTTTAGTTCGGGGCACGTCAGTGGGTGGGAGGCAACCCGAGATTGGACGGGCTTATCAGGGGAGAGGAGTGATATTTCCCCCCCCCTCATCCCCGTTCTGAAAGTTTTAGAAGCGACGCCGTGATTCATATTACCCGTGCATAATTTAAGCGCGAGGTACGGGGAGATTATCTCTCTTGTTTAGTTGGGTTTCCTCCTTTTTTTTCGGATAGGGGTTCCTTCGCGATTAAGTATTAAAACTGTCAGATGTGCTCTGGGTTCGGGGATGCTAATTGAATGTGCGCTGAGCGCTAGTCGCGAACAATAAGCGCGATTATAGGTATATATACCCCCGTCCCCCTAGCCAGTTGGATTGTCACTTGACACCTTAACAGTAAGGGGGACGTTTTTTGGAATCTATGTGCTACTATTTTGAGAGGCTTACGCCTGAACTCAATTAGTGAGCGTTTCCTCTGTTCCCGCTCAATTGATCTCAGAGGAGTTAGATTGTGCATAATTCTTGCCTGGTGTTGTCTGAAAAAACATCGAGAGATAGAAAGTTTCGTTCAGTTTGTAAAGTTTGTTTTTAGTTGTTGTAATTTAAAACTAGATTAAACAAAACTTATTATCTTGAGATTACATTATCATACTCGTGTAAGTTCATACGATATGTGAATTCCCCCCTCTCTCTCTGTTTCTCTGATATATAAAATAGTGTTTCAATAATTTTTAGGAATTAGTTTATTTATATGTTTTTCCCATTTCATTCAAACTACTTTTATATGTGTTGAGGAGAAATTATATTAATTATAGCATACATGTAATACAATAATAGTATATTTTATTTACAAAGATCATTTTATCACTAAAATTTTTCAAAATGACTTCGATTCAAATACATTATTTATGTTCGTTTTATAAAAAGCAAATTATGAGTCAATTCCCCTTTATTGTTAGTATTATTTGTTTTAGTACGCATGCATGTAAAAAAAAGTTAATGTTATATGTTTTTGAAAAATGTAGGCAGTTATTATTCAAAAAATGTTTCATAAATCACATTTTATTGTTAGTAAAAAAATTGTAGTTCAATGCTTCTAAAGTGTATTTCAAATTCATTTGTTTTATTTGATGTAATAAGTGAATATAAATATGCTAGAAGTTTAACTGCCTTTTAAAGTACCCCTCTTATTAATTTTGCAAAGCCTCCCAAAAAATGCAGCGAATCCCACGGAAAAGCATGCTTTCAAAATCACCCAACAGAAAGTCATACCCTTCATAAAATGAAATTTATTAAAATTGAATGTTTTTATTAAAAGTTGGGCGAGGCGTATGTAAATAACCCGAATCCTCCCTTCCCGATCCGCATGTCCATATGTGCCCTGGAGATTCAACCCCTCTCTATTTGTTTTCCTATCTGGCAACGGCATAGCCACCCGATAAAAACGTGGAATGCGAAAATCCGAAGAAGTTTTTTCTACTTTTTTTCATATACGAGGGAAATCTCGTCACTTCTTTTTACGTTGCCCGAATCTCAACGGCAAACACATAGGACTCCGCTGTTGCCATGGAAACCATTACACATTTATGCTTCACGTGGTACAATCCTCAACCCACCAGTCCTTTTGTTTTTCCCGCTTTTCAATCGTTTAGGTAATAGTAATTGTTCCCACTGTCTGTGTGTCTTATGCATGTTTAAACAAGTATGACACTTAGTGGAACGAGGCAAAAAGGTAATTCTCAGGGATTGGTGGCAATAGAAATTCGCTCCTGTGAGACTGGTTAGGATTTAATATTCATAAGAAATAGTTAGAGTAATTTGTTAATGCATTAATAACTGAGTTTGGTGGATTCGAAATGCGTGTTCAACACTTTTTGTGAGTCAATGTAATGGGTAATAATTCAGTAAGCGTCAAACTTTACAACTGAACTTCATTCAGAGAGAGAAAGGAATATTTACAGGATATACCATACCGCATTATCATTTTTTATGTATGGAGTTAATTTAAGCTTTGTAAAGCAAAAATATGCATTGATAAATATTTTAGAAAAGTTTTCAACAATTTAAGTTACAGGAAATTTCCAAAAATTTTAAGTTTTCTTATTTACACTATGGCCTATGCAATTTTGTCTATTGCTTTTTTGGCACATATTATCAATAAAGGAGAATTATTATCAATAAAGAATCAAAAATATATTTTACAATACTCTTTTAAAGTTAGTTTATGCCTGCATAATAATAAGTTAAGAAAAATGAACCTGGTCCTCTTTTAATCTAAAATCCAAATTAGTGGTGATCTAGTATACCACTTATTGGTTTAAAAGTAAATCTTTTCAAATTATCAGGCAAGTTAAGTTACAAAAGAGGAAGTTTCCAGTAAAATCTTGGTGTGAGAAGACCAACCAGGGACAAAGAGTATGGGAATAGTGTATCAAATAAGTGCTGATCTTTTATATTTTAACTGAGTATAATTGTGGCCTTTTGGATTCAGAAACTTTTAATTAAGAAATATTTTTTGAAGAAGTTTTGCCATGAGGGAAAACAATAATCTAGTGTCCTATGTATTTGGAGAGGGAAAAGAAGGGTGATCTTCGCATTAAAAATAAACCGAAAGGGCCGAGATATCGAGTTTAATGGTGTGAAAAAAGCTTTTTGAGACGATGTCGAGGTGACTTTTTGCATCAGGAAAACCTCAACTCTTTTCATACGCGTATACAACTAAACAGTTTTTAAATGATGTAAGAGAGTTTGCCCTTCTTCTTCTTATCCGGAAAACCTCACTTATATCCCTACTCACTCATATTGCTAAACAGTTTTTTTTTGAGCTGGTGTCAATTCCCAGCCTTTGCATCCGGAAAACCTCAACTGTTTCTATACGAAAATGTTTTGAGCCCATGTCAAGTTTGTCCTCTAACAGATCTGAAAAAACCTCAACTCTACTAAACCAACTAAACTGTTTATCACACACGGCTTCTCTATTTATCACTTAACAAAGGCCGGGTACGAAACGTCCATTATTTCCGCTAATACAAACGCCCTTTGAACTTGAAAAGCAGTTAATAGCTTCCCGATCAATAATAGCCACGTCCAGTCCCTACACAACCTGACAAGTCCCAGTAAAGAAGAGTGGACAGGGGGGTGGAGAGGACTTCAATCTAATAAATTACAATGTTCGATCCGGTCTTTTGATCTCCGGTGGACATCCAGAGGATGTGATTTCGCTGATGCGCGTTCCAGCCCCGTGCAGCATTACAAACATGTTTGCGCATTGAAGCCTTTGTGAAGATGATGCTCTCACTCTTTTTGCCACTCCGGTTTTAATCTGGGAAGTGCATTATTGATTCATTTCATGTCGTCTCTTATTTCGAGCCCGCTCGAAATGCGCCCTTTTGTCGGCGGCGCGCAAAAATATTTCGTTGTTTGCATTCATCCCTCTGGAAAAAATAAGCCTGGAAAGTTTTGTGCCGCGAATAAATAATTTAAGCGGCGAATTCACGTAGTTCGGGTCCTAAACTTCGGTATCCCGTTGGTATGTTTGTGTTATTCATTCGAAATATTGGCGAAGAATGAATAACTCCGGAAAAGCAGCGCGAGTATTGATTTGTAGAAGTATGTCCTCTATTTTGCAACGTTAGTTTACTTTTATGGGAACCATGTCATTAAATCTATGGGGAATACTTTGTATGCCTCTTTTATGGGAATGGTATGGTTGGATAAAAGAGCGTTAAACGATTTCTGTTTATGTTTTAGACTACTTTTACGATTTAAATCTATATTACCTCGCAGGGTATTATGTGTAGTTCAAAAAACATTAGTTGGAAGAAAACCCATTCAAGATTTCTAACCAGTGTTAAACATATTGCAGATATAGACAATCACATCAGCAATATGTTTTAAAAGGATGACTTAAAGGTAACATAATTTTTCCCCCAAAATATTATCCCAAAGGATTAATTTTTTTTCTTAAAATACGTAATTACGATTCTTGAATGAACACATAAAATAAATACATTTTTTTGTAATGCCAGTTTTATTTCCAAATTATAGTTTGTAATAAAGTGTTCAAAGTTATTTTGAAATGTTTTAATTAAAAATATTGTAAATTTAAAATTATTTAATAAAAAGCTAAGATTTGAAAGTCAAATATTTCAAGTGTAATACATATTTCTATAATAAAACCTATGCAGAGTTATTATAACATTCATAAATAAGGTGAAATAAAACTTCGTCAAATCAAAATCCTCTCAACGCCAACAGTGTTCACCTTTCGGCTCTAATAAGGTCCCCAAAGTGGATCTCACACCATAGAGCATATCCAGACACAGACTAGGATTACCTTAACAGGTAAGAAGCGCCAATCCCATATTTCAAAGCCAAATCCTCACTCAAGACTAGCCTCCCATTCAAAATAAATTGGAGCAGCAACGGCAGCAGTGAGCAGGAATTAATTCCTAAACTACAGTCAATCCCAAGTTTTCGTTTATCGTGATAAACACCGTTATTTCCTAAGTATACCTGCGAAAAAGCGTCGCCAGATCCGGAAAAAGTGGCGGTAGATCCGATAAGCTCGCTTTGTGGTAGTGATAAAGCAACGTACCTTATGTACTTTTCTTTGTAATAAAATCGAGGAAGGAAACAGTTAAAGTGACGAACCATAAAGAAGGCTGCTGTTCCAACTCTTTTTACGAGCTTTCATTAAAACTTTAGGGACGAGAATCGTGCTGTGCTTTCGAATGCATAGATTTATTGCTTATTATCAACAACAGTTTCAACTCGAGGGTTGAAATTTCAATAAAAATATTCAACCGTATTTATTGGAAAAGACATAAAATGTTAGATGATTTTTATCTAAGCAGTTGTTGAAATCAGAGTCTGATTTAATTTAAAAACGCTCACCGAAAATCAAATACACCGAGTATCTTTTTTGATAAAGTGTTTATTTATAAATTTAGCTTCAAAAGTAGTCAACTTAATGAATAAATATTGAGATAGCTATCCAAACACATTTGCATGACTTATCCTACGCAAACATTTTTAGTTTTTAATATATCTGATGAAATCAAATGTAACTTTTTTTATAGTTGATGACTCCATACTATTGAATTTTTTTTATTTACTCGTTATGATTTTAACTTCTTTTAGAGGGGCTCAAATATTCAGTTATTTAATTTATATTTTTCAAAAATTACTAGTGTCATATTTATTTAAACTCTGTAATTTTTTATTTGTGTTTGTGATGCGTATTTAATTGAATTATTGCTCATTTTAATTTAACTAAGTTATAATAGCTAGTATAGTTGGAATTCTAAACCATATAAACATTTTGTCTTTCATCAAAAGACAAAAAACAATGCAATTAATTTTGTGATTTTAAAAACATTAAAATTTTCCATTCAATTACTAGAAGTAGTTAACTTTAACTAATTAGTTTATGCAGGAAGATATAAAGTTATTAAGTATATTACCTTTTCTACGTCTCGAAATTTATTTTCTATTCTATAATATAACAAACACTGGAACATTATTCATTTAATTAAATTAAGTAGTAGTATATGTTCAAAATATCTCAATAAAATTAATTTATTAACTTAATTTTAAACCTTATACTAGTTCTAATTATCCCTAACTTCAATGGAATAAAATTACAAACTAGTCGATTTTATGCTCAAAAGGGTTAAAATAAAAAATACACAAAGCATAAAATGCAAATAAAAGGGAATGAGGATTTTTTTTTGTCAAGAACACGTTCTCTAGAAATTTAACTTCCTTCAGAGATTAGGTAACTGCCGAAACGTGAAACCTAAAAAGTACGTTTTTTAATAGCCCCTAGTGTCATACTTAAGCTTCACCCTTTCCGATGCTAAGCAGATATCCCCAATTACCGTATTAATCATAGTGCATAGCGAACAAATTAGCATAGTATACCGCGGAGAGTCTCCGGAAGCGTAAGATATCATTACAAACCCTTAAGTTCTTACTATTTAATTAAGATATTCGACTTGGAAAATCAAGGAAGGATTCTGGAAGACCCCGCTTGGAAGACTGCGGGCAATAATTAAAAGAAAAACACCGCGAGGTAAAAAGAAAAATAGCAACAACAGGCCATATCTATTATTAAAATTAATTATACATGGGGATGAAGAAAACTAGAGAATAAAACAGTGCAGTAAAATCTCTCGAAACTTCTAAGACCAAAACGACTAATCATTATTTGCGCCCAGCATTCTGTTCTAGGGCATCATTAAGAAGGAAGGCTTGGAATTTAAGCAGACGAGAACTGAAGATAGGATTCTGCATGTTATTAAAAATGAAGTTGAGTATTTTTGTGAGGGTTGGAACACATACGTTTTTTGTTTAATGGGCTTTCTTTTATTTTGAATTCAACGGTAAAATCTTTTAATAAGGGAGTCATCGTGAGGTAGGTTAAGGGTATTAAATGTTTTTGTTTCGTTTTTGAGGAGTTTTAGCTTTGATATCTAAACTTTTTGGAACGGTTTTGATGAAAAACGCATCTTGTTCTAATTATCTCATTCGGATTATTTAGGTTTGAAAGATATTAAAGTATTGAAAACGGTTCTTTTCAAAGTAGAAAATGCCTTTTGATGAATATGAATATTCCCAATGAAAGTTTTCCTATTCATTTAACTAAATTTAAAAACTATAACGGCTAGAAGTTTCAAAATTAGATTATATTTTTCTTCGGATAGTAATCACCAATCTTTAAATTTAATTCAAAATATGTCAATCCCAAATTTACTTGATATGTTTAACTACTAAATTATTCTTTTTTTAATTAAGAAAATAATACAGATTAGTCTCGGCACGTATGGAGTGTTACCGGGGCTCTCCTTCTCACATTTATTATAAATAATACTTCTAGAAACATTCCTTAAAAACAAGTGATACGGCACGAAAAAATTTATAGCCGACAAAATTCACTTTCAGGGCAAAAAAATATTCATGGGACCCAAATTACCCCTCTTACGGTTGGGGAAATTCCCCTGTTCTCTCCCAGGTTTTGCCTAAGAATTCCCTCCTCTTGCACCGACGTGTTTTGGCTTAAAAACGAGTTCTTTCCTCAACTGCGAAAGTCCCCATTCGTCTAAATCAAAGGACTTATTCCCATTCCATCTATTCCTAGCCCGAATTCAATCGCTTTTCTTCAAAATAGACCGTAACAACTTTACCTCAAATAGGTCTCTAAACTTGCATCAAGAGGAAATACTTACGGGTAAGGTATGTATAGAAAAATTCTTCAATCAACTCTCTGTTACATTCATCTATGGCCTGGAATTTTGAAACTGGACACAACAGGCGAAAGAACCACATATCTTTCAGCTTGAGGCGACGGAAAGCTATCTAGAAAAAGAAAAGAGAAATTTTCTTTGTTGGAACATTGCCTTCTAAACTAGTGTATTGAGTCCTTTATTGGGTTTCTAGCCAAAAAACATATCAAACCCCGCTTGTTTTCCTTGATTCGCGCGAGGATATCTGTAGCTTTTTTTAGAGCCGAGTTCCACGAAATTACACCGAGTCGGCTGGATAAGAAAGCAAGTTTGAGAAATCGGTATTGATGACTTTTCTCGGTATCTAGATAAAAAGGACTAAAGAAGCTTGATGTAAATCTGTATCAGGCTTTGAGATATAAGTTTATTGATGGCGTTTGTATTCACGTTCATCTTAAAGCCCTGGCTGGAAAAGAATGAGGATTGAAAAATCAAACAACACTGCGATCTGTTTCGGCCATTCTTTATAATAGTTTAGTCTATACCGCCATTTTTAAACTATTCTATTCCTTATATTTACACTTAAGCAAACAGTTTTATGAAATTGTATTCAGCATTTATTTCTTTAAGTCTCTTAACACTCTTTTTTATTATTATGTATTCATTTCGACTACGTAATTTTTATAATCATATTCCCATACAATAATAAGCTGACTAAGCATTCAAAATTAATTTTAATGCGTAAAAATTCAACTAATAATTTTTGGTCATCTTTTTTTTTCTATGTTTAGGCTACTTGTTTCAACTTTGCAAAATATCCACTTATTTTATTGTTTTCGCTTATGTTTAGGTAAAATTGTAACAAGTTTTATCATTTTTTATCAAACTTTTTTTCAAGTTTATTTTTATCAAGTTTTATCACACTACATTTAAGTTTTAGAAAATTTAGAACAACATTTGGGAACGTATAATAATTTTATGGGTTATCGCATTTCTTAAAGAAAATATATTACTTAATCACGTTAAAACAAAAAGTAAGTCCTCGTGTGTGTTAAGGGAATTAAAAAACTTCTTAGAAACTGATTGATTTTGTTTAAATTTTAAAACTAGCCCGTTGTACTTAAATAAAAATAATCTTTCATAAAATATAAATACGTATTGTTTATTTAATTGGCTTATTTTTCAATTTCTTCTCTACCAGAAACTTAAGACCCCAATTATTGGTTGTAACCTCTAAAATAACATATATAAATTTATTACATAAGTACTCTAATTAAAAAATCGCATTATAAACTCTGAAGGAATACTATTTTTCTTAATGAATAATGATAACAATATACATTAACCCCTCATAAATTCTTGCTCAGACATTTTTAAACCTAAACCAAACACACTTCAAAATTAGATTAAAAACGATTCATTCAACAATCCTTGTTAGCATGTCTTTATTTAGTAATCCATGTTAAATAAAAACTAATACATTATTTTGCTTTCAAAAAGGGATATTACGTCTCTCTTTTCATGAATGCCCCCCTTTCATTCTTTTAAGTAGCTTCAGGTGTGGTCTTAGTATCCAGGAAAAACATTGCTGTTACTCTCAAGACTAGGTAACCAAGAGTTCGTGCGTAAATCTATTCCACTATTGATAAAACTAGTAGTCATTTCCTTGGTTGGCAGTGTAGACTGAAAATTAATGGTTACCTAAAGAACACAAAGAGAAGTAAGTGTATGTGGTTCTGTTATGACTAACATTAAAGTCTTCAAGGGGGAAATCTTTCAAAGAATGAATGAATGAAAAGACTGTACCTGAAACAAAAACGAAACAGGGGACTACTTTCTCTTTATTTACGATCTAGATAAAGCACTAACGATGACTGTTTTTATGTTTTATGCATTGGACCATTATAGATGCCCTCAGATTCATATCACAGTAGGAATGTATGTCGTACCTTTTTATCTCGATTTCAGTTTCCTTCCTTTGTATATCTTGAAATTTAGTCACGAAAAGGGTAATGGGTTCATTTTGAAAGAGAGTTTTTTAAAGTGTTGCTTTTTTGTGTATCCTTACTTTTTACTATCTCTGTTGACACACTGAGGAGGATTCACTTTTAAGACTAGAGGGTAGTTTTGAGATTCTTCAAAATGAATTTTCATTTTTTAGAGTCTTTAGAGATACATTTTAGATGTATTTTGCAATGAGATATTTATTCATTAAAGTTTTTGCTTAAAATTAAAGACAGGCTCCAATGAAGATAAACGTTTTTGTTGGAGGAATTTTGTAAAGATGTGGAAAACACTGTTTTGTTTGTTTCTAAATATTTAACCAGACATAACATACGAAGTCATACGACCGAATAGTTAAGACATTACTAAGCAAATTATATGAAAATTTTCACCTATTAACAATCTTAGTTTTGGTTCTTTCATACGTATTACATATTTTTATCATTTATCGATAACTTTTTGGTGCAATCTTTTCTTTAAATAAAAGATTTTGAAATTTTAATCTATAAAGTATTTTAACTTCATTCTAGCCATCCTTCTATAAAAATTTGTTTAATAAATTTTTCACAGTATATAATATTTGGATATTGTATTATACTCAACATTTTTTGCTTAGTATAAATATTGACAGTCGAGTTCTTCAACCACGTTGTATCAAATTATTACATATCCGTTGAATCCAAATAAAATCAACTCTTTATTTTCAATAATTATTATTTGAATTTATATAATACTTTAATTACAAGAATTATATAAAGTAAAAAGCTAGTTTAGAATTTTTTTAAACTTCTATTAATGATTAATGCAAAAGTTTTATCAAACAGTGTTATTACCTACATCTAAGTATATATAAAAAGAGGATTATGCGTGAATAATAATTTTATTCAACTTGCTTAAAGATATTTTAGATAAATTTTGGTTCTATAAATAAATTTTCCGTCCTTAAAAAATATTTTTTAGATACTTCTTTTTAGAGAAAAACGGATTAAGCTTGATTAAAATGCAGTTATTAAAAATTATACTATAACAAATTAACTTTTAAAGTTTGAACCTGTGTTAATATTTTTTTTACGTTTGTAAATCAATGCAATGTCGGGAAAACTAAAATTATTTGCAACCCCGTATAATTTGTAATAATATCAACCAGTGAAAATTTTTTGAGTTTTCAGAAGTACTTTATATTTAAATTCATTATCTTGATTTTTCTTGCTGAAAATTTAAGAACGGAAATCTTTCGTCTCTGAAATGAAATCGTTACTTTTTCCATTTATTTTATATCTCCCGATCATTAATCAAAGCACTTTAGAAGAATAATCTTTTTTGCGAGAATTTTTGCGTGATAAATATACAATTTATGGCGACATGAACTGAGTTCACAAAAAACTGTCCAACTGCTATTATTTATCTCAAAAATTCAAATCAAGAAAGAAAACACTAAATTTAGAATCTGATTCAGACATTTTTAATTTTCATTTCATTTGATATGTGAAACTATTGGAATATAAATGAGGTTATTGAAATGGAATTAATTTACCGGGAAAGGAGGAACTTATATTCTTTGTTGTTTTCCTTATTTAATGAATTAAAGAAAGTAAGAGGCTTCTTTTAATTTGTCTTTCCTCAGTTCATTTTAAAAATTTAGATTGCATGAAATTTCGATGTCTTATCTTTTAAAATGGCTATGTTACTTCCTCTTGTATCTTTTATTGCGATTAAAAGGCTGCGTGAGCTATCGGTATTTTTTTAAAGTCACACAAATGCACAGATGGTTTTGATTTAAACAATTTCTTCTTCCAATGGTTTATATTTAATAATTTAAATATATTTTTCGTGAATTGGATATTTATTTTTTAACACAGCGTTCAAAGACAGATTTAATGCTGAAATATTGATTTTTATGTAACAGATTTGAAAAGGCTCTTGGGTAAATGAAGTGGGAGGAAATTGGCATGGCAATTATTAGTATCTTTAACAGTTGTAAGAATTTTTAGAATCAGACAGCATTATTTTTCAAATGATTTAATTACCAAATACTATGAAAAACCTAAAAGATATCTTGAGTAACGGTAAAGAATCGCTTTTCTTTATTTCATTATTCCCTTTTTTACAAGTATCACATAATTGTATGCATTTCTTTACATAAATTATTTACCATTATTACTTATTTTTCAGTACTTTACTGGGTTTTTGTAATATTTATATCATTTTAAGGAATATTTAAATAATTCTCAAAGCAAATCACCCCGAATTTCTCCCGTTTAGCTTTCAAAAATATTTTGATGAAAAATTTTAACATTATATTTATTTATTTTTATTTATACACATTATGAAATTCCTCAAATCCAAAATAATCAAAGAGTATAAGTAAGACACTAGACATAGGATTGAAAAACAACAATACACAAAAGGGATTCAAAGTATTTTTTCTTCTTATTAAAATCTTTATTTAAAACCACTAATCCCCCCCCCTATACCGAATAAACTATCTGAATTTTATTGAGTTTAAAATCACTGTCTTTAAAGCTTACGTTTATTTAATTTTCCATTTTTCTCCTTTTGGAAAAAATTACCCATAAAAAGTTCAACCCAGAAGCAGACTTACTAAACTCCATTCAAATGATTCATGCCGGATTCCCTCGCAATACTCTCTTCTCTCAGTCAGCCGTTTCCCCTCTCTCATTTTTAATCTACTAAATGCGAATTTTTGGCGTCTAAACGCTAAAGGCCCGCATAAACCCTCAAAAGAAAGTCGTGCCTTTTTCCAGTTATTATCCCTCGCAACCGGAGAGGCAAAGAGGTAGTTTTCCTCCACCCGACTCTGTTTCAATGCATGCCGATAAGGACGCACATAGACTAAAAGAAATAAACCGCCAGCGAAAGTAACAACAAATTTAAGAGTGTTCCGTCTTGTTTTGTTGGACGGGATGCTGTTTTGCTTGTTTCGCATTCATGCGATAGTGTTTTTGGACCCACGGGAGGGTCAAGTCTAGGAAAGGAATAGTCTTACAATCGCTTGTTTTTTCTTTGTTTCGCACTCTGGGGATTCAAACCTATCTGCTGACTGCATTGTTGATTGTTGAAAAAAGGGCAAAAAGGCGGCTTCCATTTTGGGTCTCCGTCACTCGCCGGGTATCAGGGAGTTTTTTCCCCTTTTTGTCAATTCGCGTCCCCTGGATTTAACTTTTTGGGAGTAGGTGCATTACTCCTTCTCTACCTTTGAATGCTAATACGGGAGGGAGGTTGGATTTTGGGAATGCAAGGGGGGTTTCGGAAGGAGTAGTTTGGAGGGGGGAAGAGGCTTGTTTCAGGAATGCTTTTTGATGTCGCGTCATGTCGGGGTTGGGGAAAAGTGCATTATGATGTGCGGTGAATAACCCTTTGCGGAAGGAATTGTTTCTAGGCTTGGAACTCGGTGGCTCGAAAAGAAATTGATGTGATTGAAATTTAAGCTACAAGAGTTAACCAAAACAATACTTATCATAATAAGTTTTGATATAAATGGTACAGAATTTTCATTATGTATCATTTATAATAATAGGGTCGAGTGGGGGATAAATGGGTAGTGGGATAAACTGGGTATTTTTTGGAAATTGTTCCAATAGCACAGAATATTGTTAAATAAAAAAAACTAGCACATCTTAAGGTATCCGGGGTTACATGTTTGTACCATAGAATTACTAATTACTACTAATAAGTCCAATTCATGTTTTACAGTGGTTACACTGAGCTGAACTTTCAAAAAAGTAATTAATATTTATCACCACAAACCCGATTATTTTGACGTTTAAATGTCAAACGATATTCCTTTCATTCATTTCATTTCGATTTATTTTGCATAAGAAATTGTGTTTAAAGCAATTACCTATTTTACCTTACCTATTACCCTTTTCCCCGCTGTTTATTGAGGTCAAAAAGTAGACTGGAAAACACGAAATTTAAGAATATAAAAGAATGAAAATTGAATATTGTTGTAAATGATCCATTTGCACTTATAAAGGTAAAAACAATTCGGAATTGAAAAAATTATTTAGTGAAAATAAGCCCAAAATGAAAAAATAGGTCAAATCATGCCCATTTTCTCCTATAAAGTTTACTGTAACAAAATATTTTAAATAAAAACTTGATAATTATTTGCAAATTTGTTTAAAGTAAAAACTAATAGAGATAGCTAAGAGAACTGCATTATTTATAAACGCCCATTATCAACTAATTAGTAATTATTACTAAAACACGAAATATTCTAAGATGGAGAAAAGAAACATACACTTTTGAAATGCACATAAGGGATATCGTATTTGCGTCATTCCCACATTTGCCTCGTCTTCACAATTAAAAAAAATGAAAACAAAATATTTGCCATATTTAATTTTAGCTGTTCTTTCATATACTTTAAAAACTATTTCAAAACTTATTAGTATGATCTATCACACCAAATTCCATAACAATTCTGAAATAAAAATACACACAGACTCGGACTGTATCCACTACAGATATCAGGAGCATTGATAAAAGCTTCCTATGAAAATATCGAATTTAAAAGTTCCAATTTAAGTACAAAGCGTCACCATTCACCATAGCTAAAACTGGGAGTTCTAATAAATAAACGAAGCCTAAAGCGTGCCTATATTTCCCATTCCAATGCCAAGATTGTTTGCAACCTATTTGAATTAATTCAGAAAATGCAAATCTCTACAATTAAATTCCATTTCACCGACCTTCACTCAAAACACATTCTCCCTTTCACAAATTCATCATTAAAGACGTGTTCGTCACCAATAAAGTATCGAGCGAAGTTCAGCTTTGAAAGTCTTAGCAACGTCTCTTTTCAATTAATTACTTATCAGCAACTTGAAACATACGAACGAGGCACAGGATTCAAACTTATACACCGCGCAATTAATTATTGAATCTGTCGGGTTTCACAGACAGCAAAGACGCGCTGGAGATGCTTGCAGGCATGGGGAATGAAATATTTAGGCTGATGTGAGAAACTTTTTCTCCGGCAATTAATCTGGATGCACTTCTTTTCCTCGGTACAGGGAAGGTATGCTGTTTGAATGCGCTTATTTGTTATTTGACTGAGATTATGAGGGGTTTATCTGTCGCGTATATGGGAAAGTGTGCTGGCGTAGTTTCAATTCTTGTAGTGTGAAGTATCTAAAATGCATTCAATATAAATATGGTGTTGTTTTGTTGATTTCAATTGTTTCATTGTTCCGGAAAGTTTGTTGTTTGTATTTGCTCATTTGCGATTTGCATGATAGTTGTTAAGGATGTTTCAGTTGTGTTTATTCAAGGGAAGCGTGCAATTTTTGATTTTTGATAAATGGGGTATCAAAAATGCGTTAGTTAGAAATAGGTGCTTTATGCCATTTTTTATCGCAATTTTAAATATTTCAGAACAATTAATGTTAGGTACTAGAATTTATAATTAATACTATCTAACAACCTTACTTAAGAATACCACCCATGCCTTACAGAATGCTACAGTAATCTTTATTTATATTAGTCAATAGCACACACATAATACAAATTTTAAAGAGATAAAAACGTAATTAAGAGTAGTATTTATGAGGCAAACACAACTTTTCCTTACCTGTTTCTTACTTATATTTCAAAAACTTAAATAAATTTATCAAAAAATACATAAACGAATAAAAAAAATACTTATTAGCTTTCTAGGGGAAAGTCCCGTACAAACAGCCGAAAGAAGTTTACAATAAGAAACCAAGAATACAAACAAACAAAAAGGATAGACAAAAATAAAAGTATAAATTCATAACACAAATATACTAGTTATTAAATTTAACCACGGCACTATATTATTTTTCAAGAGAACTGGTTACTTATGATTGTTTACTATTGCTTCGTTTGGAAATTCAAAAATATATGTCAATGTCATCAATATTAATTATAAAATTAAAAAGTAAACGTTTAAAAGATGAATATTTCTCAGCATTTTGAATAGAAACGAGTAAATTATTGAAGATTTTGAGCACTGCATTTTAGGTAACTCTATTATGCACTCAAACTAATTGGGTTGTATATTGATTCCTAAAAGCACTTGATACTCATATTTGCTATATCAGTTTGTGAAACAAATATGTATAACAGTTTAACTAAAAAGAAAATTCAAAAACATTCGATGTTTGAAATTAATTCTAATTAGCAAATTACTATTAGGTTGTTTGTTTGGTTAATTAGCTAACATTTTAAAAATTGTCAACTGCATATCAATGAAACTGAATGTAATTTGATTTAGAGATTTAGAAGATATTACCTACTAATCAATCAATTGGCATTGCACAATGAGAGAAAATAAAATAGAACTATTGTTAAAAATTTTTTTTGTAATTTTCGAATACATTTTAAAGTTTCAAGTTAACTTCTGGATTTTGCATTAACTTCGAACAAAATTATTTCTTGGTACACAATTACGCCATAATAGTCTTATTTAAAACTTATTTAATTTTCTGAATATTTAAATCATTTTAACGAAAAACTGAGATACAATCATATTGCATTTCATCATTATAAAAATCAAACCATATCATACCACATGTAAAAATCAAAGCTTATAAGTTCATAACAAAAAAATTTATTATTTGCTGTTTTACTCACGGTTATATTTAACTAGCTGAAATGCCCGGCCTTGCACGCGTGGAGTGTATCAATTTATTTTTTTAAAGTTTTCTCAAGAATATGTCTAATTTTCTGTAACCGCAATTACCAATCATCCCGATGTTCCCAGTAGTTTTTCATATCCCGATGTTCCCGGTATTTTTTCCTTTCCCTGTGGTCCCAGTATTTTTTGATCCTGGTTCTCCCGGTATTTTTTTATATCCCAGTTCTCCCGGTAATTTTTCATATCCCGGTGTTCCCGGTAACATTTTTTATCTTGGTGTTCCTAACGCCTTTTTCATCCCGGTTCCAGCTATGTATATCCAACTAAACCCATCCTGTTTCGATGTTGTAAAAAAATTGTAACTTTGAATCCTAATAATTCTAAAACTCATTCGAATTTTTTACAAAACGAAACGACAATCTTTTTGTAAAAAATAATTGTATATGTGTGTAAAATATTGTACTTTTACCATGATTAGTTTTTCTTTTATAACGAAAAAAGTGTTTCGATTATTTCATTGGCTGCCGCGACACGAGTTAGATCATGAAATAATTTTTTTTGATTTGGCTTCGGGCCAAAAGTTTAAAAATGTAGAAAAATAAGCGTTTTTGGCCATAAAAACGGTCAAAAGAGGGTCAAGGGGTCGTTCTAGAACTTCGAAACATCGCCTTAATTTTAAATGGGGTGTTTTTACGCATGTACACCAAGTTTGGTGCAGATCGGAAGGAAACTGTATATTTGTATAAAGGACAAACACACCCAGCCACCCACAGACAAGATTTGACTTTTATTATATTAGATTATCATACTAATTAGTTAATTAGAAGCAATTAAATGCATCATAAACTTATTGATAAACTGTTATTCAGACTTTAAACCCGAAAAATTATCTAGCAATGAATAAAATGTCTAACACCCCATTTTTCTCACAAGAACCCCCCCAAGGTGATTAATCTGAACAACACCCCAACAGTTCTAGAAACAGACCCTATTTTAATGTCCCCTTAACAAGACTAATGTTTTGCAACCGAAATGCCTGTAACAAGCACCGATCCCTCCCGAGCAGTTGAAGATTCACTTCCCAGTCGCCCAGGTAATCCTCAGACATTTCTCAAACTAAGCGTCACATTTATATTAATAATCCTTCATTGGTGGGTGCCACCTGAAACCAATGCGCATATCATTAAGAAGCGGTCTGTCTAGTGAGATATCTGATGAAATCGCATTAAGTGAGTTTCGAAAAATTATTCCCGTCCTAGATGCCTATTCCAATGTTCCGTGATATCTCCATCTTCATAATGGTTCATTTCGTACGGATAAACGGAATATTGAATTACGTCTTGAGTAATCTTTACGAGGTGGGTTATGGGACCACGTGGATTTGAGGCGGGTTTCCGTTAATTGGACATTTCTTCGGTTGGGGTAATGTCCTTTAATATGCATATACGGGATATCGACTCTGGCTTTGAAGTGTTATGTTCTTCAAAGAATAAATGGGACCCACGGCATTAGAGCGCGTATTGCTTCACATGCGTTGATAAAATTCATTATAGGATTTATGCAGTAAATACGACATATTTTCAGGATATGAAAACGTCGCAAAATTTCGTTATTAGAATAAACTTTTTAATTTACCAAACCTATGCTGTATTCATAAAAGTAAGCGCATGATTTACATTGGGGTAGTTAATGAAGTCTGAAATGCCTTTTTCCGTCCTGGTTAATATCGAAGTATGATAAGTTTTTAAATAATATATATGTGAAGAAACTATTCTTTAAAACTGCTCAAAAACTAAGAAACTTGGTTTTGCTAAAGATATTTTGAGTTACTACCCGTTTCATATTTCCTATTCACACAAAAATGCATACAAATATTATATGTTTGTATAAATCAATAAAATAAATTGTTTTTTTTTTTAATATTGTAGTTTGTAAAATTTGTAGTTTCATAGTGTCATTATCACTTATATGTTCAACTATGTATCTAACACTTGAAGAGTCAAGATTCAAATACTTTTAGAACGAAATAGATATCTAAAAGTACGTTTTTTCAAATACAGGTTACCTTATATCTATTTTACCTATCATTAAATTGTAAAAATTATTTTCAGAATCGTTAGTAGAAACAATGAAATACTTGCATCACATTTTAAAATAATCATCTCTAAAAAAACCAATCTTCTAAAAAAGTATTTTATTTTAAGTTTACCTTTGTAAAACGATACTTACACCAAAGAAATCTCGACCTAATCTATGTTAAAATATTTATTTCTATGATATCCATAAATATATTTTAAAAACTTAAAAAACAACGAAAGCTTTGAGAAAGAAATTTAGAAAAATCCTGATATATTACATTCAAAACCTGTAAAAAAGATACTTCGAAACGCGACGAAAGAATCCGTACACAAGTTTCCTTTCTTCCCCAGCATCTCATTGTCTCAAAGGGCCGCGAAAGAGCGAGTCTGCCAGAGACAAAAACTGTAAATCTTTGATTGAGGTCCTCAAAGAAAAACTACGAATATTTTCCCAAACACGAAAACTCGCCTTATTTCTGCACGAAAAGAATCGGCAAACACTAAGACCGAAAAAAAAAAGCAAAATAAGGGACACCGACCGAAAAGTGGCAGTAAAAGTCGGTTAACACAGCAGTCGGTCAGACCTACTGCATATGCTACAAGGTCGATACATCCCGAGATTTCAAAACCTAACGATTTCGTAGCTCCTTCTCAGGAGCACCGAATGTAGGTGTTGAAATGCTTTGAGTGTTTTACTGGGTTATCTGGTAACGCAATACCTTGCGTGGGACATACAAACCCGACAAGATCAAAGTGGATGTCTCATGCTCTCCGAATAAAACTGATTTGCTGTTCGGGATACAAAAGTGGAATATCTAGAATGAACTGATTTCGAAACATTTCGTCTTCTTTGCACGCCAAGGAGTTGCTTGCGATATGTAAGGACGACAGCTTGCATCTTTTATTTACAAGCGGAGTTTTATTTTTCTGCAGATCTATCGTCTGTTCTATAGTCTTCTCGTTCACTGTGTTTGTGTTTTTAGTAACATTAGAGATGTAGTTGGGTGGAGTTTTTCCGTTGTTGTTATTTGCTATTGCTCTAGTTTCGAGGGTTCTTTGTTCATTCACTTTAAAGGGAAGTGCAAGTACTTTCTTCCATTGCTATTTAAACGAATGTTTTCTTCTTCAAAGCATTTCCAGTTTTATGCTTAGAAATTGGATTCAAATATTTGTATTCATTTAAAATTTTTACATTACTATATTTTAATCTAGCAAGACAATTTACGCATAAGGTTTTTTATTGCGCTATTTAATAACTGATTATGGAAAATTCCATAAGTAGGTGTTTTGAATTTCTATAGTTCGTCAATTAAATGTCAAATACTCTTTAAAAATACTTATCTAATGTCATTTTAAAAACTTTAAACGAGTATTTGAGCAACCCTTATTATAATTGTTTAAAAAACGTTTTCCCTTTTCATAAAACGTTTTGAAATCCCTGCTTAATGTTGCATTTTCTTCAAAATATCGGTCTAATATAACAATAAACCACGAAAATAATTTTTTCTTTAAAATAATTTATGGTTCTCTCAAAAATTTAACTCTCATTAAATTATAAAATTTCGTAGGACAATTTAGTCTTCCCATTAAAAACACATTTAACAAAAAATTTCTAATGAAGTCAAAATCCATTACCTGGAATATAACCACAGACAAATATAAACAGGTCAGAGGGAAAAGTACTAAGAAAATATAATGGTAAAATAAAACTTCAAATAGAGTGTTTAACTAAGTTAAAACAAAATTTAAGCCAAATAAAATGTTGGTTGGATACATTTATCAACTTCACTCAGAAAATGATAAACATCATTTATAAAATGAAACAATTCGAGATTAAAGCAATTTCTCTGTGATTTTTCTTTAATGTTACGAATGCATAGCATATATTAATTCAGTTTAATAGCATTTATCATATATTTTTTAAAACCATGTTACATTGATGGATGGAGAAAAAACTAATTTGATTACTTTTCGATTGATTAAAATCATGGTTATTACTCGTATTGCTAGAGTTCTTTGAGTCAAAACAATACTAAAATATATATAACAACGAATGATATCAGCAGTAATATGAACTCTGAAACAGCGGCACAATAAAATGTATCATACCACTGGATATGGCTAGCCTTTAAACCTACCTTTAACACCACAGGTGTCAAAGGTAATTTATTTCCTGCGGCTCCCAAAAGTCAGAGCAAGTCAAGAGACAATCCATCAATGATGTCAAGTTCACTAACTTTATTTTGGGTGATGTCTAATTCTTTTGACTATTTCTGAACCTTAGTAAGTGATTTCAACAACTAATCTTAAATTGCTACTCTATACCATGTTCTTTTTTATGAAAAAAGAACACTCATACAATGTACAATAACGGTAAACGGCAAGGTTGTATAGAAGTAGTATATATACTTCCATTTTATAAAAGATAAAAAAAAACTGATTGTATCAGTGAAATCATTTCCACAGAATATTTATCATGTACAGCCTAGCATTTATTATTTTCAATAAAATGTGTTGTCGTTGTGAAAGAAATTGCTTTTCATTCGCATTAAACACAATATTCATCATTTGAAGTCGTTTGAACTTGTTTTTAATAAGAGTAAAAACAATGATTGGTTTGCTAAATACATGGGAAAATTGCTTTAAAAGTTATTAATAAATTATAGGACTAAATTTTACTTTTCCATGAAAGTTGTTAATAAATTTAGATATCATATGGTGATGAAAGCTTCATCGCAATATTTAGTTAAATTTTGATATTTGTAGTTGATAACTAAAAAGTATATATATTTTCTGCTTTAAATTATATCCATCTTGTAATTATATTAACCAAACGTTATTCTCAATAAAAGGTAAAATTAATACTTGTTATTAATAATTAATTATGTGAAGTTAAGTAAAAATAAATTAATTTTGATTATTTCAGTGAATAAGATTTTAATATCAAAAACGAAACGATTGCACCACGATTAATGTTGGTATTAATAGACAAAGTAAAATAAATAATTTTGAAGGCATTAAAACATTGTAAAGGATAAATATATTTCTTCTAGCACAGATCTGTTTTCCCAAAAAAGAGTCAATATATGTATTTTTAGTAGGTATATGTTATTCATTTAACCCATGTTTGTAATATTATATTTAACTAGTCAAACGTTTGACCAATTTATTGATAGGAATAGCAAGTTTATTTTCGTAAGAGCGAAAGTTTTATCTATATGGCCTCTGTTTCCACCACACTCTATCATTTGACATTCTAAAATAAAACTGAAAGATCTTGCAAAATAATAAAGACGAACTCCCTTAACCTTTTGGGCCTAGAAAACCCACACTCGCTTCCTGCCACCCAGCCTGGATCCCTCACTACACAAACAGCAGCCTTCCCTTCCAAAAACACACCACCCCTCTCGCCATTGAGAAGTTGCATCTGGGGAGTATTTTTAATCCCCACTCGACGCCTGGCCCCAGTTCCAAAAGGGTGTCTAAGTGCTGCTGGCCGCTATTTCGAGCCTCCAACGCGTTTTTTCGACGCGCTTTATAATCTGCGCCCCGCCCCAATTATAGGAAAAAATGCGTTCCCCCAAACCACAACCAGTGGCATTGTTGACTTTGCCCGCCCCGCTGGCTTATTTATTGGAATATCGGATCCCCTAATCATTGACATCGTTAAAACTATATATGGCTTCCTGGATCGTAACCCAGAAGCTTCGGTTTATTGAAGAGGGTTTTATTAGGCCTTGCGCTTGGGAGGGAAGGTTTTCTGGCCAGGGGACTAAGGAATGAAGCGAGAATAATGGCGCAAGATGCAGATATAGCCTTAAATCTATATTATATTTTCAGCTTACACTTGAAGGACTATGTTGAGAGTGTGAGAGTTTAATAACATTCATTTTCCAAAATCGATTGTGTTATACGGGTTTATAGATTGACACATCAAGAAATATTAATAATAAGTGAATCCAGTTATGATTAAATAGATAATTATGTGTTGTATTCAGGAGTATTTTAAATTTGAAGTACAAACTTGGATAGACTTTAATAGATAACTCGAATATGGCTTTGAATCACATATGAAACAGGGGAAGCAATCACACTTTGAAAATTGCTAAAGTGTAGACCAATGAGTCGGCAACTGGCAGACCACGGGCCACATCCGGACCGCGTGAAGTTATTTCCTGGACCGCCAAGAATTTTCCTTTGGAGTGAATAATTAATTAATAAATTCACGTTTTTATATTGTTAGAATTAGTATGAATAATTAATGAACATTGTTAGAGAAAAAAGTTAAACATTTTCTCGTAACCTGCAGATTTTAACTTCTGGGGTAACTAAAATCCAATTAATCTAGTCTGTCTTTCCAATCTTCCAATAGAAAGGGGAACCGCTCCCACTACATACGCTCCTGATTTCGAGTTTTATATAGAATCAGAACCACTTGAATACTTGGGGGTTGCATCCCCAAAAATATATGGACGGTCCCTCCGAGACGTTTAGTTTCTGGTAAAAAAAAAATAAAAGACTTATTTTTTCGAATCACAGCACTGGTTGTAGCATGTCAATTTGAATATGAATATTTTGAAAATCATTAATACATATTCTTAGCACAACAAAAATACGTTAGATTTTTATATTTTAAGGGTCAATTTTCCAAAAATTCCCTGGGGGAAACACCCTTTTCAATACAAAGCTTTTAAAAATTTACAAGCACTTAAGAATGAATTTAATTTTAATGTTTTCGATTCTTATAATGTAATGCTGAAATGAAAATTTATTTCTTCGTAGTTAATAAATCAAGGTTTTGCAATCCTTTCAGCAAAGAATCCTGACGATGTCCATTTTTCCTCCTTGAAAAAACTTGAAAAAAAATTTCAAAATTTTTTGGATTTAACGTAACTTGCTGACCCCTGGGGAAGACTAATATTTCAAAAGCCAATGAAAAACGCTATTGTGAGAAACCAGTTGGGATAAAAATAAAATTCGATCACCAATTTTCATGCATTACCATATTCTAAAACTTGTTAAGTTTTTGTTTTGAACGAGAATCGTCATTTCGATGTCACGTTTTAGATTGCAATGAAACTGAATTTGCTATAATGTTATCATCAATCTTTAATGTGCTTGATGGTATACCACTTAGAATCGTCTCATTTTAGAAAAAAAAAATATTGCATGAAAATTTTAAGCCTTTAAATCAAACAGTTTTACCATGTATAGTTCAAATTAGTTTTAGCAAAACATACACTCCGTTGTTTTTTTTTTTTTTTTTTGGTAACGAAAAGTGTGAGTGAATAAGATAAAGCTTTTCCCCCAAAGTATTCTACATTAGAAAAAGATAGCTTTAAATTTATTGATTGGCGCAATGGTTACATTTAAAATCATATACAACTTTTAATTCCCATTTCATCATAAGTAGTTATTAAATGAATCAGAGGTAGAAGCAAAGCGAACTGCCTAACCCTCTAGCTGCTTTAAACTTTTGTAATTAATTTGGAACATTTTCAAGATCCCCTACTGTTAAATAATCTAAAGTCCCCGTCGCTCACTGTCTCTCTCTCCCATTTACTTTCCAATATTGACAGCAGTTAGACACACGAAACACTGTGTACACGAAGCTTCAGACGAGGATGACTTTATTTAAATGTTTTCTACCATCAATTTACGATTCAATTGAATTCCTAATGCTTCTCCATCAATTGATGTGATCTCTCAAATATTGAGTTATTCTTTGAGCAAACCTATGGTTTCTTTGATAGATAATTTGTATTTACACAAACGCCAAACATACTTTAATTACGTCATTTATTTTATTCAGAAAATTAAATATATTATTTAGAAAAATTAACGATGATTAACCATGCATACATTTTTAAGTTGTGTTAACCTGATGTAATAATAAATTGTGTTTATGCAAACATAAAAATCATTTTTACAATTATGTTTAAATGATTAGAACACAATAAGGTGTAATAAAGTATATTTATAAACGTAATGTTATGAACTATGAGGTAATTTTTAAGACTTTATATGAAATAAAACAAATTATAAAATATATAGTCAATGCTAATTAGATTAATATATTCGTCTATAATTTTTATTATCTTGAAGCATTCGAATTTTTATTTCTTTTAAAATTGATTATTCTTCATTTTACTTTTACAGATTACCATTCACTTTAAATATGCCTTATAACACAGAAAGAATTTTATTTAAAGATATTATGTAAAGGACTTTTGAACTAATTGAAAAATATTCATCATAATACCGTTAGAAATTCAGTTAACTATCAAACTTTTAAGGGAATTAATTAATGCGTTAAATTAAAAATTACAGAAAAGATTGAATAGTTTTCAAAATCTAAAGTTTATTAAATGATTAGTTTTCCAAAATGTCTTTTATTTAAATACATGCGTACGTATTAGATCAAAAACGTTTCGAGTCTTCAACATATGAAGTTTTCAGGGAGTATTTTTGAAAAGAATGTCATCTAGTATTTCTATGGCAAATTTCCAAGGCTTCAACTTTTCCAGCTTGCTTTTCGTTTTCCATGACTTGACAGTTTCGTATCTTTATTCATTCGAGCATTAAAGCATTCCTACTTATGCTCAACAAGTGGAAAATGGAATAAAAGTACGAATAATTCTACCCAGTTGCTTCTCAAATAGGCTTGGATCAACAGTGAGTGCAGAAAAGTTACCGGAAAAATTCAATGTTTTGACAAATCGTTTTTAAAGTTTCGTCTCCGTCTACAATTGTATGCATTTTTGTACCTTGAAAACCGAAGTCCTATACATTTTTATATAAAGAATTATTTGTCAATGGGTATTGTATACTTAATACAATTTATTTACTTGCTACTTTTTGAAACACGATTTTAATGTCAACAACTAAAATACAAATTTATGTTTAGTTTACTACAAGTAAAATCTAAACGTTAAAAGGACACTTACGAATAAGAATCTTTAACATTGTTACTTATTATCTTTTTGAAGTCTTATTTATTCCCTCACAGTATTTTGGTAAAGTATCAAGTGCGTATACTTTAAAATTTCTAACGAAGTATTTATTTTAAAGTAAAATTAATTCAAAAGACAATTTTTATTGTTTAATAAGTTTGAAAATCCCTCTAGTGATGATTAAATAATATAAATAAAACCTAAATTTTAAATAACGTTGTTGAGTAAAGAATAATGTTTAGTTTAGCTTATTTAGGAACTTTTTTGTTTTGGATTTCTTAAAAGTTACAAGACAAATTTTCCAAATGAATCTGAAGATCCCTATCGCAATAATTAGTTTTAAATTAAATAATGCGTGCGAAAATAATTACTAACAAATTCTTTATTTTATAAGTATAACCAAAACTTTACTTTCAGTAATCAAATTAGAACAGATTATGAATTCTTTTATCTATGCATCTATCCTATGTTTTCTTATCATTTTATTCCAAACTAATTTTATTTCTTGTATTTCACTTATCATATAATATGTCAGTAGATTTGCCTAATAATGTTTAAATTTTGATTTTTTTGTATTAGGAAAGTTTTCTTTTAATATTTAGCATAGACTGACATTCTAGCAGAAGACAAAAGAAGGTAATTTCTTCAAAGTATTATACTAGGAACTTCTTTCTTTAAGCGTTTGAAATAGTTTAGTCTTTCTTCGGATTTCAATGCATATAGTTTTTAGTTTTTTATTATTTCAGTATTAATCTAATTATGTCTAAGCCCTTAAAATCCCAAAAACCAAAGCCGAAGTTCTTATTTTTGAATGCATAGAGACAGCGCAAAACTAATTGTGTATTTTAGTTGAACCTTTGTGTAGTATTTAATTTTTCAGTAAAAACCATTTTATTACAAGTGCACTCAACACTTAGAAAGTAAAGGTTTGATTTTGATTAATCTTATATTCGTATATTATATCACCCTTTTTAGTAACCATTTTAAACCCATCGATATCTATTTTATTATAACTGACTGAAATTTTAGTTTAACTTATTTGATTTCCTTATACGTCTTGGAATACGAAAAAGGAAAATTTAACTGCTTCCACTTTGGTACTAAGGAATAAAATTTGATAGCTCAAATCCCATTTGATCTTATACAGTTTACATACCTCCATAAAAACGGGTCTTCTTTAAATATTAATTTCTATTTCTAAAGCCTCAAAATGGCCAGCACTCAACCACATTAAATAATAAATATCAAACCCTAAAAATAATTTATCGTTTCGCATTAAAGACCCCGAACACCCAATAACACAGGCTCTATATATCAAACTCCCATTAAAAATTTTATGAAAATATTTGAATTTTACTCACCAGCCTCGTTTGATAGCCAAGGTATATGAAATCCAGCTTTATTTTGGCTGGCTTTATCCTGCCATTTTATTACCTCGATTGACAGACGTGATACATTTTGATACCCTCTGCTGCCTACGATTAGGAAAGAATGCTAACCGTGATTACTTTCAAAAAGTCATTACTCTACCTCGAAATGCTTAATGTCGCCAATATTGCTTACTCGTCCCATAAATAATAATAATGCTCGAACATTCCTGCTTGGGGCGCCATTTTTCTTTCTTTGATTCTACGTTCGGTAGCAGCTTTGAGCGATTTTCGGCAGCCGATTTCATTTTGAAATGGCTCCTCCAGAATCATTTGATCCATAATTATACATTTATTTTGCATCCCCCGAGTTCGGAGCCTGTAATGAACTATTGATAGCACTTTAAAACAGCGGAACTATTAGAGATTTGTTTTTTGTTTGGGGAATATGCGTAGATATCAATTGAAGAAATCAATTGGACCTGTACGTTTAAGGGATTTGTTTCGAAAGATGGCAGTCTACTTTCCAAAACATTTCTATGGGTTTTTAATAAACATCTCTGAATAGGAATATTTTGATGGCTATGATTGATTCAACTTAGTTTCAAAGCACCGATTATAAACGATTGCCGTTTTAAAAATTATTAAAAATGATGCAAATGTTTTATCTGGTGGATTGTTTTCCAATATATTTATCTCGGTTTGTTATTATGTTTGAGCACACCCCGAGGTTTCAAATTTTTTGAAGTATCTACACTACTTGGAAAGTCATCTTTAACTCAGATTGCGAATCTTAACAAGTGCGTTATCTTGATTATTAAATAAGCACTATATATTTGAAATGTTTCACTTTCTCCTACAAAAATTATGAATTAAAATAAAATTACTAAGTTTTTCATCCTGAGATTATTTACCACGATAGATACTTTAAATGAACTATCAATGAATGTAATTCCACACAATCATCTTCAAAACCATAACATCATTATTATTTATCTATTGTATCAATGAAAGTGGATGTATTTCGAAGCTTTCGATCTGAATTTTTATAAATCGAAGAAAAGCTTCTGGATCTACAGATTCTTCACCATGTGTGTGGAGCCCTATCTGGAGAAGAAAAATTGAACCAGGCGGATAATACGTTAAAGTCGGAAGAAAGCATTGTAAATGATCCGATGGATCTACCAAGTAGAAAATAGCTTAGAAAAGGAATACAAAGCAAGGGGGCATATAGTGGAATTAAAGAAGAAAGAAAGGAGTTGATCCGCCTTGTTACTTTCCTTTGAGTCATGGATTTGTTATAGGAGTTTCGGATTGTACCCGGCTTACATTCAATACGCTATGCATTACCTTCAGCTTGTTGCTATTTTCCAATGCAATCACTTTCTTTTCGTCTTTTTAATCATTGATGAGTATTTTTTGTGTTTTTTGGGAGGTCCTTCTATTTTGAAAGCAGAATAATGGGTAATAAATAATGTTTAATGATTCAAACAGAATTTTTAAAAATTATTCACTTATTTAATATTATATGTAATTATTTCTATAATAATTTATAATTATTTTCTATAATATATATAGAGACCTTAAAAAGCAATTATTTTATAAGTTAAATTCTCTTAAAGTTAAGTCTAATATTACCTTTTATTTGCTCATAACTACATAAAATGCTTAAGATATTGTTATTTACATATTAAATTAATTTATAAAAGGTTATTTTGCTTTCGAAATAAATTTATGTAATCTGATAATTTTTGTTTCTCTTATAGGTGAGTACAACCATTTTCTAAAGAAATTTGTCCATTAGAAGAAGTCCAGAAAAGAGTCCAGGCTCCTGACTAAAATTTCAACAGGTGAAATCTTCAATTTTTAGAACAAAAACTAGTAGGTACATTAAAACTAACCAGTATAAGGAAAAGTACATAAATATAAAAAGTTTACCCTATTCTGCTAATGTTAGAACATAAATAATCATCTCTCATCATCAGCACAATAATCTTAACAGAAAAACAATGGTGGTACTTCAAATACTTCAGATGTCGTAACTCAATTTTCCTTCCTAACAAAAAAATGTACCTTAAAGAAAGATTTTATTAAATTACCACTCATACAATATTTTAAATTTTGAATAACCTATTCAAATTACAAAATATAATATGATAAATCACGAAACAAACCTAAATTTACGGATGAATAATATCATCATTGATCGTATTGAACTGACAAAAGCTAAGAAATGTCATCATGATCATCTAACCAAAGATTTGGCGCAACATAAATTACGTACCTCAAATAAAATTTTACCCAAAACCAGCAACTACTCAAAGTCAAAAATAACCCTATATCTTGAAAAACAACAACAGGTACATAAAAATTCCGTATTTAACCCTCTCCTTTAGCACGAAATGGCCCTCCAAACGACAAAAAAGGGCATAGAAAAACACGGGCATAGGTCACCTGCCATTCCCACACTCATGTCACTTTTTTCACCCACTCGAGTGCAAACGGCCATGTTTTAACGCCCCATAAACACGTGACATTTATCCCAAGGTTTTCCTAAATACCCGTTTTTTGCCCCATTTAATGTCACTGCAAAGAAAAATATTCATAGCCAACCTTTTCGCAGTTCTGCAATTTCCATTGATAGCGCTCTACAATTTGAGAGCAGCTCTACCAATTACGGTGATAGCTCGCTTTCATCGAAACCGTTAATTTTTTGAATATTTATTCTTCGCAGCTGCATCTCTATTTGGCCGCTTTGAGTTTTTCCGCACGTAATGAATTGCATGATCAAATTTTGGCCGGAAGAAATCGGATATCTTTGCGTGCTTTTGTTATTAGGCTAGGCACACAGTTTCCGATTAAATGTTTGCTCTTAACTAGCCATCTGGAATTTTCATCACGTTCTTGGTCCATAACTTTACACTTCCCCCGTGTTGTCTGGCCTATTTTTTATACGCTGACTTTAATGGATGGAAGTTATGATATTTTAATCTCTCCAAATCTCCCGCAACAAAAGAGAATTCTTTGGCAAAGTTTTTACTGAATTCTAATCAGGGTATTTTGAATGGATCGGTTTCGTTGGGTTTTCTGAACCTAGCGAAATAAAATGGTTTCTTGATAAGAAAGCTTTCATGAAAGTTTCAATGTCTATTTATCTAAACATATATTGGTGCTGGTTTATTAACATGATTAAATTATGTTTCTTTTCAATAAATTAACTTATTTTTGACAATACTTTACTGGCTAGTTATCTATTCTTAAGAAAGATATGATGAATTTATTTCCTTTATTGTTAAATGTAAATAATTATTATCGTTTTGAAATATTTACAAATTCTTTGCTTTTAAGATGATTGGATTGAAATTTTACGGTTTGTTAGACTGAATGTTCATAAATATTTTTACAAAAAGCTAATCATATGAAATAAATTTCAAACTTTAATGTGATTAAGAAACACAAAATAACGTTTGGCAATAGTATTTGTAATCACTTCTTTATTCTTAATGACGTATGTCTAAAAATTTTGATAATATTATGGGAATTAATTAAAAAGTTAGTACAATAAAATTTAGGACAGATGAATTCACTTCAGAAGTGAGTATTTTTTGTATGAGGATAAGTGACTAATTTTGGTACAAAAGTGTAACAAAAATACACAGTAATAAAATCCTATAGTACAATGTCTCATTGTTAGTCTCCATAAATCCAGGTTTCAACATTTCCAATAACCAATCAATAACCTTCTTTTATAAATCTTCACAAATAACGCAATAGCTATTCCCATACAATACAATAAAGTGCTTGTATACTTAGAATATTTACAACATCGCCATCTTATTCGTATTCCTGGCAAATCCACCTAGGAAATTACACATTTCGAAACCCCAAAAATTCGAACACAAAATTTACATGCAGAGGAAGCCCTATCTCCCATCGGAAAACACTTCGCAAAACTCGAACCCGCACATCAAGCATGCGAGACATCCTCCGTCTCGAGTGTCTCCTGTAAACTTGCCTCAATCTCGCCCTCCCCTCTTCATTTTTCACCACAAAGGGGCGAAAAAATACGGCCCGTATCTATCAAGCGAATTCTAGTTGATTTGCAAGGCACCTATCTGTCAGCCTAAACTAATGGTGACAGACCTATGTCCCGCACAGGATAGCAGAGGTACTATTTTCCTCTATCCCTATCCCACAGCGAACCTGAAAGACTGAACACTTGATCTCAACCCATGCATTTACCTGTCAAATCTCCGACGATGCATCATCTTGGACTAGAGGAAAAATAGCGCTACCCACTAATATTCCACATTATATTTCTTATCTTTGTTTTATTGGGTTTTGTTGTGCCATTATATGGCGCTTATGGAAATTTATTTATTTGAGGGGAAATTCGGGTTTCAGGGGTCCCCTTCCTGAGTATCCTTAATGTCAAATTATTCGTCCGCCTAAAGTTTGAAGTTTTGCTGCTGTTGTTCTTTCCGCCATTTTTTCCCCGTCGCTCTTTCAGAAACTTGACGAAGCGTTCAGAGGGAAACCGAAACTGGGGATATCCGCCGATCGCATCTTCATTATTCGCTTTTTTTCTCCCAAGGAACTAGGCTCAAACGCTGTAAAATTGATTTTCCGATAGCCTTTTTTTTCCCTGCCCGGATGAGCCTAAATATGTTAAAAAATGCGTCAACGGTGTTCTGTTTCGAAATTCGGAGCCGCTGTTTTTTGTGCTTGGAGCAAAAAATGCGCCGGAGGGAAGTTTGTGTGGGGAAAGGTGCACTGGTGCCTTAGGAACACTATGAACTGGAGCACTAGGAACCAACAAAAATTTGTTTTTCCCCATTTGAAAGAAATCAGACCTTCGGTTTATGGCTTGAATAAACACAGAGTTGGAGATCTTCACATTGAAATAAATTATATTTTGTCCTATATTACGATCTAAGTGACTAAAAATTCGAGTGAAGTCAAGCAGCTAATAGCTTAGCGAGATTGGATTATTAACAAGTCCTAGCCTTTTGTCTTAAGGAGTACCTTTCTATTCTTATAAAAGTAATAAATATCGAGTTTGAGCTGTTATTTGATTTTGATACCACATAGAAAAATATGTGATAAGTTAAAAATAACTATTAAAAAAAGCTTAACCTTGAAAAATAAACTTTTTTAAAATGTGAATCACTTCAACAATAAATAATACATAGTATGTTACCTACTTTATTACCTCCCATAATAGTGTATAGGTTATTCATGTACCGAGTTTATAACTGCCCCAAAAACACCAGATTTTTTGCAATGAGACATACTTTAAAACAAACTATTAAATTAAGTGATAGTTTTTTATTATTAGTAAGATTTTAAATTAGTATTCTAGATTACACTCTGTTTTTTACAGTTGAACTAAAAATTTTCTTTAACGTGGTTTAATTTTACTTATTGAACAAAAAAGATAAAGTTCTTAGTTGTCAAAATTTTGATGGTAAAATCTTAAACTTTGAACAGTAAAATAAACTTATTTCGCCGTCAATAATTAAAATACAAACAGCAAAATTGATGTGTAGAGCTGTGTTAATTTCAAAATGTTTAAACGTAAAATTTGAAAGGTTTTCATTTTTATTGAATTAACCTACATATGAGATTATTAACTATGATGCTAAAAATAAACTACATTTTTAATGGTCAAATGCTACCTGAGAAAGGTTTGTTTCAAATATTTAATGAAATATTTGAAACTAATTCCCGGTGGTTCTGGCAAGCAGTTATTTTATTAAGACCCAAATCAATTTTACCATTTTACAAATCTGTAAATAGAAACGATCATTTAAACTCATCGTTTAACACAACTCCTTCTCATTGAAATTTTGTAGCAAAATCTAAGACGCATAACACAAATTTGGAAAGAAAGACAACTCAATAGTTCGCAAACCGCTGAGCCAAACCCAGTAATATATCCAGTTTGGATTCACAAATGGGTCTTTTGAAGGACCGAAGGTTCATTGCACAAGTTTCAAAGCCGATGATCCTCCCTATCCCTTTCAGGCCTTAACGGTCTGAATTTCCATAGGGGGAAATGCAATCTCAGCCGGTGCAGGGTAGAAAGGGTTAATTAGCTTAGCGATAACTGAATAGGTGCTTATTGCTTGGAAAATGAACTTCGTTTTCCCAGTATGGATCATATCAGTTTAGGTTAACTTCTGCCTAAGAGGGAGTCAATCGTGTGGAAGCTCAATTTGAAAGCTGGTATTGTGTACCGGAAAGTCCTATTGAGTGTGTTGCTAAGACTTGGACAAAGAGCTAAACAGCTAGCGTGAACTTTCATGAATGTTGGGCTGGTAAGTAATGTTTATTCTGAGGGAGGTACACGGAGATTAACGATGGATACTGGTTGAATTCGTATTTATGTCATAAGAACGAGTTTTAGTTTCATTTCAGTATTTCATTTTTATTCATACTAAGTACTAATAACGTTAAAGTAAGCGTTATCGTTTAAATTAGGTTTTTTTTTGTAATTAACTCAAATAATATTTATATTAGCAAACAACTTTTTTAAATATATTTTTCTCCATTCTAATATTGGAAATAAATTATTTCCACCCAAATTTTATTATTTATTTTATCGTTTCGGGAAATACGTTACAGATAACATTATCTCTTTTTTATAAAAACTCGTATGGAACACAGAAATAGTTCGTAAAAATAATCTTTAATAATATAATAAAAAAATAGGGTACGTTTTGCAAAAATGAGTAAAAACTACACATATGATGGACACACACATTTACACATTTTTTGTGTCTGAACAAAAATTGTTTTTATTAATCTAAAGTTATAGTTCCGTACTCCATATTTCAATCTAATCACCTTAGCTATCAAGTTACTTATTTAAAAGGTGGTTCTACTTTTCAAGTATGATCTTATACTCCTTGACCTCTAAAAATTGGAAAGTTTTTTTTTTTGAAAACTCGTTTATTGTTTGCTGCGATTCCTCTTGGCATGAACTTCATTTTGTCTCTTTAGGTTAAAAAAAAAAACTATCACCATCATTTTTCTGGTGTTTAGACTCCTTTATTAGGGCGGTTTTAGAATTTTTCTTTTCATTTTCTGTGGGGCGACTCTTTTAACATTTTGGATAATGACAACTACTTATACCCATAGCCACTCCATATCAATACGAAGAATCAAGTTATATCAAATTTATCTCAACCTTACACTGACATAACTTACATATAGTTGCGCATCATCTCACCGTAGGAACAAACTTTATAAAATATTAATCCCAGTTCTCGCAGTAATTTCATTCACCCTTAAGCAGTTTAAGCTCTCCAACTATCGTACTTTCGGCGGTGGGCACATAAACCGTTAGCGCTAAACCCCTAAACACGAATCATTTTCGCGCATACTCGAGAAGTAGTTCCTCTCTAATTTTCAAAACGTTCCGATTTTAAATCTCCACTGGAGGATGAAGTTCCCCTGTCCGTCGGCGCCAAATGACTTTAGGCCGCAACTTCCCAATCCGTAATCTTGTCTTTAAATGACTTAGCTCGCAGAATCCGAAAGCGTGCTTAGAGCAGAACGTGACATTTCGTGCTTCGGCCCCAGAAAGCTCCGCAATACTTCAGTTTTGAATGATCTCCGGTCGAGTTGGGAAACGTTGTCACATGGCTCTCACGTCTGGGATTTAGACTCTCGTTTCGTTGGCTTAGAGGTGTTCTTGCGAATATTGCGGCAGGGGGTGATTCGAATTCCTTTGATGTCTCCCGAAACGGCTGGGTTAATTGTGGAGGGCCCGTTCTTCCCTTCGTTTCTCTCTCGCTTTATTTCGTTTTGGAGGTGAGATGAATATTTAGAATGCGCCGGAACTACTTGATAAACGCTTGAGATGGGGGGGAGTATTTCGAAGACGCTTTTGAAATGAACTGCGTAGTTTAGGTATAGAAATGCCGGATAGGCTGAGAAAAGTACTTAAAATAGAATAGAAATCTGTTTGTATTATTCTTTGTTCTTTTTACCCATTATTCAAACGATTCTCAGCATCTCATATAAGGTAGGTGCATTTATTCTTGGGCACAATTACTAGTTTTGAAACCCTCAATAAAATATATTAGCAATGGAAAAGATAAAGGTATATTTAATACGCATATGGATAATATTTGTTTGCTAAGTAACTGACATTTGGTTGGATTGGTCAAATACTGGATCCATGTGCTGAAATTCCTGAGAAAAATCATGTTGATTTAAAATAACTTTTATTCCCAACTTAATTAAATCACATATAGTAGAGATGCATTAAAGCTGGTACCTATCCTCACCTGCTTGTAATTTTGCTTATTTTGGTTTAAAGTTTGGTACGTTTCATTATGCTATATGTAACAACATGAAGTGCAAAGTCATCGTGCCAAAATAAACACTGTGTCATGACGGCTGGTAGCAAAGGACATTTGAAGGTCAAGTCCCCTCATTGCTTGCATGTTAACAGAATCCAACTTAACAGTTTATTTATTTGATGAAATGGAGTGCAAAAACTATAGAAATATATATTTACGAAATTTATTTTGAAAAACGTTGAAAAAATAACAGAGTTAAATAAATATTAGAGTTTTTTAGGGAACTATTTTCAATACACGCTTACCTTTTTTTAGCATTAATGTTTTGCCCCTCTGAGCAGATTTGTACTATCACTACGCAGTGGCACCATTTTCATAATGTTAATGCATAGGAAGTTTGCACTCCAGGTTTATGTACAGCTCAGTGGTTAAATATTGAGTGGGATAGATTTGATTATAGTAGTGTTCGGCACTAGTTAACTAGAACTAGTTGCAACTAGTAGTTAACTACCGATCAACTAGTAGTTAACTAGTAGTTTAACTACTTTTGGTTTAAACTAGTTGAACTAGTAGTTGAACTACTTTTTTTAATAACTACTAGTTGAAACTACTTTCAAATTTTCAACTACTTAAAAAAAAAAGTTTGTTTAAAATTTCAAAAATATTTAAAATTTTTATCAAAATATACAAAAATTACACTGCTATTTATAACTACAATGTCATGGTAGAGTACTCAAATACCATAACCAGAAATAAAGCGCCGTTTTGAGCGAAGCATAAAGTTTTTTGTGATATAGGGTCACTTGGGGTAAGTGGGACCCCTTTTTGGAACAGTACATTTTTGAAGGTTCATAAAAAATTTTTGAAGAAGTTCAATTTGAACTTGATGACATATTCTATTTAAGACACTATTAATAAACAAAAATTTATAATTAGGTTCTAAAATAATGTTCTACATTTTTCTTAACTGGTCTTTTTGTAAAAAATGAGACGGGGGTCCCACTTACCCCATAGGAAGGGGTAAGTGGGTCACCCCCTTTTTATTTTGATTGAAAGCAAGCAAAACTTAAGAGGGAGTAAGTGGATCTTACTTGATAAAGTATAGAAGTTTTAGGTACAAAATATTTTATTGTAACTTAATCCATGTACGAGATATCTACTCACATTTAAATTAATAGGGTTGGTTGGGGTAAGTGGGATCCCTTTTTGGAACACTACAATTACAGAATGTTTTCTTCAGGTTCGAATGGTTCGGGAGACCTATAAAGAAACCCTCGAAACTATTCCCCCACCCCACTGTGTGTTTTAATTATTTTCTCGGCAACGTGAATAAAAAAAACCCAACTTAATAGTTTTCTTTACTTACCACAGCTTATATTAAAACGCAAAATTAATATAAAATTTCAATAAATTACTTATAAATGTTTCAATAAACATTAAAATGGTGAGTCTAGGGTGTCCCACTTACCCCATAATGAGGGGACCCACTTACCCCTACTTTGCTTAAATTACGGGGTAAGTGGGACCCCCCTCTTAAAAATTTTTAAATAAGAGATTTTGTGAAAATTCAAATTGCAGTACGTATTTTAAGTCAAACCTGGCACAACAATTGAAAAAAACATTAAAATATAGTGAAAACTTTCCTGGAAACACTTCTTGGAAAAATGCATCTTGAACTCTCCAAAAAAAAAATTATGAAAATTTTTTTGCAATAGTTCTATAATCTTAAAAAGAAATGACACAAATCTCTAATATATGCAAAACCCATCAGTGTGACAAAATGCAACATGATCAATGTGAATAAGTGTGAAATGTCCTTTACATAGTTTAGTTTGAGGGGGGTGACCCACTTACCCCAGGGACCCACTTACCCCAAGTGACCCTAGATAAGAAAGATGTTTTAGAATTTGGGCAAAAAATAGGTTATGAAATTAAATAGACTAGTTAACTAGTAGTTAACTACTTTGGGAAATAGTTAACTACTAGTTGCAACTAGTCCCAGGAAAAAATAGTTAACTACTAGTTGCAACTAGATTTTCCCAGACTAGTTAGTAGTTGGTAGTTAACTACTTTTTGACCACTAGTTGCCGAACACTAGATTATAGTATACTTTATATGACGAGTCTGATGGAAATAGACAAATATATATCTTTGTATAGCTCTTATAAGGTTATAGATTGCAAAATGCCCCGTTGATGGTAATTGAATTCACGCATTTTAGATTTTGAAGCAGATTGATTTTAAAAGGAACCAAACTATTAAAACGGTAGAAGACTTCCTACCATATTAAGCTTAAACTAAAGCTAATAAGCAGACTCAACATTACTATTCTATTAGAGGACCTTTTTTATAGCTTCTATCGGATTTTCATCACTCACAAAAACAAATAATTTAATCAACCAACTCGTAATTTTTATTACTGTGTACAAACGTCTGCCGATATCCCTCCACTTTTCCATTAGGGACTCTATAATCAATGCAGCAGCATCTTCAACACATCACCGGGGACACATCGCATTGTAAGGCGCTGGTCTAAGTGTACCGGTTCTTTCATTTCCAGATGGAAAGGCATATATTATTCATCCGCCCTCCCTCCAACGAAGGGTCAATTAGAGAAACACTTAAGTAAAACATTTCGGAAAAAGGGGGAAATCCCCCTTTCCCCACTAATTACGGAAGCTGCAATCGATGGAGATGGCCGCTGGCGATTTTATTGAATCCGTCCCTCGCCATTTCAGCGCTGTCTTAATCATTAGTGCGAGGCCTTTATGGCCCTAACTATCGTTTCATTTAAAAATCACGCGTTCCTGATGATTAAACTGTCTGGCGTGGTTTGTTTGGGGATTTGTGTCGCGTCTGTGTCTGAAGTGGGGTTGAGTTGTTTTGGAGCTGGGAAGTCTGTGGAGACTTGTTTTGGTTGTTGGAGCAGCTTTTAGGGAAAGTTGCTTTGGATTTTTATCCACCTTTGTTGGAATCGGAGAAGGGGTTTTGCAGCTGATCTCTTTATTATTGTAAATTTCGTTTTTTTTTTCTACTCTAAATTTAACAAGCATAGCTAGTTTTTCACAGTGTGAACTGTAGTGTGCTTTATACACCTCGAAAACATATATCAATGAAAAGATATATTCCGATGAAAATGTAGAATGTAACATTTGAATATTATTTGTTTAAAATTTTGATAAATTATCAATGGTTATAAAATTCATAATGATGGAATTTTGGTTTAAAATGAATTGTTAAATCTTCAGAAGTCTTTTAAATCCGAAAATGAAAATAATTTGCTCAATCTTAAGGCTCCTAATTTTAGAAAAACCTGATTAATTTAACCATCAAACCTCATTTTCCTTTTCCTACAAAGTTTTATAAGTTATACTTTTCGGATCAATAAAGTTAAAAATATATTTCATTTTTTTTTTCAATACTATTTAAAAACAATTTTTTACTTGTACAGTTTTATTTCCAATTGACTTATTTTAATTAACATCTTTTTGTTTAGGTAAAACTTGGAAACATTTTGTGTGTTTCATGTTCTCATGGTTTTTTTTTTCCTTTTTGTATTATTAAGTATTAGTTTGATGTAAATAATTCGTTCATTCATTAACACATTATATTCCCTTATAAAATAGTGGTTTTATGAAAAGAAATATCAAGTTTTCAGTAAATTTGACTTTTTCACAATAGATCTTGCACTATATTCATAGCAAAACAAACTCTAATAACTTGACCTAGGTGTTTACATTGAGTGTATTTGAATATTCGTTAGGGAAAACCAACTCGTTGTCTAATATAATTCCATCCTTTAGCATAAAAAATTGCTTCGCTAAAAGCTTTGAGTAGTTTTTTTGCGGAAAAATTAAGAGCCTTTTAAAGTTGTAGTAAACAACACGGTTCTTGCATTTCATTTAATTACGTTTCCACCACATGCTGAGATTTAGGAAAGGAAAAATGTAGTTCAACTTAGCTCTTTTTCAAGCACCTACTTAAGAACAACGAATAAGAGGCCGTAAATCAAATCCTTTGTATTTTTACTTCTAAATGTATAAAAGGTTAATGTGTATTTCTTTGTTCTTGATAGAGTTGGATCGTTTTCTAACTGCATGCGTTATATATGATGCATGAAGATTGTTAAGTTCTCCATGCACTTTTAGAAGAGTGTTACATACTTAATGGTTGTGGTATTTTTACAGATAAAATTCTAAATCGATACATTTTGTTTTACAGCAAGATAAATTCATGGTAACGATACACAAAACCTAATTATGATAGGTTATACTATTTGAATTTAAATTTTAAATAATAATAGGTATATTTATTTAATCTAAGTATCCTTTTTTTAATTTATTTAAGGAATGCGTTTCTAAATTGAGGGCAATGTAATATTTTATGAATTTAATGGTTACAAACTTTTTTTCAAAATGGTTACAAAAAAAAATTAAATATTTTTTCATCTTTCACTCAATTCTAAAGATTTCCAGATAACTAAGTTAGGAAACTAAGATCTTTGAATTGATTGAATAGATACTTTTAATTCCATTGTAATGTCTAATCATCTCCACAAAAGAATTCGGAATTTCCAAGTAGTTAATTCACGAAATTTTCAATTCATTTTTTAGATGTTTCACATTTAGTACCTCATGTAATTAAATAGGACCATAATTTATTCATTAAAACTTTTAAACAGCTCTTATAAATCATTTTAAAGGTTATAGTCCCTTGAGGCGCAAAAAAAACCAAGAACAGGCACTTGGGTGACATAATAGAAATTTAAACTTTTTCTTTTCCTTTCAAACAATATTCTATTGTCATCTCTATCATTTTAATACCTTCTGGGGAATTTACTGATTAAACGAGGTGTTTAATATCAGACCTTTAATAATATTCCTTTGTGATCACGAAAATTATTCTATCGATCAACGAATATTAGCATTAAACAGCTTACCCTGAAAGATATGGCTTTCCAATCAGTTTTTTTTCTTTAGTGTATATTAAGAACTTTATGAGACGTTTTGTTTTCTTCATTGAAATTTCGAGTTCCTTAATGTTTTTATTTCACACCTAATAGAATTAAGCCTTCAAATGATATAAGACAAAAATACTTGAAGCTGAAATTTTTTCCCAGATACTTAATGGTGAGGCTTAGTTCCCGTCTCTTTCCATAAGGTCTTATTTAAAGAATTTTTTTAAACGGGGAAAATAAAAATTTTAATCAAAAAATGTTTTAAATATGAAGAATAAATTAATAAGGAAGTTGACGCCCAAGGTGGATATCATGAGGTGGTAATGATTTTTCATGGTTTTTGGTCTGTTTGTTAGTATAATTTAAGAAATTATCCTTATCTCTAACACATAAACAAAATATTATGCTTCTATAAAATCAAATTTTGTTGTTTTATGCTGCGAAATGACAGATTTTGGGTCACTTTTGACTCATGGCGTGCTTTAGGTGATCAACCTACTGAAAAACCTTGCAAAATGCGTTTTTTTTTCATAAATGAACCCTATTAACAAGTCTTAATAATATAAATATTTATAATATATAGGAATCGAAGTAAAGTTAAGTGGTTAAAGGTTATAAATGTATTAGGTTTTAATTTGTTTTATTAATTTAAAGTTGAAACATTAGTAAATTAAAAATGTATAAAAATTAAAAGTGTCTGAGTGAATAAGTTAAATTTTCACTTTTTAAATAAATACTACCGATCAAAATCCTATTCCTAATTGCTATAAAAACTGGCATTTTTACAGGATTTCTTTTTCTATATTTTACGAAAATTTAAGCCAATAACGAAATGTGACAGACTGTGTAAAAAAACACTTCAAAGGTAATAGAATAGAAACTATGTGTTATAGGGGAACTGCTTCCTTCTCAGCATCAAAGAACACTCTTAGCGTTTCCCCATCTCTAAATATTATAATTGTTTAACACAATAAAGAGTGGAGGGAGGCAAAAGTAATTATGCAACACCCCCTGGCTGCATTACCCTAACTGCCTCGCGTGTTGTTTTTGCTGCAAGAAAGGCAGCTGAAATCGAATTAGCAAATGGCTGCACATAAACCTGACTCGTCACTTTTAATTCCAACCCCACAGCTCCAGAGTATCATTTCCCTGTTAGCAAACTAGGCCATCATTACACATTCATTTAGCATCTGCTAACAGTGTAACTGGTCTGTGCGCCGGCCGATTGATTATTTCATCAACAAGGCATAGCGTGTCATTGTAATTGATAGAGGGGCACAAGAGAAGCAAACAGAGGGCTCTGGACCAATAATTGTAATGGAGTACTGTCCACTCTGCCGTGTTGCGATACTAATGAACCGAGCACAACAATGGGCGAACTGGGCGGCACTGAAAGGTCCGCGGAAAACGGACCCCAAATAAACAGGCAAACAAATGGGGTCCTGACACGGGGATTGTGTGCAAAGTACAAAACTACCGAGAACTACTGTTGAACCTGTTGAACTTTGCTGGACCGTTTGCGGAGTTCTTGATTCGGGTCGGATCTTTCCGTGTTTGAAGAACCGGTCTTTTATCCAGATGTCGGCGATGCTTGGAGAGTAGGAACTCGTATAAAGAGCGCTGTAGTCCGTTTGATGAGATTCGAATTCAAAAGTTGAAATTTTCTAGGTTGTCAAGTGAAAGGGTTTAAATACAAATTTAGCATTAAAATATGGATTAAATTTGTTGAACACTAAGAAATCTTAAATTTTATTTGATACGATAATCATGTTTATATTTATCCTATACATAAATGAGGGATTTCAATTAGCTTTCGTTTCATAAAAATTAAATATGTTTCTTGGTTTTTAAAATATTTTTAAATTAACTTCTTATATAGCAATGAGCTATACCTCTACGACCGTAAGTTTTTGAGAAAATCGCGACAGAAAAAGGTATGAAGTCACATTCGGTTTATGTTAAAAAAAAAAAAAGGCTTATAGAAGACGTGGGCATTGTTATTTGTATATTTTTGCACTCTAAGATGTCAAAAATATCTGTTGCGTATGCATGCCATCATCGTGGAATGAAATAATTAAATTTTTATCGGATATAACGACACATTTTTTGAACAATTAAATTAGTCGTAAAAGTATAGTTCTTTGGGCAAATGTATCTACTTTACGCGAGGAACATTTTTGTGTAGAGTTTTGGCGGATTTGTTGAAACACCCTGCATATTATATCGGAACACATGATAGCTCAGTTTAAAAGTTTCTTATATTTTAATATAAATAACCTGAAAAGTTCCTTTTTTTTAATTTTCTTCAACTTAAGCTGGTAAGATCATGAAAAATAAACATTGAATGCGTAGTTTTAAACGACCTTGGATATAATCGATTAAATAGCTTCTCCTTGGAAAAAAATATTTGCATCAATTTTAATAGTTTATTGATGAGAAAGGGTGAAAAAGCTATCCATATTCTTTCCAGATTTTTATTATTTTAAAAAGTTTTTACTTTCTTCACTGTACACATTTTTAAACTAAAATAATTTCCATTTTTAGTAGTCCAGGGCTGTAAACCGCTCCACCTGTACCATATATGAATTCCTCTCAGTCATATTTCATAGTAGTAGTAGACTTGGTTGAAAGCTAATGTGCCATACCGATTCAATATTCTCAGAAGTATTTAGGTATATTAAATGTTTAATATCCTTTAAGAAGTCTAGAGGTAGACTTGAGTGGGAAGTCAGATGCCTTTTCCCATAGACTATACTATAGATCTACTAAAGGGAATGTCTAGACATGCTTAGCTTCAGGCTGTCACAAATGTTAAAGAAAAATGTGATTTATTTATTATGAATCTTCAAGAATCGGGTACATTATGCATAAGGTAAGAATAAATTTCAAGATATACTGTTGGATCTTTAAAAATAAAATTTACGTAATGATTGATTCATATAAAACTGGAGTAGTAAAAATACTTTTTTAAATAAATGTTGTCCCAAAATTTAACTTCATTCGACAGCATACGAAGCACTATTTCTAAAATTCCTTTCTTTCTGTTTTAATTTTGGTGATATTTATTCAAATAAATGTAAAAAAATTAAGTAAAAGTAGCTATTTTTTCCATAATAAAATCATATTTTCGGGAATTACACTTAAAATAATTTCTTATTTCAAAAATAAATATATTTATCAATATATTTTTAACAATTTTTTATGATATAAAATTTGGTATAATCCCTTTTCTTCCCTAAAAGTTTTGTGTTTTTAAGGATAAATTTTTTAGCAGTGAAAATACATGGTCACTGCCAAAGTGGGAAACGCTGTTAGGAGCCAATAAGGAATCAAGGAATTTAAAATATTGTTAGCGAGGTCATTCTCAATTTTAAACTCCCTTGAAATTAATACAAAAACTTAATTTGTTCATTTGATATTGAGTTCTATTATTTGTGTTTAATTTTCCTGGAAAGGGTTAATATTTTCTTCATCTCTGGATGACAAATTGAGGAAGTGATTTACCCAATTTAAAGCATTGTAAAAATAATTTTAAAAAACTGCTATGTAATTGTGTTTTCATACTATGTAAAAATTTTAAAATAAATAGAAAAAACAATCTTATGATGTTAAAGTATGACGCGAGTATAAAACATTCCAGGAAATTAAATGATCCTTATTCAAATATAATAAGTGAGGGCATTTAATTTATTTGGTTCATTTTTAAACTTTTATTACCTTTTTTATCGACATCAACACCTTTACATTCACCTTTATTACTGAACTACAACGCGTGATACCTACAGAAATCGCTACAACAGACAGAAGAAATAACTCATCCGCCAGTAATCAGAAAACAATCATAACCCTCATCCCCAAAAAGCCCCTGTCTTAGCAAACATCCCCCAGCATGCAAAGCTGTCGTGATTGAGCGGCACTCTGAGAGCTCCGACATCCTGGTGATATTTCCCGAGACCCCATATCACAGGATCATCAATAATTACTCTTTAATAGACCTGCGAGCCAACAGCCCATTCCCTTCAGCATGACACATTGGCGCGGATTGGCACTGTCCGCTGCCAACATTGCATCGCATTAAAGGGCAACAAGATACCCCTTGCCCAATCAACGCACGCCATTTCCGCCCTAGACAATAGCGTGCTGGCTTAGCTCGGAAAGAAAAGGTTGGCCTCCATGCCAAATTCTATTTATTTGCTTATTCGAAAGTGATGTGATGAGCTCAAAAGAAGCAGGTTTTGGGCAGTTGACATAAAGAAATCTCGCAGGCGCGAGCTCGTACCAGCTTTCCTGTCACGTTTATTTCATATTTTAAACAGGATTTGGGGAAGGGGATGTGCTGGCATTGCGCATTTCTGGCTTTCGCTGGCTAAGGTGCATTTTGGAATTCGAGAGACTGGCTGGGTTTTTTTTCCTCGTGGCGAGGTGGTGAGGAAGTGTATTGCCAAGAGTTTTTCTCCAACGATTGATTTTCATCCAGTATATTAGAAACAGTTATATAGATGGAACACATATTTTTATTGTCTTTTTTTTAAACGAAAAAATACCAACTTCAAAAAGAGTTCCGATGCGTAAAAATAATTCTGGTTTATCGGTTAATAAAAGGGATTATAGCAAATACCAAAAAATATTAAGGCAATATTTAAATGGGAGTTTATTAATGGATAATTTATTACGATATTCAATTTAATTTTACTTTAATAACTAATTTAATAAAACTTTAGGGGGGAACCGGAATTGAATTTAGCTGAGAAACAAGTCAAATTGAGACACTGATATTGCTTATTAGTTGTAGTATATCATATTTATTTAAATTACTATCTTAATTTTTAATTGAAAAATTTGGATGGATTAGTTTTTATATAAACTATGGAAAGGTATCCAAATAAAAATTTCCAAAACAAATAGCTTCATATAATATATTTTTAATTTACAGAATTTTATACCTTTAAAAATATAAAAGGAAATATATAGGTTACCATGTTTATATCTCTCTTTTCTCAACTATTTTAAAGTACAAAAGTATAATGTACCTGTTAGAAAAATCATATCTAATGAATATTCTCTTCTAAAGAGAATTTTACTTCTAAAAAAGGGGTACTACTTCTTTGAACCATCTAATGTATATCTAAGTATTCTAATTCATTATTAAAATTTTAAACCTCTTCAAATAAGAGTTTTATTGCAAAGTGTGTTTCATTCTAAGAATTTTTACTAGTTTTTCCACCAAAGTAAGGGTTAATAACTTCTGGAACTAGTAACACAATAATATTTATTTACATTTGATGTATACAATACATCTGTTTGGTAGATTTGCGTAAATAACTTTGTAAAAATACTTAGCTAACCACTCAGGAAAAGCATTGGAAATTCACGAAACCTAATCCTTAGTTTTCCCTCTTTGACTTTTCTACTTTTCTCTGAGTACAAAACCTCTCCTCTACCTACCTCCGATTGAATGTTACAAAGCCAATTGCTATCCGTAGATTCGATCTTCCGTTCACAATTACTTCCACATTTATCTCCTAGAACGAGTGGTTCATTTTATTTTTGCCCTCAATTGCATCTAATATATTTGATTTGAAGTGACTCTGCAATGGAAGCTCTTTTGGGGGATTTGAATAATACCATCCATCATTTTGAAGCGCCACTATACGTGTGCTTCAGACTCCCCTGGAAGAAAAGTGCCCTTGAATCCGAAAAGTCTCCATGCAAATACAGAGATTTTGCAATCGAAAGAAGATGGAACGCTTTTACACACAAGATATTTCTGAGTCAGCTTCAGTTTTTATTTAAATCAATAGTATATAGCTATAATTTCTTCAATGAACTTTTCTCGCTTAGAAAAGAGTTTGAAGTCGAGAGATGGCATTGAAAGATAACTTTAGTGGCATGGAGATGAACGCTCTTTCGTTTAGAATTTTCATTCTTATTTAAAAATTGTTTTAATAGGGGATTTTATACAGGATATGAAGTTGGTAACATATGTATTTTGGTTGGAAAATTGTTTACACGTTGAAATATTTTCAAATAAAAAATTCCGATTCCTTTTCTAGCAATTTAAAACAACAGCATAAAATATTTATATATTTATTGTGATTACTTAAGTTTTTCTATGGTGATGGCAATAAATATATTAGCATATAAAGGTTTAAATATTCAAAAAAAATATTAAACATGGCAAAAAATGCATTTCCTACGGACTCTACAGCATGGCAAAAATACTGTGAATTAACCCTTTAAAGAAAACCTTGTTACAAGTAACTAACATTTTGTTGTTGATAACTTTAATTGATGCAACTTTATTTAAAATTGCTATACGTAATTTTCTTCCACAGCAAGAACAAAAATAGGTTATTACTACCAAAATTAATTTCACTATTTAGTTAAAAAATACACAATTGCGTTTAATTGAAATAAACGTTTTGACATTGTCAGACAATCAGCACGAAAAAACAGTTAATAGATCTCCACGCCATTCCATTCATTAGAAGTTCCCCACACAAAAACGGTGAGAGCCAATCCTCTGAAGAGATGAAGGGCCTGAAATAATAATGATTTCATCTCTTTATGATCCCAAGTAGAAAGATCTATTTACACAACACCAGGGAAGAAGCTTCAGGTCGATGCAGCAAAGAGACTGGGATGGATCCCCTATTCCCATACTTGCTCCTGGCAAGTACTACACCGGGACTAGTAATCAAAGTAATGGCCCGATTATTTCCGAATTATACGTTTTGCGTCCACATACATAATTCATTCAGGACCTTTCAGGGAAAAAAGGCGTATACGTGGATCCAAACTAAACGCGGAACGGTAGTGTCCCAAGGGACCTATTATTTCCTATTCATTTCACCAGGTCCGAAACAACTGCTCAAGAGATAATAATGCAAAATCAGGCTTATATTTCATCCTTGCAAAAATTATAGATGGCTGCTCGGGAAGGAGGGAGGAAAATCCGAGGGCTCTTACAACCAAGTTCTTATTTGAGTTAAGGTTGTTATTAATCAAACGGTACAAGATGGCTTCCGTTGTTCCCCAGAAATAAAAGGTACTGTCGGGGGAGATTTTTTGGGAAGGGATCGTTAATTTAGATTTCGCGGGGTTATATTCGCTAATGCTTTTTAGCTTCGAGTCTAGGATTCCCTTCTTCAAAGAGAGGGAACAATTCTTTCGAGGGGAAGAGTTATGAAAATTCTACCGTCGCTGTCTTCAGAGGAGATTCGGTCGAAGTACTTGTGGTATTTTTAGGCAATCAGGTTTAGCACTTATGACATTATGGATTGTAGACTTGATAAAAATAAGATTACCAAGTGAATGGAAAGGGTTTTTGTAAGCTTTTAGATCCTCTCAAATTGAATTTTGAGTCTCAAGAGAATTTTTCTTTGGGAAAAGCTTAACTTCTAGGCATTATATTTTTATAACACGTGTGGGATAGATCCAGAAGATTCTCAGGAATTTGGGTTTTTTGTTGGTGTAGGAAATGTTAGCTGTGTATTGTATATTTCATGTTGGTAAGGTGTTTAGAGCATTTGTATTTCTTGAAGTGACATAATTTTAATAGTTTACAGTTTTAATTAAGAGTTGGTTCCGGCTTAATCTAGTTTCCAATAAGTTTATACTCTAATTGACAATCTCTATCTCCTATAAATTTATCTTTAATCAAATAGTATCAAACTAGTATAATTTTATAATGTATTGAACAAAAAAAAATTAAATATACTTGCGACTTTGAATGATTATTTTATTGCTTTTAATCTTATACTACTGTTTTAAACCTTTAAAAACCCTCCCAAAACTATTTTAAACGTTGAAGATATAGTGACGACATATAAAAGTTAGTCATTTAGGTACTGTGAGAAGTTCCGTAAAAAAGCTACATCCTTAAAAATAACTAGATGAACATAATCCTTGTTTGCCAATAACTAAGAAATTTACCTCTCTTCAAACAAACAAAATAATTAAACTCTAAACAAGGAACAATTAATTAATCATTCACGTATATAAACACAGTCGCTTGTCAAACTCCAAAATTTATAAGCAAAGAAAAAAGTAAGAACAAACTTTACCACGACTCAAAAACGGTGTCATTAAAACTTACAACTACTGAAAGAATAGCTGTCCAAAACAACCTTGGTCATCACATACAAAAGAGGAAAAAAAAGCCTCTGAGCCTCCCTAGTTGTCACTGTAAGCATGCTTGACTGCCATTTTCAAAAGAAGAACGAAAGACGATACTGTTAATAACCCATTTTGAAGGAAGTAGAGCTACCTCAAGTAGTGGCGACAGTAATACGCTGATTAAAGTGTACTGTATAGCTTTCAAAATTGATTGCCTTTTAAAAAGGCAGTTTTCCCCCGTTGAGCTATCGAAAGGCATCAATAAGCTGTATGAAGGCTAGCGTCAGTTTGCACAAGCTGTCATGTGCCGCTCTGGAGTGAGCTGGAAGACTTGTTTACTTGACTGGAGACGGTTTTTTATGCGGTAATCGGTTGATTAGGCTTGAAAACTCCTTGACAGTGACTTAGAACGTTCGAACGGTAATAGATAATTAAAGTTTAGAAATTTCGCGCAGATCTGGTTTCAGACTAATAATTATTTCGCCAAATTATGATGGCTGGTCTGTCACTTGAGTGGTGATTTGACAAGTGTAATTATCGACAGTTCTTTAAACAATTAGGTTGGGAAAAGGGTTATGTTTTAAAATCAAATTGTGAAGAAGATATTATGCTGAAAAGGTTACTGCCAATCTTTAAAGGTTATAGTTTTTTTTTGTACATTGAAGGGAAAAAATGTATATTGTTTGAATCTGAAAACTACATAATTGTTTGAACTGTTTTTTCTAAATGTAAAATATATCATCATGCTGTGGGTTTGGAATCTATAATCGACAATGCAGTTATTGAGACAATCTAGAAAGAAGTAAAACATTCATCAAATTTCCCTCTGCACCCATTGTTAAATATATTTCTTTTTTATTTTTGAGGAAAACGCTTATTGTAGAAACCACAAAAATAGTTTTCTTATGGGATGTTGTTTATTAAAAATGACACATGTGAAATAAAGGAATTACGACAAATAGAACAATATTTTGTCAGGGTTTTTTCTCTTCAACTATACAAGCATACAGTAAAGAAACTGCTATAAACAGAACCGTCTATATATTTTGTAAATATTTTAATTACATTTATCAAAGAACAGCAAGACAGATTAAAGTAAGAAGTTATGTAAATTGATATTAGATAACAATGATGCTAATACAGTGAAGAAATAGAATATACAGTAAAAGTCTTATATCCTTACTATTTATATTATAAAAGTCTCCTTATTAAGTAATATCCTTACTTACCCTATTTGATTTTCTAATTTGATAAATATTTCTGCGATCTTAACTCAAAACTAACACAAATGAATACTTCTAAATATTTGCCCTAAATATTTTTGCAATATTTCCTCTATAAAACCTGTAATGAAATGTCTGAAAATAATCTCAAAATAAATATAAAATTTACGAGTCATAATCATATTTTTTAAAACTAAATTAGACTAAAACTATAAACTAGTTTTTATGCTTACAAAACATGAAAATATTAAAGTTGCATTTTTAATATTCATATTTATATGTATTTATATGCATTACTGTAAAACATTTATCTAATTTATAAGGATTCAATTCACATTTATTACACAAATTAATTCAATGCAGACGTATAAAAATTAAAATATAGTTACTTTAACAGATGGAGTAACTCTAAATCTATGAAGCAAAACCCCATGAAAAATTTATTTAGGCTAAGGAATAAAATTTTATGCATTGTTTAAAAACCGGAATAAAAACTATAGATAACAAGAATTTGACATTTGCCTTTTTACGTAACTTCTGTAGCCAGACGACACTTGGGTCTGCATAGGAAAAAAATCTAAAACCAGATACGTCAACTATGCAACGAAATGACACAAAATCAATGTATTGACAAGCGTTGCATTGTTTTTATATTCATGAATGATGGTCCAATACCGGATGATTGATGTCATTCGTAGATTGTGGAGATATAGATAGATATTTAATTAACTTTCAAATTTATTTTTCTGCACAGACTTAATTATAACCTTTTCATTATGAAAGTTTGTAAGACCTTAACGCATCATAAATTTTACAAAAATATTTTTGGACATAAATATATGGGTAAAATGGAAACACAATTCCTGTATGGTAATAGCGAATTGAAAGCAGTGTCTATAACGTTTTTGAATTGCTGTAGTTTAACTTAATTGTGTTTTAATGTTAAAACTAATATTGGCAATTAGTTCTCTGTTAATTTTGTAAGTCATTTGATGGATTAGACATTTAAAGGTACTTAAACCATTTTAGTAGATTAAATTAACATTTTAGAAGTACATAATTAAAATTTTTTCTTATCCAATTCAATGTTACTTTCAACAGAAACTGTTATTGTTTGACAGTTCATTTTTGAAACAAATGTATTAATTTTGTATTTTAATGGAAAATTTTGCAGCCTTTTAGTAATCATTAGTGGACATAAGGGAATATATCACGATTTGCTACATAAAAGTAGTTTTGCCTTGAAGTTGCAGCAAAATTATCATTAATTATTAGCTTGTATTATGGACTATGTACCACAGATAATTTATTATTTCTGTTTCGCTGGGCAAAAGGTTTTTAATTTTAATGTTTTAAAATGTATACCTAAATGATAAATTATATTATTATTATAATAACCACGATTAAGCGATCATTCTGGTTTTTAATTCAAGATCTGTAACTCATTAACCCAGTCATAAATACGCTAAAGAGTTTATATTTATTCTTCAGTATTGAATATTTCAATAAACGATGCCCTTTACAAGTTAATTTACTAAATTCACTTAATAAACGGAATGAGAAAATAAACTAAAATTACCTACTACTCTGATAATTATTCTATCCTCAATGGTACCATCAAGCATACCTCCGGTGTAAAATAGCGTTCTTTTAATAAGCAAAAGTAGGATAAATATTCGAAAGCGGAGTAAATCCAACAAGCCGGCTGTGCCTCACGTTTAGCGGGAATAACCGCGTTTCATTTTTTAATAAACAGCATCTTTCTCATCGTAGGACATAATTTACAGAGTGTCTCTCTATGAGTTTTAAGTATCAAAAAGAAAATTGAGTGCCACCTTAATTGAATTCATTTCCATAATAAAAAGGAAACGAGTTTCCAGAAGTGAAACAAATGCGATGAGTAAGGGAGAGATTTTATTCAAACACGACCCAATTATGGAGGTAATCTCGTCCTAACAGAATAATTACATGAGGTTCAAGGGGAATAAATCAGGCTGCAAACCGCCGCCATATTCGGATAAAAGGCCTCTTCATGGTTTTAATAAATAGCGGGTGGTTACAAATTGAAACAGGTTATGCCAGGTTATGCCCTTATTTTGTTCCATTTATGGCGTGATTTCTATAGCATTAATATTTCATATAATGTGAAAAATTGAGAGTTTATTTGCATAGGGATGTGTAGTAAAGTTGCATAAAATAATACCCAATTAAACATATCCTTTGCCTGATTTTTTTTTTCAATATGGGACACCTCTTTTTTTAGTTCCAGTGAAAAAAAATATAATCTCTCTATTAATAACATTTTAAGCTTATTTACGATTTTAATGAGCAAAATAGGTTATAAGTTATAAGCATGTTTTGTATACTGGGTGTTTCAAGTCTGCCCAAACTCTGCCCAGAAAGATTCATAGCGTTGGTATATAAAAAAATCCACAAAGAAGACGTTATTTTCATTTTTTTTTTAAATTTGATATCATATCCTATTAAAACTTAATTATCTAACTCCACAGAGCGCGCATGAGTGTGCAATGGATATTTTTAACATCTTATTGTGCAAAAATATTCGAATAATCATTTCCCTTTATCCATAAACCCTGGTTTTAACGTAAACCGGATATGAAAGAAGCTAGCTGTGCAAAATTTTGGTTGTACACTTGTTAAAAACCCTGTATAACATTTAAGGACAAAAAAAAAATAAATTAAAGGGATTTTATCAAATGTTTCAAATTTGTTAGATCCCAAGACGAATTAAATTCACTAACTGAAACAAAGGGAGCAAAAATATAATACAAATCTAATAAAAGTGTCTTTATTTATGAATTTTATTTTCTTCATTCATAGTTTATGCACACACATTCATTCAAAGTATAACTAAAATAAACCAAAAGAGAAATTATAAATCCTCTTAACGAAAATCTGAGGGAATAGATATATATGAATGAAATTATTGTTTGAATAAAATTTCATCGAGATTTATTTGGATATCCCAAAAATAACAACCTATTTATTTTTAAATTAAATCAAACTAACCTTAATTTAGATTGATACTTTCTATATATGCATCGCAAATCTTTATTTATTTTATTATTTACTTTTTCCTTTTCTATAATTGAAAAACAGATCAAAACTAATTGAACTTACTTTCAAATTTTGTTTATTTTAAAAAAATTAATCTCAACTGTCAACAAATTTTAAATGAAGGAATTACTAGATAAATACCTTGACAACGTTCAATCTAATTATTTTTTTACAAATAAATGTTACTTAAATATTTATTATTTCACATATTGGGGAAAATATCCTCCTGAACTTTCATTAAATTTTAAATTTCTATTGGAAAAAGTCTAAGCAAGGTCATACTAAATATTCCCCTCGTGTGTGGGGGGGATAAATACATTTAAAATAGGTACTTAGACAAGAGCTGCTCTAAAAATAATATACTTCCCTTTTAGATGTAATTGTTTTTTAAGTACTTTTATTACATTACCTTGAATTTGCGAAATAAGTTTGAATGCAATCTCCCCTTCGGGATTTACCTGTATCAAACGCAATTATATATTATGAAACTAAAAACTATATATTTGTTTTACTTTAAATCATCATTTACAATATTGCTTAATTTGTATCTTCATCATCCATAAAATATGAATCCCATGAAAAATACTCAACTTGCATTACTAATCCTCCATTTTACAATTACTTACCTCGAAACCCATTGTTTTTAGGATGCCTAAATAAAGGTTTGTGGTTAAGTGGGCCATCCATATGGAGCTTTGGATGGTTTTCTTTTTTGGTAACTTGACAAATTTGTATGAACCTTTATTGTGTGATGCCCCATCATTTAGCATGAAAGGCCTCAATTTAAAAAAATCTGCCTAATTCAGCACCAAACTATGTAGTAAACTTCTCGTAAGTTAATCCCTTAAAAAGGATAAGTACTTTTTAAAGTGTTTTACACCGAAAATTATGGAAATAAATGAATTAAACACTTTAAAAATCCTCTTGGCATACGCAAGTCACTATGTTAGTACTTAGTAAGTACCTCTCAATAATTTCGTTCGTATAAAGCAATTCATTGGAACCTCCTATCTGAAGTCCCATATTATTGCTTTCTCCTCAACTAAAAGATGCATGCTCTCTTTAAATACCGCAAAAGTGCCTACACCAGCGTTCTTGTATCACACAATAAGTGGGTATCACATGATGCAAAGATATTCCTTGAAGCGCACTCCTCCAATTGCTCCAGGTATTCAACAGATGGAGGTAGAACTCAACAATAACCCCAACCTTTACATTTTTGATAGAATTTTTATGGAAGTTTTTCGGGAAAGATACGTCTTACAAAGCCTCTAACCCTAGGGACCTGCAGCGTATGTTTCCCCTCCTCTTGCAAGTTTTTCACACTGACAGTGTTCAGAATGCCTGCGTGGTCGGAGAATGACTGATCATTCGGATGACCTAGGCCTGTCTCAGATAAGAAATAAGCAATCATTTTCTCCCCTCCCTAGCGAACGGGAAAATATCGGGAAAAGGAATGGGAAAAGCTGAGAACTTTCTCACATGGAAACACGCTTTGAACCCTCCAGCAAAAAGAGATCTCAAACAGTATTCAGGAAATCTCGAAATCACGGGAAAAAAGTGGAGAAAGGTGAAACTTTTTTTTCTGCATTTTTATGTGTTCATAAACTCAAAAATATACCGGAAATTTCGCGTTTGTTGATTTATTTATGATACACGGACATCATTTCTAGGCATGAGTTTGGAAACGCTTAAGAAATATTGTGCGTGGAATTGTGTTGTGTCCAGTTCCCCAAGCCGAAATTTCGTTGCCTATATTTTTAATGAGAAATTTCGGGGTATTATCAAAAAGAGAAATCATGAAATTATTCTTCAAATTTAAATTTCAATCTCACATGCACACTTGATACGCCAAATAATACAAATAATGTAATATTTGCATGTTTATCGTAGCATACAATATCTTTGAAAATTTTTAACAGTTACTGACCCTTAAATTGTTTTTTTACAAATCAAATTTATTGACAACAAGAAGTAGGTATAGTACATGAATAATAGGGTGTCCCGAAAAAACCGAAATTTCTCTGATCGCTTAGCGGTAGTGCGGAAAAGTTGTGAACTACCATCACTATGAAAGGTGTGAAATCTTAAAACTCTGGGTTAATATCTTCTGTTGCCCCAAACGGCCTAAAGTTCTGAAAATTGGCCTAAAAATGACCAAACTTCAAAAATTAACAGAAAATTCCAAATTTCAGTCATGATTCTGGGGTTATGCTTAAAAGTTACTATTTATATACAACTACATCTGCAAAAAGTTTTAAACTTATAGGTTAATATCTTCTGTTGCCTCACGGGGCCTAAATTTCTGATAATTGGACTAAAAATGACCAAACTTCAAAAATTAATAGAAAATCCCAGATTTCAGTCATGATTCTGGGGTTCGGCTTAAAAGTTACTATTTATATACAACTACATCTGCAAATAGTTTTAAACTCATAGACCAATATCTTCTCCCTCCTTATTAACTTTAAAATTTGGAAAATTGACAAAACTTAAAAAAAAAAAAATACAAAACAATTACCTCATTTTGATGGAAGAGAAAACTTTATTATTCCGAGAGAGACAGAAATAACATCAACATTATTGCTTGTAAGGATTTTTGGTATTAAATTTTAACATTTGCTTTCTTAATTTTAGTGTCGCTGTAACAAAGGAATCCCTGTTCTGTGGGCCAACCGTTCTTCCGGAGGCTGCTGTGATTAATTTTACGATACGCTCAACAGCTTGTGTATGCGATGGTAATTTAATAAATTCCCAGCATTCTGTAGGCATACCGTCCTGAATCATCTTCATAAGTTCTTGAGAACTAACCTCTCTGAGAACTGGAGGGGATGTCACATAACAAGATGCCCAGTCAATGAGATCTACATAGTCTTTGGCTTCAAAGTTAAGTACAGGAACGACAAAATGAACAAGCACCTTCCCCATCTCTGGTACCTTTTCTAGCCTTGATAATACGCCAAGCAGCAAGGGTTTTAATGTGATATGTGCAGATATGTAAAACCTCAGAATTCTATTGGCAGTTGTAACCAACGGGCCAAGTTCAAAGCCACATTTCAATGAGTTACCTTTACGACACCTATTTGAGTCCATTGACGGCAAATCATCTGGCCCCACGTCTTACACAGGTGAAATCGGACGAAAGCTCAAAGGATGTGAAAAGCTTCCAATCGTTGGTTAACAACTGCCAATATAATTCTCAGGTTTTACATATCTGCCTCAGAACCATCACACGAGCTGGTTACTTTAGTTGGATTTATTCTACGAGTCTACGCACCCTCATGGTTCCGTATAAAGATTCATCAGTCCATAAAAGACGGTGCTTGGAATCTGTGGCACTTCATCAATTCATCCCGGTACTTGCCTAAAAAGTATCGTGACGTAATCGATCCAGTTATTTCTCGAAACGCCTACTTTGCTGCTCTAGAAAACATGCTTTTGGCCATGTTAACTGATGATAGATGTCACATTAGGACCCTTGCAGTGCGGCGTATTATTAAGGCTAGAGAAGGCACCAGAGATGGGGAAGATGTTTGCTCATTTTGTCGTTCCTGTACTTAACTTTGAAGCCAAAGACTATGTAGATCTCATTGACTGGGCATCTTGTTATGTGACATCCCCTCCAGTTCTCAGAGAGGTTAGTTCTCAAGAACTTATGAAGATGATTCAGGACGGTATGCCTACAGAATGCTGGGAATTTATTAAATTACCATCGCATACACAAGCTGTTGAGCGTATCGTAAAATTAATCACAACAGCCTCCGGAAGAACGGTTGGCCCACAGAACAGGGATTCCTTTGTTACAGCGACACTAAAATTAAGAAAGCAAATGTTAAAATTTAATACCAAAAATCCTTACAAGCAATAATGTTGATGTTATTTCTGTCTCTCTCGGAATAATAAAGTTTTCTCTTCCATCAAAATGAGGTAATTGTTTTGTATTTTTTTTTTTTTAAGTTTTGTCAATTTTCCAAATTTTAAAGTTAATAAGGAGGGAGAAGATATTGGTCTATGAGTTTAAAACTATTTGCAGATGTAGTTGTATATAAATAGTAACTTTTAAGCCGAACCCCAGAATCATGACTGAAATCTGGGATTTTCTATTAATTTTTGAAGTTTGGTCATTTTTAGTCCAATTATCAGAAATTTAGGCCCCGTGAGGCAACAGAAGATATTAACCTATAAGTTTAAAACTTTTTGCAGATGTAGTTGTATATAAATAGTAACTTTTAAGCATAACCCCAGAATCATGACTGAAATTTAGAATTTCCTGTTAATTTTTGAAGTTTGGTCATTTTTTGGCCAATTTTCAGAACTTTAGGCCGTTTGGGGCAACAGAAGATATTAACCCAGAGTTTTAAGATTTCACACCTTTCATAGTGATGGTAGTTCACAACTTTTCCGCACTACCGCTAAGCGATCAGAGAAATTTCGGTTTTTTCGGGACACCCTAATGAATAATTCTTTTTATTCTTATTCACATCTCTTTTGTGTAGATATCACTATTTACTTTCTACATAATTCAAATTAGAAAAGTTCAGTTAAAATTTTCAAATTTTTTACATAGTGTAACACAATATTATAAAACATAATATTAATTACTTTGTTTTTGTTGTTGCATTAATATTTTAGTTTTAGAAAAAATCTCATATCCATTATATCTATACCTTTTCTAAGTATAAGTACATTATCTTCTTAAAATTTCTTTATTAAAACCGTTTCATGCATAAACGTCGTTACATTTGGCTTAAAAAATAAATTCCCTACAATTTTTCTTTTTACTTGGTATGTCTGCAAAATGGATTTTGTCTGAAAAGGAATTTGTAATACATAACTAGGTCATTGTTAATTACTGTTTTAATAAACTAATTTTATAAAAGCTATTTTAATTCTGGGAATAACTTTCACATAATCAAAACTTCAATAATTACGTTCATGAGTTTAAGCTCTGATTTGTCTGAGCTAGGAATTATTGAGCACTGAAGAATTTACTTCACAAAGCTTCGGCATCATTTGAGCATTACAATAAGTACCAAAGTATTAACACTCTCAATCCCAAACTGGCCAAGATTGCCTGTAATTTGATGGAAATTTGGGCCCGATTAGAACTGAAAGATTAAAAGTCTCTTAAACTTCAATACAGAGAGTAAACTCTGACTTGAATTCCTATGCACTAGTACCCGTACATCACTAGCAACTTTACAGGTTTCATTGCTGATACTAACAAAAGTAATCCCTGGTCTTGCCTGAGCTTTAAAAGATGGCTTTTGCATTACCCCAGACTGTAAGCAGCTTTCTCTATGCCAATTGGAGCTTCAGTGAAGAGATTGGCAGTTGACACTGCCCTAAGTTGCGTCATCTACTTCTACTATCCTCCCCCATAAACGATTAGGAAACTATTTTTAGGTTCGCTTATCATTTGGAATAGTACTTTGGGTTCGGGGAATTGAAGTTTTCGAGAATTGTAAACTGGAATACGATGAATAGAAACTAATTTTATGCTTTGATTGATTGAAAGGGTAAACCATAAATTCCCTAATGTTTTCATTTGCTGATAATTACTCTTGCGTTAATTAATTTACCATATAAAATTGGCTTCATAAACAGAAATCATGTAGTATGTATAAAATTTAATCCTTAAAGTATAAAATATACTTTTAATTAAAGTTCAATTAGCACTATGCTTTTGGTTAACATATCCTACTTAAAACCCTTTTTATTCAATACTGCACCTTGAACTTCAATATTTGATATCTTAGGAAGGTTTTTGGAAGGGGGATAGCAATTTAATTTTTAGCAATTCCACAGTAACTGGAGCTTGATCAATTTAAACTACTTCAATAATTTTAACTTTTATAATATTTACCTGTTTTACCTAGCCTTAATATTCAAAAGAAATTACAGCTATTTCATAATCGAAAATTAATCTCTTTTAGGTCAAATTATTTCAATTCAAGATAAAAATAACTAACATTAAACCCAGCGCTTTATTGTTCATCAAGTTTTCACATTCAAATTCCCATACATATAAAAACTATATCACTGTAGTACTCATTCATGTTACGGTGTTTCTAGTTTGAAAATGTATTCTAAACAGTTTTACTGAAAATAAACTAAAAGCTATTTTTGAAAAAAAGCTTAAAAACTCCCACGGTTCCTGCTTTCTTAAGTTTATAATAATTTTAATGGAACCCGTTCACTAACATATTTTCATAATCCGAGTTAAAATTATATTTTACTCACGAGGGAGAATGTACGAACATATAAATAGCTCAACCTTAATCCTTATCATCCTACACATTCTTCATTACATTCTTTGTGTAAAAGTACAATTCAAGGTACACAAAAGTTAACAAAAATATCCCCTCTAAAAGAATGAGAGAAATGCAAAGAATATATTTGATACTTTTTAATGCACTGAAAAGATACTTGTTATCTCAAAAGTGAGAATAAAAATAAGTGAAGAAGTAAAAAGTATTTCTACACCTTTTTTATACTTCGATCTTTTGACATTTTGTAAACACAAGTATTGTAATGCATTTTTTTCAAGGGGCGCTACTACCATTTACACATCAGCATGTATTGAAAACAGCGGTATTTTGCTATATTGAATGTAAAGGTTAAGAAGATAAACTTTACCTAACCAAATATATTGTATAGTTTCTATGAAAAGGTTGTTTGAAATTCTCAAATCGTCAAAATATTTTTAACAATCGAGACGTCTAACTAAAAGTATCAATAAAATAAAATACCAAGTACCTTTCTGTGAATGTTGAGACCCAGAAACAGTGAGTTACAACTTTTCAAATGCGGCTCGTAGTTTATTACTGTGTCCCATTTCCAGAATAGCGATAAAACTCCACAAACGTTTATTTTTAGCTCCGAATAAATTAGCCTATCCACTTTAAGAGGGTTCTATCCCTACTGGATCCCATGTCCCCCAAGATCGACGATTTGTCTTGGTTCTAAATAGTGAAACATGATGACTTTCTTTAATGCGGCTCTGAAGGGATAGTATGTCACTTTGTCTACCCTGAGGCAGATTGGGGACAAAGAGATTCATCCGTTTGTCATTTTCAGATCACGTTGAGAGAAAAGTAGGAGAGAAAAATCCAGGGAAAAAAGAGAGAAAATAAATAAAAAAGAGCCATATGCAGCTCAGACTGCGTACATCATCACCGCGGGCGACTGTGTCCATGAATTTAAGGCTTTTGTAAAACTTTTATTTTGTTTGGAGGGAAAACCTTTTCAAACTTTTGCAAAGGTTACTTTCGAACTAAAAAAGTATTTTGCTTTTCAAATCAAAGTGGAATCAGTGTATTTGTTTTTGATTATGGTTTTATGGAGAATCATTTTATTTGCTCGGATGAAATATCTTTTACGTTAATTTATATCTTTAGGGCTGAGTAAATAGTTTTGAAGTGATGCGTTTTACCTGGGAGTTGATTCCCGAGTTATTTAAAAAATCTACGTTCGAGATGTGTTTGGGTCTTACCGTGTTTGACTATGTATTAAATGGAATTTTTGAGTATTTCCGCATATTATTTCTCCGCTGTTTATTGAGGTTAAAAAACATCAGCTTTCAAAATCAAATACAACTTTGACGTAGATCAGCAAGCATAATAAATTAAGAAAACATACAAATTCCCAGTTTCGTTTACTCAAATATTATTCTGATGGAAAAGTTAAGTTATATAGTTTAATGTGAGTAAAATAATTAAATATATTTTTTTAAATATTCATATTTATCCATAACAACCACGTTCAGGAAATGTGTTACATGTAGGAAAAAAGTTATAAATTATTTGTTCCAAAATTTTTAGCATGCAATAAATTAAAAGTTTAAATAAAACAACTATTGATTTTGTTCCTCTGCCTCCTTTTCTGTAGTAAATAGTTGCTAAAATGGTTTAAAAGTCGATTCTGCCAATATAAAGCTGTTTTTTATTAAGATAAGTTTAATGTTATGATGTAGCCAAATTTAAGGTGAAAAGCTGCGTAATAATACAAAATTCCTAATAATATAAAATATTAATAATTTTATAAACACAGAAGCTTTTGCCACATAACATCAGAATAATGTAAGTAGAGCATAAAAATATGGTTGTTCCTTTGCCATCAGTTTCCATTCTTCTAATTATATAGATACATATTATAATTTTTTTGATATATTATACCTACTTTTAATGATACATATTTTATTTCATGATGCATATTTTATTTTATAATGAATCCTTGAATAATGAATGAACTTTTCAATCATTTTAATTTTTATATAATGGGGATGGTTAGCAATAATTGGTTTAATATTTTGCTGGTTGCTGAAGTGGTAGAATAAATGTGTATAAAAAAAATTATTCACTAAAAGTAATTATACTTAAAAAAAGGAACATTAATGTTTAAAAAAAAATTCTACCTTACGCTCATACCCTTACATCTAGCCTTAAAATTACCACCTATATACGCATTACTCTAAGAAAAACACGGGCATTGCAAAAGTTACAGTGTTCTTTTATAAGCCAAAAGAAATAAAAAAAAATACCACACCTGTCCACGTCTACAGCCCGTGTTTATCAATTACCCTCCCCGTTCGTTAGAAGGTATCCCTACTACTATCGCAACTACTCGCAAAGAAATAACAGTCTCACTTTTTCATGTTATCTGGCGAAAAGGGAAAAAACAGCCAGATACAAGAAAATCACAAACCCCAAACAGCAGCAAAAATAGCTTAAAAGCCCCTTTCTACGGGCACGGGGAGAAAAAAGCTTAATGCAACTCAGGGGAGAAAGTTCACGTAGATCACTTAGCGGAGCCTCTGGCAGAATTGGGACAAAAGACACACGGACCGCTCGCCCTCCACTTGTCATTTTCAGCCCCTTTGGAAAAGGAGTGGAAGGTGTCGGGGAGACTGGGAAAAACTGAAAGCCTCCCAATATTCATCACCACTGTCTCGATTTTGCCAGCAGGGAAGGACGGGCCCGATTTAATATAACTGAGAAAGCAGAGAAATGGCACTGGGTATCTGAATTTTGACCATGTGGCGTCCGGAGGATTTCGGTGATTTTTTCTCGGAGGATGAAAGAGTTAAATGGTGACAGATAATTTCTTTATTTCTATAGATCGGGTATCACCCCCTCCCTCTTCTTTGTGGACTTGAATCGTTCTTGGAAATATTTCATATCTTTCAGAGCGATAACCGGTGTTGAAGTAATAAATAGGTGAGATTTAAGGATGGGGGTTCGAATATTTTTCGCTGTTCGTTTTTTTTTCTCGTGATGTTCCAGACCTTTTAAATAAGTGATTCTAGAATATAATTTATGTTATTTGGGTATGTTTATATTTTATTGTTTGAAAAGTTCAACAAGAAAAATATAAATGCGTTTTGTGTGTAAAAAAGGGGGATTATCTTGTTTTAACTGAGTTAATTGTAATCGTAATTTAAAAATTAAATAAATAGAAATTTGTGAAATTTTAAATAAAAAAATGTATAAAATTTTCAACATTTTGTTTATGTAAAAGTGGTCAAGTAGATGAAGCGCTTGTATAATGACTACACAAATGTATTGTTTTTTATGCTAGTTAGTAATTAGAACTCGAAAACAATTAATCAAAACTCTAAATATAAAGTTTTAAACAATATACTTTGTATTGCGCTATAATTTTTTCTTAAGCTTTGTATTGTATATAAATTGCGCTTTGTATTGTAAATGTAACTAACATAATTTATTCGTACTAACTAATCAACAAAATATGAATACTATAACATGATTGATATTAAATAAAATATTTGTCTGATCTATTTGATTTAATATTTTTGGTATTCTAAAAACGCCAGTTTTCTGTATGTTAAACAAACTTATCTAATCTAATTTTACATTTATATTTATTTGTATATTATTCTTTTTGTATTTAAAAGTTATTTAAAATAATAACTGCATATTTCTATATACTCTCTATGTTTCTTCCAAAATTAATTCAAACTACAAAACTTTCCCTTAAACTTACTTTAAAAGGGTTAAAATATTAAAAGCTTCCAAAATCCTTCTTCTAATTTCGTATGATATATGTATCAAATCTGTAACTACTTACCAGAAAATTACCTTTAAGACCCATTTATAAATGGTTAATCCTATAATAATCGGATTAAGTGAATATTTAATAAAGCGGAGAATCAGTCTAAGATTTCCTTTTAGAACCATTCACTAGAAAGGTTCAAAGAAAATAGTGCATTAATAATTGATATCATAAGTATGCACGCAGTCTTCCCTATTATCTAAGTTTAAAGTAGTATATTAGAATTCATAATTTCAATTAAGTGGCAGTTAAAATTGGTCGAAAGAATAAGCTTGAATTCCTTTGTAACCAAGAGACTTTAATAAGAGACATTATGAAACTTAGTTGAAAGGTATGACATTAATGATTTAGAATAAGGATGTGTTTAGTTAAAATGCATTATAGTTACGCTGGGCTTAATTTAACCAATCAAAGTATATTATGTCAATAATATTATGGCCAGCAAATATAAATATTATTTGAATTTGAAATTAGCAAAACAGTCTTAATATTTATTTGGAATACAATTTAATGTGACAACTTATATCAATTCAAAATAAATTGCATCATTCTTAGGTGCATACATTATTGTTTATCTATTGGTTGAGAACTATAATTTCTGTTCATTAAGTATAATACATAGTATTTTTAATTGATTTAAAGTAGATAATAACACTTAAATACCTAAAAACATTTTGACAGTTCAAGAAATATTATGTTATTAACTAGCAATAAAAAGGAAAACAATTCAAAGGGTTACAGATTAACGTCCCATTAGCCCCCACAATGTGAAAATTTACAATTTTTTTTAGTAGCAATATTTTAATAATTTCCAATATTTGTAGAATCTAAAACTATCCTTAAATAAGATTGAAATATTTTTAAATACTTACAAAATAAAATCAATTACAAAATTACACTTTCTATGGCTTGTTAAAAGTTTAAAAAATTAACATAGCTTTTTCTGCTTATCAAAAAACTGTTATGGTAGATATTCCATGCTGCAAATGTTTACTGGACCAGTTAACATTCAGTGATGTTATTACTAAAATGGAAAAAATTAATTTTTTCCCATCATCCCCTGCGTCCCCCTTATTCCCCCCTCTCCCCTACGATATATTGTGTATATCGGGCCAGAGTTGCACTGAGATATTAAAGTTAGCCCAGTTAACCTTACTTTGACCGTATTTTATTAATTTAAAAATGTCAATATTTATATTAAATGGGACGAAGGAAAAACTTGTTTTGAAAATAAACGTATAAAAATTCCAATAATAAAATCGCGATAAAAAAAAGAACAAAGGAATTAAAACTAGTTAAAAGTACAAATTAAAGAAAGTTATTCTTGACCAAATGCGCTTTCAAAATTAAAAGCTAATATAACCACCCATTCTAATCTCCCCTTTATTCCGGCCTTACCCTCCTCAAAAATGAGACTCACAGCTTGTAATTGTTCCATAAATAAAGCCTTTTTTTTCGCCAAAACCACCCATAAAGTCGGAAGCAAATGAAGACGCGAGCTTATCCAGGGATAATGCACCGAGGAACTCGATTAAAATGCGCGCCATTGGCGCATCCCAAACAAAGTATGCTTCCACTCAAGCGGAATCATTTAGCTGCACTCATCGAAGCAAGAGGGCGAATTTGAACGCAGCCCACCAAAAAAGGCAAAAAAGTCACGTTTCTTAGGGATAAATGATGCAAGTTTATGCAGGGGGAGCTGGATGCACACTTCAGTGAGCCTTTTGGATCAGTGTCCGGGTCTGTCCGGCCAAAAAATGGGCTCCTTACTCTCCCTTTCCTCGTTAAATCGTGGTTAAGAGGGGTTCGTGATCAAGTATCAACAAATCTGGATTCTGCTGCTGAGCTTGGGAAGGAGCGAGCAGCAGAAAGGGGCACGGTAAACAATGGGGTGAATTGCTAACCAGAGGACTCAGCAGTGCTTTTCATAATGCGTTGTAAGGGGCATAAAGGATGCTCTATAACAGCAAGGTCAATATTTCACTAGCCAGATTGCTGGACTGGTTTGGTGTTGGAATGCATTTCATTAAGGAGCTAGGCGGAACTGTTGGGGTTTGCATTATAGTGAGTAACTAAAATTTCAAGTTCGTGTTAATAAAGCTTAAACTGATTTGTGTTGTGATTTAAGCTATATTATATGGGAGATTGAATGTTTAAAAAGGTAATCTCATTTCTGTTTTAATTTATATTGACATTATACAGAGTTCTAGTTTAGTTTTCCTCATTGGTTAGTTAAAATTGTATGTATAAAATTTTGTTTTAAGTCTTACTCTACTGCGAAATGCATTTAATTTGTTAACCAAAATTTTAAAAATTTTCAAGCTTATGTGAACATAAAATATTTTTATACAGCATTTATATATTGTAAACTTTTACAGTGTTTGTATAAATATCAAGGTTGATGGTTTGTGCAAAAACCTTTCTGGCCCCAAAATGTTCTGGGCAAACTAATAACATAAACTATTTTATCAGAAGTCCCTTAACACTTAAAAGATCTTGAAATATAAAAAAATAATCTTATTAGTGAAAAGATTGTTTTGAAAGGAATTATATCGAGCATAAAAGTTCAAAAGAAGAGAGTATAAGTTTTAAAGGAAATTAACAGTTTTTAAGCATAACTTTATACTGTATGGTGTTTTCAAAACATTCTTAAGGCAATATTTTTGGGTCGTACGATACTTTTCAACCATCTGAAAATAAATATTTACGGGAATAAAAGTCACCATTATAAGGAAATAATTAAATTTTTAAGGTAAGAATTTTACCAAACAAGTTTTTAAATTTATATTTTCTTTGAATTTTGTTTATAAATTCTTATGAATGTATTTCCTACAATGTTAATAAGACATAAATACTATGATTGTGTGCATTATAAATATAAAATTTTAAGTGCAGTTAAATTTGATAAAACACTATGACCAACTTGCTTCTAAAAAATAGCTTAAATAAATGAAATCAAGAAACATTTTTACGTTGCTATTGTATTTCGTGTTATTTCAACTTGTGTAAATATTAATAAGGTCAAAACAAGATCTTTTCTGGAAATTGGAATTCTTACATTTCTTTGAATAAATTATACAAAAAATGAATAAATAAACAAAAATAATAATTTTTTTTGTTCTTATATATGTACATACATAAAAAGAAAGTAATCTGCACCTCTACCAGCTCAAAAATTAAAATATATATATATATATATATATTATACCCTTCCATGATAGGTAATATCCATAATAATTTCACAAATTCAAGAGAAAAATTATACATTTTCTCCTTATTAATCCCAAGGCATGACTAATAGATTCATTCATGATAGTTAAAGCTTTGACATAGTCTGTTGATAGAGAAGCCACTAAAAAAGTAGCTTCCTATAAATATTCTGGGTTATTCTAGATGATTTGGTCTATCTCTTCCTTCTGTCTAGTTACATTAACTTGCCCGTAATGCCGTAAGTCAGTACAGGAAATGAGTGTCCTGGTTTTCCATTTCTAATTGAAAGGGGAGTAGAGCCAATTAGTGGCTAACTATTTAGATAATATCCTGTGTTATTCCTCCTAATGAAGTAACTCAATAATCAATCTTAACCGTAGTTGCTCTATCCGATGTCTAGTCTTCTCATGTAACATTAGTTAACTCATTGGTTTTTTTTTAATTTGAAACCAGAATTTTAACTTATTTTGAACACAATATAAGTTTTAACTCGGTATATAGTATTTATTCCTATATTTTAGAAAATTTATTATTTTCTAGGTTTATAAAACATGTATGCATACAGAAATATTCATGCTTTTAAAATTTTCTGAATATACTGAATGTTTAAAATAAGTTTAAGTTCAAATTCATAATAAACAGAACAAAAGAGATAGGATCTGCAATTTTCATAATCAAAAGAAGAATTTCGAAGGGAAAAAAACAACTTTTAAAGAAAGAAAAAGAACCCGTATCATTTAAACTTGTAATAAAATATATTTTTCGATCATCTCACAAAAAAACTTGCTTTTATACCTAATCCTGGATTACTTATTTTTTTATTATAAATTCTTAATATAAGAATTTTATAAACTGCTGAATTTTTATATTATACAAGATTAAAGAAGGTCTCAAATTTTTTCATCTGATGAATCTGTAAGTTATTTTTAATTAATTGTTCATTCAGCGCCAATACAAAAAAGTGAACTGAAGTGGCGAGACTTTTAAATTCTAAATTTGATATTCTTTTATTCGAATGGAATACAAAGCGGAGAAATCCTAATCACTCGTACGAGACAACTCTTCAACAACTACGTTTTATAGGTGAATATTTTCATTCTGATAATAATACCCATTCTGATGCCTATTTAATATTTCATCACCTATGGATTTGCATTATGTTGTTTAATTCTACTATCATTATTGATGCATTAAAAATGAAATTTATCGGAATGAAGTAAGAGTGTTTTAATTTCTTTCATTTTAAGATGACTGTCTGTATTTTATTATTTTTCGCTGTCTGCAACAAGGTAGTCTGTATTTTATTTTTTATTTTTTTTTTGTAAATATTACATATGAGAATATACTTTTTTTAGAACCATCAAGGTGCCCATTGTCTGTTTCTTTTAAATTAAAATTTAGGTTTAAGGGCCACAGTAGTAAAGTAAAGTAGTAGTACTAATAGGTAAATGACAAGCAAGGACTAATAACACTTTTTAGAGAGTTTTAATACTTATATATTTTCCTATGTTTTCCTACACAAGACTTACCACCATTATCACGATATTAAATTTTATCCAATATTTATTTATACTTACAATAAAAACATTTTTAGTTATGTCTCTTAAACTTTAGGGTATTTTTAAATTATCACTAAAATAGTAAATAAGGGAATTTCAGAAAAAATCACATTTTTCAAATCACAAATATCACATTTTTTTACGTTAGATATTTTAGCAGGACGATGTTCCACAAAGAGTACCATCATCTGAAAAAAATGTCCTCTGAAAAATTTAAAGCCGAGGACAAACAGTCAGCGTCCCACTTCGTTTCATTACTTTCATTCATCACATTTTCTCAGTTTCATTAAGTGTGGCTTTAATCATAGGAGAGTTGGCCCTGGTACATCCAATCCTTGATTGAAGCCCATCCAATGGAGTGTAAAAGCCTGGTCCAGCCTGATAAGATACCTTCTTCATTGCATCGGGAATTTTAAAGCTTAGCAATCCTACTCCCCTTCCCTCTTTGTCATTTCCCTCTTCGTATTGAGGATCACTTCTTTTTGAAGGAAGAGAGGAAAAGAAATTTCTGATAGATGTTTTGCTTTTTTCCTAAGTCCTGTTTCTTTTCATTCCCATTCGATGAATAAGTAAAATTTTTTGTACTTTCGATTTTTCGAGTATCAACAGTTATGTATTGAGTTTCTGATTGACAAAGTATCCGGGATCTTTTGGGACTCAGTTAAATTTATTCTGGTGAAATATGGTTTCTTTAGTCAAATATCAATATTTTGAATTTTCAAATATTTTGAAGTTTGAGGCTAATTTATATGGAATCTGTCCTTACTAGGGCATTGCATTTAATGATGATGATATGCCTACCTGTCCCAGCAAAATATTTTTTTTTTACCATTCCTATAAGATAGACCTCTGCTGAAGTGAAATTTCACATCGTGGTGCAAAGTTAAAAAAGTACAAAATGCGGCCCCTTATATTAATTAAATTTGTGAACCAAGGTTTTGGTACGTATTTTAATGTGTGATTATAGCACAATTTACGTGATACCAATCCGCAAGCCAAACAATGTTACTAGTAAGCTTTAAGATTGTTATTAGCCTATAAATCGCATAACTTTATAATTTATTCTTCAGTCAATCACGATTACTTGCCCCATTTAGAATTTCAACGTTTTTATCTACTGGAACACCAATTGGCATCGTATAGGGAATGATTGTTACTTCATAAATTAAATTTAGTCATATTATGCATACAGTCAATACTCACTAAGCCCAAGAGCTCTGACTTAACACTTGCGCTAGAGAAGCAGTAAATTTTCTTTTGTGTTTGTAAAATAGCGTTTTTATTATTAATTTTTACGTCTACTTATTCATCACACTAAACATTTTATTATTTTATATTCAATGCAATTAACCCTTTCCGCTTACTAAAATTAAAAAATCTAATTAGACGCATTATTTACTGCTTGATATATTTAGCACAAAAAATGTTTCCTTTAGATTTGAATAGTCCTACAATGATCTCCATCTTTTTCATTTCGTTTTTGAATCCATACGCAATTTTTCTTTAGATGGAAGATAAAGCATCATAATGCAAATAGAATATTTCTAGGAATTTTAAATTACTGACTAGGTACAGCAAATCAATTGAAGTTTTATGATATAAACTGCAGTTTTGTACTGACACCCACGATTACGAAATTAGTTTTTATTCCTTTTTTCTTTTCATCAAACAAACTGATAGCACACGAGCCATTTAACTAAACTCGTAGGAATTCTATTGTCTGTTTTACAGTTAAATGTTTTCAATGGCTTAATTACTTCTAGTACTTATGGTTCTGAATCAACACGATGTACTTATAAAAGGAACAGATGTTATTTTTCATACATTTTCCTATAACTAGTTAAATAAGATTTTAAGTGAAAAATCGATTTACTTTTTAAATGGGAATATTTAATGTTGAAACCTTTCTCTCAAATATTCCCTTCATGATCCTAATGACAAAATGTTTCTTGGTATATATTCTAATCTGTATTAAGTTAAAGACCAAATCAATCTTAATTATCTTTTTAAAGAAAAGGCGGTCTTCATATAATGGGCATAAATAAACTTTTTCAATGAATTAATACCTGCTCTTGAGTGAAAGAAAATTTAATTCATTGAGAATATATCTAACTACAATAATTACGTTTCGTAAATTATTATCTAAGGAATAAATTATTTAATTACTATCTCAACCATCTTATTTTAATAGCTTTGAATTAAGGCATAAGACAATTAATTTTTTTTATTTTAATTTATACGAAAACTTATAATTTCAATTAGATAAATAAATTTCTCCCAATTGACAGGTCATTTTATATGCTTTAAGTATTTTTTAGTGAACTAGCATCTTTCCTCTTTTTGATTAAAACTCAGTGCAAAAATTAGGCCTAAATTTTGGCATAGGGATTAAACTTTAGAATATCAGGTAACACAAATCTTTAGCTTTCCAATGCTATTGCTTTTAAGTAAATATATTTGTAGTACTAATTAATTTCATATCTTTGCTGGATTGTTAATTGATGTAATTTCGTTACGAAAAAGCTATTGTTCATTTTTTTTTCATAATAATTTTTAAAGTTAAATTAGAGATGTTCCCTATCCATTCTCATAACTTTTTTTTGCCGATTTACCTAAGAATGAAACCTTTTAACTCAGATTGCAAACATATTATTACCATTATTGCTAAAGCAGTTCTCATGCATATTTATTCTTTAGTGCTCTTAGGTTTTAACAATCAAAATGGCCATGTTCAATTACAAATGGTAATTTACCTTTTATGAGGTCATTTAGCATTTCCAATTACCCTAGAACCAATGCTTCCCTCTCAAAATACGACGATAAAATTAAGGGCATGAAGTGTTCTCAAATTAATAAAGTTTGAAGAATAGTTCATTTTTTATCACCATTCTTCTACAAAGATTATGAACTAATCAGCGATAATTACACAATAAGCTCATTGTTACAAAATGCAACGGGATTAACTAATTCAATACTTCCTCATTTGTTTTTGACGAAAGGCTTCCCGCATAATTTGAAGATTCCAAAAGATTATAATAACATACAAGTAAATCTCATAAATATTCATAATTCCTATTACATGCATAATATTTTACTGTTTTTCTTGTTCATAGTGATTTTCTTGTTATGTTAGGGTTAAGTCATTAGCTTCCATACACGTAAATGCTTCAGATGCATGTGATAAAGTTTATTGGATTATACTGGAGTAAATTATTTTTCTCGCATTTTATGATCTTTTTTTCCTTTGATCTATGTCGTAAAATGTTTATTTTACTTATAATGAAAATAATTTGCCTTTTTGTATCTTCATAAAAAATGTTCTTATATTTAAACTCACATTTTGAATTGCATGTGACATAAACATGTTAATTGAGATATATTTTTGCTGTTATATTCGACAAAGATTCAATTAGTAATACACCTTTCGATTTCGAAAATTGGTGGTCAAGTGGTGTAAGGTACTATTTTCTGAAATTATTGTATTTTATTCAAAAACGAATACAAAAATGTTATTAATTTAGGATTCTTCAACAGTAAGATCAATAAAAAATTAGTTTTTACTTTTTTTTATACCCCATGAAGTTGAAAATTATTTAATCAAAATTAACATCTTTTTTACGTGATTGTCTAATTAGAAATATATTTTAATTGAGAAATATTTAAGGATTATAAGTTCTGTTTTTGTTTTAGTAAAACTATTTAGATTGACAATTAGTTCAGTCTCCTTGAATGCCCGGCATACAATATTAACTTAAATTCATTCTGAAACATTTAGTTCCCATTTTCAAAAAAAGTATTTTGTTTTAAAAGGTTAATTGTTATTAAAAAGGCAATTAAATCAGTTTCTAAATTTTTATTTTAATAGAGACTAAGTACTTTCTTTACTTTGAAAACACAAAACGGCAGTGTTTTAAAATACAACAACCTTATTCAAAAAGTAAGGTAAAACTGAGAGAAGAAATGCTGAATTGCGCAGACTCAATGTTGGTGGAAATGATATGAGCTACGTAACCACCTTACATTTACTCCAGGATAAATATGTGTTCCAAGCAATTTTCTCGGCTGCGCTTGTGATTAGAAAAAGAGGATGCTTAAAAACCTTTAATAATTTCTTTTGAAATTCCTGTAGCATAAATTGTTTACATCGTTTTGGATTGATTTATTTTTCAACTTATCACTCACATGCCCATATGCTCTAATGGACGAAGCCATAACAAAACGAAACAAACAAGTTTAGAAAACAAATAACGGTTCTTTTTTTGGCAACACTTTGATAAATATTGGGAAATTAAATTACAACAATTAAAATAACAAATAATCCATAAAATACAATAATTATGACCACAGTGGCAAAAGAAATGAACGAATAGAACGTGTAAAGCAATGATACATGTGATTAAGAAAAGTGTTCTCCACTTCTTTCAAACTAAAGTCCTAAACAAGTAAAACCTTGTACTAGATAATCTTGTACTTGATACTGGATGATTCTAACACTTCAGATCCTGCAAAAAATTCCAATTCAAAGAATAAAACCTCATATCCAGTACTTTTACCCTATCCAGTAAATACGTTAACATCGAGTCCTGACCCATAACGTAAAAATGGAGCCAACTTCCCTTTCTTACGTGTGGAGTTATGGGCCAAAACCTACGATTCAACGGCCATTTCTACGAGGCAATGGGAGAATCCCCGCCACATTCTCCCTATACCCCAGATCAATTTTTTTTGGGTCGTAAATACGCTGGCCAGGAACCTACCTGACTAATGTGGGCCTAAATCCAAATAGTTTGGGACGGTTCTGCGTGTCATGTGGTTTTAATGACTGTTTTCCATTAGACTTGGTTTTTCCTGGGCCTCTATTTTATTCTATTTTATGTCCTAAAGAACCCCTGATCGAGACGTTGGTCAGACATGGTCCCTATTAGTGTCTGCGACCTTTCTATTTAAAGGCGAACGCACCCCGATATAACAAGTTTAGGGGAGAGAATTTGGTCGTTTCGTCTTACAAGCTTAGGATGAACACATGGCTATTTGAGAGAATGGAATATCTCATTACCCGGTGTGTATCTTTTAAAGGGAATGCTAATATTAGGCGAAAGAATGATGTTATGAGTTCAAGTTCTGTACAAATGTCATCATGTATTGTTCAAATTTCGTGGCTATAAAACCAACTAGTATGTGATGTTGTAATATTATGTTCAGTATCTTTTCTAAAAATATGTAAGAAAACTTTAAAATTTACCAAAAAAAAATGCTTTCTTCGAACCTTTAAAGTGTATTTTTATTTCAGTTGATTGGTAGTTGCTCAGCAAATTTACTCTCATGATCTAACATTTAGTTCTATGGAATCGTTTCCTGCAACTTTATCTACTTAATTACTCTAATTTCTGCTACAGTATGTTGACTATTTCTTTGTGAGAAAATTTTGATTTTCTGAAAAGTGTGTCTTAATTAAAATGTAAATCTCTCAGTTTTTTAGGATTATGTACAACATACCTTTTTTTAACCATGATTTGTGCAAATTTCTAACCACGATACTTATTACAGGTAAATGGGGCCCGTTTTAGGTAAATCGAATAGCTAAAACCTTCATCACTAATCCATAGAATCGACAATTTAACAGACCCAATCACACGTGGTTTGACGCAATCCCATAAAAAAGATGCTATGAAATAAGAAATTACCCCACTCATAGCTTTCCATTCACTTTCAATAACCGCAAAAAAATCATCAGTAATGACGAAGGTAAGCCTAAAGAGAAACCTCGATTAAACCACGGTATCAAATAAATCACCCATATTCAATCGGTAATCTTATCCTCCGATTCATAACAGGCACATAAAACGGGCGCAATTTAGAGCTTCAAATCCTTGCACATTAATCCAAATGGACGTCGCATCTGTAACAACTTCCACAGGGCTTTCCTTAAAAGAATTGCAAATAAAACGGAACTTATTTGGCCCTTTATTTCTAAACACCATGCTATTCCATTGCCAGTATGGGAGGAATGTAACGATCTTGTTATTATGTGTTTCCACTGTTTCTATTTGACGATGGACAGATGGCCCCTCTCTCACGCTTATACTTCCCAAGTTCATTTGATGTTTTGTTCTCGCACATTCTCCTCCTATTGGAGCTACTTCAGCTTGGGTTTTTGTAGCTCTGCTCCATCTTTTTTTTGCGAAAGTAGCGCGATTGCTTGGAGAATGAATGGTTTCGATAGTTGTGCTGTTTCATTCGTTGATTGAGAACGTATTATAGTCGTAAGGTCGAACTGACCCATGAAACTTACCTTAGCCATGATGAGACGTACACAAAAAGTCTTCATAATAGGTAGAATTTTCAAGTTTAGAAGTTCACAATCTAGCACATTTAATGAGAAAAATATTTATTAAATCTACAATTATCTCTCTCTCAAAATCCATTACAAGTCCTAAAAATATTTACCTATTTAATTATGCAAATAAAGAAATCTGCATTATATACCATCAAGACACCTATGACAAATCTTTAAAATAATTTCGTTTATTAATTGAACTCTTCAAAGATTAGGATTTCATGAGGATTTAGTTAGGACAGCAGAATTTCCAAAAGAAAAATTGTGAGTTATATATTTTTATAAAAGAGAAAAATTTGTAATTAACACCTTTTCTAATAATTTGAGAATTCTTATAAAATAATTCTTATGCATGTGTTTACATTCACCTGATATCTAAAGAACCGTATCGGCTATTTTAACAAAATGAAGTACTTAAAAATATTTTATTTCTAATTTCAATTTTTAATCGAATAAAGTGTCAAATAAAAAAGACAATATTGAAAACCATACATAGAATTGTACCTTGGGAATTCCGATATGCAGAGAAATTCTGAATTGGGAATTACACGACAATATTACTACAATTAAATGTGGAATAGAAAAATTCTAAATTTTGAAACTTATATAGTTTATTTTGATTAAAGAAACATTTAAACAAAGGACTACCCATGCATAAAGAAATAATATATATTTTTTCAAAATACTTGAGTGTGGATCTATTTCTACTTTTCTAAAAAACAATAACGCGAAGCAAAAAGCACAATTTTTTTACTTAGTTCCCTTTTCTTAGGAGCCAGAAGCTTAAAGCAATACTTGCTTCTGTAACAAACAAAAGATTAAAGTTGAGCTATCATTCCCCCTCGCTTACTAAAAACTCGTATTGAATGTAGCCCGTAAAATATTTGACATCTCGGGCAACCTTTGTTTTTCTATGCAAAGAACATGCAAACCGCTACTTAATACGGATATTAGCAGAGATTTAGCATGCAGGGTTCTTTTCTCCCCTGCCTTCCCCCTTTGAAAAGTGAGGGGAGGGGTTGGAAACGTTTTTCCTTCTCCCGCAAATTTCAACTTTTCTCAAATAGCCCCCTAAGGTAGAATGTCCTACTTTTATTCAAAACCAAGTTTTTTCAATTTTATTTGGTACGGGGGTAAAAAAGACGTTCTCCAATTTTTATATCCGTAAACCAGTTTCGGTTTTTTATTATTATTACACTTTCTGGGATTGAAGCAAGGGAAAATATGAATTTTCTGAAAAATCCAAAATCGGATCCTTAATAAAATGTGTATAAGAACAGGCTTTTCGAAAAGTTGTCGTTGGAGATGTGGAAAGTCTTTCTGGAAAACCCCATTCGCTTCAACTGTTATAAGCGCTATGGCTCAGGAGAGTAAGAATGCATTTCTCCAACGAATGGGATTGATTTATTACAGAAACGCTGCAATAACTTCCAGTTCCAACACAGCATTGTCCACGTTCAATAGAATGAGGTTTATTTCAATGAAAACTAGCGTACTGAGCGAAGATATTTCATTCTGTATTAACAGGAATTAAATTTTAGTCTTTTATTTTTATATTAATTTATTGAAAAATTGGTCGTGTTGGAAGAGAACGACATTCAATTCTGAATAGCTTTTATAATTTAATTTTTGTTTGTTTTTTATTGTAAATAGATAAAAAAATTGTACAAACAAAAATCATAAAACAAAATATTTTTTTAAAGGATACATATGGTCAATAATATATATGTCATCAGACATATTATCAAATTTGGAAGTCTGTCTCTAAAAAAAGGAACTGAATGTTTTTGGAAAGCTCTATCGAGTAAGTTAAGTATTTGGAAATTTTATTAGAAGCAAATGGTAGGTATAATAATATAATGAATGATAAAGCCCCATAAAATATGAAGGGTGGATATAGCTGTGTAATAGTGAACGAAATTTTCGCACTTGTGGTATTTATGATCCATTAAGTTTATTGCTGAGACGAGACTTACTGGATTTATCAACGTCAATATCGATATTGCTATAGATTGGATATTTCTTCTGAATAGATAATACAGGAAACGATGTCTATTTTGTTGAATGTTAATGGAAATGGCTCCTCTTAATTTTATCTTTACCAGAATGATACTGATAGTTAATCAGAAGTGAATAGTTTAAGAAACTCATTCTTTCAATATCGTAATATCCTAATGTAAAACATATATATGTATAGGAATCAATTAAAGGTAATTTAGTTAGATAATGTTATTAATTATTCGTTTAATGCAATTAATTGTTTGTAGTTTGGTTCGTGAATGTAATTCATATTGGGTATCAGGTAATTAATTGTAGGGGTTTCATTAATCGAACGTTCTCAAAAAAGTTTTTAATTTCAGTGATTTGTTATGTTTTGTGTAGTTTTTCATAAATAATGTTAGAAGTACAATGAGATATTTTTTATACGTAGGTACCTTTTTCTACTTTGACCTATATAATGTTAATATTTTTAGTTTAGAATAAACTTATTTTTTTTTACAAAATTTTAAAGTTTAAGTTTAATATACCTGTTATATACATTTTGAAACATAGGATAAATAACCTGATAGGATAAATAATCATGTTAACATAATTTAATGTCGTTAGAATTATTTTACGCTAGAATTTATTTTTTAAAAGATCATAATTCTGGAGACAGTTCTAATTACTTGATTCTCAGTTCTTAATTATGGTTTATATTCTTTCGTTATAAAAACTAGTACGCACTTATTTATATTTATTTACCGTGGCTATAAAGAAGGTTTACTGCTATTTTAATAAGCACATTGATCAAGGATCAAAAACGCAGCTGAAGAAGGGATGCGGTGACCACGGAATCGAACACCAAGTAGAACGCCACTATATTTTAAATATTTTAATTTAAAACCTGTGTGTGGAGGGATTAAAAAGGGTTACAGGGTATCTCTCGGAAAAGTTAAATAAGAAGAAACCTTCAAATGGAGGTCATTTTTGAAATCAGCATACCAAATAACATAAAAATCACCTAAGACTTTTTTTTTTTGTATTTTTCAGAGTTAAATTTCACAGGCCTGTGTAATTAATTTTTCCGAAATAAAATAATGCTATCAATTTTCGGGAACATCTAACTCGAAAATATGCTTCTTTTAAGATATTAGTAGTGTGTGTAAACAAGTTAGGATTTTTTTATTTTGCACAACCGAAAATGGATTCTAAAAGATTTTAAAAACACCAACTTACTTATAATTTATAAAAATGTAACTCTTTCCACGAAAAGGAGTCCTATTTATTTTGAGAAAGAAAAGTGAATGGTGAAAAAATTGAATGCGTTTTGGAGTGTCTGACAAAGAGAAAAAAAACACTTGAAAAAAGGAAAACTTGTAGGTTTTAGAAAGTGATATTTAAATGTTTACCAGGTGTAATATCAGAAACGTTTATTCTTTGAAAAATATTTTGGTATCTTTTTAACTTTGATTTTTGACTTCTTGAAAAACTATTTCTCCTCAGTTTTGGTCTCGTATAACTAACGTTCCCCACAAAGATAGATTCTAATAAAATAATTTAAATAACTATTGAATTTAAAAAATAAATTACACCAAAAATCAATAAAAAATAATTCTCAAACTTTAGTTCAAACATAAACAAAAGCTATGAAAGTTGAAGATGAACTACTTCCGTTGCTATTTCTGCATGTTAAAAGTTGCTCTAATATACCAATTATATGGAAAGAGCGTCATTCTTTAAAAAAGTTAGATAAAAAATTGAATTTCATAAATTGATTGCCTAAAAAAAGTTTTCAGGGAAAATTATGCGTGAAAAATAAATTGCAAAATGTTATTGGAATCTGTTAAGTTCAAACCTTAACATACTAAGTATTTGAAAACTAAGTAAAGGAGAACTTCCTCAACAATAACCCCATGAAAAAGACCGTTCAGAGGTATAAAATATACCAATGTATTCATTCTAAGGGGTAAAAAATAAATCAAATCTCCCGAAAAAGTTATCTAAAAATTTCCATGGGGGGAGAAAATAGGTCGCCAAGTTTTCTTGTGGTCAAACTTGAACTTGAGAAATGGAACTTATGCTACTTCCGCAACTTGAGTATCTATTAGTTCTTGATGCGGGGTGGCATGGGCAAAACAGTGGCAGAGACTCCCGCAAGTATGTATGTCTCCATGAATAATGCCACTCAAAGGTATAAATTGCACCAATGTATTCATACAAAAGAGTAACCAAATAATTAAATCTCACAAATAAAATGCTATAGAATGTATTCTTCGAAAGGAAAATAATTCGGCACATTTCTTGTAATCTCTTGAGTTTAAACGCTATAGGAAATATTTCCGGAGCTAAATCTCCATAAATTGTTAAAATCAAAGTTACCATACGCCATTTAGTTCATTGATAATGGTAACTAAAAATTAAATCTCACCTAAAAAAGTTACTCTAAAAATAACCTTCGGGGAAAAATAATACAAAAATTATCTGAGGATCTCTCGAGTTCAAACTTGATCATGCGATACGAAAACTTGGAAAAAGTACAACTTCCTCAACTATCTCCGATAAAAAAAGTCTCTCAAAGGCATTAAATATACCACCGATTTCGTTAACAATAGCGACTAAAAAAATTAAATCTCACGGGAAAAAATGAGTAAAAATTATCCTTCTTGAAAGTCAGATCTTAGTCGAAGTTTGAAAACGAGACGTGTGTAAAAGTTGGTGAAGAAGAAGACACGCTCCGGGACGCGTCCGGCGGCCGACTGCGCGCTGTTGCGAGGCGCGGATTGGCGGGCCGCCGCCGCCGCGAAGTGGAGGCGGCCGGCCGCGCATGCCCGTGGCGGCCGCACTCCTCGCTCACCTGCCGCGCCGTCGGCACTCTCGCCCGACCGCTCACGTGGCTCGGGTCGGCATGCCGCGCCCGCTGTGACTCTCTCTCTGTCTGTGTGCGCCCGCTCGCCTCTCTCTTCTATCCATCCCATCGCTCTCGCTCTCTCTCTCGGGACGCCTGGGAGGATGTAGACGGAGCCCGCCGAACGGACAGCACCTGGGGTGAGTACTCTGATCCCGTGTGCAAGGCCCCTCCGTTGGTGTGACTCGGACGCGCGCACGTGCCAGCCGCCGCAAAACAAAGCGCAGGTGGCGGGATTCCTACTCCGGGTAGGGAGGACTTAGGCTGGGAAGGGTTAGACTTACACATAAGCATCAAGGGAGTGCTTCCATACTCATTGAGGGAGATCTTATAACTCGGGAAGGAACGTAAACAACTTTTGTTTGGGAGTTGAGGAAACACGAGGGATCCCTCTTTCTGCGTTAGATGTTGTGAATGGGACTTATACTAGCATCGATGCCTTTACCTAGAAACAGAATAGTACATTCGGTCTTTCGGGACTTAGTGGATAACTGACCGTCCATCAGTCGCGTTGATATTACTTTTCCAATAATATTCATTTAGAGAACACTTATTTAAGTTAGAGTTGAACTACATTTCGTTTATTTTGGGTGTTATTTTAGGAATTGTAGCGAGAGACCCACGATTTTTTTCTCGGTTTTAGATGTATCACTGCTGTAGCAGAATGATTTTTTTTTTCAATTTATTATCAAATGTGATACACATAATAAAATGGATTGACAGATTATTTGGTTAGATATTGGGTAATTTCTTTACTCAAATTGAAGTTAGCTCTATGAATCTGAGTATGGAGTGTTAATTACTTCCAAGATTTCCATAATATGACAGTCGTGTTTCGCTAAACAGTTTGATGAACAAAATAATTCAATAGAACTCAATCAAAATAAGAAAATATAAAGGGGGGAAGTTTATCAGGTGGCTTTATTTTCATTTAGGAGCTGTTTTCATCTTCAGGTGAAACGATATTTGGATTTATATTATTTATAAATATTGATTTAAAAATACTTTCTCCCGTTTGTTAATACTACATTCATTTGATAATTTAGATAGATCCCCAGTATGGATTTTAAGCTTATTATAGATATTAAGCTGCTGACGGATACCTTTTCATAATAAAACTTTCCTCAGGAACGCTTGACAGCTAATTTTAGACTACCATTACAGCACGCGTCAAATAATATCCGATGAAACGCGAACTTTAAATGGCTCTCTGCCGGATAAAAAAAATCCCTCCTTTCGCATAACAAGCCTCTTTGATAAGGATATGAACAAGGAACGCAATGCGTATTCAATTCGGCATGGAGGAATTCCGCATTCCCATCCCAGCCTAATCATAAAGCCCATTATTTACTTACGCGTACGTGCAATCCTGACTGTCCGGGGCAGCGGGATTGTTTCCGGTTTGAAAAAGGGGAATTTTTCTTGGGACTCCTCTTTAAATAATAAATCGGGATGGCAAAGGCCCGACCTAATCTTTTTCTGCATGGGACTAGCTGCGGAATAAATAAGGGGAATTCGCTCGGAGCTGGAATAGATTATACATTTTCTACATGAATAATTATTCAAAAGTTTAGTTTCCGCCCCAATAACTATTTCATAGCTTTGAATTGAAATCGCGAACGCATCTTTCCTCGAAATCCCCTGGGAGTTGGAGAGGCTGTTTAATTTCAGATGCTTTTCCGTTGCTTCCTTTTGCTTAGCTTCATTTTCCGTTTGCGATGGTTACTTGGAGTCTATGGGGGTTTGCGAGAGCTATATAAACAACTGCCTTTTGTACTGGTATTGGAGAAGAAGGGCATGTTTCCATCTCTAGAGATCCACTGGCAAATATTCTAAACATACATGCTCCTATTGGTGTATCAAAGATGGAAGTTTTTGGTTTGGATTGACGTACTCGTTTTAGGGGTTTTGGAATTGTGTACTCCATTTAAAATGTTTGTATTTATTTCGGAGCTGTAGAGTCGAACCAATATTTTGAAATCAAAACTATCCTGAAGTTAGAATCTTTGTCTTTTTTTCATAACTCATAAGTATTTTACGAACATATTTAAGTACTTATAAGTTATAGTTTGATAAGAGGGTATAGGATTAAGATATATTTCAAATCAAAATTTGTGAAAAATTTGCATTCATAAAATTTTTTTACGTTGATTCCTATTTCATTCTAATATAAAATATTGAGTTTAACTTTCTGTGTATTTAGAATGTATAATTAATTTTAATTAATTAAAATTAAATTTTTGATAAACTAAGGTTAAATCTGGGTGACATTTACAATAATATTTGTATAAATCATAGATTTTAAGTATTAGTAGCAATGTCACTCAAGACGCAAAATTATGTAATAATCAAAAAAATTAAAGTAGTATAAAGGTCTAAATTTTTTCAATGGCATTTATACGAAACCTTTGATACTCTCGTAGAAAAAAAATGTATTGCTCCATCTTCGTGGAGTTTAAAACACTTTAGATTACTTTAATATTTGCTTTTCACGTTTCACCTTTGGAAGGTGGTTTATTTTAACATTTCTTTAATTTTTCATGAAATCCTTTTCCATAAACTCACTTACTTAAGGAACAACTTATTATGCATTTTTTTTTAAATTACCTGAATAGCAAGTATTTAATCATTTTTTAACCATTCGCAAAACTCCTGAAAACGAATCTGAAAAATATATTTTTCAAATACCTCGACATAAACTTTAACAGTGAAAAAATATATATGTTAAAGGTTACCAAGCTTTTCAATCCTATGTCAAACGTACCACGGAAAATAAAACGCTCCATGCCTTTCAAAACCCGCAACAGAAAAAGTTCCTGCTCATGTTGTAGCCACTCTACTCCCATTGAAAATAAACCCTCGCTTAACTACCAAAGAGCGCAACTATTTTTCTATTATGACGAAATCCATGTCCCAATTTTCAAACTCAGCACTCGTAAACACAAAATAGCAAAAGAAATAAGCAGCTTTATACGGGATATTATAGATTGGGATCGATCTTTTCATTCGATCTTATTTCTCTTCCGAGAAGCTATATTTTTGCGCTTCAGGATGAATCATGCTTTGTGTCTTTTACTGCTGGCAGTACATAACTCCGGGCCACATAAATTCTCACCAGCGATTCATTGGACGGATATTTTTCAGTGTCGGCACTTTTAGCCGTTTTATCGTCATTTAGGCATAAAATAAGTGCCATTATGGTTTTTCGTATCATAAAGTAGGCTGTTTTTCCTGCGCTAGACACCCTGGACTGCTTCAATACATAAATTCTGCAGTGCCTGGAGGTTCTGCCTTTCCTCCATACCTCCGTTTTTCGTAAACGCATTAAACTTGAGAAAAAATCAATAATGGGGTTGAAAATCCACATTAGTTAGATGGTAAAAAAGTTTAATTAGAAGGAGAGTTAATCATTTAGCATCTATTTTTAACACGATTAGTTTTCTGAGGTCCCTTGAAAGTATTAAAAGTTTTTTCCTTGCTTTATAAATAACAAAGGCGGGTGCGCTAAATCTAGCTTACCTTAGTTGAAGGCAGAATTCATTACTACCCCCCCCCAAGAAAAAAGTAATTTTGAATCTTCAAACTTTTTAAATATTAGCAAAAGTTTATTATCTGATCAAGTTATCTGATAAATGTTTTGGAAGAATGATATTTTTATTGGTTTTTTTTTAGTTTTGTATTACTCTACTGACTTTGAGTATTAGTTTTTTATTAATGTAGGTTTTATCACTTGAAGACTATTAAAGATCTTTTTAGACATAGGAAAACTAAAAATGCTATTAGTACTGATACTTTTTAACTGAATTTAATTAACTCAACAATATCAAATAGGGCTTTTCACCGAAAGAAAAAAAATAGTGTTTTTGTCACCAAAAATAAGAGTTCAATTTAACTTTTATTTTTGAAGACATTACTGTCTGTAAAAACTAACGTTTAAAGATAAAGTTTACTAGGTGTAAAGTTTGGAAGTTTTCGTTTGGAAACTAATACAAACTCGATAATACTAAACTTCAATCATTTCTTTCTTTTGGTCTAGACTAGACTATTAGGACTTCTAGTTAGAGGTAACAAGCTAAAAGCAAACTTTAAGAATACATTCAGGGTAGAAATCAAAAATTTACACCTAACAAAGTCTCTTCAGTCTCACTTTAGCGAACGGATAAAATTTAAAAAGTCTCTTTAAAGTAGAAGGATATTAAATCGTGACTGACTATTCAGGCTTAAAATATGTTCAACTAATTTTTATTTAAGTATAATTTAATTTCAATAGAACTTAAAATTGTACGAAATTTTTTTAAAAGGAACCTCGTTTAGTCAGTTTTATTAGGTTTCGGTCAAGTTTAATTCAATTTCTTTCGATTTTCTTAAGTCATAAGGCTTACCGAATTTCTAAAAGCTAAACTAATATTTTATTAATTATAAAATGACTCAATAAAAATCGGTTTATTTGGTTGTTTTGTACATTCGTACACTATTATAATTTGAAGTTACGGTCCTATTTTCAATTGCGTCCTTTCAACAAGAATTTTTGTTTTACATACGGAGAAGGTTAGGACTCAACCACTTCAGTCCAAAGATGTTAACTGTTATTACGTATTAGTTTTTTTCAGCAAATACATTTAAAGTATTTTATTTCGATAATGTTATCCCCATTAAATAACTAAAAAGTGAAAAACATTACTTTGTAGATTATTTTCAACTATATTTTGTTATACTTTAATACATTTCAGAACATGATGAATACTTTACAAGATAAGTAACTTACTAACTTTTAACTATAAATGTGTACTACATTATGTAAGATAATTTAATTTTTAATACTCTAGTCTAGAGATAGTTCAATTTTTTAATAATCTACGTACTTCTCCGTTTTATTTTTTTTTTGCATAAAAGTTTGATAACTAACTACCAATAGAATCTCTACATTAATAAATAACCAAAAACGGTATCCATTTAAACAATATTTTCTTTTCATTGTTTATGATTAAACCTCGTATATTAATAAATAAAGATTCTGTATCCTCCTTAAGAAATCCTATCACGAGGGGTAATAAAGGATACACCCCACCCCTTCAGCAGGCGTGTCCGTGTCATTTCCACTGACCTCTAGACAAAGCGCGCGCCACAAACAGAAGCCGCTCGTTCGGAGTAACAATCCAACTCCGAAATCAATCACTCCACTCCGCTCCACGCCGCGCCGCGCCACCCTTCTCGCAACCAATATAAACAAACGCGCCATTCAAATCTGTCAACAATAAAAACCATTAAAGGCCGCCTTCATCTTCATTTGTTAATCGGATACTTTTTCAATACGACACTGATATCAGGGAAAGGTCATAATGACTCTGGGAGCATAATTGTTTCAAACGATTTTCCCATCGATTTTTTTTGTCCTGATCCACGACTGTCATCAGTGTCAGGGACTCGAGTTTGTTTTCCGTTTTTGGTCTACAAGCCGGCAGCGGGAGAACATGTGTGACGTGACCAACCCATCGATTGACGGTTTATTAGAATGAATCCAGATGGGGCAGTGTTTACTCTGGTTTCGATTGATCCAGATTGATGAAGTTTTGGGGGATATATGTATAGAATAGCGAATTTCGGGTTTCCTCACGGAAGAAGTAGCATTTTAATGAAATAGTTAAATTTATTGCGGTCAGTAATATTAATTTCCTTAAACGCATTGGTATCCATGATGGAATCTTTTTTTTAATGAATTGAAATAAAAATGTAAACTTACGAGTACTATGAGAAATACTTCGTTATCCCTTTTGGAAAAATTCCAAGTTTTCTTTCATATAGGAATACAAATTTCAGAGAAAACAAATTTTAAAAGAAATGAGAGAATGAAAATGACAATTTAGCATATGGTGTTGCTAAATTGTGATTTAATATTAAACTCTTTAAGTTAATTTAAGTTGGATACAAAATTAAATTAAAATAAGATGCATGTAATTTTATACAAACATATAACTAGAGGTAAAAATAACTATTGAAGAAGATAAAAGCTAGATAGAAGACATTAACTAGAGGTAAATAAGAAAAGCAGACTGACTATATGCATAAATAATGATAATATAAGTCATGTCATTTTTTTATTAAATCGTAAATATTACAAATAGCAACTTAAAGGTTCTTAAAGGTAAAACTTTTAATAGTAATTATCACAATTTTTATTGGATTACTTAAGCTGTAAGGATTCGGTATATAACACTTGTAATAGTAATCTGAGCAGTTTTTCATTAAATTGCAAAGATCGTAAAGAAGAAAGTGCAAAGATTCCTAGAAATATGAAAGTCTCTTTACAGCACCCATTCACCGGCCCCGTTCCATTTTCTAGCTGTACAGGCCTCAGGCACGTTCCACAGCTACTACGCTGCCCATATGAAAGCATGAAACGTGATGCTATTTATGAGCGATCACATGTTTCTTCAGGAGTGAGTGTGGTCGCAAGGAAGGTGGACATTTCTCAAGGATTTCTTTCGTGATAGATTGCTTGAGAGATACTTGCTGTGCTTTTTAATATGGAATTATTCCCTCAATTTCTGAAATGAAGGATATTCTCTTATAGTATCCTGACCCATTAAAATTGTTTTGTTTTTTGTTTATTTGTTTTTGGGCAAAATATTACTCTTTAAAATGAAAAAGGAAAGTGTCTTCAGATTAGTATAAAATTGCGCATCCTTTACGAAAAATATAGGTCTTACCCATCTAAATATTTTTTAATGTATTGAATTTGATATACGACGGTGTACCCAATTTTCTATTCAAAATTTACTTTAGGGTTTCTTCAGATTATAGTATATGTCCCATGGTTTGTAGTTTATGACATTAAAACTTTCATCATTTCAAAATTTATTTGTTTCATACATTCATCCATTTCTTTAAAAAATAATTGAACCTACACGAAAAATATTAAGAATTAATGTAGAAAGGTTTTATCAATTACACCATGATAAAGTTCACTTAATAGATAGTGCAATACAGTCTACAATTTGGTACTTGAAGAATTCAGTCGGATATACTCGTATATTTATTAAATTCTTCACTAAAATATAGTTTCCTTAAAAAAATTAAGTAATGTAACTATAATACGTGCATTTTTTTCTTCATTTAAATAAAAAAAAACTTTTCATACAGCTAACTGGATAATGCACTGCAGTGTATGCAATAAAATACGCAAAAGTGCGAAAAAAACAAGGCACTCTAAGGGGATCTCAAAAGTAAGAAATGTCAGTGATAGCAGAGACGATAAAAAGAAACATAAACAAAATTTTGTTCGGACAGGAGGTCCGAGGATTGCAGGCCTTATCTTCATCCTTTGGTTAGGACAGAAAAATACGTTTGCAACGGTCAGCAGTATGCATCTCAACTCGAAGGGGCCCTCATAGATATTTAGTTGAAGAAACTACTAGACCGTGGAAGCTTTTTTCGCCCCGAAGATCTTTGGATTTTAGTTCAACGCTCTATTTTTTTTCTCGATTTTTGTGTTCTGCTTATCAAAGAAGCTTTAGTGTGAAGGTATTTATTCATTATTTAGGATTTCTTTGGGATTTATCCATCAAAATGAAAAAATAATTTCGTTCGAATTTCGAGTTTAAATTTTAAGATATTTAGCGAGTTTATTTTTCTCTTATAGATATAGAAAATGAAACATTTTGGTTTGCTTACAACTTAAAACATAAACTTTAATTATATTCTTTAATTTTATTTATTCAGTTTTATTTCAAACATTTTGATAATCATTTGAAAACCTAAAAACATTGAGTTTAGGTTATTTTGACTTACTAACTTTTTAATAAGCTTACATACATAATACTAATTCAGTTACTACATATTACTACATAGTATTTAGTTTTGGTTATTTTTTTTACTTATTGCATCGCTTCAAATATTTCCATACACATAGACTTCATACATTTATTAAACTAAAGTATTTTAAGAGATATTTTTATTTTTCTACTTCGGGAAATATGATATTACCTCTTTTTAATTTCGTTTTCTTATTTTAAATATATTCTAATCGACAAATTATTTACTTTCCTTGAAATTATTTCTGTTGACCTGGTTTAAAAACTTTCTAACAAAGTAGAAATTTATTTGAATTAATTACTTTAATGAATAAAAACATTAAAAAATCATTGGGCATTATTTTATTGCATCCACTTTTGTTTAAGTATAAGGTATTAATAAGAGGGATTCAATACATTTATAAGAAAACCACACATGAATTTCACACCTCGACGTGTCTAAACGGGGTTTATTCACCTCCCAAACCATTGACTATTATTAGAGGGCAATACAAAAGCCCCCAGAAGGTCAAGCCTCCCATACCAGGTCACTAATCACTCAGTTTACGTCTCAACGAATGGACTCTTTCATAACCACATGCTTTCGGCGCAACGTCAAGAGCACAATCGCATTGTCAAAGGTGGTCAAGAGGTTTCTTCTCACTTCGTCAAAGCCAGCAAACCGTAATTAAATCCACAGCCAAGCTGTCTGCCTGAGCTGAATATGTTAATATCCGCGACCGGTCTGTTCTGAATAGCCTTTCTGTTTTGATCCGGAGGTCTGTTTCCCGATTTCAGGCTGAATAAGTCATTAAATTATGAGACTGCAAATTGCGTTGTAATGCCCTCGCGAGTTGTAAATATGCGTCTGGCAGGCATAAATTATGCATTCGCGGAAAAGAAAATTGGATGATCACGTTTTCATAATTAATAATTAGATTTTGCCGGGTATCAGGCCGTGTTTGGCCGGAGCAGTTCTTCAAATGGAAAACGCATTCGATGTTTACTTAAAAATGCATGGGGGCTCTCTGAACGCGAAAAAGCGCAGCATAAATAAAGAACTGATTTTACCCTGAAATGGAAATCGGAGAGGGTTGATATGAGAGCTTTCAGCAGCAATTTATTATTCCGGGATCTAATTTGAAGTACATGAAATCAGCGCTGTTACTTCTCCCTGGTATTGATACGTACGAACAGTAATTGAAGGACGCACGATTCCGTGTAATGGCATAGAATTTTTTGTAACGCAAACAATAACACAACCTCATATCTTTCAAAATCTCATAAATATTGAAGCGCACACGCGGCAGGCACTACTTTGTTGCTGATGTGTCGAGATTTCTGCGTGTTGATGTGGGTTTGTCACGGCCTCGAATGAAATTGTTCTTTCGGAGGGACTTCTATTGGAGAAATGGTTTTAGAAAAGCCCCGTTGTAGGCATATGCTGGGCAAATATGAGGAGCAGGGAGATGTCGTCGCGTCGAAATGGGTTTTTATGCTTTCTTTGTTAGGTGATCTGGGGTTTCATTTCGCGTTTTATGAAAAGTGAATCGGCTGCAATGGAGGGAAAAAGTCACTTGGAACGATGCTTTTAAACTGTAAGGGATTGATATAAGATGTGTCGAGAAATGATTTCATCCAATAAAACGTCACAGTTTTATTTAAATTACAGAGTTGTAAATGCTTTATGTAATTGTAGTAAGTATAAGAAATTATCAATTTATGTTTATGTTTTCTATACAGGTTAATTCAAATAATATGAAAAATGGCAAAACCACAATTTTAATACATCAGAAAGTATGGAGTTTGTACTAGCTACATTAAAAAAAAACCTACATTTAAGGAATTTCATCGCATTCTTTTATAAGTTAGTTAATGAAAACAATTGTTTATTTTAATTATCTCTAAAATCTTAACTCAACCTTATATGCTATGCTAGTATAGAAAGCTTTTAAGTTAACACTACACAACTGTTTAAAATACTTATGCTTTGAAATGAAAATTCAACTCATTAAACAACCATCGCAACGATTTTCCAAAGAACTAATGTACAACCCAATCCTCCCACTTATTTGCAATCCATCTCCCCCCGCGAAAATTAACATTAAAGAAGCGGTTCACGAATGTACGTTAAATATTCACGCATCACCCAGTCTGCCTCACACCTAACTAAAGTCCAACTCTGCTTCAGGACAGAACACTGTTTAACCTCGGTTAAAAGTTCCCAGATTAATACCCCGTTGAAAATAAGCTCCGATCCCCGCTTTTCAAAGAAACCCTTTGTCCGCTGTAGCAGGAACTCGCAGTTCGGGAACTAACTGTTTAGTTCCCGTTCTTGTTTGCTCTCAGCTGGGAGCAAGTTTCGACTTCGGAAATGATTCCGAATAAAACAATGAGAGGTCCCTACGAATACAAATTACGACCAACGGCGGAGTTAATTTAAAAGTTGGAGTGACACACACACACAACAAGATATATATCGCGTTGGGGAGGGGATGTTTTTAAAAGTTATTCCATTAATCGCACATCCTTATCAGGTCCACGTCTATAAGAGCAATGATCTCGTAATTAATTCTCGACCTGCCTTTGTCCAGTGGATCGTCCAGTCCTAATTACTCCGCATTAGAAAATCCTTAACTTTATTTCATTAGAGGTTTTTTTTTCGGTTGGATGTTTTTTGAGCATTGATTAAAGGGTGATTGCATCGGCGAAGTTTAACGCAATTAGAAATGCTTCCCCTGTGCGTTAGATGAGCTTTATGAGGGCATGTGTGGTATTATTAGAGATGTTTAATGTATAAATAAAGTTTTGCCCGGTTGCATTATCATTAGTGAAGGGGATTTACGTAAATGAGGATGTGTCAGGGGTAATGTGTGTTTATTGCTTACGAAGGGGAACACATGTTTCCTGGAGCTCCTTTTAGTGAGATAGGAATGACCCTAACGTTCTCTGTGAAGATACAGCTTTCATAGTTGATTTTTACATATTTTATTAGCTAATACGAATATTTAACTAAAACGTTTAATTAATAGTAGACAAATATTTGTCAATCTAGTTCTCAATAAAAATACCAAACTGTAAAATATTGGTAAACCTTAAGTCAAACTCGTTTAAAAATTACTTTAACTTTAAAGTTACTTTTTTTACTTCACAATTCTTGATTGCACAACAGGTATCGTTTTTATATTAGTGTGGATAATATTATTTCATTACATCACCCTTTTAAGGAGAACTATTTTCATTTGTTTCAATTTTATCGTACTTGTTCTAAGAATAAAATAGGTAAATCAATTTTCATTGTAAAATATCAATTTATAATTGTGTTTATCATCTTTTCATTATAATGGTACAATACTATTTAATGTAATTTTTTTCCTAAATATCATTAAAAAGAATTATTTGCTTGTGATGCTTAGAATTAGCGTTATAAAACATTTAGATGTTTGTCATAAAAGCAAACCTAGCTACAGGAGTTAAATGTTGGAAATTTATTACACTTCTTTTTAAATATATCAAGAAACGAAATTCTAAAACATTTTAAAGGAATGTATGAAAGAAAAATTCTTTTAAGATATCTTTTGATCAAATATAACGCTGATTAAAAAAAATAATCTTAAAAGTAACTAGTCTTAATTAGGTGATAAAAAACATTGAATTTTTTAGTGGATGAAAAAGAAAGTTACATAACTTCTTTAAATAATACTTAGCAAAAAATACTTAACTTCTTTTTTAATTCTTAATTTCAATGGACCAAAGTTATCAATTATTTAGCTAATTTTACGATCTCATATGAAGAGATACTTTGATTTATGAAAAAAATGTTCAAAGGAAAACTTAATTTTAAATGTACCTATAGTTTTAAAATTTCTATAAATGGTTTTTAAAAAATAGTTTTATGTTTACAAACGAGTACAAAAACACCCTTTCGGCTCAAATATTTGACTTCAATTACATAATGAAAAATCCGATTATTTTTGCAATCAACGCCAAAGAAAACAGATTGCCCCCAGTGCAAATCAGCTTTAGGTAGACAAGCGTGTACCTAATTGATTGCAATAGATTGCCAAGTGATTGCCTTGAAAGAGGAGCGCAAGACGCTTAAAATATTGTCTCAAATGAAGGTCATAAATTTCAAGAACAGACGCCCAATTAGGGTCAGAGGAAATCTTTCACTAATCAGAGCTGATAACTGAAGCATTTGCTGCCTAACGCACTAGGAGGCTGAAAAGTCGAAATTCTTTAATGATCTCCCGGAGACTTCTTTTTCGAGTGGCATATTTTCTGAATTCTGTGGACAAATGAATGTGCTTTATGAATGTGCTTTTGGAGTGTGAGGTGGGGTTTTGTCGGTTTCTGAAGGAAAAATTAAATGTTTAGGTTGAGTTATAATTTTAGGTAGGAAGATGCAGTATGCTTTTGTTGTAAAGAAACTAAAACGTGTAATTGTTAGAATGCAGGTTAGGAGTTGTTTTAGTTGGTTTAAAAATTGTAGTTGAAGTAATTTTTAGGCTTATTAATTATGCAATTAGCGCACGTCATTATAAGTAAACGTATTATAAAAAATAATGAAAAGTAACATAAAAATAAAATAGATTCTCAAGAAAACATTTTTTTGCATGTAGGATACTTTCAGTTTTCTTTATAATCTTTAATGAAAATTTAAATAAAATTTTATTTCTGTTGCTAAGTTACTATTTATATCCTTGTATAATCTGTGCATTAAATTAAGTTTTTAAAGATTGTTATGGTAACTTTACTAATGTAAATGATAATTTTAAAATGAAATGATTCTAGTATCTAATTTTCAGTCCTTGAATTACACATCTCTAACATTTTTATTTTCAATAATATGACCATCTTATACAGATTATAATTATCACAATTTAAATTAAAATTGTAATATTAATTTAAGAAAATACTGAGATCATAACAGAACTTTACACATGTTGAATATTTTGAAATAAAACTTGTTTCGAGAATAAATATTTACTCTTTAGACTTTCGGTCATGAAACCGTTATGAATTTAAAGAGCATCCCTTGCAATTGAATTTGTTAACAATGAAGTGAAAAGTATGAAAAGTACACATTTATTTATCCTTTTTAGATTTCAAAATTATCATTAGGACAATTTTTGTAATTTCTAAATTCAGAAAGTGTTATCAAAGATTTGAACTAAAAGTAATTATTTGAAGACATTTTGCGTGTTTAAGTATCGCAATCCCATGTAAGTTATTAAAACACTAATTAAAATTAGTCAAATAATACAATTGAGATGAATTCAGAGAGATTGTTTGAAATTTGAATGGAACAATTGCCCAGGCCTTACATTTACTTTGCTCAATACACAATTTGTTTCAAAGCCTTTCTTCTGTCGACTGCGCACCTGACGAAAACAGATTGAATTTAAGAATGCCGTAGGAATTCAAATTGCACATTATGATTTAACAAATCTTTTTCTCAAAATAAGGTAAATTCTATTCAAGTTATAAGAGAAATAAGAGGCAGTTTTATCTTTGAGCAGCATTTAATACCTTTATAGTTTGGGAAGAGAGGGAGTGATTCTTTCCTGCTCTAAAGGTAAATCCTTATAAGCTAAATTTGTAAACAAAAGTGTAAACATTTATTAAAATTTTATATTCTCTATGCATGTACATTTTTTCCTTTTGAGTATCATTCAAATAGAGTATTGTGATTTAAGGTATTAAGAGAGAGAGAGGAGCTTTCTTTGAAATTTAAATTCAGTACTATAATATTCACAACGGAAGTTTGTTTTGAATCAACATAATTTCACGTTCCCTTCTGGGTCAAGACACCGTCTTTTAAGAAAAATGATATATCCGTTTGGATAAAAAAAACAAACATATAAAAGGCCCACTTCCCTGTATGAATACTTAAAAACCCTTTGATCTTGTTTTTGCATCACAAATTTCCATTCCCTTTGCCTAAGGATCACCAGCTATCTGTTTCTCCATATGAGATGACAAATATCCAACTTCTCAAAATAAATCGATTCTGAAATATGAAATACACCTCACTTTTCTATATATTTCCATACTCCAGATGCCATGCATAAATAATGAGATGTTAGCAAATAGAATTTCTCTACGGTACATGGTGGTTTTAGTTCCAGTTGGGCTTTAAAGCGAAAGAAACGCAAATGTGCATGCTTAATGCACCCTCTTGCTTTCAGACAAACACTGTGTATGAGAGTTCGCACACAGACATCTTCCGTGTGGAACTAGTATATATCCTGGGAAATTTTAATGCACACATTTCATGACAGTTCTGCTTTTTATGTCTGATGCTAGTTCGTGTTAGGTTCATAAAAACTACCACTGTGAGAGAGCTAACACGCTAACCGAGTCAAGTTTACCTAAATTTGACTTGGAGTAGGTAACTTAGTAGACATGTGAATTTATTATGAAATATTTAGTTTTGTGAATTTTGATGAAATCTCGCCATTATATAAATCCCTTTATACCTATGTACATTTTTTTTCATAACTTTATTCAAAGAAGTGTGAATCTTAAATTGAGGACTACATAGCAGTTTTTATCCTTGAAATGTTGTTTCTTTTGTGTTGTGACACCTTTTTATACAAAACTGGTTGTCGTTTGTTATCTTTTTACTAATTATATCTATCTGTTTACAGATATATTATTTACGGACGAAATTATTACGGACTACGACGAACAAAAAAAAACCTTATGGTTTACTATTACCGTAGGTTCACTATTTCTGATATCATACTGGATGTTCATTCGAGATTGGTGAATAGGTCGATTATATACAGCTTACTATAGGTATTCCAAGTTCACTACTGCGAGATTTGAGTCTAGTGTATGTTATGATGATAACATTGCGTGATAACAGAAACTGCTCAGCGTGTACAGAGGTGTGCATATCACTAGACTCAACTCGGAACTTTTATATTTTCTTACTTTATGTTAAAAGTCTTTGCATTTTAAAAAATGAGTATACGATCAATTGAAATTAATTTTTTCAGATGAGGTACCTTATAGAATCTTATTTTCCGAAGTAAAATTTAATTTTATTCATTTCAACAAGTTCTTTTCATAAGGGTTCATTTTAATTTTCCTCAACTCCAAGAGAGCAGTCGATTTTGCAGGATTTGGCTCTATGCTTAGTTTGCCACTGGCTATTTTTTATTGTTTGTTTTAATTTATTTATTGAATTATACATGAGTGATTACTCTGGGCGACAGTTTTTGACGAAGTTCGTGTAAACTAAAAATAATAAAAGTAGCCATTTCCTATTGATTTTTACGTGCTAAACGCGAATATCACCATAAAAATTCTGGTTTTGTTCTTGTTTCAGAAATACAGAGGGGTCATTATATACTGTGTTTAGTGCTAAAATATCACGATTTATAAAACATTGTTCAGAATAAATTTATAATTTAGGCATGAAATTCAGTAATATTTATTTATAATGCCTTCAAGCATACAAACCTAATATAGAAATATTTCGTCGCTTTCATTCAAATTTGTATTGTTATTTTGATGGAAATTATAGCATTGTGTTTCGCTTAGTTACAAAAGGTTTGATAGCATAAAATTTGACTCAAACGATGTAAAGAATAAGAACGAACTTATAAAATCAATCACTTCCAGTAAAGGATATACTATAAAAAATTTTATATCTTTTTAATTGTGTAAAATATAAATTGTTTTTCCATGAACGATTAAAACGTGCCCTATTAACTTTTTCCTCTTTAAGCTCAACGACTCTGTAACAATGCTCCAACGCACCCACTCCTCAGTAATGTTAAGTTCAAACTCGTAATATGTTCAAAACCACATACACCACGTTCCCGCCTTCCACACACTCAACCCAACCTCAAATTCCCTCCTCTCATTCATACATACCCGTCAAACTACTCCATTCGATCCCAGCATCCCATCCCCACGCTAAGATATCCCGTCTCCTCTCAGTCCGTCTCTCCACTTAAACCTTTCGCCGGTAATTTGGAAGCCACAGACCAGGATTTGTAGAGGTAGAGCCCAATCTGTGCCCGATATTGGGGTCTGGTATGAATCCATAACGACCACCCTTGCCCCAGTCTACGTGACTTTCGCCGGAGAGCTGAAATCTGCGGTGATGTATCCCCCATTCGTGATGTCTACGTAACGAGCGACACAGTTTGATCGACGTGGGCTTATGAAATGGCGCTTTGTTCGTGTATTTTTCGTGTACGGGGCAGATCCCCATATCTCTGTGGACCCGAAATCTCCCTATAATATGTCGCGTGGAGTCTGAACAGTTTTATTGGAAAACTTTTTGAGAGTTGGCTCTCGAGTAATGTGCTACTTTGAAGGGTTTCTTTTTCTGCTCTTGAGATTTAAACTCGCTTTTTTGGTTGCTAATGGTTCGAAGGTTTTTGTTTGTTTCATTTCGGATGGATAGAGGGGTTTATATTCGGAGATTCTTCTGGAGATGAATTAAATCCCCATTCAATCATTACTTAACAAAATTATCATGGTATACAATATTCATTTAATTAGTATTTTGCCAAGATTGAGAATGTTTTTGATTCCGGGTTATGTTATTCTATGAAAACCAACTGTAATAATTACTCCCCTCATTTTTTGTTGCAATTATTTTACATTTTATTGGTAAAGAAGAATAAATTTAATAACACTAGTTATTTTTTTATGTTATACAAAATTTATTATTCAGAACACAATAAAAAAGCGTACAAAAGATATACATTATTACTGAGGGAATTTTGTGTTTGGTATTTTAGCGTTTTTTGTGAATATATTCTTTTTGAAAAAAACATTATACTTGCACATTTAAAAATTTTAATTTTTTCCTTTTTTTTAGTAAGGAAGTAGCATAAAACTGAATACTTTTTTAAAAAAAGTTTTTATTAAAAAAATGCACATATACTATTACTTAATTTGCTTGTTTGCTTTACTAAAAATGTATTTAAAGCTTAGTAAATAAATGTTGCATGATTTTATGAAGATAGTATATCTATAGTTTAATCAAAAAATATGTCTGCATAAAATTTTAGCTTATTACCAGTGTTTTTTTAATTAAAATAAACTTTTTAATGGACCATATCTTTAAAATAATATTATCTTGAACACAGTTTTTCAGAGACTATATTTTTTGAGCCATCCTCACTAATGAGATATTTTTTCAGTCTAAAACTATTACACAACTATTTAATTATATTCTTTCTAAGAATCTCACCTTCTTAAAAAATTACCTCTTCACAAAACAACCATTACACATATCTCTCAAACTTTTCTTAACACTCAAGGTACCTTATCTGAGACATCTCCAACGTACTTTCTTATTCTTCGCATATGCTTCAACAAATTAATTCTCTAAAACTCCAACTCGCAACATACTATCTCCTATCTGATATACATATTAACAGCAAAATCTCAGAATCAGACGCCCTCCAAAAAAAACATCACAGCCAACAAAAACGAATTTTTTCGTCTCAGATACAACAGTCATCCAACTTATTTTTCAAAATCGATCCCCGACGCTTATTTTCGTTCCCTCTCTGATCCCTTCGTGCTCCGTGAGTCGGAGATTCTCGGACGGTGGACTCTAGTTTCATATTATTGTAAGGCTGTTCCCTCCGAATAGTTCATGCAAATTTAAAATTAAGCTTCTTATTATTCCGGGCAAACTTGCACCTGCCTTTCCGTCCTTATCGATTACTCAAGGAACCATAACTCAAGGTTTTTATTCTTGAAAAACTGTTGGAGGGTGGTCGTTTGGGTAACCCGAAATATTAATATCTCTGGGGACATCCTAATTTTCTGAATGCTTTTGTTCTGTGGATTGGTATTCACTTTAGTCCATTAGTTTGGAAAGTTTTGGTGGAAATGATATTGATCACGATTTTTGATGCTAAGTGTAGTGACAAATGGGTGCGCTGCGTTTGAGAAGTGTTCTATTAAGTCCGTCATTGAATCATTTTATTTGAAGTTTATTTTCAAAAGTTTGTTACCCTTCACGATAATCATCAATTCCCTTTTAAAATAACAGCATGGATATAGCAAAATCTGTGTGTAATTTAAAATTTGAAATGACCTAATTATTCTAGGAGTCATTTGTTAAAGCAACTGGAAAAATAACTCACCGTATTTTTTAATATTCTTCCTTTTCTTTCCTTTTGAATTTTTCTTTTATAATAACTTTAAAGTCGTTTTGTAAAATTGGGAAAGACTTCTGTCAATATGAGGATAGATGATATCATGGAACATATATTTATTAACATTTGGTGTAAATATTTCATCGATAAAGAAAAAAAGCCCAGATAAAGAAAAATATTGAGATAAGAATAAACATTCCCTTCTTTCGTTAACAAAAAGTAAAAAAAGACATCTACTTATATTTTTTGTATGAAGTAATACCTTCTCTTTTTCTTCTAGCTGAATGGGTGTGACTTAATTTTATTTGTTTTCATTAGGTTAACCCATATGTGTGTTAGCTAAATTTAATGTTTTATAACATTACATGTTGTCATATTTTAACCGTTACCTAAAATAAATTTTGATAGGAGTAACAAATTCTGAAAAATGTTAAATGTGCCATGGGGATTTAAGTTTCTAATGTTGATATGCTTCTAAAATTAATGAGATTTAAACATCCCTCCTGTATCAAACTGGTCCACTTTCCGCCACACAACCCACCCCTCCTCCCTTAAAAAGCAACAAATATACCGACATTTTCAAATAGATATTAAATTTTCTCCTTCATATCTCCACCCCACAGGGAGACATCGGTCAATACCAGCACTTAACCTCCCCAAAAGGTCCGACCTTAGAGGATCCACCCTGCGTGTTTGGGGGAGCACCCCCCTTCGCAGGGTCACGTCTCAATAACTTCGGTGCTGACGTGCTCGAACCGTTATTGTTTTCCCCCGCGCGGATGGCTAGGCCAGCCGAATTCCTGCTCCACTTTTTCCCGGGATTTCCCATTTTTTTGTTGAATTTCCATTGCCTCATTGCGAACCCGGTGCCTCCTGCCGAAACATCGCCGAGGTGATAAAGTTTGGGACCGTTTCCCTACCAGATCCACCGACTCGGAAGCGGTAGCGGGGATCTTTCGTGAGGCAATCTTTTCGGAAGTTGCGAAGGATGTTCCTGTCGTTTGTATGGCCTGTGGAGTAATTTTAGAATAACGTTACGAACCGTGTTTTTTTTTTAGTATTGATAGTAATGCCGTGAATGTTGCTGTTTTATGCACTATGGATAGTTTTAGTAAGTTTTGAAAAACATTATGACACGCGTAAGCTTCTGGAGTACCTAATATTCGTGAATAGTATTTTCTGTAATCAAATCTCTATTCCAATGGCAATTTCATTAAATATGTTCCAACTATCAGTCCAATAATCTAATAACTCAATAAAGATACTCTCTCTCTTTCAGTAGTTTGGAACAAATAAATCATCAATAATATTATTAACGCCACTCATTCATTTTCACTATCCAATAACTCAATTAATTTATTAAGTTACGCAGTAACCTTACTCTCAATTGTAACACTCAATATCTTTAATTATGCATTAACTAATACCATATTATGTTGCTTAACAAATTTACTTTCCGTTACTTAAATAAAGAACCTTTAGCTTATTCAATAGTTTACAACTTATGTTTCAGTAAACCTGAGACTACTGCTGATTAAAAACACGAATTTCAATTCTTGCTTTTTGACAATCCTTTTTTCTAATATATTCTCAATAAATGTGAAAGTTTGCCCGACTGAAATCAGTTTTCACTTTTGTTTTATAATTCAACTTTTAACTAGCTTTGATTTTTCTGGGTGTTTTTTGTCTTCTCTACTGTACCTTACTAGGCTGTAATTTCCATCAACAAAAGAACTTGAATCTTTGATATTGTGAATGGAATGTGTGATTACTACCCAAGCTTTATCATAGCCAAGTGCTTTCTACCTAGTACTAGCAATAAAATTAATTTTAATCTTTGAAGTATTTACTACCATACCATGTTACACTTTCTTACCTCGCACTTTCAGCAAACAAATTAGTCTCTGAAGTTGTGAATAGACTGTTTAAATATCACACAATCTTCACGACGGTATACTTTCTCCCCATTCGAAAGCAACTCGAGAATGAATCTCTCATTGAAAGTCCCGACCACACGAAGCCGAATCAAATGAAAAATCAGCTCCTCAGCCGACATTTTCGATTAAATCCAAATCCTCCGGTTTAAGGATTCCTTCCCTCGACTCCTCATTAAATTAGGAGGAGAAACAAATCCTCCTTCGCAATCCCGGTCAATGAAAATTGGATTTTTACCCACAGCAGCGTCCCGTATCAATTCTCGCAGACACTTCACCCTGTATAAATAAGCAGAGGCGGCTCATTTGGCCGGGACAACTCTTGGAAGTGAGTTTGTCACTACCGTTCTGCGTAACATTTTAATTCCGGCAGGAGGTTATGCATTGCGTGCTGTATTATAAATGAGAGCCGGCCACTGCGGCGGGCGGGCGTTCCCGGCCCGAGCAGAGAAATTTAAAGAGTGGGAAACGGAATGGGTAATGGATGATGTGCCGAGCGTGTCAAAATAAGCACTTGCGTCATAAAATTGCGGCGTTTACCTCTCGAGCGACGTTTTTGAGGCTTTTCATACTCTTGTCTCCTGGACGGGGATTTCAGCTGTCATGAGCAGTGCGTTTTGAATTCGGAGTAGTGGCCATGGTGTGTCGTAAATTTTAACTGTGTTTAGTGGTTATGTGTTTCTGGGAATGATATGAATTTTACGGGGATATGTCTTTTTAGTTATGGGTGGAAATTTAAAAGAGGCTGTTTTAGTGTTGTAGCTAAAACACTTGTCATTTTCTTTCCTACGTTTTTATTTGAGGTGAGAAGCCGAATGATAGGGATACATTTGACAAGTGATCAGTTTGTTGATAAAATTTTATTAAATGAAAATTTAATTGAGTGATTTCTGGGGTTTTATATTCTGCTCAACGTTTGCCCTACGTTTTCTACTCTGCGCAGGTTTGCAAACCAACATTGCATACAAAAGTTATCCAGCACTGTCATTTGCACCCATTATCATCCAACATTGATGTTGTTGCTTAATATTTTGTTTTTTTCTAACAACGGATACATAAATAATTTACATTTGCTAGTGTTACAAAAAACTCCCAACAAAGGAACGGTACAATGTAGATTTGTCATTTTTTTAACATTAAATCTAAATCTTTCAATTTCGAAAAGATATAACATAATACATAGTTCTCTATAACAAGTTTTAATTAATTCAATCGTAGAATTATAACAGCAGATTATTACTAAATATTGTCATCTGTATGTTTAAAATACATGGTAAAAAGAGTCTCTGAATCCCATATGCACCAAGGAAGTAAAAACCTAATTCCAAGGGATGAATTTGAGAGTTAGGCTAACTAAATATATGAAAATTTTCATGGAAAAATATCCTATTCACATGCGAGTATAACAAGAATGTCTATACTTTCATAAACTTTGATTTCAAATGGTTGTGTTTTAATATAGTGTTCCCTATATCAAAAAAATTGTCTAGACATTAAATTAACATATTTTAAAAGTTTTTCAAAAATGCAGGAAAATTTTAACTACTTCAATGAATATCATACATTTTAAAATATGCTGAAGTTTTAAATTTGCATGGGTACAAAGTATTTCTTGAAATGGAGGAGTAACATGCAATAACATCAAAGAATAATATTTAAATACATAGAGGTTAAGTTCTTTCGGTATTCTTGGGGTAAAATAAATATTGCTAAATATTATTCTGTGTCTCATTTCCTTTTTTATAATTTTTACCATAAAGTTTTGAAATAGTTAGTGATACCTGCTTGGTACTCCAAATATAATTTCTAATTATATAAGTTATGAGAAAATATAAACTCAATGTCGAAATTTTAATGATATTATAAATATGTATTTTTTGCTTCCGATATAGAACTAAAAAGCTGTAGCTTGAAATTACGTTGTAGAGATAAAGGAAATGTTTTCTCTAAACCTTAGAACATTCATTAACTGTAGAATTGTAAAATTTGAATGCAGCTCTTGGCAGAAGGCTAGTTTCACGAGAAAGCTTCTGCATGCTCTTGTCTTGTGAAACTAGTTACAGAATTTAGTTTCCCCACCAAACAAGTCTGTTAAGGAAGTTCCTTTAGACATGTGTTTGGTGCAGCAGTATTATTTCCCATAGTGTTAAACAAATTTGGTATGCCCTTTGTGTTCAGAACCCATATGCTTTTAAGTATTAAGGTTATCTTTTATATTTCGTTGTTAGTTGCAGTACGCGGACCATATTTTAGTTAATTCAATTTCATTGGTATTCTATAATTTTCTCAAGAATACCTTATAAAAATAATAGGGTTAAATATTGTACTTTTGAAGGAAATGTGGCTTTAATTTGTATTTATGCTCTTGAAATTTTTACCTTAAACTATTTCTAAAGGGTATAGTTGATATTTCAATTAGAAAAATAAGTAAGGAGAAAATGAACAAATTACTAACTGAAATCGAAGAAATCGACTTTTTTTTCAACCCTTTCAGTTCTAGACGCCTCAAATTTTTCATAGGATCCAATGGAATTAAGGTATTGGTCACCTTAGGATTGAAAAGATAATTAAATTTGATCAAAAGAAATATTTTCTTGGTGATAATATATTTTTAAAAATTTGATTTCTCTTAATTGTTTTAAATTTCCACGTATACCTCCTTAGCTTTATCAAAGAGTTATTTTTTTTATCTTTTAGCTTCCTTTAAAACTTTTGACGTCGATAGCAGAAAAATACGTTTTATATTTAATACATCCAATAATTTACTTTGTTTTTAATTCTGTGGGAGTTTCCCCAATTTCCTTAATATTACGTTTTCCCGTCCTTAGTGTCTTAATATTTTATTGCTTACGACGACATTTAAATAAAAAAAATTATGAATAGGCTCTTCATGTTTATGCATCTAAATAAATATTTTAGAAACCACCCGAATAAAAGAAAACAACTTCCTTCAAAACCTTATTTTCATAAAGAAAAAAGACAGTTTCAAGTTATACAAAACAAAACTAATTACTCATCTAAGCAACCCAATGTAAATACACACTAGCTCTTGCCTCTTTAACCCATAAAAACATCCAAGCGGCATTTCATCACAAAGAAGAAAAATTATAAGATGCTAAAGATACCCGAAAACTTTAAGGAGAGGGAGAAACATTAAAAAAATGCTACTCCCTATTCAGCCTTTGATTCAGCTCTACCCAATTCATCTCCATTGAGAACACCCCCACATTGATTCTTGTTTATGCTAGTTAGCAAGAAAAGCCTCGTTTAGCCACTAAAAAGCTCATTATGCTACCTTGTGCTTACCACCCGAAAAATTAATTAAACTTATAGCGCTTCACACAATTAGTAAAAAGCGCTGGTGATCTAAGTGAACAAATTCCCAGATGATGTACAGCCGCTCTATATTTACGCATGGCTCTACCTTAAAATTAATCACTCGCAACTGTTTGATGTTTTTCCCCCTATCTGGTAAACCAGATCATGCATATTTTAACGGGAGCGAGTATTTTACAGCTAGAGTCTGCAGCTTTGGGTATTGATCACACCATGTTATTCTTCAGCAACTGGTAGCTCGTTATCCTGGTAATGTAATTATCGACGGTTCATCTTGGAGATATAGCGTTGCAGCTAACGACGTTAATTTTGAATAATTGTTCATTAATCACCTCAAAAACATCGCCCCTTAATAAACAACTTTTTCTGGAGGAGCTTTTTTTACTATTTTAAGTTTATTGCTTTACTAAAGGAATGGGAAGTTCTTGTGGTGAAAAAATACCCTAAGTGGAGTCTTCTTTTTTTAAAAGCGAAAAGAAAAAAGGGAAGGGAAGTAATCAGGGTGAAGTAAGTATAGCATTGTTTCTTTCTATGAGGAAGTCTAAAGGCCCTTGAATTGAAAGCAGTTGGTTTGGTTAAATGAGTTTCCCTCTGAGGGCAGGCTGCTTAAATTCCTGTCTGCCGAGTGAATAGAAATAGACTCCCTAGAGCGGATTCGAAAGAACGTTTTTAGATTCATTCTTGTTTTGCATCGAATAAAGCGGGTTTTCAGGCGAGATCTGTTGTTTACAGACTAAAAACCGCATTCTTAACATGTTCGAGATGAAATAATTATTAACACATTCCTCAAAGTGTTTAGGTAAACTTGGATAATATTAAAGATATTTTTAGTTAATTCTTTAAGTTTAAGGTGTTTTTAAACCACTTTAGTTTTGTAATGTTTTTGTATCCACTAAAAATTCATAAATAATGTAGATGAAAACTAATTAGTGGATGTATTTGAATCGATTTTCATCTTATTGAATTCAAATTTAATTAAATTTATAAAAGTTATATATTTTAATTATTTATTCATTATATAAATTTGATACATTCCTCTTAAAAATTAAAAAAAAATATAAAAATAATTGTAAAATTTTCAAGACGATTGTCTGTTGTGTTATGAGAAAAATGGATCAAAAAATAAAATGCTTAATTAACTTTTTAATTTTACTTTTGGGTTAAACTTAATAGGCGACGTAACTGTTCTTGATAATTAAGGTAATTTTTAAAATAGGGTAAATATAATTATGTGTTTTGTAAAATTTTGTAAAGTTGATTTTACAATTAGATTGAGCTGGCTAAGGCGAAAATGTATCTAAAAAAATGAGATGAAAACTCAAATTTTCAAACACTTTTTTTAAACATTAAAATATTGGAAATGTAAAAAATAAAGTTAGTGAATTCCCCTTCTAACCGTAAAATAACAGCTTATTTTTTAACCTTAGTTTTACTTTTAATATATTTGGGTTTTGCATTTAAAATCAATCATTGTCATCATCACTCATCTAAAACCCCTTCGCTTCTCCATTTCATCTTTCTCCATCCTTTCACTTAAGTACCGCACCATAACTATCCCCAGAAAAAATTCAACCCATTTTTCAACCCTTAAATTCCCCTCTAAATAGTTAACCACGTTGGTCGCTCCTCAGACAGCGGCGGACACCAGCTGGACAGAACACCCGGTAGGCCTAAAGTATAAACGTCCAAAGCAAGCATATGAAACGGAGTAAGCCTTCGGTGGTTTGGGATCGAGGACAATCTCCAAGCCTCAATGTCTCTTCTGGGCCCAATAGCAGCTGCCTCCCTAGGGTCGCGTATGCCTCATCAAAGCAGCTGCACTTCTTTTCCACGTCGCTACTGGTGTGGAAGGAATCCCCATTATTAGCCACCACCCTTCCTTGCCGCCTTTAGTTTATGCTTGCTGAAGATCTGGGGAGGGATTCATTCCTGATCGAATCTGGTCATCAGGAGAGATTCGATTGCGATGGCGCCGGTAATTCTGTGTTGCTGGAGATGATCCCGAAGGTTTATGTTTAAAGTTGATGTTTGAGTTTGTGGCGTTGTTTTGAAGTAAAATTTAAGAGAGGGACTTCAAATAGTTTCTTTTAAATTTCCTATTGATACTTAAATGTTAGGATAAGATACAGAATGTACCCTATCTCATGATGTCACGGTGACAATTTTCAGTTGGTAAAAATCTAAGTATAGTAATATTTTTTATTCTTACCCTCACTCTGTTGAAAGCAGTATGGATAGGATAACCTTCAAAATTTTGTAGGTATAGGTATACTAGATTTGGTAGTTAAAGAGAGAAATGCACTTTTTCCTTAGTTATAACTAATCAACACAGTGATGGAATGAATGATAATTTGGCTAAAATCTCAAGAGAGCTCTGATAACGTTCCTGACAAACAATGCAATATAAATCTATAAATAAAATGTTTAAATTGTACTTTCTCCTTTTCATATGAAATCCTTCCAAATTATGATTTTTTCTTGGAAATAGGTATTACTACATAAAGGAACACAAATATATAGAGCTAACAGCTCTTAAATAGACTGTAGGATTTTCCCGACATAAATTTTATGCATTCCGCCATAAAAAAACACCATAATGGATCCTAACACATTTGAAATCCCTACTTTTATCACCTGTATAGTAAGCACCCTTCACAAACTGTGTATTTCCTTTCGAAATCGCCCCCATTGTATTCCATTCCCAATCTTCGCCGCTGCAGAGCTTATTGAGCGGACTGCAAAGGCGGCAGTTTCTAGCTTCGGAACCTTTGGAAATCGGATCCCGTTGGTCAGCGGCCAGCCGTTTGGAGGAGATATGATTTATACGTACCCTGCATTCAATTTTGTGTTGGAGACTCCATTTAATATGCGGCAAAGCATTACTCTCTTTTACTGCTTGCAAGATTCGATCGGGAGTATATAAATTTTTGCGACACGTTTGAAATTTAATATAGAGACCGAATCGCAGGGTAATCTAAGATTCGGCTGCGTAATGTTGGTTTCGATATTGAATTCCTTCGTAATAGTGATCGGTTTGCGCTTTTGTATTATTTGATACATATTTTTCTTCGACTTTTCTTACATGTGCTATTATAATAGCCAAATGATTCATCCATAGCAATTATATTACACATACCTAATTCTTCATATCCATCATAATTTAATAAACATGTGGAATTTAAAAACACTCCCAATAAATATAAGTAATAAATACAACGCATATGTATTAAAAATAGGAAAAGAAATTTTAGCGATTTTTTTTAACCTGTACATCCCGTTCTCATGAACTGTTACTAGGTGTTAAAAAGTTCAAGTTCAATGGTACTTAACTGAAATCAAAATTTAATTAAACCTATCCAGAAATTACATTAAGCTAATTTAATTATTTCTGAGCTGAATAAGAAATTATCTGGTACAAAATTATTTATTTTTTACATCTTCTTCATCCATTCGTTTTATTATGTTAATGTTAATAACCGGTATTATTGAACAAATGTTATTAAAATACAGTAATAGTTAGTGTTGTAAGTATAGTTATATGATGGTAGAGTTTACTCAGGGAGAGTTATTTACTTAGAAATAAGTTTATACAATGTAAATATGTAATCCATGCTTTTATTTCTCAATAAAGGTGCTCCATAATGTCTACACATTTTCCCTTCGAAGTACACTACGATCTTTGAAAACATTACAAACTTGTTCAAAGTTATCCACTATCTTATCTGAACTAATTTATACTTTTTATCAAAATCTTTTGGATGAGGAATATAAAAAACTTAAATTAACAATGCCAAATACAGTGTAGAATGAATTATACTTGTAATAAATAAATTCTTCAATGATAATCATCTAAATCATTAACTTACATAACTGTGCTACATTTAAAATCATCTTTACTCACTTCCCTTCTCCTGTTCGATGTGACGATTCCCTATGTAGCCAGGCTTATGGATAATTAATGAGGTTGTCCGAGTGCGATTGCTGTAAGCAGCTCTAGTTTACATAATGACGTGTGCTGAAGTTACTATTGGTGCTAATTGCCCGAGATAGCGGTGCTTGGTTGCCACGATTAAGATGAAATGTGGCGGATCCTGTGTTTGCTTCAATCGATGAAGGCCAAAGCTGCTACATATCACGCTTTTCTTCTGGGAGCGTACGCATAAAATCCGATTAATTGTGTTTAAAATCTATAGGATTATCCTTTCAAACACTCTTTTGTATTTGAGTGTTTTTTACCAGGATCAATGTAAGATTGGCAATCGAATGTTCCATTGCCATGTAATTAATTTGTTGTAGTTATCGGAATACTAACTGCACACTTTCAGGATGCTAAGGGTACTTTTATAAGTTGATAAAAATTTTAACGTTTGTATGAGCAATTAGTTGTGAATGTAACAACAATCCCCCAAACCAAACATACTTTAGTCTTTGTTTATAAAATATTTGTTTAAAGTATATTTTTATATATTTTTTAAGAAAAGTGTTTCATAATTCGAAGTATTCTTAAGAATAAGGTTATCGTATTTTATCGTAAAAGAAGTAGGTAAATAACTTTTAATATTTGTTATAGATATAGAAAAATACTTATCCCGTATTTATGACAATATAAAGAGTTAATAAACTTATAAGATTAATTAAACCTATACTTCCAAGAGCTTACTTTTCAAAATATTCGATCATGCATTGCTTATTTCTTTATTTATAAAGATTAAATCTTTAGAAACCCAATATCAAAAAAATTATCATAAAAATACTAAATCGTATTCATCAAAATAAAAATATCTTCTGGTTTATAACCCAATTTTATAACATCCACCATGGCAATCAATTAACCATTGTTTTCAAATATCCTAAAACTTGATATTAAATGTTTATTTCTAAATATATATTGTTAGATTGGTTTATAAAGATATTTCTTGAAAAGATGAATTCATTTCACTGGAATTGAATTTCCTCTAATAATGTAGCAACATTTTTTATTTTCTTGTTTCAATGGTATTATATTTATCTCAATCCAATGCACTTTTCTATCTGATGGCTTTCCAATAATGTCATTTTTTAAGGAAAAGATTAAATGAAATTCTAGACGCTTTTTCCAATGAGTTATTCTCATTCATTCATACTCGAATATTCTTTTTTACGATTTGGTTTTACACGTCTAGGGTTACTTTTCCGAGATAAATTACGCACTATGTAACGTCACTGAAAGTAAAGCTTGCTATCATTTTAACAAAGAGTTCGAGATTTATAAAGATTACCGAGTGTTACATTACATTTTGTGGTTGAAATGAGAGCTCCTGAAATATAATAAAATGTTTATTTGTTGTATGAAATTTTTTTGGTGGCATAATAGAAATCAGTAAATGTAAGCGGTATTACCTAACATAATATAAATTAAAACCTGTAGGATATTTTAATATAATTTTTAAGTTTATCATTCATTGATTTCATTTCCCTCCATCCTATATGTTACTAGAAATTTTACTCAAATATGAGTAGAAGAATAAACTTCCTCCGGCAGTATGTTTTTATAAATTTTAATTTGTCTCTTAAAACTACCTCTATTTTGAAATATCCAAAGATGTTTTATTTTATTCATAGAATATTCAAATTTCTCACATACTTAAGAAAGGGTTTGGTAAAATCACAGGAAAATTAACAAATGGGCTCTTAAAGAAATAGTAATTATGTAAGTTTTGCCTTCATTTTTATAACATTCCAAACTTAGTTACCTCAAAGAGATACATTAAAGTATTTCACCGATATAGAAACTCAGATTCATCCCCCGAAAAAATATCATTTGGACAACAAACCCAAATGAAATGAATGGTAAAATGAATGAATGGTAAAGAATCTAACCCCACCGTACATTGAAATAGAATTTAAAGAGGGGTTTAAGATTACACGACCTCGGAAGCTCAGAGCAAGATCAATAATCTGTCAATAGCCTCCTGAGATGCTAATCGCCCTTCACACATGACCAGTAGAAAATTGTATTTTAAATGCATGGGGCACAGATCCAAACCAATTCTCTCCCGAGTCGTTTATTCCAACAGGTTCTCAATTGTATCCAATTCTTTGCACTCATACCCCTTCCCTTGGTACAGAAACGGTCGATACCATAGCACCTATCTCTTGTTCATGCATTTAAATGAAGCACTGTCCCCCGAATTGCTCAACTCTGAGTTATTTTTATACCCTCGCAGGCATTTGAATATAAATAAGGTAGTAACTGTTGAAAAGCGCTCTTGTACCAAATGAAAGGGAGAGGGAATGTTTTTGGGCGATATCATCAACTTTTCTTAGATGGTTATTTTTGTGGGTGGCCATCTTCCCCGAGTCTTTCCAAGTTGCGTTACCGCTAAGGGTATAATGATTCGGAAAATTTATAAGCAGGGACATATCCTTTAATAGCGGGACGTGCGTTGTTGTAGTTCTATTTACCGTGTAAGTTAACTTTCTTTTAGATTAGACTTTGAATAAGTAAAGCGATGAGAGTATAAGCAATGAAAGCGACCCACATTAATAATACCAGAAAAGTTGGAGTGTGTAAGTAAAGCACCGTTTCCATTTATCCGATCTGGGCGTTGCGACTACGGCCAATTAAACGAAATTAATATTTTTGTCTCTTTCTGTGATTAGTCCATAATGCAATAGAACGGATAAGCGGGAACTTTGCTTAGCTTGGAGTTAAAGCGATGCACTAATAATACTTAATGTAAGAGTTTTATTGAATTTAATTTAAATAATTCCAAAAATATTAAAGAAATTATTATTGAGTTTGTAGGTCTACCATTTTCCATCAACGACCAGAAATATTTTATTATACACATTACTGGCATATATTATTAAAAAAGTTGGATGAAAGCTGATTAAAAGTATAGACATTTTTCAAAAATAAAAAGTTGCTTTCCTTATATAAGTAAAGGAATCTATAAATTACTGACCTCTAATGATAAAAACATTGAAAATATGATTACTGAAAGTAAAGAAGCTTTCTCACAAATAACGGTTAAATAAAAGTTTCACGTAAGACACAACAATTTCCTCTTTGCACTTTTAAAGTTTGTATTTCTTTTTGTTTTTAGTTTTTGTGTTAGTTCCAAAGATTTAGCGTAAAATAATGCAATTTTTTATAATTATCTTCGTTTTAGAGAAACTCTTACATCAGGCGTGAAATTGTTTGTAGTAAGCGCATAAAGCATAAAAACAAATTTAAAAAAGAATAGCAGTTCATCCAGGTAAAAAATTGATTGTATATCTAAGAAACGATACATCTTTAATTACAAAATTTAAGTATTCATGGTCTTCTAACAAGGTAGACTTTTTAAATGCTTCTTTTCAAACGGTGTTAGTGACTTTAAGTAATAATATTGCATTTAATTATGTTTTCGCATATTTTTTTATATTGTATATAATTACCACACATAACATCTTTTTTTCAATGTTATACGGTACACTATCCTTGGAAAATTATTAAATAGATTTAATTCGAACAAAACATTTACTTAATTATCTTTGGGAGCTCTGAAAACAATAAAATAAAGAATATTTACTTTTTGCTTTTCCTTATATGTTTAATGTAGCAGTACATAAACACAATACGTAAACGTAAGTAAAATTAAGAATAGATTATTGTTTGGGAGTCTTACTTTACATGCATAATATTTTTAAAAATTAACCAACTATGAAAATTTTTAAATGCCCGTTTTTGTTTCGAAACTTCATTACATTTAGGTTTTTTAGAAATAAATATTTTTCAGTGCAATCGTTTTGTTCAAAGCATGTGTTTAACTTGATAACATTTTTACATTTTGAGTTACGAGTATTAGAAAATATTTTTAAAAACTTGGTAATAAAAATTAGTTCATTTTTATTTGTGTTTGTTATTTAATGTATTTAATATTTTTAAGATACTTAATTCCCGACCCCCTTTCTTTTATTTTAAATCATCAGATCACTTGTTCTCAAACAGCATAAATTTGCAAGATTCGTCCAATTTTTGTCTTACCCCATTAAGGACGGTTGGTAGGAAAACATGCCATGAAATATTTTATTTTTTACTGACCCTAATGAAGGGCGTAAATAGTTTAAAAATGAACGATAACTGTTTTAAAAGAATGTACTTTTAGATTAGAAAGTTGTATTTTACATTAAGTTTTAGTTGTGAAATCGCTGTTCGAAAGAGAACGTTTAGTCACATTTTGGAGATTGCTGGAAATTTACTTAGAAAAAGCTAAAATAATCGAATTTTTCAGTAACTTCCATGACTTTTTCTATTGCAACATAATAACAAGATTTCATTCTAAATATTGTTACCAGTAATAGTGGGGGGCAATAGTAATTAAATTGCTAATAACAAGGTCTTTTTCTCTAGCAACTTTCCCTGCCAACCGTTCCATGTGTGTTCATAACGTTCAAGGACGACTTATAACTATTTTTAGCAAATAAATTATTTTTAATGCTTTTTTTAATATTTATTTAATACCTAAAACTTAATGATACTTTCTATTTCTAAACTATTTCCCGTAGATCATAATTTTTAGATTTTTAATGCTTTTTGTACAGATTTTAGGTTATTACCTTACTATATACTCTATATTTTGAATTTGATAAAATTTGGAAATACCTTAACTGTCATTTAATTTAACCTTTTGAAGTTAGTAGTCTTTATGATAAATTATTCTCATTATACCAAAATATAGCACAAGACAATATACCGCCGTCTTCTTGATTAATATTCTCTATTGTGCCATACAATTTTCGGTTTCAGTTTAAAACAGTACTCAAATGTGCTGGGTTTTTTTATCCTTAATTCTTTCGAATCGATTTTCCGCAAATTTTAAAAATAGAATCCAACTTTAACAATGTCTTTCAAAAGGCTTTTTTAAACGCGAGTACAGTAATGAATGAATTATTGTAGTCAAGGAAGGATGTGAAGAACGATGAAATTTAATTTAGCTATAGCCCGGATGTTTTTAGCATGGCTCAAAGCTCAAGTTTTTCCAAGAAAACAGAAAGGCTCTCTTAATGTAATCTCGTCAAAATTGATGTACACAATCTTTCTGTTTCGAATGCATTTTGCGAAAAAGTTTCTGGATTTTAAGTTAGTTTAAATTACATTTGAATTCTTTTCCCTGGCTCTCAGAAGATAATGCTCTTTGAAAGATTTTTAGTTGTTTCTCCCGTAAAACGCAAGCCCCTTTCCCACTTCACGCTGTAAAGCATTTAATACCTGCGCCGAAGTCATTTTCATTTTAATAGTCTTTGCTCTGGCACGCTTGTAAAATTAGTTTTCATTTTCAAATACAAAAGAAAGGGCGCACGCTTTGTTTTTTGTTGTAAATTAAGCATTCGCCGATAGTTAGAGAGTTTTAATGTGTTTTAAAATTAGCGTAGCCGGAGATGAATGAAATCACCTGCTCGAAGGTACACTTTTATGGTAACGATACTATGTGTAAAACACATTTTCACTACCGTTAACTTTTCCAAACATTTTATTTGAAAAGGACACTGTTTATAAAGTACAGCGTTAGCTTTTACTTAATGGAAATTTAATGGTACGTTTTCAATTTTTTATAATGAAGGAAAATCATCTCTGCATTAGAGGTAGAAACTTAAGTTTAAAAAAGGTAGATAAAATAAATGCTTGGTAGTAAAATAATTCATTATCGTTTTCTAAATACTCCGTTGATATAAAAACCCCATTTTATATATTTAAGAAAACTAATATAAATTTATTTACACCATAGGAAAAATTATCGTATTACATTAAGAAATATCAGAGTTCGGTAGGGACAGTTAAAAGAAAACTGCATACCGATATTCTAAGAGATAAATTTCTTAACCATACCCTCATACCTACACCTATGGCCCTTTAGTTTGGCATTTAATACATTCAAATTAAACCAGCTAATGTGAAACCATTGATTAATTTTAGTGGAAGATATATTCTTCACTGCATTACCTTCATAGAGAAGGTTAGATAAAACAAATATTTAGAGAAGGAGAAACTAAGATATTCTTACACAAAAGGGGAGATTTAATATCCTTTATAAGCTACAAAGTTTATCCACAAGGCGAGTTTTATTTTTCCTTTGCCTCCCGTATACTATCCCCAGTTCCCAACAAAATGCCGTTCTTACTTGCCACTTTGGATGAGTTCAGGGAAAAGAACTATCGTAAAAAGTGAGATAAAATCTCGTCCGCTGAAATAAGGATTATACACTCAGGAAACCCCCTTCCTTTCCCGTACCCGAGAAAGAAATAAAAAAGCACCCTTTCCAACGCAAAACAACGCGAACTGTCCCATGTAATCATTTCAGATGCAGTGCATAAACACGAACTGCATATCTGAATTCCGCACAGTTCCCCAGTTCCTGGACAACATTCCCCGCCCCCTGCCATCTCAAAATTCTGCAATAGATGAAAGAATTTCCTGAATCTTGAAAAGGCCGCGAACATGTCCTTTTATCTCCCGTTCTCTTATAAAGTACAATACACAAAATACGTCCGCGCTACTATCCATATGGATGGAAATATAGATGAAAAAATGTGATTTGTAAACAAATAAGTTTCGGATGCTCCACTAAACGCATTTTCTGAGCTATTTTTTTTCTTTCGAACGATTTTGTTTTGTGTTTTGTTCCCGCTTTTCTTCCTAGGCGACAATAGGGGTACTTGAAAAATCAAAACAGCTCCTAGAGTCTACGGAATAGCAAACACGATTACCCCAAGGTTAAAGGGGCACGTAATTTTGCCCCTTGCTTCTTAAAAACTCCTTCCGGGTTTATTTTTTCCGAATTTTCGTTGCCCGGTGCTTTTTTTTTATCGACAAACAAAACTTGGGGATTTTTCTATGCATAATACACAATCTCTATTCTTCATTCCCAGGGAAGAAACTTATGTTTCGAAAATTTCTCGCGTGTTTTTCTTCCCTATGCGTTTTATGGCCTCGGGAATTCCGCTCGCAATACTTGGATGCATTAATTCCTGCGCGTCTCTCAAGATATCGGTCCCAGAAAACTTTTGTTTTACTCCAAATATCTCTACTATAAGTTGTGAGTTTACCGATAGGTGTTTTCTTCCCCATGTTTAAGAAAACAAATAATAGTCAATATTTGAATTGGTTATTATAATAATAATAATAATAATAATAAAAGGTAAACATTTCAAAATTAATTTAATTTAACCATTTCTAAGTATAACAAGGGTGTTATTCATTCTATTACATTCGTGCTTATAGATTTTTCTCAAAACTAAGAAAATAACTAACGCTTATGCAAGTAACCATTTTGTTTCTCACAATATTTTTGGTTTGCTTACATAAAAAACTAAATGATTTTTAACCTACTCATACAAAAAATGCTCGCATTAATTATATTTCTTGTTGTTAATATATTTGACTTTTTAAATCTAAAAATCGCGCAGATTTGAAAAGAAAAAGTTAGGGAGATTGTTAGTTTAGTAATGCACAAAATCAAACCACATCAATTCCTAAATATATTTTAATAAATATTTACTACCAATAAAAATAACCTAACTCACTCATTGCCGTAATGTGTTCTCAAAATACCCATCTTTGAAAATATTTATTACGTTTCTCATCAGTCTGACCACCCACTATCATACTATATACATATTCATTGCCGCGTATATACATTTCTTTATCATCCATCGACATGCAAGTTCATAAATTTTGTCTAATCAGAATAATATATACCCTGAGCCTATTCTCTACTCTTCACCGTCGTAGTGTAATCGCTTCCATCCGATCGCACCCTATCAAGAGCGATCGTAAACAAACCGGGTCTCGGACTTCGTCCCAAGTACTTTGTCCCCGCCAGAAGAACTGTTCCCGCCGGAAAGCCATGTTACTCTCCGTGTAACTCTGACCGTTATTCTGGCCGACCTCAACAGCTGTAACTGCTTTCTGGGCGACAGGTCTGGACAGTTGTTTAAACAGAAGAAATGAAAGCCGCCAAAGAGGCCGTAAGATAAACAGAAGCTTCGCTACTGACGCTGTAAACGTAGGACGAGTCGACTCGAGTTTTGTTTATTTCAGTACTCTGCTATACCTTGGATTAAATGCTCCGTTACTCGACTAGCAGAGACAATTACGGTGCGCTTGGATATCCATTTGTGATTTATCATCCAACCAGTTCGCCTTCGCGCATTGCCTGGAGAATCAAGGTGGGTAATACGTACCTATTGTAAGGTGATGATGGCATGTGAAGGGGTCAACTTAATGTAAATAGTAATAATAATGTCATATAAAGGGACCATGTTGTTGATGATGATGACTTACAAAGGGTTAATGTGGATGTAAACAATGTTAATGTCATGTTAAAAGGGTCGTGTTAATATAAATAAAAATATAGAATGCCATGTCATCTAAATAATAATGATTTCATATTGATGAAAAAAAATTGGTGATATTTTTCTTTCATTTCATTTTTGGATGGAATGGTGTTACCATTCATTTTTATTTGGAAAATGATTTAAAATTAAATCAGAGGAGATTTAAATCAATCATTTGTTTACTATCATAATACTAAGGGATATGTATTTTAAGCAATTAATTTTTTCCCATTTTTAGTAGGCAAAAACTTACGTTTTGCTGTGTTATTATTTTAGAATACAATAGTTTTTGAATTTCAAAACTATCTATCATTATCATTGTTCACTATATTAAAAGTGCGTATTGAAAGAAAATATTTAGTTTGGTTGAAATATTTCAATACCCACATCAATGTAGAGTTTTTCTTTTGAAATTTTCTTATGATGAATATCAAAGAATTTAAGATGTCTGCTTTTCTTTATCCTTTTTATTCATTTTTTGCAGCCTGCTTAAAATTTTTATGCATTTATCATTTTAAATAGGATTTTGCGTAATACATTGATTAAATTGCCTTGCTTTTGACTCTTGAGAAAACGCCTCGTTACCTACTTTAAAAAATGTGACATAACATCATGGCTTAACTCATTTTAAGCCTTATCTCTTATTCGAATAACACACCATAGCCGGTTTAAAAAATCAGTTAAATTTTACAGGGGCTCAAATATTTATCTTAGTGATTGCAATCTCCGATACTAATTCATACAGTTCATTTTTTCCTTTTCTAAAGATTTTGTTTCCCCGACGTAAATGCTTTGACAGAATGCCGGAACGTACTAAAAGGGGATTTTATGAATGGCTTAAAGTTTTATCTTTTGATCTTTTTTCAGCAATTTAAACTTTTTTTTATTACGTTAGGTAATGCTGGTTTTCACTGCAACGTGTATTCAAAATCTAACCCTTATCAAAAATTATTTGAACTAATCTTTATTAACTTGGAGCGATTATGCAACAAAAGAAATAAAAAAATCTATCCATATTCAACCCCCTTATGCTTAAAAACTATTAAACACACATCTGGATTTTTTAAATTTATTACTTCTTACGTTCTATATATTTTTTGTTTCATCAACTTCCTCTCAAATTATTTATTGGGAAAATGAAAGGTTACTTTTTAAACATTTTTTATCATTAAAATTTTCTAGGTAATGGGTTTTAAAGCTTAATTTTAAAATCTTTCCTGGGAAAGAGTTTTTAATATATAAAACTATACTCTTGAGACTTGTTTAACTTTTTAGACTAAGTAAAAATAAAAGAATTCTTATTTTAATAACTATAAAAATATTTATGTGACCAATGTTTCAATGTTTTCTGTTTTATATTTTAAATACAAAGTAACCTATACATATAGTTTTGAGTAAGATTTATAATTAAAATGTGCATTTTACATCATGATTCTTTACGAAGTACCTAGAGAATAAGCAATTTTACTTGATTTTTACTTGATGCAACTTAATACTTAAAATCAGGTAATACAGCAATCAGTTATTAATGCAAAAAAAAATTGTTTTCAGTTTTATTCATTTCTCTTACAGTAAACAGAAAAAAATAAAAATCAGATAGACTTTTTTTCTTTTTTAATATCAAAATTATCTGTGATTTTAGCTTACTTTATAGTTTTCTCACTCAACATATGCTTAGAAGAGAATATTTACATATGAAATGGCTTCTCAAAATGAATATTAACTACTTCCAACTATATTTCTAAGCAAATCAATATGAATAGAGGAGTTACGTAACTGGAAATGAATTTCCTCGAATTCTTATGCTAAATATTTCAGACAATCTAGTTAGGCTTTAAAGCTAAAGTAAAGATCTTAGGAGTCTTGAAAATTATGACATGTTTAATTTTAACTGGCATTTCCATCCGGTATAACTTGCTTGGATATATTAAAGTTTTAGTATTGAATAGAAATACCTATATAACCTTTTGAAAACTAATCACATGATAGAAGTAAAGAGAATGACTGACATCATTAATAAACAGTGCCATAGAATTTACTAGAAACTATCACTATCAATTAAGTTATTAATAAATTTAAAATATCTGTTCCTTAAAAAAATACTGTGGGAGCACAAATTCATCTTCAGTCCTTGTATTACTATGCACATATGTATTTCAAACCGATGGTTTACAAATATATATGCAAACTTACTATTCAAACAATCTATAACTGATATTTTCTTAGGCTGGGATTATTGTTTAATATAGAATGTTTTTATAAGGCAATAATGCGTCGTTTTACTTTTTGGAAAGAAAATGCATTATCTAGATAAGCAATGCTGTAAGAGATATTTGGGAACATAACCAAATTTTGCGTGTATAAGAAATCTGATTTACAAAATAATGGAATTATTAAAATTTTAAGTATCATTCCTGTAAATTTCGATTTTTTAAGAAAGAATCTCTCTTAAACTGATTTATCAAATGTGTGTTTGAAAGTTTTTTAGAGTAAAAATATACCTGAAAGATCACAAAACTGACCCTATGTGAAGTCTCTTCAAATTTAGTGAGACTCACGTAACTTCAAACAAAAGTAGGTTCAAAACAGTTCTATGCAGTCATATTAATTAAAAACGGTTGGTTAAAAAAAGAAAAATTTTTAAATTTAAATTTAAGTGACATAGATTTCTACTTAAATTTAAAATTACTTTAACTACAATTTGCTTTTTTATAGTTAACAATTATATGTCAAAACTCAAGCTGTCTGAAAACTTAGCAATCAAATGAACCAGATACAAAACCCAAATATATTAGGTATAATAATCTTTTGTGCATAGCAACTGCATTAACATAGTTTAAAAACTTCGAAATACACAAGAACTTAAAAAACAAATAGATGTAGATTCTGCACAAACCGAATTACCCACTTACATTCTTCGAAATCATTTCAAAATGAAACCCCAAATCCCTTCCTTTTTCTACCCAATTCTCAGAATAGCCGAGTCTTGACCGAAATCAATGTCGACATGCATAACGGGTCGAAAACAATCCAAGCAAAGGATAGAAAGCATCTTCCCGAGCCCGTATTTTACGTGCTTCCTTTCTTCAGTGGAAGCGTAAAATATAAGAAATCCACGCTTCCTTCTGCGGAGCCTCTCCTGATAAAACTTTCACGACTATATCCGAAGATAGAATACCCGTATTAACTCGGCCAGTTCCCGAGAAAATTAGTTTTCGGCCAGGGGGAAATGGAATACCTTAACGATTTCTCAGAAAGAAAGGTTGAGCATTCAGCCACTCTGCGTAATTAAAAGAAATCGTCACCTCCTTTCATGACTTATGACAGCGATTACTCGCTCCCGAGCTCTTCTGCTAATTCGCGATTCTATATTCATCGAATCCATTTACCTCGCCGCATTCTTTCAGTTTTGTATCAAAGGATTGAAATCCTGTAGCGATAATATTTGCTTCGAGACAGCTAGGATTATGTAATTGCTCTTTCCTGGAAGGCTTCTATGTTTCAACGTGGAAGATTCGGAAGTTAGCTTAAATAAACTTAGGATGTGGTAAACCGTTTATATCGAAGCGAGAATTCACATATTTCTTCCCGTGCTTAGTTTTGGTTTTCTTTCTGGATCTTAGTTTATTGAATTTATCTCTCTTATGGTTTACTATGGTTTTATTTTCTCGCTTATAGAATTATCACACAGCAGTATTTATGTGTTTATTTATTTGACTCATCTTTTTTCTCTATCATATACTATAATTGTCTTACACCTAACCTTTATAGTTTTGTTTTAAAACTACTGTAAAAGATTAGAGATTTTTATCTTTATCTTTCATGTAGCAGTTAAACATTGTCACAGTAAAATGTTTGCGAGATATAATATGAATTATCAGCTCGTTTTAATTTTAAAAATTATTTAATAGTTTATTTATTTTTATTTTTTTAAATTGTTTGGTTGCAATTAGTATTTGTAAATTTATTTAAACTAGTTTTTAATTATAGTTCCTCTTATAATTATAATAATTCACCAAAAATAAATTCATAATTTTTTAATTTTCTTAAAAAAACGTTATTTTATTAATATTGTGTGCTTCATAAACACAACATATTTTAAAATTGATTTGTTGAAACCGACGAAAAAAATTCCAGGTCAACAACCTTTTATAAAGTCAAATAAAATAGTATTTTCCCATTATAAATAAAAATACGTCCCCAGTATCCTACTTATAATGTTGAATTTGTTTTCCCTTCAATTCTATGTGCAAATGCAACCAAAGCAGCTAATGTAAAACAAAAGCATTTTATATTGTAATAAAAATATAAGAGGGACAAAATAGAAACCATTTTTTAAAGTTTAATCAGAAAAATTAAAATTTCATCTCGCTCTATTCCTTAAAAGAAAGCCTGCTTCTTGTTAATTAATTGAAATCTGATTGGTTATCTAAAATTGGATCTCCAAAAGTAAGAAAAATTGATTTTTTCATTCCAAATATCTGACAAATAATCTCTCAGGTATTTAAAACATTTTTCGCTGTGCTAATAAGAATTTTCTCATTAAAGTTTGCCTTCTTCACAAGGCGTCAGACAGATGAAAAGAAAATTTCATTAATTTTATCAGCTGTGCCAGTGGAAACTTCTGGAACAATGCAGCAAGAAAAGGAAGGTCCCCGGAATGCGTTAAAGCCAAGAATCCGAAATTATTTCCTATATTTTTTACCCATAAAAAAGGGAATTTTTAATAGCGAGGAACTTTTGTAGGTTTCCTCCCTGACGGTTAATGCTGCCGTTTATGGCTTAAGAAAGCACCCCTTTAAAAAGTCGTAGGTGTTACAACGTAAATAATGATCTCTTTGGTACACTGTACTTAAGTAGAAATTAGAAGAAAAAAGTGGAGGAGGCTGAGTTGGAGCGAAACTGAAAAAAGCGTAGCGAGCAATATCAAGGGAAATTAAATTTAAAACGGCTTTGTAGGCGAATATCTCGGTACCCTGTTGTTTAAATACTGATAAAAATTCCAAAATAAGTTGGTTCTCGGTTTTAAAAAGGCGTCGGGTATATTTAGTTGAAAAATAATCCGCACTGTCTAATGTAAGAGAAAATATTTTTTTTTTTACTTCCAGTATAATTACCAAAATGTTCAAAAGTGTATTTATGCGCTTATGAAATATTCATAAGATATACTAAAATCTAAAATTCTACAGATCCGTATATAATATCAAAATTAATCTAGAGTATTATATTTCTAGTTGTGCATGTAAACTTATTTTATAAAAAACATAAAATTTAAAACAGTTTAAAATTAAATTATTCTCTGTCCTAATACTCAATTTACAGCAAAATTTTATCTATTAGATGAATAAGTAATTGTGTAACAAATAATAATTAATAATGTATAAATATATATTTGTTTAAGCTAACTTAAAATATATTTATTACTTTAATCTATCTGCGATAAAATTTCAAAAAAATTTATTATGTATGAATTATCACTTATTTAAATCTTATTATGTAAATGTTAAAAATAACTGAACTCAACAATCTCATTATACATTTTGTATAATCAGTAAATGAGACTAATATCTATATTTTTACATATAGAGGTAATTGTAAAATGAGCCTCTTTATGAATATTTATACTGAGCGTCGAATATTACTAATGTAATATTTAAAATTGATTAAAATTCAACATAAATAATAAGAAAGTAGATGAATAAGATTACTTCTCAATTATGATCTTGAGAAATATAGAATTGATTAAATACCTTTCTGCATTTAAATTTACTTCTGTTATGCCTACAATATATTTTCCATCCCAGTAATTTGTATTAAGTATAAAATTATTTCAGCTTTCAAATCATGATGCGGCAATAAGAAAAATTCATCACCTAAATTTCATAAAACCTTTCTTTAAACAACTTTTAATATTTTTAATTCAAACAGGATTATTTTAAAGAACTCAAAGCTATTGATAGTTAGTTTTGTATAATTTCCTTCCTATAAAGCACGCTGAATGAAAATCTGACTAAATTTAAAAACTTTAAACTGAACTACTACGTAACAACACCTTTTGTATTCATATAGCTTCTCACTTCACTTTTCTCTAAACTTGAAAGATAAAGAGCTATCGCCTGATTATGGGAGGTAATTTTTTATTCCCAGTGAGCATTTCTTCGAGAAAAGTGTGATAGCCTAGTCAAGCGCCATTAATATATTATAATAAGCTGTCAAAAAATACTCTAAGCGAATCAGTTATTCCGAACAAAGATGTAAAACCGCGTACTCTTGATGAGAGCAATATCCTGTGGGGGCGACGGAACTCTAAAAGACTTATAATTAAGTTCCCCTAATATACTCCTTCCCTGGTGCTGAAAAAGAAAACAAAACAGATCACTTTTAACGACGGCTTTACCATGCAGGACACGTGGATGTATTGCAGCTGAATAACAGTCACGCTATACAGCTCTCTCAATGGCTCAATCTGTAGAATAAAGCGGCCAAAAAAGAAAGATAAAGGTTTTGCTTCGAGATTGCTCAGGCTGCAATTAAACTGTTATTGCTTTCTTAGAGATTTGGATTGATTCTTTCAGTTTGTTTGGAGGGGGTATTTTGGGACAAAATTTATTTACACGATGTTTGGTATGGATATATTGGTTTTCCGGTTCTTCCCCAAATGTGCATTTGTAATGGAAATGTTTTCATCTAGATAATTGCCGTGTTGTTCCGATTCTATCAGTAAGAATCGATATTCTTGTCCGTTTTAATGGTGATGGTTGTTGATTTATTTATGGGCTTTTTTCTTCGAGCTGGAACAGGGCAATCACTGAGTCCTACGAAATAGTTAAGCGTTTTAATTTTGGTTTTGGTAATAGATGAGTTAGTCACAAATGTCCAATAAGAATCCAAAATTGATTCTTCTTAATCTTTACATTTAATTGTTTAATGGACCGGGATTGTATAAACATTTAAACTTATCCAATATATAAACTTTTGTAATAAATTTTAGAAAACTTAATAAAACAAATTTTTGCACTATGAGTAAACTATAGATAACCCAAAACAGTGCTTTTTAAATATGCTTACGTCAATATTATTTTTCCAATAAGATAACGAACTATTTAATTTATATCAAACACATAAAATGCTTTTCATTATATGTAGTTAAAATGTGTTCCCTAGTTCTTTTAAAAATGATTTATTATTAATGTAATGTATTTGGTTATTCAAATTAAAAACCAGAAGAAATTAGTGTTATGTTGAAGCAATAAAAAATTTATTTTTATCTGTAAACTTTAAAAAAAATAAATCTTGGAAAACAAAAAATTTTTACTGGTGACTTTGCTGGTACACAGCAAAAAAATATTTATTATATTTTTAAAAATATGTTTTAGCTTTTTAAAAAGTTACGAAGAAGTGTGTTAAACTCTAAATAAACATCATTTTCTGTCACACCAGTTACAAAATAATTAATACTCCACTCCTTGATACTCAATAAAGAAAAATTATGTTAAAATATTCAATGAAACACACAAACGTTTCTGATGTTAACTTAGGTGCTTTATAGATATGTGCAAAATAATAGAGGTAATATTCTTGGCGCCTGAACAAGATTTCGAGTGAGATACGCCTCTTCCATAAATTGAGAAAGTTTTCGAATACCATCAGATTCTCTTGAGAAATATTTTACATTTCTTTTACAATGCTTTGAAAAATACACCTGTCACAGTTGGCCTATTTTTGTTAAGATACAGATCGATAAAACGTATCGAACGGGGCCCTAATGCCAAAATAATGCTTAAGTTACGATTTTCAAAGATATGTTAAGAATGCTTTCAATATTTTTTCAAGAGAGTATACTGAGTTTAACATTTTAGCAAAAAGGTTTGGGTGGTGATTCATCCTGGTTTAAGAAATCGAAGTTAATGTGATTTAATCATAAGAAAACATCATATTTATCCCCGTTAACATATTGTGTATATAACTTACAAGTTTTAATGTTTTTAATAGAATAAATATTTATATTGGCATTATATGATTTTAATAACATGTATAAAGTAGCAGGCCGAAAGGAAATTCATATTTCGGAGGGAATAATTAAAATTTAACTTTACTTTTGTCCCCTAAAATATAGCCTTACTTTACGTCTAAAACTAACTATAGTACTTCAATATTCAACTTGCTAGTATCTACAGTTGCTTACATAACTAGTTAAAAATTGAATTACTTATGTAACCACAAACAGCAAAAAAGTGAACAGCTCTTCAACTTACTTTTATCTTTTATAGGATCGATTATATTAGTGAATAGGAGTTCATTATAGTCAAATAAAAACTAAAATTTATATCTGACTTATGCTGAATAATGGATTCAAAATTAAATGTAATATGAGAAAAGTAACGTTATGGTGAAAAAAAAATATGCTTGAAAACCATATTAATGAAATATTTCTCCATTCCTTGAAACGTTATATTAATCTTCATAGTTTTATATTAACTTTGTGTCGTTGGTTATATACAATTTCAGCATCTTTCAATTCTTTCAAGCAAATACATTAGTCTGAATTTTCGAGGATGGAATCATGAAATATATTTCAATAGAATTTAATAATATCTTAGTTTTATTCTTAAAGCAACATTTTTACTTTCAGGAAATATTATTATATAATACTTATTTTAAAATCCCCTTTTCATATTATAAGTATATTATATGCATTGATATCTAAATACTCTTGAAGATTCATTTCTTCAAATCGTATGTGTTAGTACTGAAATAACTGCTCATTCATCGAATCCAATAATAGAAAATAATTATTTCTTTGCAAAACACTCAACTTTCACGCTTTATTTTACGTACATAAAATCTTTCGAAATTACTTTTGATAGATTTAGCTGTAAAACGCAAACTCTGGAAAATTCTTTTAGTTAATCCATTCCCCAGAGTTAAAAAGTAACGCAATTTCCTTACAGTTTATAATTTATTAGTTTTCTGAATCCGTTTCAGTGTTACATTATATGCGCCTTTCGTTTCGCTTATAATAACCAACTGTAAATTTTATTTAGTTTCTAATCTGCAAGCACCGGTCTTTGTTTTCCCATGCCTCTCAGCGGCTTTTTTTTTTTTCCAAAAAGTGTTTTTTAATAACAGCTGAAGCTGATAGATTAATTTTAAAACAACTACTTCAACAAAAAAATTTAAAACTTTTTTTCCCCGGCACCCTTTTTCTTCCCTCGCCGTAGCATTATTTCTACAAAAAAAAACTGGCAACAAAAACTCTTCCGTAGTATTTAAACGAAAACAATTTACAATCGTGCCAAAAAAATGCGTGTTTCAAATAAGTAATCTTTCGGAATAGATTTTTTTTTCGGGGGTGTACCCTTCCGAGGGCCTTTGTAATCCGCATTTCAACCCCTCTTCCCCCTCCCTGATTTGTGTTGCGGATAATAACCAGCGACAAAGGAAAATAAATAGATTGTCTTCCTTCATACCTAATTTGAATTTTTTACTCTTACTTTCCCCTCGCAGTGTCGGTCGTCTAATATGTGCTTTTCAGCTCGGTTTTGTGCTGCTAAACAAGGTTTCTCCTGCATCACTCTCAACGCGTCCATTATAAAAGGAGGTTCTTTCTAATTCTATTGTGGTTGGAACCGATTTGGAAGAAAGAGCTGGTGCTGCAAGGGCTTTTGAATGTGACTGAGGATGTCAGTTTATGCTCAGGCACATTAGATTTAAAACCGTCTCTTCTTTTACAACGTGACTTAGAGTGAATAAGGTTTTTTTAGTTGTTACACATTACTTGATATAGCATTTGTTTAAAATATTTTTATTCTAAGTTCATAAGGAATTTCAATTAGTGTGGAATATAAAGTTGGTCAAGATATTAATAGATTTTACTTTTTTCCTTAATTAATAAATAGAAAATTAATCCATTTTTCTGAAATATACAAAGTTATTTCCAGTTGGTTGAAATAATAAAAATTTGCAGAGCTGTACAATTTAAAAAAATATTTTGAAGTAACTACTTTTAAATATTACAAAATATATACTGATACATACTTTCTTTCATTCATTATCATTAATGTTTCATGATTTTTTGTGGAACATTTAAATAATGTAAACTAATTGCATTTGTTGTTCTTATAAACGAGTATTTTCCTATGAGTTATTTAACTACAATATTGAAAAGAAATTAATAAATGCAACCACAATTTTTTAATTATTCAATCCATTTTTTCCTATGATAAAAAGTTATTCTTACTCTAGTGCTTTTGGCTTGTGCAATACTTAGAGTTTGTTTTAATGAAAAGCGTAAATATTTTAATATTTGAGATGTATTGAAACTTAATAACCCTTCTTTTTTTTCTAGTCCTTACAGTATCTTTTTGAAAGCGCACCTAAATTTATTTTCGAAAAATTCAACTAAATACTACAAAGACTGGTATTGTACGAAATCTTCAAACAATTTCAAGCATGGAAGCTTTAAAAACTTTCTAAGTTAGATTACAATCTTGGAACAACAGAATTTGAAACATGCAGATGTTATTAAATTTCAGAGAAGAAATTCGGACCTCTTAAGATTGTTATTATATATTAAATTCATGTAACTACACATGTTGCTATATAAATTCCAAGTAAAGTATTAAAATTATTTTACTTCCACGAACAGAAAATATCCTATAGCACATCCCTGATAACTTTCAACTCATGTAACAAAGTTCACATCTCAAAAGATTTTCATCAAAAAACCTAGACCCATATTTCTAAAACACTTTGAAGAATTTCCCTTTCCCCTTCTCTGACATGTTCCAATATTTGAACAAAAATATTACTTTGCATTTTTATTATACCTAGTGTTCGGCACTAGTTAACTAGAACTAGTTGCAACTAGTAGTTAACTACCAATCAACTAGTAGTTAACTAGTAGTTTAACTACTTTTGGTTTAAACTAGTTTAACTAGTAGTTGAACTACTTTTTTTAATAACTACTAGTTGAAACTACTTTCAAATTTTCCACTACTTTAAAAAAAAATTTTGTTTAAACTTTCAAAAATATTTAAAATTTTTATCAAAATATACAAAATATTACACTGCTATTTATAACTACAATGTCATGGTAGAGTACTCAAATACCATAACCAGAAATAAAGCGCCGTTTTGAGCGAAGCATAAAGTTTTTTGTGATATAGATAAGAAAGATGTATTAGAATTTGGGCAAAAAAATAGGTTATGAAATTAAATAGACTAGTTAACTAGTAGTTAACTACTTTGGGAAATAGTTAACTACTAGTTGTAACTAGTCACAGGAAAAAATAGTTAACTACTAGTTGCAACTAGATTTTCCCAGACTAGTTAGTAGTTGGTAGTTAACTACTTTTTGACCACTAGTTGCCGAACACTAATTATACCTAGCTAGAAAAAACTTTAGGAGGGAGTTCGAATAAAAGACGTGGGTACCTTTGTATTTCCCATTGTGTTTTAAGAAGGGCCCAAAAGAAATCCTTTGAATTAATGAAATCGTGAGAAGTGGCCATATTTCGGTTTTCTTATTGTGAAATACTATTTTGTGGATGTGATTCATGTTGGTTTACTATTCCATTTGATAAGAAAAACTTTGAGGGATACAACTTAGTTTTAAGTGGTTATTGTGTAATACTTATTCAATTCATTGCCAATTGAAGTAAAACCTGTGTTTTTCCAGGGAATAGGGACCGCATAAATATATCACTAACTGTTATTTTTCTGAAACTTCATAAGCAACTACTCAATATTATTTTTGGAACACATTTATAAAATAGTATTCGTATAGATAGACAAGACATCACGTAAAAATGATTACAGAATACAATAAAACATCTCCAATTAAATCATGAGGGGTGATTCTTTTTAGCTTATTGTTATAAAAGCCATATAATTTTTGGTTCATTTCCGTTGTCTGTCCCATTAAATATTTATTATTTGGTATTTGGCGACCAAAACACCTTGGCAATATTTAACACCTACAAATAACGGAATTGATCTAAATTGTTTCTTATGAAATAAAATTTTAACTATTTTTTATTCATTTCATGTATTTTATGAATAATTTTGATGAACCCCTGAAATATCTCCCTCTTAAAAACGGATGAAATAGAACACATTAAACCAGGATCCCTTCACATACTTCAATTTAAATAATTCATATCATGAAAGTTGTATACAGATACTTATCTAGATTTTTTTTTTGGCCTATCAACTTATAATGTATCAGTATTTTTTTTTAAATATTAAAAAACTGCTCTCCCATATTAATCATTTGATTTATTTAATCATTTAGCATTGAAAGGAAATTTGCAAAAAAAAAACCTTACAGATCAGCACCTTCTCCCAATAATGAAATCGAGAAAATACCATCAAACATAGGAACAACAATTCCACCTCCACCAATTGTTTCCTCACCCAAATGAAATACCCTTACCCACGCAACAACAATGCAGAGCCCCTACGAAACTCCTGATTGCTCCACCTCCTTTGCATTTTCTTCCCCTTCCGATTGCAATGCCAACCAACTCCCCCACTTTAATGAACCCCCAACCAGTTGAAAAGTCCGACAGAAACGGATGCCTGTTGAGCGTGACCTCCCATCCCCTCGCTCCCGTTGACACCTCCGGAGCATAATGACCCAAGTCCACGTCTCCCGATGAACAGACAGCATTCAAATCGAAGCCTGCAGAAAGTATTTTTGTCTAGTAGGTATTGTTGCGTCCCTGAATGACGTTGATTTGATGGCAGAGAGAGGGGTAAGGAATGTCGCTGCTGTCTTTGTTTTCTTCCGCTGCATTCTGCGCGTTTTGTAGAACGTGATGTTCTGCATTTCTTATTTCGGTCTATTTTTCGTGGTGGTGTTGAGTTCCCTCGCGTGAAAAGGGTTTTTTTTTATGCTTTTAGACAAACTTACATGACACGTGTTGGAGTATTATTCTGCGCGACTTAGACCGCTTTTAAAGGAATTTCGAAACGCGGGAGTTTCTATTCAATCTTCTCTCAGCTAGCTATCTTCTATATTTTATCACATATTTCTTGTAGAGTTTCATTTTCTATGCGTTTTGTATGAATTTATAAGTTTTAATATTTTGCATTCAATTCTTTATTTAACATTGCAAGTGTAATATAGGGTGGGATTATTTATGTAAGAGGAAGAGGCGAGTGTAAAAGAAAATATGTTGCTTAAAAGTGTAATAAAAATAACATTGAACCCCCTTTTAATTTTTCTCCAAAGGCCAAAAGCTTTTTGTTCGTATGAAGTTGAATCTTTTCATTTATTCTGTTCATAAAAATCTACTAAATAACTACTACACAGTTTTGTGCATTGTTCATTTTTCTTCATGTGTGTTTCAAGTAAATATTTTGAATGAAACATTAAGTAACGGTGATTGGATTGTTAAAGAGATACTTAATACAGAGATTATTGCTTTCTAAATAACCTCTAATAAACATTCCGCAAATAGCTAATGAAAAGAAAGTTTTTATTCCCACTACGTACACAGAAAAACATGCAAAGTAACAAAAGTGCAACATTCCTTACACTCAACGTATCCCAAGACACTTTTTTTATCATTTGACGTGTCTCCCCAACAAGAACAACCTTTCCAATCTCGGCATCAAAAATCAGTAATTCCATGCACAAATCGCAATCTCTAATACATTCCGGCGAAAAAATATCGCGGAGAAAAGCATTCCGGCGCTTTTTTTCCTCCTTTCTGGCAGACACGAACAGCCAGCCCAATTTTTTACCCAAAGCAGCAGCGAGCCTTTTTCCAGCTATAATAGACGCTCCAGGCAGCATCGGGTGCTATTCGCTACAAAAATGACCCAGTCGCAGATGACTTAAATCACTGGATCCCCTGCCTCACGTGCAATAGAAGAGGGAAAAAATCCTTCCCTCTTTTTTATCCTCCATAACCTTATCCATTTGAAACGCACCGCCGATACCGTGTTCAAGGATTCTTTGCAAAGCCCCTCTTAAAAGTCCTTTAATCAGAATCCGTGCCTCCGAGCTATTAAATTCGGGACTCCCAACTCACCTGCTCTCCTACTCCCCTTTGGTTCACTGAATTTTTCATCACTGGAACTCCCCCCGTCTCTCGGTCCCTTCCCCATCACTCCCCCTTTCCTTAAAAAAACGGAAGCTTCGCCCTTTTAAACACAGGGGCGTAATTCTCCCCCGCGTGGGTTCGGGGGGGGGGGGGAGCGCGTGCGTATGCGTGAAAGCGTGTGCACTAATAAGTAAATTTTGCCCACAAAGATGCGTCGACGACAATGGAATCCGTTTCTTTGGAGGCGTAATAGACGTTTTGGGGGCGGGTGAATAGTCCATTTGTGCGAACGCCCCCGAGTGTGGTGTGTAAATTGCTCCGTGACGTGCTGAATGGAACGGGTGTTTTTCATTGAGCGCCAAAAGGTTTGCAGATTTTTTCACGATTTGGTGGATTTAAATAGCGTCTGGATAGGTGAGAAGTAATCATCTTCGGCAAAAACCCAGATTTGCGCACAGTCCCGAATTTTCCCACACAACTTACATTTTTTTCGAGATCAAAATGCTTACTTTTGCGTTACAAATATGTGAAAATAAAGATTTTACCGATCCCGTTGATTGTGTATATTCAGATATAAACCAACGTTCATGATTTCTCCAGACACAGACTCTATAATCATGTTTTGTCTTTTATTGAATTTTAACCATTTTACCATACTTGATTAATTATTTTCATTAACAAATCAATAATGTTCTCGGGCTTGCCAGAACTTTTAATTGTTTACCATTATTATAATTAATATTTCTCACAAGGTAAAGAATGCACGATTTTGTTTTCTAATGAAAACTTCCAAAAGCCATAAAAACAGGGTCAGTAGTCTGATTTTGAAATTTGAGCCTTGGGAATCAGCCATTTTTAAAATGTATATGTTAATTTTGGATCAAATAAAAAAACATGTTTGTGTGAGGTAAAGGTGATGTATCCCATGCAAACATTTTAATAACTCTATTTTTATGCTACAACAGCAGTTTATAAACAGTAATCTTCGGTCCACTTGGTGCACCCCAAAAACATCTACAAGTGCTCTGTAAATAGAAATATCTAAAGTTGCGACTCTAATATATCTAATTTTTCAAAACATCAACAGTTTATTAAAAAACTGGCCCTCTTCTTCATACTACATTGAGCGGAAACCCCCGCATATACAATGAACCTTGTCTGGCGCACGTAATACATAGCAGCATACTTGAAAACTCAAGTGGACAAAACCAGAAGCTTATTTCTGTTTATAGCCTCCGAGGGTTTGGCGAGTCTCAATCGTTGCCTGTTTCCTCGCTATCGTTCCCCGACATACTGCTTCTTAAGGCAGCAGCGTCTCGTATCACCTCATTCATTTCGAGAGGCTAAATATTTTTAAGAGTCAGTTCATTGCTATCAATGTTTACGTTGAGAAGAGCTCGGCTTATCGTAACGTGTATCATGATTACGCTCAGTTGCGCAGTTTTGGTCTGACAGACCAGTGGTGACGTGTCTTGCGGAAGTTTTGAAACTCCAAGTCTTCCCCTTTTTGTAAGTATTAAAAATATTGTATCGATTTGTCGCTACATTTTCGGGAAAAATAAAAACGGCGGCTCTTTTCAAAACGCTTTGTAGTCTAAGCGGAAAGCTTAAACGAGAGGCAAAACTATTTTTAACACCGTTTCATGAGATCAATAGTGTCTTTTAAAGCTGCCTTTCAGCTTTTCTCTTAATTAATCATTTTGGTTATGGTATTTTTTCTTGGACACTCCTAAATAACCTCGGAGAAAGCTTTCTTAAGTAGTGAAAAATAGTTCCAGCTCTGCAAAAGGGAGTAATTTTTCAAAATTTAGCAAACTTTTACCCTAAGAGGGGAAGGTAGAAAAAAAGCTAAGTCTTCTTTATGCGCATATTTATTAAAATAAAGTTCGACAGCTAAGGGGTTCGTTTCTTGTTGTAAGCTATTAAATTTATTGAGCGTTTTTATCAATCCCAACATAAAGTCAACATTTTGAAATTAAACGCTGAGAATAAAAATGTGTTTTTGTTGCAGTTTACGGTTTTTGGTAATGGAATATTTATACTTTTCTTTGAAACATTAATTTATGCATTGAATTAATTTTTCTGAAATGTGTAGGTTTTCACTGGCATAAAGAAAACTCAATTTACTGTAAATAATTACCGTACTGGGTAATATATTCTCCAAAGGGAGAAGAACTAATTTTAATCAGAGTTAATCATTATTTTAAGAAGTGTTATTTGGTTAGTTTAAGCTAAACTTGAGTTAAAGGGAAATAAAAATGCTGTCTATTCCTAATAGTGGAGATACTGTTTTATTTAGATTATATATATTTTATTTGTACATATTAGATTTAAAAGCTACTTTTTAATACACCATTTTACAATGATGTAACAAATGTGTTTATTCTTTGCAACTACTTGTTGCACTATTTTATTCCTTTTTTTTAATTTAGATAATTAACCTTATGTTTCTTCAAACTACGATAATAATTACACTATAAACAACATTTAAAAATCTGAATAATAAGTACAATTTCTAAAATAAAATTGATGAAAAACAAACACAACTTCTTCGTTGTACTAATAGAGTATTTGATAAACAATATAGTACGTTAATCATAAAAAGTATTATAAAAAACTGCGCGATAACCTTTGAAAACTATAAAATTAACAAATTATAAAAATATATTTTATTGATTTTTATTCCATGACACCTTACACCGTCAAAGATATTTAATGTATATTAATGTTTCCTACATCCATCTTTTTTTCTCAGTCCTCTATTCTTATTCATTGTTAGCATACGTAAAGCTTTACCTTCAAACCATGCAAAGTGCTTATCGATTTTCCACCAAACCCCATTGCTTTTCTATTCCTCAAGGACAAAAATTAACAACCACCACCATTTCAAACTAACTCTGTATCTCCCCATCCCCTCAAAGCATCCAAAGCGCTGACAAATCACTCTGCACAAACTAAAAGCGATTTGCAATCAAATAAGTCACCAGTTATTGATCGGGCAAGAAAAAAAACTCCCGAAACAGTCCAACGCCCGAGGCATCCAACTAAAAATACAACCCTCGTCCCAGCAATAGCAATGAGGGGCCTTCCTAATGAAGTTGATTCCCATAACCGAAAGCACAAGGTATGAATCACCAAATGGGCCTCTTTTATCTGTGGACCACGCCGATGTAGTTACCCTTCATTATTTAATGAACTCGGGAAAAGTCTCCAATGATGGAGAACCCTCCCTGGAAAGGCCTTGCAATGGATAGCTCGCTGTCAACCTTCTCTCCCTGGTGGACGTTCCAAGATATCGACAACCTTTTGGGTCCTTGGGGAAGCGATCGCGATTGCTATGACTCCAGTACCGCTCGTTTTTCATCATGAGCTTGAGTCTTCTTGTTTGCGCCTTGTAAATTAAAACGTCAAGAAAAACTATCGGGGATCCACTCTTTCGTTCGTGATCTTTCTTCTTCATTTCTCTTCGGGTTTTTTTTATCGTCCTTTTCTATCTCGGTCTAATCTCCCTCCTTTCCACGCTAGAGTAACTCGTCATTTCTCCTTCTCTACTTTCTTTGGTTTGATTAATTGTTTCCATGTGCTCCTCGGGTTCGTTCTTTTTCCGTCCGCGCCGTAAACAGTGTGCTCTCTTCGAAAGGGGAATATTAATTTTGATTCCAGATATGAAACCTCTCTTCTTGGGCGGAATGATAAAAAAGGTCGTGTATTAAGTTAATATGTATTGCTATTTAAAGTCCTTACAGCTGTTCATCGTCCCCTTTGACAGGATTTTGGCAAATAGTAACAGTCGGAATCCTTCAAAGCTTTCCCACTCTTTGACTTTTCCTAGGAAATAGTAATTAAATAAAAGGGAGAGAGGGAAGAAAGTTATTTTTCTCATCAATCCGTATTCAAATTAAATTAATATTGAATCTCGCTTGCTCTTCAATGTTTTTCTTTTACTGAAGATTTAAAATCTGAAAGAGAGTAATAATTCTCGGCATTTTTTTTAATGTATTGCATTTTATATGAAATCACTTAAACTTTCTCTCCTTCTTCATTTCGATTTCAGCATTAAAATCGAAAAAAAAAGTAATCTCTTAATCATTAAGTATTGTAATTTTTGAAGTGAAGTGAAAACGTGCATTTTGATAAATTTATTCCCAGTTATAATGAATTTGTTACTGAGAAAAGTAACCAATTTCTTCGCTTTTTTGTTTCTTTTGGAAATTTTAAATGTCAACGTCTACAACACATATCTTTATGACACTAGTTTAAAACCTTAGTTAATGCCTAACCATCCATGAAGTAATCAAGTTCTGTAATATTTTAAAAATATCTCAGATGCATGCCAATAAAAGCATCAATGTTATCACTATCACATCAAAGCAATATCTAAACCTCATCCCTTTTCAAAACAAATTGTATTTTATCACCATCTTCCTACACTATTATTCCTATTCAAAGAGGCCCCTAAAATCCCACCAAAAAGCGCATAAACAACACATAATCTCTCTCCCAGTCCCTCAAAGAACCTCATAATTCACAAAACCCCACAGAACTACATTGTTTTCGCCTGCACCAATTCTTCACCCTAAATACCTTGAATTAAACCCAACCGCAGCCTAATTTCAAGATTAATGTATCGTTTTATCGATAGCTAAACCCGCTCGCATAAATATGCCCCTCAGCGACACAATAACCCGTCAAATCGATCTACCCATCCTTTGAAATTCTTGAAAAAGCAGATCCCAGCAAAATATTTATTCACTCCTTTGTTCCCAGTGATCTCCGTTAAAAGTGCATTAATTTCCCACCACCAATCATGCTTGGACTTGTTTGTTGTCCACCGTGTTTCTAATAAGCGAGGCTCGCAATCAATGCTCGCTTTGATTGATCTACTTATTGTGTGGGTGAGGGCCAGCTCTGCACTTGATAGCGGCCCTCTGTCCGCCGCTTTGATGGATAGGTGGTGGATATTGAACCCCGGTCGCTTTTTTTTGTTTTGGCGCCGCGTAAAAAAGTGCGGCGTCGCCAATAATTAGAGCCAGATTGACTTTTTAAGGTTTAATCTGCTGGTGAGGGTTTTTTATTGGCCGGGATGGAAAATTAGCCCGGAATGATACGGAGTGTAATTACTTGTTTTGTTTCCAGTTTTCTGGTGATTTATTTGATTGGGGAATGTGTATGCGGGTTTTTTGGGGGGATGCTGAAATATTTGGTGTCATTGTTTAAGAATTGATTGGATTTCCATTAAAAATGAATCGGAGTTTTGATTAAAGGTTATAAGTTAACTATTCCGTACTCAGAAGTTGACCAAATTGAATTGGCACGTTGAAATTAAATAGTTCGATAGATATACAGAAATGTATTGCACAAAAAGTAGTACATTATACGGCTTGAAAACATGAAAGTAGTAGCGTTATGTTAATTGTACCATTAGAAATAATTTGTATTCTTTATGTGTGTTAACATGTATTAAAATATTGATCTATTCCTAAATAATGCACACTATATGATTTTTACACATATTTTTTGTCAAATAAATACTTGAGGATAACTTCCTTTCTCATTAATGTTAAAAGCTTGTTGTTTGTAAGGTACTTAAATGTTTCATAAAGCAAAAAATAGTTTTTGTAAGAAAAGCAGTAAATACCGTTATCCTTTATCTCTATTTTTTTATTTAATATTTTTGATGGACATTCAGACATTCAAACCAGACCTCACACAATGTTAACTGGATAGTTAATGACTTATAATCATTTTAACTCGTTATCATATTCGTACACACTAGCAACCATTACAAGGCTATTGAAATACAATATCATTTGCATTATTCAACCAAATACATTCCACTGTCATTGTTTCAAATAAACATTAAGCCAAAATGCGCTGATTCATTTTCATCAAAAACAATGCTTTCCGAAACAAAACTCAAAACAGGGGCACTCCTCACAAGTCCACACTTTTTACGAAACTCTCGCTTCTCTAATTTCGTTTAAGAGCATCCTAATTACCCCTCCAAATTTTCACAAAGCAATTAAAAGCGCTTAGTGGCTAATAGAGGTACGCAAACAGCGCTATCATACCACCAAACGCAAAAGCAGCGGTTTACCTCTCCACCGGAGCACGAAAAGAACAAAAGGGGCCCAGGGCTCGTAATGAGAATTTACAAACACAAAGTTTTGCGCAAACATTAACTTCTCTCATTGCCAAATGAGCCATTCTTCCAAGAGATGTGATAAAGAGGACTTTATATATTGCGCGAGTTAACATCTTTCAACAGGGCTTAATTAAAAGTTTACCCCTGCGGTAGGCAACTGATAAATAACCGACCTCGATGCATTATCGTCTCTAGCCAACCGTCGTGTACCAAGGCAAACGCGTCCTTTACATAAGGATAGAAATACATAGAGGAGGCATCGTGTTAGAACCATGGGGGAGCAGGTGAAACCAACAAGGCATCGCAGTTGAACCAAGGGAGAGCAAGTGAAGCTTACAGGGATCGCATATGAACCAAGTAAAATCAGGTGATCGCGTGGTTGCCTGAATTGGCGACAAAATCACGCTTAACAGGGTTTTAGAAAGATTTCAAAACAAGAAGAATCACACAGGGCAACCTTGGAACGTGCGAATGGTCTATAAAGTTTCTAGTATTTAAATACAAACATTGATATGAATGAAACCAAAACACATCCATATATATATACAGTGGAAGCTCTTATAGCGTAATTAATCCGTACCGAGTTTTTTGTCGCTATAAGAGCAAACTTCGAGTGATACACTCGAGTGTAGAATATCACTCGTTTAAAAGCAATAAACTCGTTAAGCTAAACTATCAATTTTGATGCTTTTTGGGAAGGTGGACTCGATTCCCTCAATGATGTAATTTTAGTAGACTAATTTATAGAGTCTGGAGGAAATCTCAACCTGAAAACGATATCATTGGGATTTAGAACACAGTTCGAATCATCCGATTGATCTTTCCACACTTTAAACAAATATTTCTTATTTTATGAAGTCTCGATACTTCCAATTTCATGTTATATTACCTTATTTTTTGCTTTCATTTTAATTTATATAAAGTTTAAGATCAATATTTTACAGAGTATAAATATTTGCTTTTTAAATTTTGATTTTGACATTAATTTATTGCATAGCTTAGCTTCCTTAGAAAGGTCTGATGCTTAACAAAATTTATTATATCAATTTCACCTGCATCTGCATGCAATTTGAAAAATTTATGTTTTAAATATAAGTCAAAAAATTGGAAATAAAGAAAGATAAATGAATACGCTAATAAATGTAAAGTCTAAAATCAACACGGACATTAGGTAGCGAAAGGTTTCGTTTGGGATTGTAGCCGGTTACCCCGGGCGAAAGCAAATGAGAAGATGCGATCGTTACTTGGTGCTGTTTGTCATACTCTGGTATTTGTTTATTGGCTAATTCTGGTGTGACGCACACAAACCGATCCAGAAAAGTATTCGATAAGCTGAATCGATTCGAAGATTAGTCTTTATAAGAGCACAAAAGTGCTCTTATAGAGACTAATTTTTGGGTCTTTATAAGAGAGTATTTTTATAAGAGCAGGTCGCTATAAGAGCTTCCACTGTATATATATATGAATGGTTGACAAAGTTCTAAATGCAGCTTCAGTAAGAATAAAATTTAAACATAAGCAATGATTTGAAAGACAGAAAATCCCAAACGTTCTAAATATAGTTAATAGTATTAAAAGTAAAAGAGGTTTAAGAGGTTAAAAAAGTCATTTTCATTTCATACATTGCAAGCAGATCTTTTTTTCCAAATTACTTGTCTGAAAGATATAATTAATTAGTTTCCTCTTCGAAATCAATTCTAAGATATTTATGTTCTCATAGATGTTAGTTTCAGACACACACACACATAGGTTTGCACTCCATGTCCTCTCTATACACCCCTCTCCCTATGGTTCTTTCATAAGGTGTCACCTGTTTACTTTGGTCCAACTTTATTGCTCCCACTCACCGCCTCAAGTAGGCCTCTAATTGTCATGTCTTGGAGCAGAACTATTAGGGGATGCCTTTGTTGGCTGCTGTGGAAACTTTGATGCTAGTGATTTTATGTATCCACCAGAGATAGAAAGCACTCTATCACGGTCTTTGTCGACGGGGAGGCAATAACGAGGTGATGGTGGCCAAGACTTTTTATTCATGAGATTCATTGGGTTGTTTTCGATGCAAAATATTTCCGAGGGCTGTGGTATTTAAGAGGAGCTTTTCCGGAGCACTCGGGGTTATATTCTTCGATATAAATTTAGTCTTTAAGAGTTTAGTCAGGTTCTTGAAGGTTTGATGTATTGTAGTTTGGGATAAATTAGGAGAGAGTATCAGTTGAGATGCATTTTAGTTTGGTTATAAACAAATTCTATTTAGGGTATAGAATTTCGCTAATTACTAGATTTTTATACAATTATTAAAGTATCAGTGATTGTGTGAATCCTCTATCACTATCTCCCATGCATTTCATAGTGTTAGGGGGTTAATAAATATTATTCACAAAAAAGAATATCACTAACAAAGAATATTTTTAAATATCCTAGAGATTCATCATTATTATCATTATTCAGAACTTTATAAAATATAATCGTAAATACAGATAAAACAATAGTTTCATTCTAAGTAATTGTTATTAAATGTTTTAGATTAAATATGTAAGGAAGATAAACAAAGCTCATTCATATTCTGAGACTTATGTGAGTACCTCAATCTGTATTTAAGATAGGACAGCTTCTATCGTTCATGAAATATAAGGAAATTTATGGCCTTTAAATAATTTATCGAATCCGGACTACACACGCTCATTTTTGTTTAATTCTAGTTGATAATTTCAATTGACTGATGGTTTCGTCATAGCAAATGATTTAACTCGTTATCTGTGTACAAAGCTTTATTTTCATTCTATATTTTACTGCTGATGCTGATATACGGCCTTGATCAGATGCTATCAAATTTCAAAATTTGTGAAAAATATATCCCTCCCCCGTAAATTCCTTTTCTCACCGCTTAAATTGAATACCAACCGGACGCATCTTCGTTCCTGAAGTCCCAAAAGGAACAGCAATGGCTAGATAACTAATCTAATGCAGTCCTGAAAACTACCACTTCCACCCTCAAGGAGGGCCACCACCGCTCTGCGCTCTCGCACCACTGCACCGACTAAATTGCAACCAAGCAGGACGTAATTGCAACCAAGCAGACCACCGAGTTGGTGTCCTCTAGTTGCGGCTGCACCTCTCGACGAACCAATCAGGCGGGTCCGGGTGTTTGAAGTCTTACAGCGAAAACTCATTACGGGGAGGAAAGATGGGGATTGCTTGTACTCCTCTTGAACTCGCATGTTGAGTGATTAGGAATGAGCAGTTATTAGTCCACTCTGCTGCTAGTTGAGTGCTGCTGACGTGTGCTCGCTGGCTGGAAGTGCACTGCTAAGCCAAACCTGTTGAGCCTTGCGACGGATAGCTGTCAACCCACTAGAATTTGATAGACATAGGTGGAAGATCGCGTAATCCCTTTCATGATCCCTTTCTTTTCCTTTATTAATTAACAGTTAAGTTTGTGTTAGGTAGTTTACTTAAAGATAAAGGTAATTATTTTTTTTTATTATAGTACTTTTATTAGAATGCAGTTAGTTCACTTTTTAAATGTGTGATTAGGATTCCCTTCGAAAACGAGGTAAAGAAATATTTTGCTTCGTTCAAAGGACGGTGGAGAGCTATTTGAGCTTAGCTTTAACCGCTAACTGTATGAAACTTGCTCTTATTAAAAACGAGTGCAAAAAAAACGTCTTACATGTTGTTTGAAAATGTCAGTTACCGAATGTTTGTGACTCTTAAAAGTATGTCCTCGAATGTTTTGAAAATTTTCTTTGAGCATTCTAACAAGTGGTGAAACGTGGTTTTATGTGTGTGGGGTTCATGTAATAATAAGCTATGTAGTGTAAACAAAGCACACGTTTAGCTCACATCCACTTTTCATTTGATAGGCTTAAAATAAGCATTGTTATATTCTTTAGGTACTGTACCTATCTTAACCCAGTATCTTACATTTTTCTTAACTAACTGAAATTTTAAATGCCTCTTTGCATCGTAAAGGCTTCTCTTTATGTGTGCATTTTTGAAAATAGTTTTTATAAAAGTTGCATGTTTGACATACATAAAAAAAACTAAATGTGTTTAGTGTTCAACGCTGAGTTATAGTTATTACACTTTTAGTAGGTAGTATTACACTAGATTTATATAAAAAATAATAAACTATTTAAATGTCTGTATACAGATTACTCAAAGTCTAACATTTTTCAATTTCCAACTCATATTTACCACCGCATAAAATATTTATTTCGCTGTTAAATATGAATTATGACATTCCCAAATAGAAGGGAAATACTTTAACAAAACAGAATAGCTAGAAGTACACACAGAATAAATTGAAAGAGGTTTTTCATATGAAGTGAAATATAATATATTTTATATTTTTAAACTAAAAAGGTTTTCCACTTTTCGAAACATAAAACATTTCTCCTTCATTTTTATCCATAAATTTTTAACTTTCCTTAACGTTCCACAAAGTATAGAAAAATATGCAAAAGTGCCTAGTAAGTGGCACATGAAATCTAGCTTTTGTGTGAAATCTAAAAGCGATTGTTTCAGAATTTTAATATCGTCGTAGAGCTCTAGAAATAATACCCCCGTATGCAAGACACTCTAAGAATTGGATTTCTCCGGACCCCTTTCCTAAATAAAATAGGTTTCCCAGAAAGAGCATATCGAATTTAAAATTTGCCATTTAACTTACAAGACATCCAATTTCTCTTTTTGGAAATGCATTATCTTTATTTGATTTAAAAATTCATAACTAACGATTTCCAATTTCGTTCACGATCGCCACCGTGACAGTTCTTTTTCTTGGAATCTGGAATTATTTTCCCGGGCAGTCTTGGGGCTGTTTGGGAAAACTACCCGACTTTTCCGATTTGCCTCTCGGTGTTGACGGCCGCTGTTTTCGCAGGGTGGGGAATAAAAGAGGGAAAAGAACCTCTTTTCGGGCAGGGGTGAGGCACCCAGTCGGGGCTAGTGGAACTGATCTTGCTATATCGATTGGAAGAACCATTTCTATTCCGAGAAAAAACTCAACTGCGTTTTCAGGATCAAGTGGGGAAAATTTTAGTAGGTACACAGTAGGCAGCCCTCGAATTTTTTCAAACTTGATCATGTTACATTACATCGTTCGAAGGAACAGTTTGATTTAATGGTCAAGTAATTTTATTTATAGTGCTACGAAAAATATCAAAACACTAAATATTTAACATCAACACTCTACTTTAAGAAGTTTTGACGATAAATCGTATCCACTAAATTCAAAGAAATTATTTTAAGGACGATATTTTGAGAATTATCTAAATCAAATAATATAAGAAACTTACTTATCTGTTGAGGGATTTATCCGCAATCAATTTGAATTGACTCTGATATTAATCACATCACGGATATTATTATAGAGTTAAAGCTATCGAATTCGGACTATTTCTCGTGTCCACTTAAGTAGATGAGTGATGTGTCAATAGATTAGGTTATTTCTGTTAAGTTAAAAGTCAAATCGGTGATATTGGTGTTTGTCGGTTCGAGTGAAGTGCCCAATGGAAAGATGTTTGTAGCCTTGATCTTCCTTAATCAGTAAGGTGTAAATTTTTATCAGTTTATAAACTTAATTTTGCATTACACGCAGGTATTTTTAACTAAATGATTATACAAAATATCTCATTCACGTACTTTCAAGTAATGTTTTACTAAAATTGTAATGATTAATTAAAGAGACAATCGGTAATAATTTTAGGTTATTTTCTGTATTTTATTATTAAATTACTAAACTGAGGTTGTATTCATTATTTTAATTACATTCTGATGTCCCCTTGGCGATTAATACATACTGTTTTTCTTTGTGTTTTGTAACTTTTGTTTTGTTTTATAAAATTAAATTTGAATTTGACTTTTAAAAAAATAACAAGTGTACTTGGTTCAACTTGTGTTCAACTTCAAAAAAGTTTATAAGAATGAATTATTTCTAAAATTCATCACAAATCTATAGTCATTAAAAGTATTTTAAAAAATTCACTTTTTGATGATGAATCATTTGTTTTTTACATGGGGACAGATTATTTATTAAAAGACTTTACAAAATTTTAAGACAATTTATCAAACGGTAACTATTATTTCATCACTGATCATTTATCGCCTGGATAAATGTTATAAAATTTGACCAAAACAGTTACTTTTAAAAAGTTCAATTTATGCTATAAACCAGTATTTTGAATATATAAATTTCATAATGCGTCAATATAGATTCCATAAGTTTCAATATACATCGCTCTGATCATCAAAAATGTACTAAATATCAACTACCAGTGCATAACTAAAAAACTCACACGATTGAAGACACTCTTATAACACTTAGTTTAAATCCTTAACCAGTCCTATTAATTCACCATTTTGAACCAAACTGTTTGTTTTGAACAAACAATGTTAATATCATTTCACTGCGTTCCGAGATCAATCCCCCCAAGTCATCAAAAACGTATTGGCTCAAATAAGAGCTGTCCAATATCCATGCATCTCCACGAGCCGCATAACAAATGGGCACGCAAAAATCACTCTCGATTCAACGGGTGGCCATGTTATCGCAATGTTTGACTTATAAATAAAACAATGCGATCCATCTCTGGCGAAATTGCGCGTTTCCGAGAGCGAGGCCTATGTTTAAAGCCCCGATATAAATCATTAGCAGAAGACAAGTTAATGCATTTCCGTGCATATGCGGAGAGGTTATAAATCGGACGGATTCCACTATCCATTCCGAAATGTGTATTAATTCGCGGGGCCAATAAAATCCCTCGCGAAAAACGCACGAGGGAAAAAAGCGGCGCACGCGACGCGGTATAAGCCAACTGAAAATTACTTCTTTAGGCTATTAATTTCGGCGGCGAAAACGTCAGGATTAGCGATGTAACGAAACGATATATTAACGATTCCTCAAAGACGGAATACATAGGATTCATCGCGAAAAAGATCAAACATAAGAGCTTTATTAAAATCCATCAGCTATCAAACGCTAGAAATAATGGCCGCACTAAATTATTTGGTGCTAGAATAAACGAGATTTGGCTTCATTCCAGAGAAATAGGAACGGGTCGTTATGAATAGACTTGGCATTTGGGGTCTCATTTACTCTATCAATGAAAAGGGGTGTCTTCCGAACCTGTGCTGTACAAAGGATCTTCTCAACCAACCTGGAAGGAAATACTTTTGGTATTCAGAGAGTGCTTTGAACTCATTGATTATTTCGTGGAAGTCGGGAATCAATTTTTCCAAAGAAACACTTTTAAGCCTTTGAAACAGCTTAACGGTCCGAATCCACCTTTTGAAAACTGCTCTCGAAATAAACCATTCAGTCTCTTAATGTCTTTAAAGGGCTACATTATTTTTACAACGCATCCTGAATAAAAAAATTCAGCAAGGTCACAAATTAGTAGCTACAGTGACAAACCGGGATAGTGATAAACCGGGAATTAATAATGCCCGAAATGGAGACGGACAATGTGATAATCAATGGCATATATCAATGAGTATTTATTTAGGGGCCGTTCAAATATTACGTAAGCATGGTTTTAGTCCTTTTTGACCCCCCTCCCTTTTAGCAAACCGCAACCTCCCCCCTCATAATTACATGGGAAAACTGCCCAACCGGCAAAAATGGTGGACGCAAATTTCATAAAAAATATTTTGTATCCATGCTGAGTTTAATAATATGCTCTCCTCTGTATATTTTCTAAAGATTTTAAATTCAACTGGCAAAAAAAAAAATTGAGAACTGATTTTAATATTTTTTGGTCCATTTGACCACAGTACTCATAACGAATCAGCGATATTAGAGGCACTGGGCATGAAATTGATTGATCTCATTCATCCCAATTGTTTAATAACCGTATCCAGTTTATAACTTACAACTCTTATGAGACCATTTAGAGCTTATGCACTAAATACATATGGTAATGCAAAGTTTTGTTACATTAAAAAAAAAAGACTATCCTTTAGAAACTCTTTAGAATCTTGAAATAATTTGAGCGCAGAGAAGTCCTCGTTAATTAATTTTAGATGCTCTTGGAAAGTCTGCTCTACATGAATATTAATGTTGAATAACCTAGACTGAAAATTTATCTTTCCAGAAAGTTTTCGTTACTCTTAGAAAATATCGGTCTCTGAGAGATATTTTTATCTTTTAAATCTTAAATTAAGGATATCTCGACTAAAAATCCATTATTTCATCCTCTCGTTGTAAGTAGCATGTTTTATTCTATAACGCTAAATGTGTAAGAAATATTAGAAACAAATTATACTTTCTAGCTTCCTGTTCTGATCACTTTACATGATACTTATTGAAGACATTTCACTCTTCGTACTTGATATTTAATTCCTTAGAAAACCCAATTTGCATCAAATATATGGGAAAATTAAAATGTGTAATCTTTACCGACTCTTGACATCTTTTGTAGAAATTCCAGAAGATTGCTATAAATAATTAGCTCACCTTCTCATAAATTAAATTTCTTGATATTAATAATAACTCATCTTCATATATTTCCACAGGGTAAGACATTGGTTTTTGACTTGAAATCATTTTATTTATGTAGTTTTAGTAAACCAGATCAGAAACACCATAATCTGAAACCCATTCGTTTGCTCTATTTAAAAGGTTAATAAAATACCAAAAAGTAATAAATAACAGTATCTATAGGATAAAATAAACTATAAATTATTTTAATAGATTTTAAAATAATCCTTCAAAAACTTATTTCTCTTGGGGGAGTTAGTACCCTTGAACCTTCAAAAAACTATCTGTTGGGATGAACGTATGAACGTATAAAGATTTTCCCCTATTTCTTTTCTGATGACATTCACTACAACTTTTGCCTTACTCAAAGTGTTTTTTTAGCAATGGGCACAGTTAAAATTTATAACCCCTACAATCACATCCCATACATTCTTTAACTCCTCCTCTACACTACCATTTCAGAAATAGCATTAATCTTTACATTTGTTATTATTTTCCAAATAGATTTATTCTGGTTACAATTTTATCTGAGGCCTTGTGGTATTCCTTTCCCAAAAGAAAACTACATTAAAATGATTCAATTCAAAGGTGAAATTGATGAATTCCAATGCATAGTGTCACAGCGGTCCTTCTGTGTGTAGAAAAAACCGATTCGGATTATGGTAATGACAGGTGGAATTTAAATAAAAGATCCATTTGAATGCGTTCACTTTAAGGTCTTGATATTTTGGTCGGACACTTGAATTGAGATTTTCACATATATACATTTTACATACCCTATTGAATAATTGAATCGCTGGAATAATTTATAACGCTGACATCTAATAGTTTTTAAATAAATGACAGTAAGCTAAAAATTAATTATTATGTGCAAATGTATTTGTTTTTATTTACGAATATTTGTAACGAAACAAACACGTTCACGTGGGACCCAACAATTTCACTCGGTTTGATGGTTTAAACATAAACGGTTTGATGTTAATTTAAAAATTTTACTAAAAATATGTCGAATATAAAGCAGAGGAGAATAAAAGCACTCATTTTAATGCTTTTTAACTCTTTCTCGTTAATCATATTTAGGAGAATGTAGTTATTTAAAACTTCTTAGTGGTTGGAGCTCTAAAAATTAACAACTTTGCATTCTTAATGACAGTACATTTTCTAAAATTAATAAGTCAATTAGAATATTATGGCTTTTTATTAATTCAATTTTAACGTTGTAAAATTACACTCAAATAAGAAAGTTATTATGTTCTATGCTTTATGTTTCTCAGTATAATTTTAATTATGTTAATTATTTGTTTAATTATAAAGTATTAATATAATTCCTTTTAATCTATTTAAGATTAATATTAAAAATAAATTATCAACAAATAAATTCATCCAAACTAAAAAAAATTGTAAATTTTGTGAACGTTTCATTTTCAAACTCTAAACAAACTACCTATATAAAAAACGTCATTATCCATTAGTGTAGTTAAACAACATTTTAATGATAGTCTGCTCCTAACTGGTATTGACATGTTTTGAAATACTATTTCAAGCAATATTTGCAAATACTAATGTTGTGAAACCAAACATGTAACATTTATAAAACAAATGTAACATTACTTTACCATCTATATAATTCAAATTACTTTATCAAAATTCCTATAGACACCAAGTAATACAAAATTCTTGGGAAATGTACTCTCTAAGTTTGTCTAATGAATGCTCTTTGGAAATAATAAATTCAAAGCATGAGACCAAATAATCTATAATTCTCCGTAACCTGCTCATTAGTTGAGTTCAGGTTTTAAAAAAAATCTAGATTTGCGCTAATTGCTTGGGCATGAGTTCCTCCAAGTGTCAAAGGACTAGTGGATTGTTAGTTTAAAAAGTCTCCAATCCCCCACTCTAATTGAGTTTTATGTGGAAACTCTTCTAATAATTTAACGCCTGGATTGGCAAACAGACGGAGTGTGTGCTTAGTTAGGATAATCCTCCTTTTATGTGGTGAATGAACTCTCTTATATTTTAAACATTTCCATGCTTGAAACAGAAACTTGATGTTTGTGTTCGTACCCGTAAGTAAAAATGAAAATTTCTTACACTTTTCATGTGTTTGTTTTTGGTTTCACATTTTGCCATATATTTAAAATACATTCTTGTGAAGAAAATAAAATCGAAGACACACAATACGGTTCATTTATGTTACATTGTAATTAACCTATTGATATATCGGGTATTTTAAATATTACAACTTTTTGGAGACTATAAAATAATAAATTCAAATTACTTAACTACACAAAATACAGCTTTCTTAGTTTCGTAAAATTCCTAAAATCATCTATGCCTATTTTCTGTTTGAAAAATAAGATAACTGCATAAAAATGCAAAATGTACCATCTTTTATATTTTCAACTCATAATATTTGAAATCTCACGTTCTTGATGCTATAAAATTAGATCAATTTATTGTACTTTTTTACCATAACCTACGTCCCTTCAACGGTATCTTATAAAGGATTTTTTCAACTACAGCTCAGGTTTATCATGCCCAGACCACTAGAATAAAAAAAATCCAAAACTTTATCGCCTAATTTCGCAAAGCTTGTTTCTTTGTCTCATTCTAAAACTGAGCTTATAAGCAAAATGATTCGTTTAAACAGCATTTTAAGTTATGAAGCTGAGTCTACCTAGACTTTAAAACCTACACACCGCCTGTTAGTTGAACTTCATAAATTACCGCCTGGTGGTGATAACATGTTTGAACATAATTAATCAATTGAAATTGATTTTTTGAGATCCTGATAACGGGACGTTATCAGAAGAGACGATATTTCAAGCTGAGGCTGAGTGGGGAAGAATGCACCTGAGCATGTTGTGGGTCGGTAACGAACACCAAAAGTTCTACTCATTACTGGATCGAACCAATAGATAAAAGAAAAGAAACCGAGTTAGCTACTTTGTTCGTTCAAACAAGAAGGGCGATCGGTTAACTATCCAACTCGAGTGTAGATAAACCAACCTTTGTTATGTTGCGTGCTTTTAAAATGTATCCCAAAACTGCTCTCGGAGTTCAGAATAAAAGTGCTTTAGAACTGGCACGTCTGTTAAAGTTAAGTGGTCTACTAACTCCAAATGAAATTTTAAAAATGGATGGAAGGTTGAATATAATACAGGTTTTACAAAGAGTTGAATTTTTGTGGTTAAGAGTAAACTTACTATTCCGTTTTATACTTTTCTGAAAGAAGTGGTTGCTTAAATGTTTTTAAAAGAGCATTTATCTTAGGCCTTTAATATATTATTTTTTTCTCCATAGAAATATGTTTGTTATGAACTTTTAACTTTCTGTAATTTGAAAAATGTCTTGGATAGTAAAACATGGCGTAGTATATTGTTATATGTCCAGCTTAAAGTCGAGGTAAAATTATTTTCTAATATATTTCCAAAGATTAATGTACAAAAATATTTTGAAACAAAGATAAGGACCTTAAAGTTGTTGTTTCCTTTAAAAATGTCTTGAGAGTATAATATTTTTCAATTCATAAACATGATGCATTGATTTTGAGGTATTTTTAATGATTAGTTTGCATTTACGCATCCCCTTTACTATAGAATTAGACTGAAATTTATGATGACGAGAATACACCAACATGTTTTCTTGTAACTAATAAATATTGTTATAAGCAAACTTTTATTAAAATTTGGCAGTGCAAAAATTAATTCTTGTTTATATGACAGGAGAAAATTTTCAGTCATTCATCCTCGATAGCTATAATTTAGATAAATACTTGGAAGAATGTTTCTCTCTCATACATTAACATTTCTATACATCCCCATGAAATATCCTTCGAAAAGTAAGCAAGTAAAGAGCTTAGTCAAGGAATAAATAACTTAGAGTAGCAGTTTTTTCAAATGCTTATTCATTAAAATGTTTTGAAATCTATTTTTGTCTATCAACAATTCCTTATCTTTCTTGGAACAGACAAATGCATCTCAAAAATTTTAAGTTCAAAGTACGAAACATTTTGAAACTTTTGAAAGATATAAAGTGACGATGAAAGAGTGTAGTAGGTATTTCATTTTTAAACATAAATGTACCTTACATGTATTTCTCGTTTTTACACGAGTTTCATAGTAAAGTTGACTGATGAAAACATCGCTTTTTACGTAAACTGTTAGGAAGTGTTTTTAAAAAGTAAATGTGTCATGTAATGTCGAGTTGTGAGAAATATAGTCTATTCTCGTAGGCGAGATTGTTATTTTCCAACAGCACTGTATATAAATTTGTTACCTAGTTTAATAAAAATTGTTCACATGAATACGTCACGGTATGAACAAACGTATTTATACATTATTAATATTTTTGAAGTTACAAAGTTTGGTTTTAGCTTATTCAATAAACTAAAAGGAAATTTCATACTTTTATGTAAGCCTCGAGCTAAAAAGGGAGAAAACGCTAACCTTGCGTTTTACTTTTTGGGTAACACAGATAAATGCTCTCATTATACCATGAATAAATTACATATTCCCCAAAAAACATTTATGTATACGCCTCATGTTTAAACAATTCCTTATCAACTGGATAGATGGTCCAATAAAGCGCGGATCTTTCACTGATAACTTCAGTCTCTCTCTTTTAATTTTATTTACGGTTTTTTTTCCTCCTCTCCCTTTTTACACCCATGAATAAATAAATTGTAGTAGTAAGAAAAACAAAATGTCTGTAATACTTGGAGTAAAATACAATGTTTGAGCCATCTTCCCCTTTTCCGTAATTCTATATAACAATTAAGTTTTACTTTGATTTAAATGATGAAAATGCCCTAACTCATACAGTTGCGTTAATTCAACCTTTTGTCAAGTTCATAGCTTTGCTTTTTTAAAACAAATTCAATACAACTAAGGTTAAACTGGATAAAGGTTCTTACCATCTCTAGTGAACTCATTTCTTCTACACTAAATTTCCAGCCTTTTCTAAAGGTGGAGAACTGTTCAAAAAGCAACATCTCTTAAAAATTTAAGGATATTTAAAGTCTCATATCTACGCACATTATTTCTAATGTATGCAGTAAATATTTAAAAATTTAAAAAGTGTTCAACCACAAAAAAATGTCGTAAATTTAAGGATGACAACGTACTTAAAATTTTATCACGCTGTACTTCACACATTCATTTTTCGTTTCACACTTACAGTAATTCTCCATTTCTCTGCATTCATTTCGTTACATAGCTTAAAATTATTTTTTAAAGACCAACACTGTCTATTTACATACTAGTATAGTTTTATCATGTGCATCAATTACAATAAGGCAAAATGTATTGTTCAATTTTCTTCATTCAATTCCTTCAACACCGTTCAGACTGAGATATGTAAAAAGAAAGTAAACTTCCATCGTTTCGTTCTTTTAAATCAGTTGTTCTCAAAGCAAGATTCCTCAAACGGTCCGATTTCCCAGTAAACAAGTTCATTTTTGTGGATCGTCAACAGACTCAGGCGACAAAGTTTGCAGCAATGAAATCGAATTTCCCGCGATAATTAAATAACTTTCTTTTTCGCCGTTCCAAGCCACCTCTTCCTTCAGAAGATTATATTTCAGAGGAGGCCGTCTCGCTTTTTGTTTCTCATTATCTTTTCTTTTCCCGCTACGTTCCGTGAAAGTAAACTGTGCCCTGATCGAATAATTTAACCTTTTCCCATCCCGTACGGTCTTGGCGTTCGGTTGTTAATTGACACGTCAGTTTCTTTTGAATTCTCCTCTTTGATGTGCTGCTGTTTGCCTCTAATACGCTTTGTTAAAGAACAGGTTTCCTTAACTCGCTCTTAAATGGTGCTTGTTGTTTTTGTCTTCGGAATATTTCAATATGTGTTCCCTGCTTGAATGTGTTAAAAGTTTCTGGTGCGTGTTCTCCGCTTTTCAATTATTTCAAGTTAAATAACTATGCCCAAAAAGTTGTTGAAATTATGTGTTTTAAATGAAGTTTGATGGCACCATGAAAATAACTCTATTGAAGGAAGACCTATACTTTTTTTTAAATAGTGTCAACAAAATAAGTTTTAACAATTAAAGTTTATGACGTATATTAGTTTGGGGCGAAAAGCGATTTTCAGTTTCATGATTGTTCTAAAGGTGACTTTAGCACTTTTTTTACTTTAGTGTTCTATATTTGTCATCGTGTAGGGTATTTTAAATAAAATATGCATAGATATAACGTAAAGCTTTTTGCTATAAAATACGAACAGGTAACTCTGAATTCCTGTTAATATCAAATATGATGACACATTCTTAATTTCGTTTAAATCTAATATTTATTCTAAATCGCATAGCTGCCCCTTCTTCCAATTAAGGCGGATGATTTCAATTAGTTATTAACAAATCGTTTACCTTTTGTGTTTATTCATATCGTATTATCATTATCTTATTCATATCTTATTATATTGTCCGATTTTGGTGTTTCAAATTTCAGACTTTTTAACATAGTCCCTAATTAGACAATTCATTAAAAACGGAAATCTTCCCGCTAAATCGGAAGAATTAACAGCTATGAAATTACCATCACTGATTCAACTTATTTATTACTTAATTTAGTAGTTTTAACTACGTTAAATGTTGAAATCAAAAAATAATAACAATAATGTTAGTACCTATTTCATAAAAGATTCAATTTAATAACGTTTAAAGTATTACTGTCAAATAATGTGAATTTATGTATTCTTTAATATTAGACATTTCATATCCAGTAATTGACAGATTAAATAACTTTATAAGGTTTAATTCTTTATAGTCGGTACACTTTTAAAACAACGGCATAGCTAACGCTGCAAATAAAAGTATATTTTATTTTAAAAGTATTGATATTAACATTTATAACCTTATGTAATAAAAGAAACCTTTTAGATTGCAGTCATGAATGATGCCTAATTCTGTTTTCAAACAATACGAAGGAAAATCGAGTTTTAAAAAGATATCGTTTCGATCCTTAATGGATTCCCCACACCTAAACCTGTATTGGTCTGGGGGCATCTGGTAGTGATAAGTGAGGGGCGGGCGCTTTCTAAAAATCATTTCTTGGAATGAAGCAGTCGCAAAGATGATCGAATTCTGGATGCGGAGGCGAACTTTGCTCGACAGGAGAGCGCGTTTTTGTTCTACCGAGTGTGAAAAAATCGATGTTAACTGTTCTTCCAATGTTCGACTGTCTGAGAATTGTTTTTCTTCCAAAGAAAATCAAATCGGGATTCAAAAATCAAACCGGAACCCACGAACCTTTTGAAAAACTTCGCACTCGAATCCTATTTCCAGGGGTAGAAAAAATGGGATATAAATATCGAATATAAATATTTCGGAATAAGAAAGGCTTGGTGCTTTTTCATGATTCTCGTTTTTGGGCGGTGTGTTTATGGCATTAATACCATTGACATAACTCGTGATTTACTACGTGGCGTATATTTCTATTGTGTTTTATTTATGGTTATGCAACGTACAAATTGAGTAGACACGTGAATGTAAAATAGAGAAAGAGGGATGGTTGGATTCTTAACTGGAATCTCGTTTCAAAGTACTTCAAAAAGATAAAACCGCATTCACCGATATTATTTATGCCCAAAAGCAATTTTACATAGTGTCATGCATTTGTTTTGTGTAAACAATGCCTTTATCTTATTCAAAACTAAGTAAAAATATTATGCGATGTTTTTGTTTTTATGGAATTGTTATGAAGTAGCATTGTTTTATGAAAACTGTATCACTTCTTAATCAAATCCTAATAAACTATTCGCTTTCTGGTATTTTGCTCATTCCTCTCTATTTACTAAATTAAATAAGGATTAGTTTATTACCAATTATTTTTACTTGTGTAAATTTAAAAATGTTATCCTATGGCCAAGAAATACTTAAAAATTGTATATACTGCTGTATGATAGATTTAAATTTTAATTCCATAAAATGGTTTCCCGTATTTTTTTAATGCAATAAAAGAAACTTACTCGCAACTTTAAGCATTTAAATTCATACATAAACTCAAGTACTCACTCAGCAGCTTCAACTTATAAAATTACTTCAATTTATTCAAGTCAGTTACATCCATTGTAAGTTTAATTACCTCTTACTCCCATTTTAACTGCTAACCCATCCATCACCTTCAAGCATTTCCTGTTGAAAATAGTAACTAGTAAAATGCAGTTTAATCTATTATTCCACCATACGTTTCCTCTCACTTTTCCTTGCAACTAACTTTTCGTTACTTCTGTTCATCGTGATTCATTATGGTTAGGAATTCCGGCCGGACACCATCTCTTCTGAAATTTTGTAACTCTCCAGCACTCCATCATTCGTTTCACCAACTAATACAAAAGGCTCGAGTGGTAGTTCATTTCTTTCAAGAGTCTCTCTTTGGATATTACAGTTCTTTAATTTATTACTAAGTTACCACACTTTACATAAGAAGGATTTAAGGATACTAAGGCACTTCAAAGTTGTCTAATCTAGGTCTAGGGTAACATTCATAAGGTAGGGAAAGCAAACTTTTTTTGTTTGAAGGCCGGAAAGATACAAAAAAAATATTAGGTGGTGGGCCAGATAAATTCAGTTTTGTAAACCCTAGCTCTGTTTTTAAAGGATTTTTAGGAATAAAAGAAAATGGAGAGAAACTGTAATTTTTTTTAGAATAACCGATATTTGCATCTCTTTTAATTTTACTTGGTAATTTATGATAAAAAAGTAAATGAAAAGTAGTAGAAATAGTTCTTTATGAATGGTAGCTACAAGATGAGAATTAATCTTAAAAATGTCATAAGTGACCGTTATACTCGACAAAAAATATACTATATTTTATCTGTTAAAAATCATTAAAAAATTTTTAAGTGTGTAAATGCAAAAATATTCTATCCATAAGCTCTTACTTTTACTCTTTTTTTAAGAATCAGAGTTTGTCGTCTCTCTATGCTTATTCGTGATACTTGTTCCATTTTTCAGGGTGTTTCGTGAATATTCGTGGAGGTATTAGCATGTAAAAATGACACTTTTTTAGTCCTCAAAAAAGAAAAAGTTCGCAAATTTGCAAGGTTTTTTTAATTTTTTGATTAAATTTTGTCTTTATCTAACTAAGAAAACAAAACACAAATCTACATAATAACACTGAAAATCTTTCAAATTTGCGAACGTTTTCCTTTATTGAGGCCTGAAAATGTGCTATTATCACATGCCAATATATCCGCGCATATTCACGATATAATCATGAATTTTTTTTTTGTGAGTTTTTTATAATATTGGCAACAACATACGTATTGAAATTTTCGCTCTATCTTCTTTAGTTTTTAAATTATTTTTTTAACTTTTTTATTTCGCCGCTAGAGGTGCTGCGAGCCATCTCAATTGATTTTCCTTGATCACTTACCTAGGGGTAGACCTTACTTCCATGACCCTAGGCGACGTTGTTTCCAAATAAAAGCCGTGAAAGGGACTTCTGAAACACCCTATGCGCTAGATCAATAAGCGAACTATGAATTAAAACCCAATCTACGAAAGCTTTTTTGGTATCATATTTAGGCACTTAATTCCAAATAAGCACTATAAAACCGCTATACCTGCTCGCCGCCCCTCTTGAAACTTTTGGAAGTCTCTCATGCATTCCAACTGAATGGCGTAACAGCTTGGGTGGCTGATTTCTTCGTTCCTAATGGTTGCTTCATACTTTCGATTCTGGAGTTTTTCTTTTGTCGTCGTCATTGTTCCCTTTTTATTCCAGCTATGGGTGAATATGCGAATCAGAAGAAGGGGAGAAAGAAAGGGGAAGAAAGAAATTTCCAGAATTTATAGATTTTCGATAGAAATATCAGAATGCATACGGAAACTTGTTCGGAGGAAATGTACAGGATTCCCTAATCTGAGACTTCTCCAAAAAATTGGATTTTTTTCTTTTCACTTTTAGAATCCGAGGCATTATTATGCCGTCAGGAGTCTAGGCCTGTATCGGATTTGAAGTATTTCTTTTCAAGACTTTTGGATGAAACAATCGACTTTTTTAAGAGCGAAATCTGAATTAATTTTACACCTTCGGATTCTTAAGAGAGGGTTGATACATTTTTGCTTATTGGGATGTTGGGAACTTAATCAAACATCCACAAACTAGGTAGGAATACTTGACCACATTCAAAGCTACGCAGGGAAAAATACTTTTTCAAAAATAAGTTTTGTATATATTATTATTATTTTATAATTATAATATTATAAATATATATATTATATTATATATATATTATATATATATATTATAATATTATAATTATAATATCTATTTTAGTTTATTTCTTCATATTTATTATATTAGAAGAATTTTTTTTCTTACAGTTCATTGATTTCTCATTGATGATACTTGATTGTTCAATTTTTATAAATTAGGCAATAATATATATGTTTATAAATATATTTGTTATTTTAATCTTTCAATCATATTTTAATATGATGCAATAACGTACCTCATGTACGTGAAATAAGTTTATAATTATTTTATTCAGTAACTACATATTTTATCCGATTCTACACACTGTAGATGATACTCATTGATTAAGTCCATCGCAGATATTTATTAATAACTTCAATTCAGCAATATAACGCCTCTTTTCTATATAATGTTTTCTTTAATGTTATGTTAAACATTTTCTGTAATGCGTGTGCTCTAAATATCTGTTCTCAGATATTCTAGAAACTAGTGTAAATAAATACCCACATTATATTGTCTATGTAATATTATAGGGATTTTACACCCTTCCGTATTTCGCACTTTCTCTCTCTTTCGTATTTCATAGTCCTTTTAAAAAGACTGTATAAGCTTAACAGCTACAATAGTAGTAGCCAATTTTCCTCTAGGCGAAAAGCAAGTGAAACTAAATTACATCGGTATCCATTTTACATGCAAGTATGTCATAAATCTCGACACCTGCAAGGAAGGCACCCCGTAATCTTCCTGGATGAGAGATCATTGAATCTACCTGCCAGCCTGGCACACATATTCCCAGCTGTCCTATTGTTTTTTGCACTCACTCAGGGACTGACAGGTTAGATAAATCATGCAGGTAGATTCGATCGCCACCATTTCAACCTTAGTCGCAGTTTCTGTTACTACAGCAGGTGCACATTAGGCGTTGTTAACGCTTTCCAATCGTATTCAACTCCGCATTTTTGCGCTCCATATTTCACCTCGTGATAATTTCCGATGTTGTTTCTAGCCGCGTGTTCGCTTCGATGTTGCATATCGGGCCGGGATAGATAACAACTGCTTTTATGGAGTGTTTCACGCTCTGGCAAAAGCAAAATCGAGAAACTTTCGCACCGGCTGTCCGGAATATTTATTCAATTATTTGACAGAAGTTCTTCGCCAGCCGAAATGAACGGGTCGTGTGATAATCTGTAACGAATAACGCGCGAAGATTCGTTTTCCGCTTCTTTAACAAATAATTAGTTCCATGTTCCTACTGTTTTCTGATAATCTTGTCCCGATGCATTTGCATGTATAATTGGATATCGCTATCGCTAAACTGGGAAAGACTAGCTTGGTGTATTAATGACGCCATACGTTGACCAACTGATGGGACTTGTTTTTCATTAGTGGCCCAAAACTTTCTGTCTGAATCCAATACTGTGCGCTACATTAAATTATTAAATGAACCCAATGTTCTTGATGATAAATAGTTCAGCTTGTGTTCAAAATATTTTACTCTATTTTTTTTCATTCAAAATAATGTACTTGCTATATTGCATAAACTTTTGTAAGTAAAATACAAATATAAATAACAGTTACAAAAACAGCTTTCAGATTTTCAGAATAATACAAGTTATGTCACAAATTTTTATTTTCCTTTGATTAAATTCAATGATTTTCTGAACTCTAGGGTGGTTTGTAGAGAAACTTTGAATTATGTAATTTAATAATGGACCCTGCATTAGCACATGAATTCATTTAATCTAAACACTGAAATTATGACAGTTATTAAGGGAAATAAATACTTTTATCTATTTAACACATATTGGTATAAGTTAATTGTTGATACTTGTTATATTCTTGATATTATCCGCGATTCGTAAAAGTAACAGTTTTACCCATCACTAGTGTCCAAAAAGTAAGAGGTAATTTTAAAAAAAATCTGAACCTAAAAACTGACAAATAATGTTTAATTTCTAACTGAAAATTCTTTGAAAAAATATATAAAATCCAAGTTTTAAAAGTCATAACAGAAGTTATAGTAAAACCATCAGTTGTTCATTTATTTGAACGACTCAACAAAACATTCAATCAAAATAGTCTCACAAATTCTCGTTTACTTTAAAAAGTAGGATTCTCAGTCAAATTGCAAAAGCATAAATTCAGAAACTAATAAGCATCAAAACTAACATCTTCTACTCTATCTTTCAGTGCTTTAGACAAACCAAAGGCGGTGTGGATTCAAGAAACTCTCATCCCAAACCGATTTCACTTAAATTAAACAAATCCATCCACCAAAATTGCACTTCTCGGAAACCGCCTGATTTTTGAGCCCCCTGCAGAACCCTTCTAATTTGAAATCTTCCCAAGAGTTTCTCAAACTCAATTGTTTATTTTCCACTCCAACTAGGAAATGCCTCCCCGTAATGTTGGATCAACATAATTTGTAAGCTCTCGTCTCGGATATGATCAGCCTTTTTTATCCAGCTCGAAAAGTGCAGCTAGTGAAAGCTATGAGATAATGTAAGAAAATATCTCCAGCACTAGCGGTAGGCGAAGGGGAAAAAGAAAACTCGTTAGCTCTAAGCTGTATTCGCTCTATTCTTAAGGTGTTATTCCTTGCAATTAGGACTGGCGTAAACGCTCCATCACATCAATTCCTTGGTCACACTAATGGGAATTTGGCCTTTTGCTCTTTCTTCCCATGTATTTTAGGTGGTTTCCCGACTTTCTTCTAACTGTTGTTTTCAAAACTTGATACCCCAGAAGTGTTTATTCCAGAAGCACTTGAGAAGTAGTGGGATTTCTCACGTTCTTTTCATGGGTAACTTTTATTACCTTGTATCGGAGTAGGTTTGGCAAAGAAAATACTCGCCTCTTAGATAAATAAGAGTAAGGTTCATTGTTGTAAAACGCTATAAAGCTGTAGCCTTTTCGTCTACTTTTGTAGTGTTTTAATCTTGTTAAGAGTGGTTATTTTTTATAGTTGTTACCAAAAATGTGTAAAAATACCATCAATCACAAATAAGAAATCAAAATGTTTTGAAAAATTTCGGTTTTAAAAATAAATTTAGATCTTGATGTACTCCTAAATCACACTAGTTCAGAATTTACTCTAGGGTATGTATTATCATCCAACTAATTCATTTTTCTTGCTCAAAGCAATTTAGTTACTCGACTTTACTCACATACATGCTTTTTCATAAATAACAGGAACAAATTAATAGATAGGCGTCATTGATATACGGATTAATACATCATTCATATTTAGTTCACTAAAACAGCTTTCAAGTATTCAAATAGTTAGGTTGATTCACAAGAAACAATGATAGTTTGAAATGTTATTGGTAGGTATATTAAAAATGCATTCCATATCTAACAAAGGCATCTTATTTTGAAATTTTTAACTAATTTATGTTAATATTTTCAAAAATACACATATCTGCGGCAATAAAATTACAAAAAACAACACAGGTTAAGTTATAAGGAATTTCAATTTATTAAAGTATTAAACAAGTAAAAATTACTTTATTTTTCAGCAAGGCTAAAACAGCTTACTGGATTAAGTATGGTATTTTTAATTGATACTGCATTTTAAATACATGAAACAGATTCAATAAAACAATGCAAAAAAACTCTTTTACATGAGTTCAAGGATGTTTACGTATGTAGGAATGTAGGACACGTTTCTAATACTAGTAAGAACAAACGTCATCTACATTTACTTTTGAACCTTATTAACCACGACACTGTTACTAAATATCGCAAGTTGAGAGCAGAGATTCATCTATTTTACGTTCGGCTTACACTTTGCATCTTATACATGTTTAAAAAGTGCTCTAGGGCAGCCAGCCAAGTTTAACTAAGCAAAAATAGGTACAAGAAACGTGTCGCATAGCAGCATAACTTTGCATCAAGAGTTGAATACTTTTCAATCATCCCTTTGCTACTCTGTTCTCTGGAGCAAATCTAATCCCATGAAAAAATAGTGGCGTGCGCTACTTTGTAATTGTTTCATCCCCAGATGTTCTTTCGCAGACTCGCCATGTACTTTTAATACTTTTTAAACCTAACACCTCAATTGCTTTAGCGTTAGCTATTTCAAACCCAAATAGTTTTCCGTATTTATTCTATGCATTTACTCAGTTACACGTTCCACACTATTCTTTTTATAACGCAACATCGTTTTGATAGTTTGTATCAATGATAAATTGATGAGCCTTTTTAAGTTATAAATAGGCATCAAAAAGGGAACCATAAATTTTTTTTAAAGCATATTGAATGTGAACTAAAAAATCCCTAAGCTTCTTTGATGTTGTAGTCCCTTCTCTTAAACTATTATACCATTATAAAATAGAATATTGTAAATCAAAACTTGTTAAGTTCCACAAATAAGAAAAATGTATTCAATTTAAATGAAATCGCAACCAATCTATAATGCCAGCTTATAGTGCAGCAACCATGAATGGCAGTTCATACAATGCCCAAGATTACCTGATATACGTTCTTATGGAAAATATTTTAAGTAATGAAAATTTTCAAAAAATAAACTGTTTGGAAATCAGCTCGTTTACGATGTTCCAGTTTTGTTCTTAACCCTTTTTTTAATAAAAAGGAAGATCCATCATTTTTACTTGCAGTAAGTTAAAGTTCAGAAATGCCATCCAAATATATAACCAAACCCCCTCCATCAAAACTCCTGCAACTATTGTCCTAAGCAGAATACCGACTCCTCTTGGCTTATTAAAATAACCTCACGAGGGATACTAATTGGTTTTCAACCTCGATCCCTCTTTAACCGCATTTTCTAATCACTTAACATCATGCCATGCCCATCCAATCGGCACACCACAACGAGCTTTAAGCACAGATCCTAATCATAATTTCTTTATCTCCAACTGACCTCTCTGAGACCGGTTATTCTGTTACCGCAGCAGATCCGCCCACCACGCAGATAACCGCCATTTTGTAAGTAAATTTCCCATTTCATATTCCGGTGAGAGACTGGCCCATCAAACGGGCCTTAAATGTTTAAAAGGCGGCTGAGTCCACCCTTTTTGCTGGCTGATTAAGTCGATGATATCAGCATCGTCTCGTTCTTTCATCTGATACGAGCCATAATTTATCGGCCAGATAGCCGTTGCCATTAGTGCTAATGAAAAAAGGGTGGGGTGGACATTGATTCAGTTGTTACGAGGACGTCTCTATCTGCAATTTAAGAGCTGTCAGCTGCTCCCTGGGTTGCTAATTATCCGTCTTAGCCCCTGTCTGTGGTGTTTTATTTCTATAACCTAGTGCGGTTTTAACCTGCGCCCTCCCTTCATAATCTCTTAATCGAAGGGAATTGCACGTTTTGTGTTGTTTGTCTTTCTTTGCTATCTATTACATGCAAATGATGGGAGGGGGTATTTGTGTTCTGAATTTCAATACTTCTTTTCGCTACTTTTGAGTAGGATCTTTTGGGTTTATTTTTAATAAAAAATGTGTTCTATCCTTATAAAAACAAAATTTTGTTTTTGCTTAAATTAATTTCTGCTTTATTGTTTATTTTTCTACAATACGATAAAATGGTTGTCCAACTCTGTAAGAAAGTATTTTTAACACTCATGTAACTCTATCTTACATTTAGGAATGTATTTCGAAATTATTAATCATAATATTTCTATAATGGTTGATGAATTTAACTATAAATTATTGTAATCTAATTAGTGGATTCATTACATCTTCTTATGCTTTAATATAAAGCGTTTTTTTATTTTTTTTATAACTGAGATTTATATTTATCAATAACTTTTAACCATTCATTACACTAAACGGAAATATCTTTTATTATTTGTGTTAGAGTTCATAACGTTAGATACATTAAATATCACTTTTTTCAATAGATAAAAACTTTTATAAAATGGGATGTGGTAGGTTTCTTAATTGAAAAAAAACATCCAAGATATTCCAAATTGATGACAATTAACGTATTATACGTAGTGAAAAGTGTTTCAGATAAACAATTTAACTTTTTGTGTAAATGAAAAGATGAAAAAAACTTGTTACTTTTCAACATTCCCAGCTGTGAACCCAGCAATAAAGTCATTTCTCACCGTCTCCACCTCGAGGAGTTTATTTAAGCACACCATTCAGAGACATTTTATCAACACACGACACAATTCTATCTGTTTGTTTTTGGCCCGGCGTGAAGTCATTAGCGAAGGACTTAACTCGAAACCAAGTTGTGAATCCTGAGATACGAGAATCTTGATTAAACGGTATTGGACCTCAGCCACGGGAATGAGACCTTAACTCGGCTGGCAATTCCTTCGTTTCCCCCAGCCAGCCTTTGATATCGACTCTTCGCACTTGCCTTCATCGTCGTAAAATAGATTTCCAGTGTAACTTCACTCGTAAATTGCTTCAACACATTGACATACTGTGGCTTTTATAACTTTCTTCCCAGAGCTACCTGGGTATTTTTTCCAACTGCAACTCATGAAACTGGTTCACCTATGTCGTAAAACATCGGGGCTTCCCAGCTCTATTGCTGTTTTACTACTTCGTTCGGAAATACACGCGACGTAGTTCTTTTTTGTTGGTTCCTGTACCATTCTCGGTTTTTTTTCTATATGCCGGATTTAAAGAGGAAGACGTGAGGCTTTGGCTATTGGTGGAGAATGACTAATATCGTTTTTGTTAGGGGTGGCTAAATTTATTTCCCCCTAATTGAAATTTTATGGCCCCTCCGGTAGTTTCGTGCCGATTACAGGTTTATTGTGGCGAGCCAGCCTTTATAATTATGTTCTTTGAGATTTCTCTTGGATTTCACTCCGAGGCTTTAACTGCCCGCGTACTATTTATATTTCCTCTTGTGTCCGCTCTCAGTTTGTATTGACGGAACTTTATTTTTGTTTTCTCTTTCGTTTGTGTAAAAATAGTGTTTAAAAGTATCAAAAAACAACCGGTCTTTTAACTTCGATCAATATGACATATCATGTTATTTATAGTTCTTGTCATATTATATATTTTTTCAATCATAGTAAAACAAAACAAAATAGAACGAAAAAACTTTTCAAAATTTAAACATCTTTAGAATAGCTTCTAAAAGCAATTGAAATAATTCTATATAGAACCATGGGATATAGATATAGGAATTTGCAATCATGTAAATCTTAGTTTAATGTTATAGGCTTGCATAAATTTTGGCATTGCAAAGTTGGGTATTTAACTTAGATGTCTAGTAGTAAAATTTTAGTTCGTTTATTTTTTATAGATGCATTGTTGAAAACTACTAATTTATTGACATTGAAAAATATTTTATTTTTACTTAACATTTAACGGATACGAACGAGAGTTTCTTAAATATCTTAAGAGTTTAAGTTCACTGTGGGAGATAATCGAAACTTCATACGGACCCATGACATAATACTGGCATCTTCATTACTTCAGATTTTAATAATGTGTAAAAATATTTTCTCATAAATACAGTTTTGGTTAAGCTTGAATATTTACTCAGCTGAAAATAGAAAAACACAAACAAAAGGAACGGTTTGGAAAAATGGGATCGTAGAAATTACAAACGAAATAAATAAGAGAATTTATCTATTTTATTTATCATTTAATTGCGTATCAACTACATTAACTTATTTCACCATAACCCCCCCCCATACCCTTAAAAGAGTTTTGGTTCTGAATAACAATTCACCTAACTTCTGGAAAAACGTATCCCTCAAAGATTAAAATTACTCAACAACATCATGCATTATTTTTAAACAATAAATGAATGGAATCAACATAACTTTTGTTTGGGTTTGTTTACATTGTGCAGAAATGTATCTAATAACAATTAAAAGAACTAACTTTGGTAACTCATCTTAATTCATACAAACATTCATTCATTCATAATAGAAAGCTAATATTTAAGTTGAATAAATTAATACTTATTAATCTAATAAAAGAATAATTTTCAGAAGTTTCAATAAACCATAATGAATAATGCGATGAAAATTTTAACTAAAAACTTACCCTATTCAAGCTCTTCTTAGGGGAAATTTTATTTCTAAATAAAATGGCTACTACACAAAGATCATTCATTAAAATACTCTACTTATATTGTAAGAAATTTGTCTTACATATAACAATCAACCATTTCAAATAGACACAAAATATGTTTAGGTATTATTATTTTCTCTCTTTAGATAGTAATTACCTTCACACTTATATTATCGTTTGAAAATTATTGATTAGATTATTAGATGTCTAAATCTAAAAATACTACATTTTTCTTTTACAATGTAGAAATTTTTACCATTATTTTATTTCAAATATATTTTATTCAAATATTTCAAATATTTTTTTTCAAGTTCGCGGGAAGTTAGTTTGCTGTATGCAATAATTAGATAATTTTTATTAGATTTAATAATTATTTATTTTTAAAAAGCAATGTAAGAAATATTGTCTTTTTAGTTAATCAATTTTTTAATAATAACAGTTTTTAATTTTAAAATGGCATCACAGTAGGTATTTCTCTGTTCTAAAAAAAGTTCTGAGTGAATGGTTTCCAGGTAAAAACTTTTTTATTACTGATCCCTAAAATACATTTTTGGTATCAAACTGTTCAGATTCTTTTGAGAATATGCAAAAGGCCATTAGAATTTCTAAAAAAAATCAAGTTTTAAAATATTTCCATTTTTTTAGATTACGGATAAGGTTGCAGTTTGTTACTAAGCAAGTACACTGTTAAACAACTTATTATGCAACCAATCACAAAATCAATTGACGCCATATTTTATGATGAACCACATTTTTTTCACGTTTTAAAAAAAAGTACTTTCTAAATTAAATATCATTCAAAGTCTGATAAAAGTATTCTAAAAACTTACAGATATGCTATTTCATACTAAAATTTCACACATTTTGTCCTAAATTTATAATTTTAAGTCTGATAATCGAAAATAATTGTAATTGAGTATCATGTAGGTTTTGTCTCTTATAACTTTCAATGGCTTTAAAAGTATTGTTTAACAAGTCCGGGTTAAAAAAATATGAATGATAAAACACTAGGTATACTAAGGAAGTTAACGTGATGGATGTTTTTTTAAGGAAAGCTTTTTGATTAAATTATTGATTAGTTAAGACTTAATAAATATTCAATCTTTCAAGAGAGTGTTATTCATTGAGATGTATGTTTGGAAAAAATGTTTGACGTTTCTTCTGCTAATTTTTATAATAATATGTGTTACAAAGAGAGTTAAGTTCAGTGAGCTAGTGAGGAAGCAATCCAAATACACGATAGAGAGCAGGGGGCGGTAGCTCCCTAGTAACTTAAAAAACACTTCTAGAAAGAAATTAGAAAATATATTTTAACTGTATGACTTATTTTTGATAATATAACACAGAAGAATGGATTTAATTCTGATTACTTACTTAAAGTGAAGTTAAATTGGATTCTAAATTCTGATTTGTATTAAATTCAGTATAGCTTATTGCAATGTAGATAAAAAGAATGGAATTTAACAAAAATAAAAACTTTTAATTCTTTCTGTAAAATTTTTCTTTCTGAGGCAAACACAATTTTTTTTTTTTTTTTTGCTACTAAATGTGGATTTTTCGACACTACTGTTTCCTAACTATAAAACCCAATAAGTAATAAAAGCATAGAAAAACTGTTTTAAACTTTATTGATTTAGTTTAGGTTGACCGTGATGATGATCAGAGATCCGCTCAACCGTTAGCTGATACAGCACAAATAACATGAATTATGGAAGCAAACAAAGTTGGCTTGTTGTTTTCAGCCGAGAAGGTTCTTGCCTCTTTTTCTTAAAAGTGAATTTCGCAAGAAAGTTTTTTCCTTACTTATAAAGGTTGAAAAAACTATTTTCGAGTTTGGTATTTTTTGCAAGAATGAAGCAATGAAAATTGTTTCAAACAGAATCTCACAGCAGTTTGCGTGTGATTAAGTTTTTTTTAGTGTTCACCCCCAAGTAGAAATAGTAAACTACTTTCATTTGGCAAGACTGAATTTTTTCAAACCTAAAACCAGTCTTTTAAAGCAGCCTTTTTAGTGGTTTTGAATGCGTTTAAGCTTGTTAGACTTCAGTTAGCTTTCAAGTGCTCCCACTTAGTTATGTAAAGTCTCGGTATATTGAATGGAGTGCTTTTTATGGTAATCTCAAAAAGGTATTTCTTTTTTGATTACCTTTATTTCCTTCTAATTCAGTTATCGATATTTTTCGCCTTTGAAATTTTAAATAACCTAACGAGCTTTGGTTAAGAGTAAAGACTTATTATTTTTTAACTACTTTTTGTTAGTTAAAATTTTTTACAGTCTAGCTAGAAGCAAAAGTAATTCAGACCATGTTTAAGTACTGAGCAAACAGAAAAGGTTAATGTAAAAGTTTTTAAGAAGAAGTGTATATAATTTATAGGATTACACACCATAAGAAGTTTTTACTATATCACGTTTTTCTTCCTTGTTAGACTTCAATCCGCTTTCAAAAGTTCCCGCTTTATCTTCAATTTCCTAGCTCAAAATATTTTTTGTTATGAATAATTTTTTTACTGGGTTACTTTTCTTTTTCCCTATTATTTTTAAGTAACACAAAAAATTCAAAACAAGTAAATATTAATGACACAAATCAATTGCTATAAACTAATGATGTCTTACCTGGAAATAGTTCGTGTCAAGTATTTCAAAGAAAGACCAGAGATTTCAGCATCTTATTGTCGTTAGATTTACTATATTTTCTTATGATACAATCCATACGAAATGCACAGGGAAAAATTCATCACTTATGATTTATAATATCGAAAACCTCGAGGCCCTTTCCGATGCTTACCCCACGGGACTTTGATGACGGTAACCTCCCTATGATTTCCGCTTTCCAAAAGATTTTTCAGAGAGCAGAACAAGCTATCCTCAAACCTCTATCATCCCCCACCTGTCACATAAACCCTTGGAAAATCATTCAAATAGCGGTGTTGATTCAATCCGGATCTGCCCATTTGTCACTCAGTGGAGATATTTTGAGGGTCCATGCCGATAAGGGATCGTAAATAAGGCAAGAGCTGGGAGGCTCTGGGGGGTCGGATATAAATAAAACATTACTACCGCTCCAAGTGGTGAAAGGCGGGGGCAGAGATGTTATGATGTTTGTACTACATTTTCAATAGGAGTTGCAGCTATTTCTTTCAGAAGTATCTCCGGGGAATTGTAGCTTTTGAGGATTTTACACTGCGCTTCTATTGACTCTAGCCAGATGCGGTGCTGGTAATTTGGAGGGGATAGTTTAGATTCTTCGCCCACCCCTATCCATCATTTTGATGGGTCTGATTGAAGGTAGTGAGAGGGGTATGTTTTATGCAGACTTTCTTGACAGGCGCGGACGGGGTTTGGAGAGTGCGAGAGAGGTGGTGGTTAGGTTGGGTGTTTTGATGGGAACATGCTGGAAAGAGAAGGGTTGGATTGGACGTGATTTATTTTTCATGCGTTTCAGTCTGCCAGGTTGTTATTTTGTTCTGGATTTGCAGGGTATAAAAGGCTGTGGAAACTTTGTAAGTATTTACAATGTGTAAAATAGTGTTGAAAACCCACACTCGATTTTTTTTTTGTTGGGTTTAAATTCATATCAAACTCTGCCAAAGGAATAGCGCACCAGAAGAAAGAAATGGAAAACAGTAGTGGAATACAGTGCTTTTTTAGAATACATTATGAAAGATATTAATTTCCTTTAAGGGTATAGTTTACTATATTATAGTACTTGAGTAATTGTTTACTATTAACAAGTTATTACTAACTTAAAAGCTCCTTTTTATGTGTCTATTTTTCACCTTTAGTACAATTATTCTCGTTTCAAGCACTTTAATAATAAAAATTGTCAAAATGAAGTTTAACTTATTCATAAAAAAATGGATCGAATTTTAAATTTCTTTCCAAATAACACAAAAACCTCACAAATAATCATTCAAGTTCCTGTACTTTAAAAAAATTAACCCATTTAATTTACGAACATATTTTATAACGTGACATTTTCCCTTCCTATTCATAGTATTTTCACAAGTCTAAGGCTTTTTAGTGCACATTTTCGGCTTCTCATAAGATTTCATAACAAACCAAATAAAAAGCTTCAATATTACACAAGCCATGAAAAAACTCCCGACTTTTTCTCAAAGCCCTCCATCCCATCTTGATCCGCAGCACTTGAACGCAACACTAATATTCCTACTCTCCTTTTCACTTTAGTCCCTCCCTTTCATTCCCCAACATGAATATTCACGCTGAAAATAATTAGAAAGGCTTTGTGTCAGCCTCTGATTGCCTCACACTACGCCGCTCTTGAAACCCGAACCGACTTCACCATGTCAATTAATGAGAAATTATAACGGTTTTTTGCTAGCTCTTTAAACAGCGCTCCGGGCACTCTCCCTTCATAAAGAACCCCCATTTTTGTGAAGGAGGGAGGTAACATTCAACGACGTTTTGTTACCCTAACCTCTCTCAATTCAAAGCCCTCGCGATTGTTTGCGCTGAAATTAATAAGGGCTTTACCCGGGTAAATCCATCCGTTCAGTCAATTTAAAACCGCCTTGGGAGGGCCGCCCGTTGGCGTAGAGTTCGATTGCGTAGAGTGCAGATTGACGGAAACGTATCTTGCTGCCAGTAAATTAATAAGGGGAAATATTTTCATGGATTCACCCATTCATTTGCTTCGAAAGAATCACAATGTGTATTGTGTATTAGTTTACAACTAATGTTCATAAATGAGCTGGCTAAAATGAAAGAGGTGTAAGTCACAGAATTCTAAAATGTAAGTTAACAATTATCTCTGGATTCTCTCTTGATCCCTTTCTTCAATGCTGTAGTTTCCCAAGTCAACAGAACAATAATTTACTTGTACAAGCACTCTAAAAAATGCGCCTTCTATTAGAGCAGTGGTCTCAACCGGTGGTCCGAGAGTCTTGGAAGTGGTCCGTGAAGAGGTCCGATAGCACATAAAAAATCACAATAAATAGAAATATCAGCGAGGAAGGATTGAGTCCTCGAGAGTTAAATTTCAGATCATCATATGATTTTTAATGTTTAACTAGGGAAAATAAACTTTCATCTTGCAATTTTATAAGGGTGAATGGAGAGCGTTTCCCAAATATTTATTATAATGAATGATGCCAACTATTAATATCGCTCCTTTCCATCCCAAATCCACGGTTGCATGTATAAATGTAATCCAGTGTCAGAAATAATAGTTCTTTGAAGCAGGCTTTTTCTGATTTCAAATATAAAATATTTTATGCAATTAAATAGAAGTGCTCACTTATATAAAAAATGACGATATTAGTAGGTACATTTTCCATTAAAAACTACCAGATAAATGAGCTTTTCCCTGTTGCGAATCCTTTAAAATAAAAAAACTGCTCAAAAACCGGAAAATATCCCCAAGTATGTTTTTTTCTCGAATTAACATGTTTTGAATCATCATAAATAAAACTCGAGGTAAAACTATTGTACGATATAATTTTCTCATCCCTCTTTCTGGTCAAACCATTCGTCATCCGATCCAATCATTTTTCAGGAAGAAAAATTTTATAATTTTACGTAAGCGTTCCGTCTACAAAATTTGTTTTGCCACTGTCCATTTTGTCCTCTCAGGGTTGCATTCGATATACGCTCTAGTTACTGACAATTCCTCCATAGGATCCTGAGAAGTGCGTCATAAATGTAATTCCCCCAGTTTTAATTTCGTCCCTTGTCAAAGTAAACTCGGTAGGAATTCTTCAAGCCCACGTCGGCCAATTTCTCAATTAAATGAAAAAGTTTCGCTTCGGGAAGCAGTGGACTTTTTAATGAGCTTAAATATTACCGCTCAAAAATGAAAGGTGTTTGTTTATATCCCTCGTTGAGGGCGGTAGGAAATTTTCGAAACAAGATTCCGTCTACTTAAACTTTTATTCTTGTCTGTAAGGTAAATGTTTTCTTAACTATCTTCTACACCTAGGGTTTTGTTTGTTCTTGTGAATTGTAAGCGCTCAGCGTAGTTTCATTTTAATTTCTGATCACTTTTTGAAACATCGTGAACTTAAAATAACAACCCAGTACAAAGAACTCTGATATTTTGATCAAAAATAACTAACTTCTATTGAGTAGCGTAAATTTTGCATTCCATAGGTATTTTCATAGAACATTTATATGTTATTGTTATCTTTCTACTCCTTATCAATTTACTTTATTCTTACATATTTGTTATTTATTTTATGTTTACGTGGTGCAGTTTTACGAGAACTTGTCTTTATTTTCTATTTCATTCTCATAAATTTATTTTGTTTCCTTATTTTAGTTTATTTCGTTTCTTAGTTCACAATATTTTACCCTGATAAATTTAATCAATTCTATGCTCTTATAATATTTAAAATTCAACCCTAATTTAATTAAACTTTCTCCCATAATCATTTTATAGTGTGTTACCTTATCACCTTATACTATAATGCATGTTTATTTTTCCTGAAAAACTTTCGTTTTCCTTCATCTCATCATTTCAATATATCACTATATATTCTTAATGTTTTTTAGATAATTAAATTACAAAAAGAATAGACACTATATCGATTTTTCTGCGTGAGAAGATTGAGAAGTTTTAATTTCTATCATGCTATCGCTATAAACCCTAAAGTTCTTTAGCTTACTTATTCTTGGCACATATTCTTCAGGTATGCATGAATCGCATGATCCGAGAGTACCACAGGAATTTTTTTTCCTCAGGGTTTTGTGTGGTGAATACAGGAATAGGCACCTTTCTCCCCTCAATCTTTTATACATCCCCTTCTTGTCACTCTCTAATGTGTCTGACCCCCTGACTCGATGCTTGGTTGGGCCCCTGATTCGTTTTTAATCTCTCCAGTTAGCACTTCTGCTGCCCTAAGCATAAAAGGCGTATCTGAATTTTTTTTAGCTTAGTAATGTTTGCAAGCTACCTGACGTTGTTCCTAAGGAAAGAAGTTGGATCTTATTTAAAAATAATAGCAATCTTTTAAGGAATAAGTCATAATGCTTAAACTGTTGAATTACTAAGGACCATTTCTAAGGTTTTATATCCCAAGTTCCAGTTTTTAGGGATACTTTTTTCTATGCTAAACATGGAAGACTTTGTTCGCACGTTGTTTGTTCACTCTCAGATTGATTGCATTTTTTGGCCGTTCAGTTTTCTGCATACATTTTTATTCCTTTTTTCCTACTTAATAGTAAATAGAAATAAGTTTCATATCCACACACATACTGAATGATTCTAGCTGCGAGTGAGACTACTTGAATGCAATAGTAGCATCCAATATACCACAGAACAGAGAGAGCACTAAGTTTTTTTTAGGTTTAGAACTAGTTGGATAACTAGGTATTTCTAATAAGAGAACTGAATTAATTGAAAAAATTTTCAAAAAAAATTCGATCCTCTCTTTTTGCTTTTTTAAAAAAAACTTATTTTTGTGAACTGATTATACATTGATTTTGTATAGTTTAAATTTATCAAATAAACAAGCCATTCAGCTTCAGTTTAAGTTCAAATTATTCCTCAAACTACTTTTTAGACTAAAATAAAAATATCAAAATTTTCTTATTCAAATCATTTTGGTTCCGACATTTGTAATTCAGTTTTTACTTTAAAAATAAATTTTATTGTATTACAAATAAATTCAAAATTGAATTTGTCTTCACGACACATTACTCCTAAAAATTAATATGGACACCACTTTTAATATTGGGTAGTAATTAAAGCTTCTATTTCCACAGTAGTGTAATTTGCTGACCATCGCTTAGTCATATTTTCTAAAGAAATAAAAGAATGGGGTGAGAAAATAAAGAACACCATCCAATACATTTCCAAATAAAAAAATATTGTTTACTATTTTCCTAAAATTCGTCACGCAGTATTAAAGGTTTAGATACATTGAGGACATTTTTATTTTAGAATGACGTTTTGATGGATTCCCTTTCGTGTAAAAGTTTTCTTCATAAAAGCATCTTGTTTTTTAGAGACATATATGTACTGTTCGATCAAAACTGGTAAAGAACTCTAGGTTAGATCATTGTTGCTTCAGTAGTCAATAAAATAGATTACGAAGAAAAGAAAGCCCTACATAGTTACTTTTACAACTTCTTCATTAAGATAAGTAGAAGATTACGATGTATATAAAATTTTTAATATCAAGTTATGGTATAAAATTTGTATTGTATTGAGTGATATTTTAATAGTTTATAAGCTTGAAAGCTGTTACAAAATTTTTCTTTCTAAGTTATTTTATAAGTCTCTAGGTTATACAAGTACTTATTGCTCTTTTTTTCCAACTTTATTTTCAAGAAACTTTTTTTTCATTATAAAACCGACCAATTAACTAGAAACCAGCTTAACAAACATATCTTACACTTTTTTGTTATTACAGACTCCAAATTATCAGCAATGATGCATATTAAAAAACAAAGATCAATGTTAGAAGACTTTCTAAATCATTTTTATCAAAAAAAAAAAAAAAAAAAGATTAAAAAAATCAACAGTAATTGACAACCAAAGCTCAAATCAAACTCCCTCAACCCTTTTATTGCAACAAAAAAGCTATTTTAACCTAAAATAAGTAATATTTGCCTTTAGTTTTCATCTATTTTCACTCTATTTTTTCTTTTAACCATTTTCATTCCATTTCATTTTTTTATCACTTTTAATTCAGTTTTAGTTTTTAGCCATTTTCATCCCATTTTTACTTTTAACTGTTTTACTCATATAGCTTTCACCCATTTCCATCCCCTTTTACTTTTCCCCCATTTTCACCGCACTCTAGTCTTCACCCAACCACACCACACTCTCTCCTCAATAATAATTTTCGGACACCCGCATTTTCCTAATGGAAAAGACGGACGGCGGCCGGCCGCGTTAAATAATCCGGCGCCCGCGGAAAACCCAATCAGCAGGCCGCGTCGCAAATCGCATTACGACGGCGTCGACGCCTTCCCACCCAGGTAACCCCTTCGCCGAATGACTCCGCTTTGTTTGCTCTTTTAAGTACTTGAGCTTGTTTCGGCGCTGAAGATTCAGCGATCAATGCCGGATTGTGCCTGCGGTTTGCAATCAGACGTGCTTGTTTTCATGACGCGGAGTTTACCGAGATCAAATGGATGGATTCGATGCAGCGCCAAGTTGATGATGTGGCAAGTCGGGGTAGATGAGGCGTTGCAGCAGGGGAGGGGGCACTGGCCTTTGTCACTTGGAAGGACTGCTGCTGCTGCTGCTGTTGTTGTTGAGTCATCTTTGGTGACTTTTCTTGGGGATCTAAATGGGCGTGTTTTTGCTGAATTTCTGTGGCAGATATGTCCGATCATTTACAAGTCCTCCTTAATTTAGCAGAACAATATGGAGTTAAAATGTTGTTAATCAATCATAACTTATCCATTAAATTATCTTTCCTCTGCATTCTGAGTTATGCTGTGTATGTATGGATAGATAAAATAATACAAATGTGTATTCTTAAGAGTACAAAAAAAGTACGTAGGGATTTTCTTTCCAATTAAAAAAAAATTTCTTCTTCTAAAGTCTATCTAAAACCGGTTTCTTACAGGTGTTTCAATGTATAAGATATGATTGTCGTCATGACGTATAGCATGGCATGTGCTACCTGAAGTAATGTTTTACTTTTTACCCAGTTTTAAAACATTGCTTTTTCTCCTCTATACGTAGCACCTAGTTGCTTTATTTTGTGTTATGTAGATTATTCAAATTTCTTCTATTTCCAATCAATTTAAACTTGAAAACACAATAATTTCCAAACTAAATCAGTGTATAATATTTTATTAAATCATCTAACTCAACTATTCTATCCACCACACCAAAATTTGAATCAAGCAATCAGTGTTTATGTTTAGTTGATTCAATTCCCTGAACTCATACCACACAAAACCCCGAATATGAAAGCCGAAAATATTTCTCCAAATGCCCCTAGACATCCTTCATACAATCTCCTTAAATCTAGCAATCAGCATCAGACCCCTTATACATAACGGCGAGCGTCAAATTTCAACCTCTTGCATCCGAATCTCTTGGGAACTTCGGATCTCAGATTAATTACGAAAATCGTTTCCGTAAGGTATTTTCTTCTCGGCCATCCCAATTCGCTAGGTGTCTGCGCTGGACTATACCCAAGAGGCCGAACGGGAAAGCTAACTATAGTGTTACGAATTAGACGCCAATGACTTATCTAAACCAGCCGGTCCGAATAAAACAATTAAAGCGGATAGCATTTGGCCCTATCCAATTTAATCATACGTCACAACTCAGTAAAATAGCTGGCGGTTCTTTTCTATTATCCATCCAGTTAAAAAAAAATGCCGATGTATTTAGGAGGCAAATATTATAAACTAAATAAACAGTTATATCGATATCATACCAATACTTTGGCGATATTTGAATCTGTGGCGTTCATTTGGTGATTTTTACGGCATGGGTAACGGAACAGTACCTGGATTTCAATGTTAAAAACAACTCCCCTTTTATACGTATTTTCTTTGCATAGCTACTATTTCCAGATGTATTCTCCATCCATCTCTCTTTCTTATTCCAAATCCATCCTTGGATGGCGTGGCTATAAAAGTTCTGGTTGATCCCTCCCTAAGGTTTTCATCCCCATTTTTCCCACCCATTTTGCCACATCCCCTTTTCTTTCTTCTCCCTCCTCTACCGCGTTCACCACTTGAGCGGCTTCTTTATTTACTTAACTGAAGGAGAAAACGGTAAATGTTGGTACACTTTCTTTTGGGGTTTGATCCTTTTATAACTGCTTTAATTTTTCCAATTTGAAGGAAGGGTTTTTTGGGGATTTACTCTCTCTCTCAATCATAAGATTCCATAATTTTACTCAACGTTTTTAATTTTTTTGCACTCAGGATGTGCTTAGAGAGTTAATGCAAAAGTTCTGAACATCTCTGAGATTTAATTTAGAGATCAAGAAAAAAAAAACCTTGGGGTAAAAAAAAGATAATTTGATCTTTTTTAAAACATTAATTATATTTTAAATGCATTGCACTAAACTTTAGTTTCCTCGTGTAAAAAACTATCTTAGAAAAGTATGTAATTTTCAATATATTTATAATGATCCTGAAAATTAAAACCAGGCACAGTCTCCTGTATATTTTTAAAGAAAACCACTTAAATAAATATAAATATCAATTCACAAAATTTAAAATGTTTCAACTTAAAATGGATATACGAACATGCGAAATATCTGAGTTCATTGATAATTTTCATTTGTATTCTTATTAAATGTGTGTGTACTGTGTTTGTGTAACATTTAAAATTTCTCAATTGATGGTTATTTTCGTATAAATTCTTAAATAAATAATTGTGTTCTCATTTTAATCAAGGATTTTTGTTTAAATACATATATCCTTCCTTGCACATTAATGAAATTTTAATGCATTTAAAATTTTTGACTAGTCACTTAACTAGACAATATATGCGCACATAAGTTATAAATTGTTTACTTATTATAAATATGATTTATCCACTTACATAATAATGTATCAAATATTTGTTTTGTCAAATCTGTATTGTATTATATAACAATTTATTTTATTAAAAGAATATTTACTTATGTTAATAATTACTAATATTAATATTCGTCGATTATTTTGTTTTAGAAAATTCCACAATATTTCATTAGAGCTGCCTCTTTCCTGACATCACAAAAAAACATATTTGAAAAAATAAGTTCCTTTTTATTGATAAAATTTAATTATGTTTTTTCCCCGTGTGAGCTTTAAAAATTAAAACGCTTCACTAACTAATGCTCATAAAAATTCACATTCGGTAACTGAGTCACTTATCGTTAAGGAAACATGCGACTTGATCCGTCACAAAGGCAGCTTTATTCTTGGTCTTTCAAATTAGATATTTATAAACAGCCCTCTAGTGTCAATTATATGTAGTATCAAAGTTTAGATTCAAGAGTGTCTTTTACTCTTACGTTACCCAGCAGCTTTCAAGTGTCTCAGAACTTGATCTCAACTTTCACTTTAAATAAGTAGGGATTGGGAAATAAGGGTCATTCTAATTAAGAAGCTTTTCGCAACCGGATAAAAACTAATCCCCTTCTCTTACTGAAGCAGGGTATGGTGGAGTGTTTTGTTACTTTTAAATACTTCGATTTATGCAGGGGAGTGACATGTTGTTTTATATTCGTTCTGATATCTTGATTTTATTTTTTTGTGTAATATATATTTAACAAGCTAAAAAACTACGAGGTAAAAACATGAAACATTACCTGTCGTGTCGTAGAACTCACGTTATATTTTACACAACTCTATGGTTCCCTTAACTTGTGTACCTAAACCGTTCCAAGTACTAATGTATAGGTATTTATGCACTAAAATATTTAATAAATACCAAAAGTTACATTGAAACATTTGTGTACAGTAAGTATATTATACATAGTTAAAACATTATTCAGTTTATGTTTTTACCGCCATATTTTCACAAATACGAGTAGTGGGGTTAACACTACCTTTTGACTCCGCAATAAAATCGACGGACCAATTAGCTTTAAAACTAATATCTTTATTTAACACACAGCACATCACTCATCCACACTGACAACAACAAATACAATCCCCAGCATAACTCCGTATCACCTCCTCTAACATCCGTCCAACACTTTTATACAAAATAACTACAATCAATTCACTTTACTTCAGATGCTGAATACAAGAGAAGATCCACACAGATATACAAGGTTCGCAAATCAGCGCGAACATTCTCCCCCCGTTGAATTACATTCAAAATTCAAAATTAATCTATACACACTTAAGCTAAAAAACCCAATATATACATATTACACAATACAATTAATTATTTACAGGTAACAAGCATAATTTCACAATTGGTCTCTGGAGTAGTCCCTTGGCAGTTCGTACAGTTACCACTCTCACTCTAGAATCCCTACTAGGATGTACTTTCACAACCCTCCCCATTTTCCACAAAAGTGGAGGGGCGTTATCATCCTTGATCAGCACCATGTCATCTACACGAATATCCCTTTGAGGCCTTCTCCACTTCGGCCGCTGCTGGAGCTGCGTGAGATACTCCACGCTCCACCTTTTCCAGAAATGCTGAAACATTGACTGCCTCACCTTCCATCTCTCTCTGTAGGTCAATGGATCTTGAGAAAGGTTCTCTTCAGGAATTGCAGTCAGAGGTTCCCCAATCAAGAAGTGCCCTGGGGTTAGGACACCCAAATCAATCGGATCATCAGACATGGAGCTTAGGGGGCGGGAATTCATGCAGCCCTCCACCTGGGTGATAAGAGTGACAAACTCTGGATAGGTCAGAGATGCTGATCCAATGGCACGTCGCAGGTGGACTTTCATAGACTTCACCGAAGACTCCCAGAGACCACCGAAATGAGGCGCTGATGGGGGATTAAAATTCCACCTAATTTCTTCAGAGGCCAAGTAAGAGGAAAAACTAGAATCCTTCTGAATCTGAAAAATACATCGATTAATTTCATTATAAGCACCCTTAAAGTTTGTACCACAATCACTGTACATATTGGCAGGCCTCCCCCTTCTAGCTATAAACCTCTTGAATGCCTCTAAAAAGGCGCTAGTAAATAGATTCTCCACTACCTCTAGATGAACAGCACGAGTAGAGAAACAAACGAAAACACTTACATAACACTTAAACTTCTTTTGACCTCTTCCTGTACGGTGCTTTATCATAAAAGGACCGGCAAAGTCCACACCTGTGTTATGGAACGGTCTACTAATTGCGACACGAGACTCTGGCAAATCAGACATCATTTGCGTAGCCAGCTTCCCTCTGTGCCTACAACAGGTCACACACTGGTGTACGATTCTACGTACGACAGATCTACCTGAAATGATCCAAAAGTTCTGTCGCAACAAACAAAGAAGCAACTGTGGGGCAGCATGCATGTATTTTACGTGAAAGTACCTTACTATTAAATCTGTAATGACATGCCTTTTGGGTAGGATCACAGGGTGCCGTTGAGATTCCGATACATTGGCATTCTTTAAACGACCACCCACACGAAGAACCCCATTACAGTCGATAAAGGGATCGAGTGACAAAAGCTTACAGTTACTTTTTAGAGATTTTCCTTTTTTAAGATAATCCAGTTCCTCTCCAAATACACTTGCCTGTAAAACTTTAATAACACAATTTTCAGCCGCCTTAAGTTCAGTAGCAGTTAGAAAACCTCCTAATCTCCCAGAACCAGCACAGTTATACAGAAATCTTGTACAGTAGGCCATAACACGGACCAACCTGGACCAAGAGGAATATTTACCCATGAAACTTGGGAACTCTACATCGGTAGCTAGGTTGCATCCAACCTCATGATCAAGCAGTTCCAACTCCTCATCACCATGGGGATCCGAATGAAACCCGGGAATGTACTTACCCAGGCTAAGGAAATCGGGTCCCTTCCACCATAACTGATCACTTAGCAGTTTCTCTGGGGGTAAACCTCTAGATAAGAGATCCGCAGGATTAAGTTCTGACGGCACGTGACACCACTGGAAATCATCAGAAATAGCCTGTATACGAGAAATTCTATTAGCAACAAATACTTTTAACTTTGAAGGTTGCATACCTATCCAAGATAGTACGATTGTGGAATCGCAGTAAAGGAACACCTTGGAAATAGGCAATTTAAGCGAGTCCAATACTCTCACCACGAGTCTTGAGAGCAATTCAGCACCACAAAGTTCCAGGCGGGGAATTGTCAGAGACTTCAGTGGGGCCACCCTTGACCTGCTGCACAATAGGCTCACACAAGTTCCATCCCTGGTTGTACATCTAAGATAAATCACAGCACCATAGGCATCCTTAGAAGCATCACTGAAGCCATGTATCTCCAGAATACCTGGATCCTCAATGCCAATAAACCGCTGTATTCTGATGTCCTGGAGGTACTGGAAAGATCCACTAAAGCGCTTCCATTCGCGACTAACATCAGATGGAACGTCTTGATCCCAATCAATCTTCAGACTCCACAGTTTTTGTAGCAGAATCTTCGCAGCCGAAATCAAAGGTCCCAAAAGACCCAACGGGTCAAAGAGTCTTGCAATAACTGAAAGAATTGACCGCCTTGTAGGTCTACCTTCCTCCACCACTGAGACCGCAAAACTGAAGACATCCTTCCCCGGGTCCCACTTCAATCCTAGGGTCTTAACAGAATCATGATGATCTTCTCCAAAGCGATATTCTTGTTCACACAGAACCTCTTCGCTGCTCTCGCTCTGGGATTCCTCAGCAACACTTTCAAGCTTCCAAAACTTTTCCATTGTTTCACTCAGATCCGAATCCAGGATTACTCCACAGTGAAGAGCAGTACTGGGCCTTGGTACTGATCCACTGACCACATATCCAAACACTGTATTCTGGAGGATCAAATTACTTTCCCTCTGGTAAAATTGACCCGGCTTTAAAAGTTCATAAAAAATCTCGGCTCCCAACAACAGATCAATTTTACCCGGGTTGTCAAAATCAGGATCAGCCAAAGGAAGACCATTTCTATCTTGAATTTCCACACTCAAACGTCCTGAAGGATAAACCTCGGTTATTTTGTTTACCATAAAGAGCTCGATGTTTCTCCTGAAAGAATTACTGTTATTAGAAATGATCGTATTCATTTGGTATCGTACAGTCATGGAAGAATCATTCAGGCAAGAAACTGCCAAATTAATTTTCTTTTTCCTAAGCTGTAGACGGTCAGCACAATCCTTCGTTATAAAATGAGACATCGATCCTACATCTAACAGAGCTCTACAAGGTATATAATTGTCATATAGATCTTTAACTAAGCATATAACTGTACTGAGTAAAGTAGTTTTGCTTACCCGGTTTTGAGAGCACGAAGTTCCGACAAAATTTTCACTTGAATGGTTGATGTTCCCTTCACTCTTATTTTGCTCATTGGATGCCACTTTTAACGACTCGTCATTCCTTATCGATCGAGATCTGTTATCTGGCATTTTTGCTGACCTAAAACAGAGCAAACTGTTGTGATTCTTCTTACAATTTTCACAGCTCAAGCGAGAGTCGCAATCTCGAACACTGTGATCTGACGAAAAGCATCTAAAACACAGCTGCGCCTTCCTGATCAGCTCACTTCTATCCATTGGGCTCATCTTCAAGAAGTAATAGCACTTCTTCAGAGCATGAACTCCCCTTCGGCAAGCAAAACACTCCTTACTACTATCCGAGAAAAATACTCTTGGAGCATTCCTCTTGTCGTAAAATCTTGAATTGCGTCCGGGTGGAGGAAGGGTTGAAGTTGGTGGCCTAGAAGTTGTGAAGATATCACACTCCTCAGCAAGTTGTGCAGGGGTAAACCATTCGTTTCCCTGTTTGAGGGCAATATGACTTGCAGTGTCGCCATTCAAAGTCTCCATCAATCGATCAGATATCATCAAGTCTCTCAATGACTCGAATGTATCCACGCCTCTTAGTTTTAGGTAATAACCAAAACTCACCGCTAATCTAGAGGCGAATTGCACATAAGTTTCTGTCAGCCCTTTTCTTGTTTTACGGAAGTTATCCAAGCAAATCTGAGGTGATGGCTCGAATTCCTTCAAAACAGCCTCCTTAACTTTGTCGTACTTGGAAACATCCGAATCTTTAACGTAGATCAACACGCTGGAGGCTCTTTCACCCAAAATATTGATCAGTATCTCAGCCTTGAATTTATCTGGAACGTTCTTCATGATGAAGGCCCTTTCAAGAGATGAGAAGAACAAACCCCAGTTTTCAGCTCTGGTAGGAATTCTTCCAGCAAGGATCTTGACACTTTTAACTAGATATTCCACGGAATCAGTGTTCTCACTTTTTACATCCAAATCGACTTCACTCTTTGCTTCTGCCAATTTCTGCTGTGCTTCTATTAGCTGCAGTTGATATTTCATCTGTTCAGGTTGAAACCTCATCTGCTCCAGCTTTAGCTTTTCAAGTTCAATTCTTTGCTTCTCGACTTCAAGTCTTTGTTTTTCGACTTCAAGTCTTTGTTTTTCGGCTTCTTTGTCTTCCGCTTCTTTCCGATCAGCCACAACAGATTCCACCAGATCTTGCACATCCTCCAGCTTGTTCTTGTAAACTTCACTCTTGCAGATAAGATCCTCAAGATCAGCTTTGAGCATATTTTCCTGAACTGGCAATCTCAGTTCTCTTGCGACTTCAATTAAGTCTTGCTTCTTTGCTCTTCGGAACATCTCGACAGGAATCAAAAATTCCGATCACTAGCAAATAGACTCACTCCAAACGTCGCTGATACGCTCCGCTCGACTTGACCACAAAATAGTGGGGTTAACACTACCTTTTGACTCCGCAATAAAATCGACGGACCAATTAGCTTTAAAACTAATATCTTTATTTAACACACAGCACATCACTCATCCACACTGACAACAACAAATACAATCCCCAGCATAACTCCGTATCACCTCCTCTAACATCCGTCCAACACTTTTATACAAAATAACTACAATCAATTCACTTTACTTCAGATGCTGAATACAAGAGAAGATCCACACAGATATACAAGGTTCGCAAATCAGCGCGAACAACGAGTATACGAAGGCTGCCAGCTTATTTTTTTACTATTTAAACGATTATTTTCAAAATTTTTTTACTTTAACAATATTTAGTTAAATAATTATTCATTTACACTTAATCACTTTTCCAGTCTTAATATATTAAATTTCAGTTTCATATTATAGTTTAAAATATCTGTTTAAATGTTTAGTAAGTTAGGGAAAACGTTTTAACTGTCATTTATAGTGGTCATCAGCTTTTTTCAGGTCGATTCAGAAACACCTATTTTTCTGTAACTTTACATCAAAGCTAAAAAAAATAATCTCCAGGAATAATTCATAACTGAAATCATTAATCACTCATTCATTACCCCGCTAATTTCTATCCAAGCGCCATAAAACTTCCCATTCACTGACAAATCTGACTTTGACAACATAATTGAAGCGAAGTTTTGGTTCGCATATGAAAAAAGTCCGCATCTCTTTTCGCCTGATCTCGATATTGCTATTTAATTTCCCTCTCCGTTTTCCAAAAGTAGGAGGGCTTCCATTTATTGCAAGAAGCGTTAGTGCGTAGAGAACATGTCAATATTGAACATTCCTTTAGAAAAAGACAAAACTGGATGGCCATAGGAACGCATCTTAGCTGTCAGCAGCTTTTCTTCCCCATTCCAAAACTCTTGTGGTTGTCATCCTGACATGTTTTGTTTCCTCGCTTCCTTTTTCCGTTTTTAAGAGAACGTCGAAATCTTTTCTACGTGTTCCCGGAAAATGGGAGGTATAAATGTTTCTCTCAACCCCTAAAGCTGCTGGAATATTGTTTCCGATTTTGATTTCATACTTTTTTCTTTTTATGATATCGTAATATATACCGAGATACGTTTCTTTTTTTATTGTATCCGTATCAATGCCCATTTCTTTTCCCTATTTTTGAAGCTTCCTGGATTCATATGCTTTCATTAGTATGGTTGATTCGGATAGTTTTTTATTATTATTTTTCACAAAACCAAAATCGAAAGATTTTAGAAGAACAGGAAAAATATGATTTTATTTCAAAAATAACCTATCTTAAAAATATTTGTTTTATCAATATTTTAAAAATTTAATCCATTCAGAAATAGTTTTGTTTAATGAATTCAATATTTATAACTAGGTTTACTTTTAATAAGAAGTTTATAGTGTTTAGAGTCATTACAAAATAGTTTATCGGAACATCGACTATTGTGTAAGCATCTGCAATTCGCAGTTGTTTGGAAAGACATTTACTAAATATACACTATTTAAATTGTTTTTCGTTTCTTGATAATATCCACTCATATATTTAATACCTACTTTGAAATTGCAGTGTCCTGTGAGTGGGAGCTATTGGCGTACAAATGAAGGGTCTCGCAGATAGTAAACTATTTAATCAATGTCAGTAACGTCAGTAAACAAGACCTGTGACGCAATTACAGACCAAGCCTGGGGTACGAGATAACCAGCCTATTACATCAAATATAAATCTCATCAATAGATATGTACTGATTGAATTCCGCCTATAACTCTAAGATATTCACATTATACTGACAACATTGCTTCTAATCATGCATTTCTTAAATAATACCCAAAAATGATTTGGTCAAATCATCATTTATGACAATTATCGTTTACTTGTGTTATTATCTGATTGATTACAATCACAACGACGATATTATCAAATTAATTACTTATCGAATAATTGACGCATAGATTCTAAATGCTTGAAACATGATTTCCACTATACTTATATTGAAATTTAATATTGAATGGGATCTTTGATAATGTAAACACCTCGCTTTAAATTTTAAGTTTTCACTCCGCTTGAGTGAGAAATAAAAATAATGACGGCCGTTCAATTTATTATTTTATGATCAATATTATTCATTATAAATATTATCATAAAATTGTATTGTTCATTATGTGTTCTTAGGAAAAAACTTAAAAAGTAATAAATCATTAAATAAGAGAAAATATTCCCTCATTAAACATGTAATATCTTTTTTTTACAAAAATAATGAGTTTTCTTTACATCATTAACTAAAATTTACAAATCCTCAACAAATTTCTCCAGAAAGTTACTAAAATAATAAAACATGCGGAGGAAACTTTTTGCTCCAATAAGAAGCTTTAATCTTCTTCTAATGGAATGGCAATCTCAATTACCCAGGTCTACTTCTTGTACACTCATTAGTACAGACTCATATATCCCGAAGAGTAAATAGAATCTTTTTCTGTTTAGCGCAAGAATAATTGTTGCTTACAGCCTCAGTCTTCTTATGGCCTTCCACATTTTCTAATGAGTCTTCTTCGTTTGTTATTAATTCAATTCCATGGGGAATAGTTCTTGCGCAGTCCTCCGATAATTGGATTGAGTTTGAAGTCAACCAGGGCCTGAATAAAAACCACTGAGACCACATGCTCAATCGAATCACCGCTAAAAAGAAATTCGAATCTTTTTTGCCCCTTGCAACAGGTGTAGGAATGCGCAGTAATTGATTTTTGCATCTACTTGAGCGAAAACATTTTATAGCTTTCAGCGAACCTTTTTTCAGTCAGCAGGCAGATAACTCTTTAAGAACATAGGGTGGTATTTTTTTTTCCACACGTTTGCCTTAAAATCAGTTGTAATTAGATTCATTTCAACATTAAAAACATTCTGTTTCTCTGCTGAGTTAATGACAAGTCAATTTCCCTGGGCTACTTCATGTGGTTCTACCGAATATAGATCGTTAACTACATTAGGTAATTAAACATTCCGTACTTGTACGCGCGTTTTTTCTCAGCCGTAATGTTAATTTCTCACTTACTTTCTTTCGTTATTTTTCTATCACTGAAAGTATTTTTAATTTTCCTTAGATTAGAGCCTTCTAACTTAAGTTACTTATTATTCCTTACTTAAGTAAGAAATTTTTATGAAAAGGAAAAACAACGCCCCAGTGTGTTGTCTCATGACATCTAAGGCTACGGCTGTATAATTACCAGTTTTACCTCGGTAATTAAAATTAGAAACAGGAACCCTTTCTTCTGGAGAGTATTTCTAATATATAATGCATTAATTTAATTACCTTATTTTACTCGATATTTTTTTTCAACAGCTATGCGTATAACTTAGGCACTTGGTTTTCATTAACATATTGGCTACAGTTTTTGCCAAAATTAATATTAAGGCGAAACACTATTTCGAATTATATTTTTTACAGATTATGAAATATATAGGTCATTTTCATGATAACCTAAGCATAAATCATACTTAAATGTTTTAGCAATAAAATATATTGGGAGAAAAAAGAAAAACTTTATTGAATCAAGTTTTATTAAATTAGTAATTAAAGTTTAAATTTGAATTTCTATCCCTAAGAAGTCCCTAATTTTTGTTATTGAAATAGGGTAAACGATAATCGATATTTGCTATTTTTATACTTAATTCATAATAACTGTTTTTATTTGATAAGCACAAATTTAATTGAACTCCTAAACTACTTTAAAAACTTCCTTGAATTAAAGCCAAAACGCTTTTAAAATTTACATAGGATACAAACTATTTCGTCAGTATTAGAAAAATACATACCAATTACAAAGCTCGTAAAAGAAGTTACTATGAAACTAAAATAACATTTAACGCATTTCTGTCATTTCACAAGAAAAATCCTTGCTTTGAAAGGAGATTTTTTTCCTCCAGCGAGGATATGAGGGAAATAACACATTTTGTTTACATTGATTGGAATGTGTTACTTGTCAAAAACTATTTTCGTCTCAGGCCGGCATCGCTGAAAAATTGGTTTAAAATATTTCAAAAAATCCCGGTCTATTTACCAAAACATTCCTGCAGCGAAGGAAATTCAATGCTCTATTTTAAAGCGAAATTCAATTTCCACTCTCGGCGAAAGAATACAGACGGCTGCAATGACAGGCCTGATGGTGAAAAATACCGTGGTTGCCTCAACGACAACCCAACTCTTCTGATCGCCTAGGTGCCTTCGTAAAAGTATTCTAAACCCGGCAATTTTTCTTACCTTTCCCCGAACGTTCTTACGGGAGCGAAATTCTCGAAATATTCGTCATCTTTCGCGCTGCTGCGAGAATAATTCTGCAGAAACGTGTTCGTCTTCGTCGGGAGGGAGAGGAGATTAATTTCGCAGATCCATTTTATTCTTGCGAGTCGGGATGACCCGGTCGTGTTCATTCATAGAGATGGAAACGACTAGAGGAGACGTGGGGATGTGTGGAACGACCAGCGAGAGCTTATTATTTTGAGAGGGAAATGTTTTTTTAATGAAATTGTGATCAACAGGTTTTTATAAGCTTATTAGAAGGGAGTTATGTAATTAGATTATAATACAGATTTATTAAGAATTGCATAAAACCAAATGATGTGTTGATAGATTATGTTTTGGAGTCATTCATTTGTTTTTCATCATTTCTATATGGTTTTTCATTATTCTATCAAGATTTTTTGTTATTCGTTCAGGATTTTTCTCTGTTCATTAAGGAGTCTTCCTTGTTCATTTATGGTTTTTTATTATTCATTTAAGATTTTTTCACTATCCATTAATAGTTTATCATTATTTTTTAAGGATTTTTTATTATTCATTTAATATTTTTTTCATTATCCATTAATGGTTTATTCTTATTTTTTAAGGATTTTTTATTATTCATTCATAAATTTTCATTATTCATTAAGGTGTGGCGGCGCTAGCGTCACCCCGAGCTTATAGCTGAGTGGTCGCTCTGTGATTATTGTGACTCTGGCTATAAATAAGCTCACCTGCGTGTGACGATAGACTCACTTTATTTATTTCACATGTGTGATGCCGCGGTATTTTGTTCAGTTATCTTAGGTTCTTGTGTATGTCTTTTTAAGTGTTGTTAACACCCTTGTTATGTTTGTTGTTAGAATTAATAAATTAGATGTTACCTCAAGAAGGTGTAGTCTATGCTAGGGGGTTAACCCCAAAATGGTGACCCGGACAGTTTAGAATGCTCTGTATAGATGCCATGGCTTGTATCTTCAACATTTTCGCCATATTTAGTCTCGCTGAAGACTTTGGTGTTTGTAACTGTGAGTCCGTGATTCGAGCCCTTGGGACGTGTTCGTGATGAGTAAGTCTGGTAAGTTTTACCTTCCTGTCAACTGCTGCTCTCTGCAATAGGTAATCTTAGTTACTTTAGTCTTAGTTACTTAGTGCCTTTGTTTGTGAAACCTAGTGTAATCAGTGTATATAATGGTTGATCCAGACGTTGGTACTGAGAGTCCTGCCGCTGGTGGTAAGGTTTCTGATGCGGGCAGTGAGGTTTCTGCCACTGGTAGTGAGGTTTCTGCCGCTGGCAGTGAGGTTGGCAAGATTGCATTGCGATTGCCCAGCTTCTGGACTTCCAACCCAAAATTGTATTTCTCTCAGATTGAGGCTAATTTTGTTCTGTCTAATATAACTACTGAGAAAACAAAATTTTGCTGTCTAATTTCTGCTTTAGATGAGCAAGTAATGCTAACTATTGCTGATTTAGTCGGTAAACCAGACCTAGTGGAACCTTACACTTTGGTTAAAAACCGTTTAATCGAGGAATTTTCTGTTTCTGAGAGTAGGCGGATAAAGACTCTTTTGCAGGATTTAACGTTAGGTGACTCTAAGCCCTCTGCTCTGCTTAGAAGAATGAGAGATTTGGCTGGTACAAATTTTACTGATAAAGCTCTTAAATCAATGTGGCTGTCACTTTTGCCTCCTTCCGTCCAAACTATACTTACAAGGAGAGGATCCCAACGTGTCATCACCGATTTGGTTCATATTTGGTGTGCAAGTAGTGCATGACTAGGACATCACTTTGTGAAAATATTAAGAAGCAACTCTCAGAAGTTTTGGAGAAAATTGCGATTAAAAATGTTAATATGTACTTGTATATTTAATAAGATTCTCATCTTGCAAGCGGAGTGTGGTGTAGCGGTAAAAGCTGCGATTCCCAACCCAAAGGTCGTGGGATCGAGTCTCGCTGCATACCATTAATTTTATTTTTATTTTCCACTCAATTAAGAGCACAGATATGAAATACACTTATAATAATATTTAATTATTAATTTTAAAGTATTTTTTCTTGTATATTTTTTTTTGGTATAAATATAATATTTACAATAGGTTCATAAAAAATTGGATTTAATCATTATGTTTTTGGGAAACAAGGAATGAAAAGATTTTTTCAAAACAAAAAAAATTATTTTTATAGATGAAGTTTTACCTTAATTTATCCCTAACTATCCAAAAGAAAGTACGCAATTTCGTTATGCTAGAAGGGTTTGTTATGTGTCTGATTTGATAGTTAAAGTAAACATTTTTTTGGTAAGTATAGTATTTACAATAGGACCATAAAAATTTGGATTTAATAATTATTTTTTGGGGAAACAAGGAATAAAGATTTTTTCAATAAAATTATTTAAAGATATGAACATGTAGATTTTTCTGGTGTTTACCCTTTTCATCCCATACCTTCCTTATAAATATAATAATAATATATTTATAAATATGATTACATATTATCCAGTTATAAAAATTGTATAATTATCAGATAATCTGATTTTTCCCTCAAAAAAATATTTAAAAAAATGTTTTAAAATTGATAATTATAAATATGTATGTACTACTTTATTTCACATCTGTGCTCTTAATTGCGTGGAAAATTAAAAAAAAAAGTTATGGTATGCAGCGAGACTCGATCCCGGGACCTTTGGGTTGGGAATCGCAGCTCTTACCGCTACACAACGATCCTCTTACAAGATGCGAATCTTATTAAATATATAAGTGCATGTTAAAATTTTTAATCGCGATTTTCTCCAAAATTTCTGAGAGTTGCTTCTTAATATTTTCACAAATTGATGTCCTAGTCATGCACTACTTCCACACCAAAAATGAACCAAATCGGTGATGACACGTTGGGATCCTCTCCTTGTTAGTGTCAGTAAGGACAATTTGGAGGATTTGGCCGGTTTGGCTGATCGTATTTTTGAGGTTACGAATACTGCACCTAGTTGTAGTGCTGTAAACGTTCAGGACGTTTCGTTAAAATCGGACATCCAGTCTTTAAAAGACGAAATTGTAGCCTTAAAAACTCAGGTTCGTCAGCTGAGCAGAGCGAGAAGTGTTTCGCGAAAACGTTTTGGAAAAAGGGCAAAGGAGGAGTCACAAACTACTGAAAGGGGTGAAGCAGATGCTGATTGCACAAAATTGTGCTGGTATCATAAGAAATTTGCTGAAAACGCACACAAGTGTGTCAAACCCTGTAGTTTTGAGTTAAACTGAAAAGCCCGGCATTGTATTCGGTGATCAATGCTGATATGGGCGAAATTTTCAATCGCCGTCTTTTCATTACTGATCGAAGGACTAAACTACAATTTCTTGTTGATTCAGGTTCTGACCTCAGCCTTTTGCCATCTTCGTTTAAGGGTTGTAGAGTACCCTCAAAAAACATCCTGTATGCGGCTAATGGTTCAAAGATCAGAACATACGGATCAAAATTTCTATCCCTGGACTTTGGGTTGCGTCGAAATTTTGAGTTTACATTTGTGATCGCAAATGTTTCTAAGCCAATATTGGGAGTTGACTTTTTAGAGTGTTTCAACTTATTAGTGGACATTAAAAATAGAAAGTTGATTGATCCGACTACCAACATTGGTAATCGTGGAGTGGTTATGCCAACCAGGGTTCCTAGTGTGAAGACTGTTGTTAGTAGTAGTGTTTACAATGATTTAATTCTTGAATTTCCTGAAATAACTAAGCCTAAGCTTGAAAATGTTAGAGTTAAGCATAATACGGTTCATTACATTGAGACTGTGGGTCCGCCCGTTGCTTCTAAGGTTCGAAGGTTAAGCCCTGATAAGCTTAAGGCAGCTAAAGCTGAGTTTGAGTTCATGCTAAAAAGTGGGATTTGTCGGCCTTCTAAGAGCCCATGGGCGAGTGCGTTACATATGGTTCCAAAAAACAATTCTGATTGGCGCCCCACGGGTGATTACAGAGGGTTAAATTCATGTACTCAAAAGGATAAGTATCCCCTGCCTAACTTGCAGGATTTTGGTCATAATTTGTTTGGCTCGCAAATTTTCAGCAAAATTGATTTGGTAAGAGCTTTTAACCAAATTCCTGTACATGAAGATCATGTTGAAAAAACCGCTGTAATCACACCGTTTGGATTATTTGAGTTTGTTTACTTGCCATACGGCCTATGTAACGCAGCTCAAACTTTCCAGCGATTCATTAATGAAGTCCTCTTTGATTTTGACTTTGTATTTGCTTATATAGATGACATTCTCATAGCTAGTAAGGACTCAAAAGAACACTCTAAACATTTGCGTCTTGTTTTTGAGAGACTTAAAATGTATGGTTTAACTGTAAATGTTTCGAAGTGTGAATTTGGTAAACATGAGGTCTCCTTTCTGGGACACCTGGTAAATGCTAATGGCATTAAACCTTTACCTCATAAAGTTGAAGTGATTGCTAACTACCCCCGGCCTAATACTGTTAAAGAGCTTAGAAGATTTCTGGGATGTTTAAATTTCTACCGTAGATTTATTCCCAAGGCTGCTGAGATGCATGCTCCTCTTAATGCCTTGTTATCTGGTAGTAAAAAAAATGATAATAGACAAATTGTCTGGACTGATTTGTTAGTAGAGGCTTTTGATAAGTGTAAGCTAAGTATCACTAACATAGTCCAATTGTCGCACCCAGAACCTGACAGTAAACTTGTTCTGTTTACAGACGCTAGTGATATTGCTGTGGGTGGTGCTTTGCATAAGGTAACCACGAGAGGCTATTTGCCTTTGGCATTCTATTCTACCAAGTTGAATAACGCACAAAAAAAGTATAGTGCTTTTGATAAAGAATTATTAGCTGTGTACCTTTCGATTGTGCATTTCAGGTATATGTTAGAAGGAAGAAATTTTTATGTGATTACAGATCATCGGCCCTTGACACATGCATTTGCTCAGAAATTCGAAAAATGTTCACCTAGGCGTTTACGCCATTTAGAATTTATTTCGCAGTTTACTACGGACCTGCGTTATTTGCAGGGTTCTCAAAATTTAGTAGCAGATGCTTTGTCGAGGGTTGATGAGATTGTTCTGCCTGTTAAGATTGATTACATTAAGATTGCAGAGCAGCAGTTGAAAGACTCTCAGTTGAGGGATTTCTTAGATGAAAGGTTAGAGACTAGTTTAAAGCTAAAACTAATTAAACTTAGTAATCCAGAAGTTGAGCTTTACTTTGATATTTCTCAGAAAAATGCTCGTCTTTACATCCCTGTTTCCCACAGGCGAGTAATCTTCGATTCTGTGCACAATTTGGCTCATTTTAGTGCACGTACTAGTCTTAAGCAAATATGTGCTAGTTACGTTTGGCCATCCATGCGTAAGGATGTTGTGGGTTGGTGTCGTACCTGTATGGCTTGTCAGAAAGCTAAAGTAGGCAGGCACACCATATCACCTCTGAGCACAATAGAGATGCCTAACTCGCGTTTCAGCCATGTCAATTTGGATCTAGTTGGTCCCCTGCCTGTAGCTTGCGGCTTTAGGTATTGCCTTACCATTATTGATCGCTATACGAGGTGGTGTGAGGCGATTCCTTTAGTAGATATTACCGCGGAATCTGTCTCGCGTGCTTTCCTTTTGCATTGGGTTGCACGTTTTGGTGCCCCTGCTCGAATCACGGGTGACCAGGGTAGGCAATTTGAATCTGTAACTTTCAAAGGTCTAATGCATAGCTTGGGTACTGAAATTGTTAGGACAACTGCCTATAATCCAAAGGCTAATGGTTTAATTGAGCGCCAGCATCGAACACTTAAGGCTGCTTTAATGTGTTACAATAATGCTTCTTGGATTGACTGTTTACCTCTTGTACTTTTAGGTATGAGAACTGCTATTCGTGCTGACTGGGACTATTCCTCAGCTTCTTTGGTGTATGGTCAAGACCTAAGGTTGCCTGGGCAATTTTTCATTGAACCCGAGGTTAGTCTCTCGCAACCTGATTTGATCATGCAGTTGCAGAAGGCTTTCAAAGATGTCAGGCCTGTGCAAACCTCATGGCATGGTCGAAAGACAGTTTACGTGCCAAAGGACCTCAATACTTGTTCACATGTATTTGTGAGAATTGATTTGGTCCGGAAGTCCTTGCAGCCTCCTTATGAGGGGCCATATAAGGTACTGAAGCGTAGGTCAAAGATTTTTCTTTTGCAGCTTAGGGGTAATGAGCGTTGGATTTCAATTGATAGGCTCAAGCCTGCTTTCCTTCCGGTGGAAGGGTCTTCGCCGGCAGACGTGCCAGTTGTGGGTGCTCCGCCTATGTCTGTAGTTCCAGCCGCCCCTAAGATTGTGCCTGAGAAAAAGTCGCCACTACCTTCAGCCAGAACTTACACTACTAAAAAAGGAAGACTGGTCCGCTTCAGGATCTAATGTCTGCCTTGCGCCTTCCTTTTCCGAGGGGGGAGTGCTGTGGCGGCGCTAGCGTCACCCCGAGCTTATAGCTGAGTGGTCGCTCTGTGATTATTGTGACTCTGGCTATAAATAAGCTCACCTGCGTGTGACGATAGACTCACTTTATTTATTTCACATGTGTGATGCCGCGGTATTTTGTTCAGTTATCTTAGGTTCTTGTGTATGTCTTTTTAAGTGTTGTTAACACCCTTGTTATGTTTGTTGTTAGAATTAATAAATTAGATGTTACCTCAAGAAGGTGTAGTCTATGCTAGGGGGTTAACCACAAAGGATGTTTCTTTATTCTTTACGGATTTTCCTTAACCATTATGATTTTTTCATTATTATTTACTTGTAAAATAATAATTTGTAAAATGCTCTTTTACAAATTAATCTTGAAAGAAGCTATGGTGACACTAGCCGTTACCGTGTGCTGATTATCTTTGAAACCTTCCTAACATCACAATTCCGTTGTCAATTGAGGGTTAATTTTCATTTAAAATTTAGCGTTAGTGTTGACCTCGGCAAATTATATTGGAGATCAAGTATGACAGTAACATCATTGATCTTATTGCAATTAGAATATCTCTTATCCAATTCATCAAACTCAACAACGCATTAGCGTCTCGTTGACATTGGGAATAAGGTTCATTCAGACTTATCACTTTTTGTGTTGATTTTGGATGAATCACCCAAAGTGAAAAGTATGAATTGGCGTTTCACTCTTTACTCCTTCACTTTTCTATGCAAACTAGTGCCTCACAGGAGTGAATCACTCGTGATGAGCAGTGAAAGTGAAACAGTGAGAATGAGCCTTTAGCGATACAGTGCGGGGCTTGGTTGGTTTCCTTTGCTTTGACTTGGTTTGAACGCGATGCTTTCTCTATGTATTTCCTAACACTATAATCATGCTTCTCGGGTGATAGTAGCTTTTCGCTGCCGTTTCTTGTCAGGGGGTGGGTAAATGGCCCCGATGGTGCAAAATGCAGCTCGGTATGTGATCATGAATGCCCGGAATTAAAGAGGCCTTGGAAGATTGCATTCTTTGGGGGAACAAGCACCAAATTGCTTTCGTCTAAATGCTAGTTACGAAGGTATTTTCTGACGAAATAGGAATTGCTTTGGCAGTGTTGACCCATAATAGGCAAAAAGGATAAATAAATGAAGCACACATTAATCAGTTCCTTATTTCATATGCAGGTATCGATAAAGATAAAATAAAGTAGAGAGTTAACCCTCAAAACATAAAACATAAACTATAACTTGGGCTTTACATAAAAATGGTAAAAAAAGGGGGGTCCATTTAATATATCCTTTTATAATAGGGAAAATGAAGAGGGCTATCAAAAATTTCAAAGGATCTCTCGATGTGGGAACGCAAAAATACCCGTGTTTAAGATATAAAGCGATTGTGTTTGAGAAATAGAAACTAATCGTCTTATTTTATATTTAGGAATTAACTTGTATTGCTTTTATTATATCCTGTAAGTGTCATTCTGAGTTGGCAGTACATAGTAACATTTTAAATAGCATCTCAGTTGCTGTTTCTTATTCACGACATGAAAATAACAGTAACTTGTTTCAATGAATGTTAACGGTCTATTTGAATCTCAACATGGGTGATTCTTCAAAAACTGGGACAAACGAACTCCCACAGCTTTGATTTGACGAAACCGAACAATACGCATGAGCATTTGAATATATAATTGAACCCTTCGCGTGCGGTTAGCTCTTTATTCCGACCGCACACGATTCCGATGCTTTTCACTGCCGAAAATAACTAACCCCAGCCCACATCCTTGTCACTTGACGCCGCCACAATGATCCCTCTTGATGGTAGCACGAAAGTGTCGGAGCTGCCTTCTGCGAAAGCTGTCGACTCGCTTCTTGGGGCTGTCAAGAAGTGGATGTTTTGCGCCGAATGGTCGTGCAGTGGGAAGGCAATGGGAGGCGCATCCGACTTGGTTCAGTAGAGAAGTCACCGTGGCAGCATCTCCTGCACCAGTGATTATTTTAGGACAATATGATTTTCCCATATCCACTTGGGGCTAAGTTTTGTCTTTTTTTAGGATTCACAGATGATGAGTTGATAAGAAATTACAGAGGCGTAAGTTCATAGAACTTAGTTTTGAGTAATTGAAAATTTTCTTTGACGGCACCTGTGTTATTCGTATATGGAAGAAACATTTTTTAGACAGCTCTTACTTAGAGGTGAATTATCAATTTTATGGCTAAGGCATGTACCACACCAAATGAATGATCTGAAAAGGAACCAGAATTCAGGATAATCTGAAATGTTATAGTTTTAGACTGTAATTCTTACTGTTTTCATAAATTTTCTTTCTTGCTGTATTCCTTAACATCATTGAACCTTAATTGAGTATAAGGAGTATGAGAATGAAGGGTTTAAGAAAAGGGAAAGAGGAACAGGTGAGAGTAGAGAGTAAGGAATAGAAGGACAATGACATTAAAAAAACGGAAAGCTGTTCCAAAGTGTAAGGGAGAGTTTCCACTTATGCGTTTGGTTACGTTTGGTACGGAAATCCGGTAAAACCAAAAAGTAACTAAAGCGAAGTAATGCCTGCTCGTTCTCTTTAACATTGAGTTTTGGTACCTACCCGGATGAGACGACGTCATTTTTTTCTTCCTGGGATTCCTCATTTGGTCTATCCGGATTACCGTACCGCAACCAAACGCAAATCCTAGAGTAATTCTCTACCCCGGAATCTTACTTTGTGTAACACTTCCAGGGATACGAATTATTTTACCACCCTACCCCTGTTAACCACGTTTGCTTACGATAGATTCTCACTCTACATTCCAACACTCAGATCGACTTTCAAGAAGTGGAATGCTTTATGCGGCATAGCGGGCCACAAAGGGCTCAAATGGCACGAACGCGTAACACACCGCATATCCGAAACTTGATAATGAATGGGAGTAATTAAAGTGCGGCTTGGCGTGCGCACGCTCCGATCGCTCCACTCCGCTACAAACACGCATCCCCATTAAAGAACACGCCGTTTAATGCTAGAAATTCTTCACTCCACAATTTCATCTGGATCTGCAAGCGAGCTTAATTATGTTTAGCTGAGAATGAATTGGCTGTTTAACTTTCGCGGGTTGTTTTTTCCGTGTACCTTAGGTCCGTGGGCTTGATTGGGTTGTTTAAATCATTGCGGGGTCTGGAATTTATGAGCGGTGTTTTACACTGGGGATATGGTTTTCGCGTTGCGTTCTGTGAATGTGGGAGGAAATTAAGGTGTCACTTGATTTAAGTGCTTTTTTTTTTCTGTTTATATGGGGAAGTAAGGAAGGATCATAATGGGCATAGTTAGAAAAGCTTAAGTGTGAAGTCTCAGTCACACCAACATTGTTGTAATATTTACCAAGATAATTGTATATTTGTAGAATTTTTTTTCATAGTAGAAGCTTAAAATATGAATGATTAGGCTTTTGGTTGGTGTTAAATTGTATTAATAGTGATTAGTTTTTAGCATGAAAAAACAATTTAATTCATTAAAAAATTCTCAACCAGAAGTGTTTAAACATGTCTCCGTGTTAAGAAAACAACTCTTCTAGTATTACATTCATACAAATTTAAAGACTTAATATATACTTTTAATGAAAATTTTTCTTTAACTGCATATCACAATGGTATGGTTTAAGATTTAGAAAAAATGTTTCTCAAATTATAAAAAAAACTTATTTTCGTTTCCCTATTTAAAAACACATTAATATTTGTGACAGCAAAAATAGAATTCTCATAAATTTTATTTCAACTCTAAAAAATTGTCTTTATTCATTTTTATTCATTTGTTTGAATTTATTTCCAATTCTAATGTATTATGTTACTAGAGAATTTACTTCCGTGAATTTTATTGTAATTTTTATTTCTATTAAGGCTAGTAAATAATTACGTCCTTAGGTTTAAAACGAACGAAATTGGTTTTATCCAACGTCAAACTATGCTATTCAGGAACAACAATAAACATATTTAATATCTTATCTATTTGTGGGAACTAACTGTATGTCCCCGAGCAATAAATGTAAAAGAAAGTATGTGATTAAACATATGAAAGTAAAACAAAGTTGTTTATTATTTCATTCAATAACAACGTTCCCAGAACTTTTCTCAATTTCCATTAACGTTTGTGATGCGTAATCAAAAATGAAATTTTCTTCGAATTTATTTCCTTTGAATTCTAAAAATGGTTAGTACAAATTAAATTGTTTAACAAGAAGAAATGGCAGTGTACTAAAAGAGATGCTTATGACGTCCAGTGAAAAATACTATTTTAAAACTACAAATGCTCAAGCCTTTCCACACCAATAAATCACAGGATATAACTTCAAAACTAGTGTTCCAACAAACTGTATATCCCCACACCCCATGGATAACTAATTACGACCTAGGGCTGAATTCAACTTTTCGAAAGCGTAATGAAAAACGTAAAAATTTGTGTATGTCTCCAAAAAAGAACGTGTTCGTCAACTTCTAACCGTTTAATTTTAGCTAAAGCAATTGAGGTGTTTCCTTCAACAATGAGTTAACTTCACTGGAATAAATACTTGTAAAGTCGTTACTTTTCTAATCTTATACATTGTTTTACGGTACAAAAGGGTGACCATAGTCACCAACCCAGTTGTACATTGCCGTAAAATAGCTTTGTACTGATTAGCTTAGTAAACTTGGCGACTAATGCTTGCTGCAGCCAAGGTGGCGCCTTTCGATGTGGATTCTGATTTTGGAGTTAGCTCCTTGTTGCAGGAACACCTCAATTCTTGAACTTTTGACCTAGATTAAAGGTTTGAAAAGAATCCCAAATTCATACTAATCTCAAATTTGGAAATTTCGGACTTTGACCACTTCTATTCAAGCTTATTCGGTTGATGCGCTTATTTGATACCCGGTCGATACGTTTTCTAGAAGTTGCATCTGGCCCTAAATCGCTGGATATGACTACTAAAACAGTAGACTCGTAGAAACCTAACCACATCGCATGTTAAGTAGCCGATCGCGTCGTAGTTTGTGCAACCGGTTGCTGAGCCTGGTGACTCGTTTCAGCCCAAGGAGCCAAGCCTGAGCTGAAGCTGGGCGGCCCCGGCCCCGGGCTCTGGCGCCCCCATGACTCGCTCTTCGATGGACGTGCGGTACCTCAACAAGCGGCTCAGCAAGCGACTCAAAGCGAAGGCCGCAGCCGTGAACCGGGCCGCCCTCTCCAAACACCTCTTCCAGGGACTGCTGGCCAAGTCCCTGCTCAAGGGCCGGGGACTGGCCATCCGGACGCCCATCCCTCTGCCCTGGCTCGCTCTACTGGTAGGCTTTGTCTGCATGCCTATCTTCTAACTGTAGTCTTTTGCTTTGTCTAGTCTCACTTACTTTAACAAAAGGTGATAGTCCAGAAAAGGTCGTGTTTGGAATATTATCTACACTCGTTTAATCTCCGTAAATCACTGAGCTACATATATGAACCTGGAGTGCAAACTCAGCGTGCCAAAAGAAAAATGTGTTATTGCGTTGAGGGGACAAAGGTTATTTGAAGGTCAAGTTCCCCGTATTAGTTGTGTGTTTACAGAATCTAATTTATCACGTTTTCTATTTGATGAGATGGAGGGCAAGAACAATATATTTACAAAATTTCTTTTGAAAAACGATGAAAAAACAACAGAGTTAAATAAATATTAGAGTTTTTTTAGGGAACTATTTTCGATACACGCTTACCTCGTTTTAGCATTAATGTTTTGCCCCTTTGAGAAGATGTGTATACCTACGCGAAGGCACGATTTTCATATTGTTAAAGTATAGGAAGTATGCACTCCAGGTTTATACAAAGATCAATAGTGTAAATAGAATAGGTGTCTAAAACTCAATGTCACGTGATTTTCCCACTTTCTTCATTCTCTCCCTCTGCCTTTATGTTGTACTGAGGCACCTTTGCCAACATGACGAGGTAAAAGACGTGACTTGTAGACGCCTATTCTATTTACATAGTGTTTTCTACATCATCTCTAATAAAATCAATGGATACGCATCAGATAATAAGCCAATAGCTGGTTGATTTGACCAGTAAGAAAACTCCCCAAGTACAAACTTACAAAATTTGGGATAAGCAGGCATTCGGGTTTCTTTTCAAATCATTCATTTAGAGTGATAGTTGTTTGATTCAAAAGCTCAATAACTAGCCTGCAAGAGCATACCCATAAAGCATACAGAGCAAACAAAAAGCAAAGAGCATACCCAAACAACAGAGGGGGAGTTACAGAAACTGGAAATTAAGTCCACTTGACTTAAGCCACTTTCATTTTGAGAAGCTCAATTTATAGCCATTTTGAGTTTGGGTAAATTTTTATTCAAAATTTGCCACCAAATCACCAAAAAAGACTCCAGCAATTAAAAACACTGTGTGGGATGTCTTTGGACTCCAAAGTTTATGTCTGAGAAGACTTCATATGGCTCCAAAGTTTGGAGCCATATGAAGTCTTCTCAGACATAAACTTTAATCTCGAACAACACTCTAAATTTTCTTTATATTTTTTTTAACATTGGATTCACGTTCTTATCAAGCGTTTTGTTATTTTATTTATTCAAATTCAAAAAATTTTAATTTATTATGTCTAACATTACATGAACTTTAAGCAGACTAATATTTATTTTTACCATTTTGATTCCTTATTCTTTTAAAATTTATGTTCCTCAAAATTTTGTGCGAGAAATGTATTAAGACATTTATCACAAAAGTATTATATTTCAAATCCAAAAATTAGTTACCAATCGTAATTATTTTGAAATACATCTCTCCAAGTTAAACTTTCTTACATAATTTTAAAAGCCAAAACAAAATCATGCAAACAAATTCCCTTAAAAAAATTATCACCGTAAAATTAAGTCCATTCGTAGTTGTTTTATTTTCCATTAAATAAAGAACGCACTCAAAAAAGACAATTTTTCATGAGACGAGATGGTTGAAAAGAACTGTTTTATATAATAGCTAAAGACAAATAAGATAGTTTAAAAAAATAAATAAATACCTAATCTACCGAACAAAGAATACTCTTGATAAGAATAGTTAGGCATTAGTGTTACTCCCTTAAAAATGCTATTCAGTTAATAATAAACGCATATTATCCCTCAAACAAAGACAATCCTTCAACAACTAGTTAAGCATCATAAAAGCCTTTAACGCAACGGCGTCGGGCAAAAAAGTGTCACCCTCCTAAACCAATACTAAACGCTCCAAAAGGGGGGAAAAAGCAAACTGGTGAAGTGCGTTTTGTTTTCCCTCTTCATTGCTTCGTCTTTTGCAGCTGGAAATGAAGCAACCGGAACCTCAAGCACTCTAAAACGGGAAACAAAAACTGCCCCGCTTGAATCAAATCGAAGCTCTCATGAGTGACCTTTTAAGTACGGATCCCAGAATTCCCCTCTTCACGATCAAGTCAACTTGAAGCACTTGAAACTCACGAAATTGGAGGGAACCTTAAAAAACAAGGATGGGAAGACAAACAACCTTCTTTCGCGAACATATGGCCCTAAAGAGCGCTTTGTATATCCTGTGTACCCCGCCTAGCTCTTTACTTATAGCTACTCCTCGTGGCTTCTTCAACGAGGATATAAATAATTGTCACTGCTTGCTACTGGTAGGTTTACTAACACCAGGCTGAAATATTTCAAGTGAGTCATTTTCTAAAATGGAGGTATTATCGCTGTGGAGCAAGGGAGATGCGGAAGAAATTAGCTGTAAGTTTTTACTTTAAAGATTAAAGTTTTTAATATTAGCTAATATTTTTTATTCAGTGGTTTCGAATTCCTTACTTTAGTGTAAAAAAACTACTTTTATGTGTTTGGTAAATTGACCGAAAAATTGTTTTTTATAAATGTCAATTGTAATCTTGAGGTATTTACTATTTCATAATATCTATAACTATTGGAATTCTAGTTAATTAATAAGAACAACCGCCTCTGAAATAGCAGCCAATATGGACCACTGTACCGGCATTGGCTGGCCAATTTTGTTTCTCCGTCATTAAATCATCAAAAAATCCAATTTTATTTTTAAAAGTTTATTTCATTCGATTAGTATTATTAGGATGTTTTACCTTGTTTTTCTACATAATTGGTATTTGCGATGTTGGTCAACATTGGTACTATATTAATCGATGTTCGTTGGCTACCTTAGTATTTAAATTTACTAATAGTTAACCCATTAAGCGCCAAAGCTCCCATTTTGGGAACATTTTTAAAAGATTTTTTTCACCAAAAAGAAATAAAGATACACACTTGTATTTTTTTTTCCTTTAATAACAAGAATATGAATGATTGTTAGTAATTTTTACAAAAAGTTTGCAACTTAAATTCTATTTTTAAAAATTCTTCGAACTTTGACAAAATTGGCACTTTTTTCTTCACAACAAAATAAGTTCACTAAAAATTATTTATTCAAATGCGGGAGATTTAAACCAGTGAATATGGAAAACAATAGTTTTATCTTTAAATCAAAACAAACCGGGGGTCAAAAAAATAATTTAGAAGGATTTTACAGCTGTTTATTTAGAATGTTCCCAAAATGGGAGCTTTGGCGGGAAGTGACTAGTGCGATTTCTCGCGCGTTCCCGTATTGTGAGGTATGTTACTGAATTGGAACTCTCTGGGTTTATTGCCTTTCTTTTGAAATTCACACCTCTTTTCTGTCAAGGGGTACAGCCCCCTTGTTTCCTGCCTTTTGTTGTTCAAGAAGAGGTGTGTTTATCAACAACCAGGTGATTTATTGCTTAGCAGGTGTTGAATTATTTACGGTACCACCTCCTTTATTCTGAAGAATGGACAAGGAATGCGTGTAGAATTCTTTATCTGCATTGTAAACTATATATCCAGTAGGTGCAGATGAGAAACTTTATTTAGATTATGAAGAATTTTCAGTTGAATGTAAAATACCTGTTCGTTTTAGCTGCGCAATGTGTTTTAGACTATACAAAAATCAGATTCGCGTGGATTTTCAGAAGATTAGCAGGTATTTCATCGGTGCCTCCAAATTTTGTTAAAATAACTTTAATTAAAATTTTTAATGTAAATAATTTTGATTTAGTGAAGCTAGAGAATAAATTCGGTGATGTCTAATTTATATTAGAAAGGAGAAAAACAAGGACATTTCAATAATGACTATTACACAAAAAATAGAAAAGGGTGTCCAAAAGATAATTGTTCGTAAAACGACTAAGATAACCTAAATAAAATTCAGAAACAACATAAAAATAATTAAAATCGGTAAAAAAAGAAAAGAAAAGAAACATTCAAGCTAAATCATTCTATTTTTCAAACAAAGAGTATAATATTTTTTGAAAAAACACTATGAATTTATTAACAATTCAAATAGAAAATATGCAAAGTATAGAATGGTATAGTTTATTAATCATGTGAAAAAGATTTACGGAACTTTTAACTTCATTTAGCTAGCAAATAAAATTAAACGTTCAACCCGTAACACTGCGGCGGTGGAGAAAACGCCCACTTTACGTTACCCCCACTTTACGCCAAAGCTCCCATTTTGGGAACATACCATATCTCCGGTCGAAATTGAGATTTTTTGAAAATTTAAACTGTATATGATTAGAGACACGTATTGAATCTCAAAACACACAAACAATTAATTTTTTTCATAGCGGTTCATATAGCGGCGTTTAATGGGTTAAAAGAAACTGTTGTGTGTTTAAAAGCTTTATAAATTTTTAAAATTATCTTTTTTAAAATTCAAAATCTTAATAAGTAGTGTTGAATTAGAACCCTGTCAAAGTAAATATACGATGCATCCAACATCGATTTCATTAAAAGTATTTCTCTCTGAATACCGCCTTTAATCGCATTATTCCTGAAAGATATCAAACCTTTGCTCCTGAGGTACGTTTTAAAAGCATTAAACCCAAAAAAAAGTACTATAAACCTTTTAAACATAAAGAACCCCTTTTTCCTCGCAGAAAAAAAAGCGTTTCTTTCATGAAATGTATTAGCCGTGTGCTTTCTAAGCCCCATTAAATGTTGCTAATAATTAAGTTTAATGGAATAATGCTCGAGAAAGTGACCACCACTCGAGTAATTTTTCTGTTCTTAAAGCGTAAGGAGAAGCCGCTCCCTTCTGCTTACCTTTTAGTGTTTATTATCTTACAGGCGATAGGAGTACTTTTATCTGCCTCTTGTTTATTTTCAAAGACAACCAGAGAATCATCATTCATTTTTTCTTCCCCGCTCAAGATAGCACATTTATGATAGTTCGGCAACATCCATTACGAAAGCATTTCTTTGGGGAAAAGCATCTTTCTTCAGTTTCTTTAAGTAGAAGGAAGTATTGTTTTTCTCCAGCGATACTCTGGCTTTAGTAGGAGAAACACCACTGCGTTAGTAATGGAAGAAAGTGCCTTGCCGGTGTGCTCGCTACCCAAAAAAGATATCTACTTGCATATCAAAAATATTGTGGCTTTCTTTCCAACTTTAATGTCTTTGCTTGGGAGCGAATTCACGAGAGAAAGAAAATTCTATCAGCCATTATCTTATTGAATCTTTTCTACTTTGAAGCGCGATGTTTTATGACAACGACGAAAGACATCAGATCACATACTACTCTTGATAAAGTATTGATAAGATAGTTTCCGTTTCAAGAATTATTTTTAGGTGGACTTGATTTCTCCTTTATTTATATGAAATGTTTGAAACATTTTATAAATTCAATAAATTAAAGGCCTTTTTTTCATAATATTTCGTACATATTCATAGCATGTAAAGTTACTTGAATTGAAATATAGGAAAATTTGAGTTTCACTAAGAAAATTTAAAGATTAAAAATATCTGTCTAATTGTTCCTCGTTTCGGTAGCATCCTTCATAATCTCAATTTATCGTGAATTTTCTTGAGATATCACTAATTCTTCTTATTTAATGATATTTATTTAAATAAACCAGTTTTTTTGATAATTGTGTTTTTTCTCACTACTACAATATTGTTTTCGTTTGTATTTCATTTCAAAATACTGTTTTTAAAATACAGATTTCATTAAGTTGTTAACTACTTCATTAACTGTTATTCCGTATTATGAATATTTGTATAATACTTTTTAAGGACTTCAAAAAAAATGTTTCGTTTGTTAACAACTTCAAAATTCAACAAAGATAAAAAAATGATACACTTATCTTAATGACTTCTTTATGAAGAAGTTAAAAATGTAAATAATCTCAAAAGAACTTTATAATTAGGTTTTGCATTTATCCACACACCACACACATGAAAAGTTTAAGAAGACATCAAATTATAAACCATAACATTGTTTTAAATTCCGAATTTATAAAACAACAATAGCATCAAAAAGTACAGCACAAAAATGTATCAAATCATTTATTTCAGTCTGAACCATTTTATTTTTTGTAACTTTATTGTTCTACTTATATCATACTAATCCTCTCATATAATCCGTTTTGTAACAATATTATTATTGAATAACACACAATATTAGTCGTTCTATATTTCGGGTAACACTGAAAGAGTAAAAACGCCTACTTAAAAAAGCTTCTTACCCAGAAAACACTGAACTTTGACTCTGGAGTTAAACGAAACGACCCTCTCGAATTGAATCCTCGACCCCTCGCCTCCAATCCCCCTCCTAATATTGTTTCCACTTAAATTGCCTAATACCTGAATCACTCTCAACGACCATCGTCCAAGAGTGTCCACTGTAACGACGGTCAAAGCCTAACAACTCTCGTTTCTAGATTAACCAGTAATCCAGCCGCCCACGTGACGCCAATAAAAGTCTAAGAAATTGGAAAGCGATCCGGACTCGGGGTTGCGAGATTTGAGGAAACTGCCCTCAGAAAGCACTTTTCGGAGCCTGTCCCTTTTAAATGCCCGCTCTAAAGCCATTCCGGCCAAATCGCGAAACTCCGCCAATCTATTTACCCCTGAGATAAAGTTTTTCTCATTTCTGCGACAGAGCCCAGATCTGCGATAAAAAAGCCGTTAGTTGAAATTAACCGTCATAGATCCCGGGGTTGTTGGGCCCGGGACTTAATTTCGGTTGATGACTCAGATGACCCGGGCCCAGTCCCGACTGGGACGGGGATGTACTCCCGGGAGCACTTTTGGCTGCATCTTGGCGGAGTTGAAATTGCCCGCCCGTAAAGGCGACATGGCCTGCATGCGACGCTTGCTTTATTCCCTTATTCGGAGCGATTGCTCTCCACAAATTAAACAAGTCTTCCTCTCTATTCCGTTACTCCTGTTAGAAATATCCCTTTCTTGATCACATCTTTGATAGAAAAGGCAACGCAAACTGAAAATAGTTCTCTTTTCCTTTTTTTATACAATACAGTCTCCTAATTCATAATAAAGAACTTCAAAATATATTAAATAAGTTAAGTTTATAATCCAACATAATTATTACTTTGTGTTGTGTTGGTATTGATGTATTAAATTACTTGGTAAAGTGATATTTTATGTCTTTGTGTGTGTTAGAATATGCATTATTTTAATTGATTCTAATGCAGCACATAGTATCCCCCTTTTTTATTTTTTTTAGTAAATTCTCGTATAATTCAAAATATTATAAAGTAATAATGTTTCTTTTTTATTTTTTAGTATGTGTACTTTTAGTTTACGACTTTTATGTTTTTTGTTGTACTGAAAGTTTCGTAATTTTGAAAATTTTAGTTTGACCAATGTGTTTTGTAAACCAAAATCATAACGATTTCAATCTGTTTTTTAATATTGTAATGGATTTTCTATAATATTAATTTTGAGGTATGTTATAGTTACAAATTCCTTCAGACTGTGTTTACTTTATTTCACTTAGTTTTTAAATTCATTTAAATTAATAGTGTGGTAAACATTATTTTTTTAATATACCTACTAGTATTTTTTCTATACAAATATTTGGTGAGTTCAAGAAAATATAAATAATGTGCTAGAATAGATGAGAGACGGATAAACATGATAAATATCATACTTTACTAAAACAAAAACATTAACATTTATTATTTTACAATAGAAAAAATAAGAACGCCTTGTACTTTTCCAATGATTTAAATATAGATATTTAATATTTATTCATTTATCCCTCAAAAATCAGAAGACTATCGAACACATTGAAGGAAAAAACCCATCCCTCTCAGCATATAATGAACCCAAAACTGTCTTCCTCTCAAATTTAAAATGTTCTGGATATCCCATTACCTTGTTAGGATTTTAAGCTGGTTTAAGTATGTGCCTTTACCGCTCCCTAAACAACCTTCATCTTTTAAAGGATAGCCTCTCTCACTATTCAATTTATGTTCCCCTTTTCGCATACATCTACATCTGCATTGGCCCTGCATCTATCCCAACTTCAGTTCGAGATTCCTAAGTGCTATTACTTCCTAATCCATCTTAGAGGGATGACATATCATAAACACGAAATGATTAATGCATTCCGCAATTTTTAAAGGCTGCTTCGTCTTGAGTTTCCCTCCTAAAGGGCCTGAAAGAAGTCCAGGTGTGAGTTCTCATGCGGGAGGTCATGTGAAGACCTTTTCTTCACTTTGCATCTTCGCTTCTAGAGATGTCATGCAACTGCTATTACGGGTCAGAGAGATAGGATGGAGTAGGGGAGACTTGAGGTGCAAACCGTTGAAAACCACACACAGAAAGATGAGCTTTAGTATTGGAAATTCCATGAGCGGATTGATTTTGATCGCAAAACAATCGTTGTGTCTCGCAGGAAAATGAAATGAAGACGTTTTTTAATGAGAGAAATTAAAGTTAATGTTTCGAGGAAAGCATTTTTAAGTGTGCTGAAGTGTGTAAATGTTCAACTCGGAATTTTTACTATTTCTTACTTTATGCCATACTTTTGCGTTTCGAAATATAAGTGTACAAAAGATCGGAACTAATTTCTGTTGGACATTTATATCTTATATAAACTAATTTATAGGATTAAAATATCCTTTTATTACTTTTTTCTTTGTTTCGTGATTTTGTAGGATTTAGCTTGATGCTTCGGTTTCCATCTGCTTTTAGCAATTTATTTATGTTAAACTTTTTATTGAAGTATAAGTAAGTGTATTTTTACATGAATGATTCAAATACGTCTTACTATCGAGTTTTTTCTAGTTTGCATACCTACCTCAATAGTATTATTGTTTGGAAAAATGGTTTATGATCAGATTGGCATGATTTCAAGTAACCAACTTGTAATGTGATTATAGAAAAATTGTGATTCAAATTAATGTTGTATTTTAATTCATTCAAACCAATATTTAGAGTAAGAAAAATCTTTAAGGATTCATTATCTTAACGGACTTGATTGATGTTTAGCATGACCTAATAATTTTAATTTCTTCCTTTTCAAACCTTTTTTAACGGCACTAAGCGTTTAAATTTTTGGTTTCACCTACTCTCTCCAGGTTCGAACGTGACGCTTCCTCAGTGTATTCCTATCTCAATGAGAGAAGGGTTCTCATCCCTTCAAAAAATCGGCTGCAGCCGGAGTGATTTGTCACTAGCCTTAGCCATGCGTGATTCCCTCCCTTTTCGAAAGTTCTTAAACGAGTTGTTTCTCGAGCATCTGCGAAATCCCGCAGTGTTCTAATTTTGAGAGTGTGCGTTTACGTGGGGTATTTTCTAGCCACGTTTTTCCCAGTGGTACGCAGTTAAGGGTTGCTAGAGGCAGTTTTAAGTAATTGCTTAAGAAACTTTGGAGCACTTTTGTGGGTTCTTTGCCTCTTTTGTTCTTTTCGACTAAGTGTACTGCTGGGTGTGTTTTATTATTCATTGTAGGCACTTTAAATTATTGCGGGGATGATATAACAAAGCACACAAAAAAAGTTTAAAATATTGATCGTATGTTTATGAGAGGAATATTTTAATATCTTCCTAATTCTCCTAATGACACAACGATAGCAAAAACGTACTTGAAAGAAGCACTCTTAATTTTGATATTGCTGTAATATGAAATAATAAAAATACATGTAATGATAATTATACTTACCTGTTTTTTAATTTATAACAAAAGATATTTTTTTTAAATCAAATGAGTTTGAAATAGGTTAAATATTTTTATTACGGTTTTATCCGGTTTTATTTAAAAATCCGCATACTTAAAAAGTTTTAAATAAATATTTAAGTCTCATAAAATCTTTATGCAATATAATTCTCATTTGTAAAAAATGTTAGAGATAAAAATGTTTTATGATGTAATATGTACTTTGATATCCACACATAAAAAATTAATATCAAACAAACAAAAACCCCAATGAAAATAAGAACATCTTCATTTATGAAAATACAAATATTAGGGTATATTTTCAGAAGCAAAAACTTTTTCAATTGTAACCCGAGTCACGGCGAGTTAGAGAGATCAATTTTTCTTTTTTAATCTCCTAAAAAAATAAGAAATAAGAAGAAAATTTAACCAAATATCTTTCGTTTTGCAACATTCTTTAATTGGTCTAAAACTGAACTATCTGAACTATCTAGAACTGAACTATCTAATCCAATCTGAATACCTTTTCAAAAACATTTCTTTATTCTGAATGTGTAAACAGAATATCTTAATTGAATTTCTTTGCAATATGTATATGTTGTAAAAAGCATTAAACTAATTCAAATTTGTTCAATTCAGTGGGTATTTTTTCTTTCTTTTTTATTTACTTATTATATTTCTTAAAAAATATTTACAGTTTATGGCAAAACACCTTTTCAGACGTTGGTTGAAAAACAAATTACATTCATCCATCTCAATTACATAAAACTCGAAATTAAATCCTCAGATCAACACAAATGGTAAGTATCAGTTTCAGAATTCACCGCAGGCTGCATCTACTTACATAAAGATAAAATTCGATTAGGCCAAAATCGGTTTAAAGAAATCTCCTTTTTGATAATAATTATTTAATTTCTTCTCCACATATACTTCGCCTGAGGGACTCGATAGGGGAACTCGAATATAAGCCTATAATACTCCTATCTGATTCTCAGGATTTCTTTCGTTGATAAACAGTGATTGCTCCTTGAATAGGATGCTGTAATCCCCTCTTTATTCAATGGTCTTTTATACACATTAACCTTCTTTTGTTCTGCTCCGTGTAATCAGCACTTTCCTTTAGCCACTTTTGCTACACAGATTTCCTTCTTACTCTTTGGCCCCCTTCGGTGTTAATGAAGAAGCCGGCATCAAAAAACCCTTTCCTTAGGATTAAGCCTGACCTTAATTGGCCATGGCTCTCGCTCCTTTGTTTATGCTGCTTGATTCATAGTGTCAACATCTTCTAATTAGTCTCCGAGTGCACCGCTTGTCGTTACAATTATCCCGGAATTAACTGCGGGAGATTATTCTAGTTGCCCTCTAGATTATTCTTGTTGCTCGCTGCTTTTGATGCTAGCTGCTGGCAAAGAAACCCTTATCGCACGTGATCGCGAGAGACAGAAAAAGACCCGCCATAATCGCCGGGTGAAACTCCCTCCAAACGAGTTTTAAATTAAATTAATTTCATTACTCGAAGATGGGAGATTAAACAATGTGTGAGATTGCGCAAATACCCCCGTGCGTTTTTGCAGAATAAAGAATTGCTCTCCTTTTATTAATTAACATGTAAAAGCGATTCCCCCGCTATTTATAGCGGTGCTCTTGAGCGTTTTGGAAATTGCTTTATCTTCATTAAAAGTATCCGGGAATTTTCGACGATTATTTAAAAACGTGTGTCCTCCCCAGTTTGGAGATAATGGGCCGTATTTTTAGCTAGGGTAAAGAATGACCGATAAATGCGTAACATCTTTGCAGATAAAATCGTAGGTGGAAAGAATCCTTTAGATAAAATCCCCGTAAAAGTGCAAATTAGTGGTTCCGTGAAATGAAAGACGCAGTGATAATCGACCATACATTAATGTTTAATGCGTTAATCGACAGAAATACACACTTCGATTATGTCATTTAGGATTCTTCTCTTAATAAAACGTTTTGGTCTTGCTTCAAGGTATGTTCTCTGAGGTAAAAACTAATGGAAGCCTGAAGGAAAATTGATTATCTAAAGTTTGGTTCGTTCTCTTTATAAAGTGGCAATTTGATGGGGGTTTTCCCATTGAATTGAAGCGCATAAAATATTTTTTCAATTCAATCTAATTCACCAAATGATAAACAAAGTTGCTTTTTAATCTACTTATGTTTATAAAGTAATTTACGAAATAAAAATAAACATCGGAACATCGGAAATAAAGTAATTGAAATATTTTTAGATAAAACTTGATTTCTATCTAATTATGAAAAAAAAACATAAAATATTTCATTCAAAGTCATTCAAAATACCTAGCTTGAGTTAAAGCTAATTTCAAATAGTTACACTCACTGTTAGAAATCTTTTTACTTACTATCTAAAAATATTTTCTCAAAACACCCCTTTCACTCTAACTATTTTATTTTTCATCAAAAAAATTTAAAATTTTGAAAACATGCTTATTAACCAGTCAGAACAACAGGGTTCAAAGGAAAAAAATTAATTTTAATTTTTTCATTAAAATCTTTGATGAGTCCAAATGGCATCATTGGGAGTTAAGGGGTATAAAAGTGGTACTGAATCTAATGCCATATTTATCCTCAGAGAATTCATAAATGATAATATAGGTAAATATTGATATAAACTATTGTTATAAGACTATTTTTTAACATTTTTATCCATTTTTTTAAAAAATGATACAAAATTAGCGAAAATAATTTTTCGAAATAACGAGGTTTTCGAGATAACGAATTTCGAAGTATCGAGGATATACTGTAAATAGATATGCTCTATTTTTAAGATAAAAACAGTCATTTTCTATAACATAATTGGTCGATGGGGTAAAATATTTTTCGAAATAACGAAGTTTTCGTTATAACGAATTTCGAGATATCGAGAGTATAACGTAATTATCTTATTTTTTTTATTTCTATGGTTGCATTTAACTAATATATAAAGTAATTTATCAGAAATATAGCTTTACATTTGATTTATAGCATTTTTTAACATATTATCTACAGGAAAGTAAGGGATGCTGATTGACCTTTAACTCCCAATGATGCCATTTGGAATCATGACTTTTCAATAAATTCTAAAACCAAAATTTTTAGAGGAATATTATTTTAAAAGATCAATATACTCTCTACAATCATTAGTTTACAAAATAAAACAATATTATTTTACTTTAATTTATTTAAATTGCTTCAAAATTAAAATTGTTTTACAAAGATTTAGCAAAAAAAAATTTTTCCAAAAAGCTCTATTTTGATCATTTATTGTGAAATGAAAATTTAATGGTAAGAAAAAAAATAAAATATTTTTTAAAGGAGAGTTGGATGAAGATTCTAATAGTATTCATTTGGAGTCTTTGGTATTTCTAGGAAAGACGAAAAAAAATCCCAAATACCATGATTCCAATTGGCATCACTGGGAGTGAAAGGGTTAAGGGCATTAAAATAGGGCGTATTAAGCCAGAAAAGAAAAGTGTTGTTTTTTTTAATTTCACACAATGTCCTCAAAGTGCAAAGTGACTCTTAATGGCAGAAGTTGGTAGTAACATTAAAAAGATGACTGTTCCCATCCTTTAAAAATATATCACAGTTTGTTGCTCTAACCCGGCGTTTGTAAAGAATGGGGAAATAATTTTTTATTGATTCTTCTCTGTAAAAGTCATTATATAAGGAGTCATTTTTAGTTTTCCCAGGTATAAATAAAAAGTATTATGAAAATTAAATTTAAAGGATGATAATCGTGTACTTTTAAAAATTTTAAGCTTTATAAAATACACACTTAACCTTAATATCCTTACTACTAAATTGTTTAACATAAATATTACGCATCATTTCTTTTTACTATGGATTTAAAACAACGAGAAGTAAATTGATCAAAACACAGCGGACTTTTTGTTTTGTGTCTTAATGCATGATTTACTGGGTTTGTTTTTCTGTCGTTTCAACTTTCCCTTTTAAATCCGTCCCAGTGAAATCAAATATCCGGTTAGCTTCCAACTTTAATCACAACTCCTTTTTGCATTCATAAAGAAATGATTTCAAAAACTCATAATTAAACTATCCGAATTTTTTCCAGCACATCTCTTTGTATTAAAATGATTGAGTTGAGGAGAAGTAATTAGTTTTGCAAGCGCTTAGTGACCTTTTTTAATTAACAGATTTGAAACGATCGCAAAAACGAAGTAGGATGCGACTTCTGTTTATTGGAGTAATTAATTTTTTCCGCTTTAAAGTAATTAAGTACCCCACCTTTGGGACAAGGTAATTACTGCTGTCCCCAAACATCAGCACATTGTCTAACGTAAGTCATTTTAATAATATTCGACCAGAACTTTTTTCATTGATCATTTTTTCATATTTAAAACAAGACCAAGGAATACTGAAGTTCAAAATCAGAATACTTTTTGTATGACTTTTCTAATGACTGCATTTATGAAATGTTAAAAACCCGATTCCCCCTTTGAGAATAATTTACATTGCAGGTATATTGAGTTTTTCGACTATTCGTTTGTTTTATAAAAAATGTTTTGTAAAGAAAGAAAAAGAAGCAGTAGGTTTTTCGGTTTTCCATTAAAAACTGCTACTGTCACACATACCACATCTCTAAGCTTGTTTTAAAATAGTTTTCAATAATAGATTTTTTTAGTAAACACTCTTCGAGTTTTTAATTCTTTTATTTACTGTAAAATTATATTTTTATATTATATTACCTTAAAAACGTTGATTTTATTATAAACTTGTTGATAAGCAAGTGATATTAGTTTATGTCTATAAGGCTTAGCCTGTCAGTTCTCCGAAGCTTTAAACAGTTATTCTATCAAAATTTAATATTATAGTAGTTATCCTAATTTTTTTAGAACGATTTTCATTCGTAGTTCTGTTTATTTTCATAAAATTAACTTATCTTACAAGCGTTTTTATACTTATCCTACCTATAAAATGCAAAATTTGTAGGTTCATTTAAAAATTTACAAACAGTGTTATCTATCCCAAAGAGATGGCTCTAGTTATTCAAACTATTTTCAATTTTCAGCATATTAACCTACAAATATTAAGCATAAAACTTGATACATGTAAACTCAAGATTATCATCGTCATTACTGTATATTTGACCCAATTAAGACGCAAAAATATGAATATTTAATGTTAGCAATTACTCATACGGTGTGACGGTGTGACTAAATCCATTAAAAAATAAATTTCAACCGAAAAGTTAGGCGCTGAAACCCTATTGGGGTTGCGATAACTCTAATAATGAAGAAACTTTTTCCTCTTCAACCCTATCCAGCCTAAATTCCCATATAGATTAAAAGCATTCTTGGCCGGTACAGGATTGAATGTGTCAAGTAACATTAATTGGATTGCATAAATTATTTTAGCTCGCATACCCCATAATTGCTGTTTCGTGTTGTATTAAGCTTTTCGTTCCGTTTCTCATGCGTTGATTAAAGCTGCAATGAGTAGAAATTGCACTTTCCTCAACATTAGCTATTCAGGAATTACGCTAAAATGCTTGTGTATCAAATTTAATCCTGTATGGAAATGAAACTTTCGTTTGGTCTCTGTATAAATGGCAAGGAAAATTGTTTGCATGTTAAGAATCATATTTTCTTGTTCTACGTTTTTGTTTGTCCTCGGAAACCTGGAAAATATTTACCCAGTTTAAACATGTTATATTCAATGTTGAAAGGAAAGGTTTTTGTATCGATATTTTGTCAATTTGATTTCTTAACCATAATTTTGTGAAGAACTATTATATTAATAAATATGTCGAAATCAATCAATAAGTTTTTCATATTTTTATTCCATTTATATTTTTATTCATGTAACTTACCTCTACGCGATATCACGGCCCCAATACAAATTCAACATTTGATTTTTTTATATCCTACTTGCGGTGGTACAAATGAAGTAATAAAAACATTTAACCTCATAACGATACTCTTTATCTGTTTTTAGTGGCTAGTGGATTTATTAGAACTGTTTTATACAGTCTTGGAGAATTTACAATTTCCAAGAATTAAATTTGCATAGATTACTATTGGGTTCTTTACCCTATGCTTTTCTCAGAAAATACTTTTTTAGCTCATGAAACCCTTGTAAAAAATACACTAGTTAAAAAATTTCTTTGTGTTTTAAATATATGCTCTCCTTTTATTCTTTTTTCTAATGCTGTTCTTAAGACTTTAAAAGTGAAACAGCCAAAGAACTAGAAAAATTTTGGAACTAAAGCAAAAAAGGAAACTTTGTTGTTATCTAAGTACTGCAGAATCCAACTAAGAACTAAAAGAAACTAAAGAACTTGCTATTTCAAACTTTTAAAACTACAGAAGTAAATACTTAAAAAGAATAGGATGTTAAACAACAGAAGTAGATAATTAAAAAGCACAGAGGGTTTATGCACCCTTAATGTTCTAGTTCCAAAACTGCTTCCACATAACAATAACTTTCTAAGGATTGAATTTAAAGAAACTGAATTTCCCTCCAGGAGTCTTTGAATACCTAATTTCCTTCACTAATCCGTAGAGAATAATCCCCGAGCACTGTTTTAATAATAGAAACAGAGTTTCCTTAATGACTCCCAAGATCTATTTAAATATCATCTAATAACTCATTCAGAAACTTTTCAAGGGATAGACAGATTCAGGGATAGATTTTCTGGGGTGATAACTCCTCGAATGCTAAGGTCGTATCGTGAAGTTTCCTCGAAAGTTCATTAATATCCGAAAACAGCTATGACTTAATTAATCAAGGCGCTAATAGCTCCCGGGGGATTCATTGAATCTTGCCATCAACCCCCTCAAGTCCTGGCCGAGTTACGTTGTGCCCGCTGGACTCAGGGGGAAAGATGGGGGGAAAACCGTGTTCTCGCAGTGCGTTGTAAATCACTTGAGGGGCAAGATACATAAAGACATTAAAGAGTTTTTTTTTTCTCTCGAAGAAGTGGCGAAAAACAGCTTTGCTTGGGGTTTACGGCGTCAATTTACTCGGGCACTTTTTGTGTCGCGATTGACAAATATTCTTGGTAATTACTTTTAGGCTGAAATTAAAGAGGTTTTTTTTTGTTTGGATAGCCTTAGGTGTTGTTTGAGGTGAGGGATTCTATTACGACAAGAGACTTAATGCATTTGGGTGGAAATTCTTAACCTGGATTATATTTCGTCAATATTTTAAATCGGAATCTACGGGTTCTTCTAGATATTTTTAAATTGATAATGAAAGTTGGGAATATTATGTTTCATGAAAGAGGTTGAATGGGAATATGTAATTTAATTAATTATTTTTTTTCTTATTAATAATCAATGATACAATCATAAAAGTGCTATATTTATTTATAAAAAATGTAAAGCAGTTTTTAAATGCTAAAAGTGGCAGTGTGGTAAACTGTTACATTAATTACAACATTACAGAGTTACAACATTTGTTTTAACATGTACGTAAAAAAAATTCAATATGTATATTATACTTTCATTATAATTACTACCTGTAAGTGTAGGCATACTAGAGATAGTATTACATGATTTTCTTTAATTCAATCAAAGCTCTTATTATTATTCTTTCTAATATTTCAACGTATCCACTATCCATCTCTCCCATCGTGAAAAATATGTTTCACCTCCTTTAACCAAAAGTTCTTTAAATATCTTGGTTTGACCTGAGTGGAAAGTAGGATTTAGAGCCTCCTATATTCGATATTCGAAGCAATAAGAAAAGTTAATGTATACTTCAGCCGCAAGTCTATAAAGTAATACTGCTGGATTCTATGTTAGTCTTATGATTTATTTCCTTGATATACTGTTTCAGACCCACACTAAGCTAAAAATATTGAATTTTATTTGAAGTTAAATTTTTTTCTATGCTTAAATATATTTTTAACATGAGCTGGATTTCTTTATTTCGTTTAAATTGCTATCGTGCGTGTGGATGTGTGTTCCAAAACATTTTTTGGTATTAAAAACGAAATTTTTATAAGAAGTTTTTTTTGACTCTTTACTTTTTATTTAAATTCATTTCTTAATATCCTTTTTGTTATAGAAAATATAGTTTTTTAATTGACCATATTAAACCCATTAAATACACATACATTTTTTAAATAATATTTTGTAGATTATAAACCTAATTGTATTTAAAGCATTGGTCAATACTTTAATTCTGAAAAATATTTAGCATGTCCCTTTATCACCAATCAAATAGTCAACTAGCAGCGTTTATTTATTGGTGATATGCTTTTTTTTTTCAAAAACATTTTATTGTAACTTTAAAGAAAAATACAAAAATTATTGATTCTAACAAATCATAGCTTATTTTTTATATTCTTTAGCTTCTTTATTTATGTATGGATAATGGCTAATCTACGGTTGTTAGTTTCTACTCCATATCAGTTTGAGACTTAGGATCTTGGTGAAATGATTAATAATAGTTTAAATCCTCTAATAATCCTCATGATTAGAAATTACCTTCTTTTGTCTACACAATTCTACATTTTCAAAAATCATATTAGAGTTTGACAAAATACTTTGGTCTTAACTTTATACCCTTATATTCATGGAACTTGGCCGTATATCCATGGGAAAACTTGGAAACCAAAACCGTAAATAATCACTAACTGCTTTAATTAATAATAATTTTAGTGCAATTTAAATCAGTTTAATATTTGACCACATACATAGTATGCTTATAAAGTATAATGATTATAGGGGATGAACACTAATCTTTCCAATTGCCTTAACACCTTAGAAGGCGGGCTGTCAAAACGGAATACCTCTAATCTCCCAAATCAATGAAAACAATCAAAATTCACTCGTCTTAAAGTTCTACAAAATGAAGCTCTTGCCACTCTAAGTTACAAATGATGTGTGCTTACTTTATCACCGATTGGGGCTTCCAAATAGTGAACAAATGATTATATGCTCTTCATAGATCATCCTTATGCTGATGATCAAGGCAATTATGCAAAGCTAGCGAAGAATGAAATTTTGCTAATGATTTGAAGCTTGTCATTAGCTCTCTTAAGCTAATGGCAAAAACGCTTAGAGACGATTTATGGCTTGTGATCAATTAGTGGCTCCCTTATCTGACAGGTGGAGAAGTAGGTTGAAGAAATGCAATCCTAATTTGCTTAGATGCATATTTGGATTCGGGTCTACCATTTTGTTTTCTTTGAAGATTAGGTAAAAGTTTTTAATTCCTTATTCTTTACGAAGGTAGTTTCTTTATTCCAACTAGACCCAAACGGTATTTATAGGTAAAGTAGTAGTTTGGTGTAGAGGTGTGCAAAATGTGAATATTTTTCAAAAGAGTGTAATTTGCATTTAAAAACATTTTCAAATATGACTCTCCTTTCTACAACATTAACAAAATTAAATAACCTGATAATTAATTATTAACTTTAATGTATTTTTATTAATTAAGCAAACAAACGTTAAGAGTAAAATAATAAACACAAATTTTGAAGCTTTTCTCAGGCTAATTGAAACTTTTTAATAAATATATCCTTTAAATAAGTAATGTTTTCAAATAACGCTGTCATATATTTTTTAATAATCGATTAAATAAACAAAACTTACCATTAATTTACTTTGAAAGGAAAGTTTGATTGAACAAAGCGCTTGGTAAAATAGTTAAAGAAATTGCAAGCTTTCGTGTCTCCACTAAAAATTATAGTAGCCATTTTAAATAATTACATCGTTTCTTAACATTCATCTCAAAACTAAATCTTCTAAATATCCCCCTTCAAATATTTGGCACGCTATCAACACCGGTGAAAGCTCAGTGTGAATAAATACTTTTGTCATCTGACGGTAAACTTGATTATGTCTTACCCTCCTAACACAGCCGATGCTTACGATGCTAATTAATTAGCGCTTAATAAGTGATTGATTAACACTCCATCCCGAGTGGAAGAGCCTGACAAGTCTCTAAAAACTTCCATGCATCATTGATGGAATTATTTTCCCTAACTTCCTCTGTCCCAACGGAAACTGCCGACCTGGCTGTTTTTTTTACGAAATTGCTTTACTTAAAAAAAAGATGCATCCTTATAAAATGAATTTCGTGAAAGTAGCACGGCTCTTGAACGATAGTATCTTTGGTCTTGTTTTGCTGGCCAGTTTATTTTTCCTTGCATTTTCTCCTCTATTTTTCCTTCATCCTTTTCTCCTCTAGTTATTTTTCCTTACATGGTGATCGACTCTTTGCTCCAGTGCGGCAGTTTCTTTTGAGAAGGCGAGCGAGCCGTTAAAAAAGCCTTTCTTTTTTTTCAGCAGGAATTATCCTTCTTTTTTGCGGTCACGTAGGGCCGGTAGGCACGTTTCTTATTTCTCATGCACTTCTCTTATCAATTATCAATAGCGGTTGATATTGCGATTATGCCCGGATCTACCGCAAGAAAAGGCTGGTGTTAGAATTTACTTTGCTCTTTTTTGGAGCTTAGCTTGAAAACGTTATCTAATTTTGTGTTGTTTGTTAAAGGCTTTAAGAGACTTCAAGAACCCTCGAACCTACATCCTAAAAGGATTTATATCTGATTAGAACGTGTTGTTTTCAATGTGTAAATGTTTTCACCTTCGAGATAATAAATATATCATGCATTATCCTTATAAAATGAAAGGGTTTGTATATAGTCATACAACCAGAAGAAAAACTTTGAAAAAAAAACTCGGAAAAGAAATACAAAACCTAACCACTCAGATTTTGCACAAAACGTTTGTTCATCGCTTATAAATTACCATCGTCACCCCTGAAATTTAGTGGAAAAATCCGTTCTCATAACAATCGCAACAATATTGTAAGACGTCAAAAGTTTTTCTCCTGGCAGTATTACTATAAGTATACTATATGAAACAGCCTATTCTTTAAGCGTATATTTTCTAATTTTTATTAGTTTTATGTAATTGTTTTAATTTTCCCCTATCATACGAAAAGGAATACAAGAAAAATTATTTTTTGATGCCTTCTTACTGTTTTCTTCGGTAACATAATCGTTAGACTGCGCTATTGGTTTAATTACATTTTATTTAAGTCAACAAAAATAAACTACACCAAAATTAAGACTCTTTTTGTAGAGGTTACTCTGTATTTACCGAGGTCACATTTAGTATTTGGATATTTTTATAACGAGGAAAACTACACTCTTAAAACGGCGTTTTCAAAATTGAGTAAAAAATACTCAAATCTGAGTATTTCACAAACTCAAACTGATACCGAATCAAATTTACTCAAATTTTGAGCATATTATGTATAAACTCATTTCTGGAAATATGCAGGTACTGAAAAATGATACATCACGTCCTCATTTTTGGGCAAGTGCATGTTTCAGGAATGTAAAGCATTGGCCAGTATCCGTCTGACAATATCGGCCTTTGTCAGAATTACCCCCATCGATAGTATAGAATTTGATCAAAACGTACCATCATGTAACGTAATACGGAAATGACGAATCTACTAGTAATTTGAGTGTGATGCCGCAACTGGGTGAGACGGGCTATCACGTTTTAAAAAAAAAATTAAAGATTAAGGAATTAACGTTCATAAATTGCAAAGTTCATAATAAAACAAATATACAAATAATTTAAGTGGTGATTATTGAATTGTTTGAAATTGTTTCTGGTATTTCAAAATTGAAAGAATCGTGTCTTCATATTTGAAACAAAAAGTTTAATATCAAATTGAAGCTATCTATGTATTCAAATTTGAGATCGTCATTTCTCTCAATGTAGCAATAACATTTTACTAAAATTCGAAATTATCTTAAATAATCATAGTTAAAAGTTTTGTGCAGTATATTGTTAATTTTATTCACGTTATTATGATGTTATACCTATGTTTAAGTAATAAGAATTTAACTTGAAACTAGATAAAACGCAATGTTATCAAACGACCACCGATTTTTACAAACAGATAACAAAAGAAAGGTTAAAAGGTTATTGTGTTGCTAATTTTTAAATAGTATTTAAAGGAATGTTTAAAATGAACTGAGCAACTAACACACGGTATTCTTATCTTATTCTTTGTTTCCCCTTTCAAAAAGTTGTTTTATGTGAAAGACTTAGGAAGTAAAAGGAATAAATTAAAAGCTTTTTCTTTTAGAATCAAAAAACTAAAAGAGACTAAAGAGGGACTAAAAAATGACTAAATAGAGTGCTAGTTGGAGCTTGATGCTTAAACGATCAATCACTACAGAACGAATTGATCGCCATTTTTTTTCAACAAAAAATCGGGAAATAAAAGGGCATTTTCGAATGCAGGTACTTTTCTCTTTCGCGACAAAATAATAATAAGATAAAAGGGTAAAAAAGAGAGAAAAAATTTTCGTTTTGCAAAAGAGGGAAAGCGGGAAAAAATCCTCGAATATATGCGAAGGTTGCGTTTAGAAGAGCCCAAACATACAGAGCGCAGCTGTCTACTCTCCATTGCATATTCATACAAGGGCCGGCTCAAAGAACTCATTCATAAAAAAAAGGAAATAAAAATTGCCGAAAGAAGCCAAATGAAATCGAAACTTTAAAAATGGATTCGTATTGACATTTAAATTGGGGGATCCAGGATTTTTCCTCGGTATTGTCAAAGAATTTTTAATTACTTTCAACTTTAAGGTAGAGTTTTTCTATTGCTTAATTTATAGTTGGGTCATTTCCAAGAAAGGGATTTCAATAGTATTTTAATTTATGAGTCATTTTAATGATAATGTGAAAAGATGTTTTGCAAGTGGGAGAAGGAAAAATAAAATTTATAAACTTTAAAAACGATTAAATCCTTTTTGAATAACATCTGTTTGTGTTATTTTTGAATATTTGGTAACCACCAAGATTAAATATTTCGTTTAATGCAGTTTTTCTCTTTTCAAATAACTGAATAGAATAGCGCGATTATTTGCTTTGGTGTATCCGGGAAAATTAAAGGTGTTTTATATTTTTTATGGATTCATGGGCTTGCTGATTAGAAATTTATCACATTCTTGTTTAATATGAATAATCAGAGCGTATTTTAGTTGAAGTCTTTTGAATTCTAAAGCCAGTTAAATTAATTCATGTTGAACTTTCATACAGAAAGGCAGTTTTCTTTTATATAAATCCACTAAAAGTGTTAAGTGGGTAGTGAATTTTCTTTCGACGATGCTTGTTATTTTCCATTGAATTATTATGATTCAAGATCTTCAGATATATTCATTTTTTAATTAATTTTCTTACTTAAGAGGGCAATTAAAATAATAATTCAAACTTTAACTCTTTGTTTCTTTAAATTTCTACTTCTTTAATAAAGTATATTTAAAATGAAAAGATAGCGAAGTAATTATTAAAAATTCTCAAAAAACTAAATTATTTACCGAATTATAATTTAATCACCAGTAAAAAAATTATGAATCACCTTTTACGTTAAATATTTAGAATGGTTAACAATATTTTGAATTTCTCTTAAATTTTAACGTGGCACTTAATTTTAAGTTTAAAAAATACTTCCGAGTAACTATTTAATTAGCAACTTATTTTCCCTTTAATTTTCACATTGAAAATAGCGAGAAGGGTAATAAAAAGAGAAAATATTTTATAACAGGTATTTAAATGTTTATTATTTAATCATTTCGTATCTCTTTGTATGTTTCAACAACTACTAGTTTTATTTCTCTTTCGTTTTTGATAGTAATGATTAATAGAGTGGGAAAAGAGTAGTTCACAAGCAGTTAAATGAGGCTCAGATTTAAAAATTTTACATAACCACGGGTTAAATAACTACTCTAATAAAAAGGTCAATTGAGTTTATAAATTCAATTGCTTGTTCCCTTTTACTTGACTTATAGAAATGGTTTTTTTTTTTACTCTTTCTATACTTTTTGTGCTTTTTATAATGAATATACATAAAGTTTTTATGTTACTAAAATGTTTATACTATGGAAGTTTTTTTAATAATTTAAAATTAAAAATTGCTTTGAAATTTGCTAAAACATAATGGAAACTTCTAGAGTAATTTTCCTTTCTGCACTTTGTATTGTTTTCTTTTATTTACCTTTTTTTCCATTCAATATACCTCACTTATATCATTTAAAAGGTAAAATCTCCTCCCATCTTTTTTGTATAAATTACAAGATTTATGTTACTTTCAGAAGTTTGACTTAAGTTTGAGAGAAAATTTTAAAGTATTTTCAAAATTATAACGCTAAGATTTCATTTCTTTCAAATTTCATTTTTATGTTTCAAATCTCAGCCTTATTATTTTGTCATGCTTATACCTATAGGTGTAAGGAGGGATTTTATAATTTCCCTCTTGGAAATTAATTCTTTTTAAATGTTAATCAACTGAAAGGTTAAAAACAACGTTTTTTATTTTTCACATAAATAAAGATTAAATAAAACCAGACTTAAGTTTCGGGGATACGTGGATCCCCTCGTCGGTGAAATAATTATTATGAATAATTATTTCAAAATGAAATAATTATTTCATAACGCGTTGAAATAATTCGTTGGTGAAATAATTATTTCACCGACGAAGGGATCCACGTATCCCCAAACTTAAGTCGGATTTTTAATCTTTATTTATGTGCAAAATAAAAAAGGTTGTTTTTAACGTTTCATTGTACCTTTTTGCACAGCATTACTTCAATGTTAATCAACTGGTTTTAGACAAAAAGTTACATACTTGGATAATTTCTTTGAATTACTAAAAAAATCCATCCATTTAATCCAAGAAGTGCCGCTTACAAATCGACTCCCTCAATAAACAAGTTTCTCCACCAAACGTCGAACGAGTTGCCAATTTCGCTATTAATCCGGAAGAAATCTTTTTAATTCATCGAAACAGGCCCCAAATGAAATTCCTTTGATCCGCCCCATTGCGATTGTTTCATTTTGCAGAAAATGATTTGACACTCCACTCTCAAAAGAGCATCTTCGGCCGCAACTCTCATCTCGTTACTTCCGATTGGCCATTTCCGAAGCGGAAAGAACAATGCCATGATAATCATTGACCACTCGCTTTTAATCATAGCTCCTTAAGATTGTCATCGTGGTCCATTGGATATAATCGAGCTTCCATCCGGCACTTTCCGGAGAAACGGCTTTTATTTCTTTCCAGTTTTGGGAGCGATCGGCTAATCTGGATGCTTCCGGAAATTCGGGATATTTCCAGAAGGACTGCTTTAACAAGCAGCCTGTCCCTAAAGCCTCTCCCGAGCAAATATAAAACTGATTAGGAAGAGACGGATAGGAAACAGGAAATACAGATACCACTGGACCCTTGCGACTTTCAATGTTTAATGTATGGGGAATAAAAGTTTCATATGGGGAGCCTCTACTGTGGGTCTTCAAATATGTAAAGCTTTTGAAACTTAAAGAAAGTGTGGCGTTATTAGGTTACTCCCACACGGATTGCGAGTTATAGCTTCTATATTTTACGTTGCTGAATTATTTTTGAAACAAAATGCTTGTTCATTATTTAGGTATCACTGGAGGGTGCTTTCTAGGAACAGACCTTCTAATGGGAATTTCTTAGAAGGGAAGTTTTTATCCGTTTTACGTTGAATTCGTTTCCCCAAGAGTCATGGTTTAAAGTGATCTAAGTTCCTGAAATTTTATGAATAAGGATTAGGGAAATTTTAATGAGTTAGGCAAAGGAAAGACAATTATCTCTCTCTTTATATATTTTAATCTAATATAATATTTCCTTTTTTTATGCCATTTTCCTTATTTTTCATACCTAAACCATACCTTTAGATAATTTTAATACCTTATACTATTACTTGCCCATTACTAGTTAATATGAATCTTTAACTTTTATAGCTTGCTTCTTGGTTTTTCTTTTAATTTTTGTGCATAAATATCTTGTTTATTTAAAAAAAATGGAACAAGTCAAAATTGCGTTTACTACCTATATTTACTAATATTGGCCTAAAATGTAAGAAGTGATCTATTTCTGAAAAAAAAAATTAAATGCACTTTTAATTTTATGTAATTTAATGACAAATGAATCGGGAAAAATTGTAATAACTCGCAACATTTAAAACTGGACTCGTGCCACTTTCAAAATTATCGGTGCAAATACCAATTACATGAAAAACTTATACTTTTCTAGAATGCCAATCACGTGAAATAAAATGAGATATAAAATTATTTGCATAGCAAAGATGTTAATCACCTTATTTCCGAAAACTTCACTCAGTCAAAACAGCATTATGTTAACCCCCTTTTGAATCTAACACACCTCCCATGTATTTCTTACAACTACCATTTCATACTTTCATGTAATCTAAACGTCTTTTTCTCTGGGTAAAAGGAGCCATAAGCTATTTAAGAGCATCGAAAACAATCCATTTTAACGACAGCATTGAATCGAGGGGGCGTGGGAATTTTAACATGATTGAAAATTTATCACTGTCTAAAACTCGCTTCCCCCAGCAGGACATAGGCAACACATTATTTATGGGCATCGTATCCTCAAGCCGATTCCTTTATTTTAATAAACGCGAGCATCCATTTTAAAAATCTTTGTCATTCTAAGGATGAAATTTTTGGCGCAACTATCAGCAGCAAGGTCCTCTAGTTTTTTCAATGTCCTGTTTGGAAGGCCATTAATATTCATTATGATAAAGCGTTAAATTTTATGGAGTGTTCGTATTTCATTTATGACACGTAGTTGATGTTTTTATTTTTCAGAGGACCCAAACGATCCAGAATATTGTAAGTGTTTCGATGCGCAATAACACCCTATCTAATTATCTCTTTTATATAGTTGATGATAGGAATAATTCATTTGATGTTTTTTTTTAATTCTGAATATTACACTAGATATTCCTTACACATAAATTAATTTATTTTCTGCTTATTTTAAGAAGGTTCATTCTTATGTTTTGATCTTTACGCATTCTGTAATAAGTATTTACCTACAACTCTTTAAGAATCTAATTTCATTTTTGCAACTACAAAACAGTTACATCTAAATAAAGAATAACAGTTTTTCATATACGGTTTATGAAATGTTTGTTTCAAGCTTTGTACGTAGTAAATAAAATTAATAATCCTTTACATTTATTACTTCAAATGTTGGGAGATCTATTTCATGTTTTCTTTAAATTATCTAATAACTCGATGTAAGGCACTCTTATAAAAAATTCGTTTTAGCTATGTTCTCGCACTTCAAAAGGAATCATCACAAACCTCAAAAATAGCATCAAAACGTATTTTTCCTTCCTTATCTACTCTCATTAAACTTTCAAACTTAGTAATATGATTAGAATATTTTCAAAACATGCTCTGAATGAACAAAAAATCGCAGCAAAGGCGCTATTTTAATCAATTAAGCTTCGTGTTAATCCCCATTTTCAAAAGATTTACTGAAATAATATCTTTTGGGCTTAAAAGCCTATAACTAAGGATAATTCTGTTGTTTTAATTTATCAAGAAAAGGATCCCAGTTGGCTCATCTCCCTACACCGAGTTAATATAAATAGCAGTCACGCTGTAACCCAGGAATCCATTAATTATTCCCCGGTTATTATCCAAAACCATTAATCATTTCCATGTCCAGTGGCACTCATTACGTTTGTTCTAAGTTTCAGCGTCAAAGATCTTGTCTGGACGGCAACGTTAAATTAGTACGTGTCGATTGATTTACGCTGTTTTGCTGTATTTTTATAGAAAGAAAAGAAAAATATCGATATTTGGAGGTATTTGCACTTTGGTATTAAGGATTTGTATGTATCGAGAAAATATGTTAAATTGTGAGAAGATATAAATACTTTTAGATTAAAGTTTAATAAACTTAAAGTCATTCAAGAAGTGGTGTGAATAAGAGAATTTGACTCATTCATGTCTGTCAACCAAGGTCGTTGAACCTTCGTTAAATGTTCTTGCAATTACTTCATCCTTAAAAAAGAACCATTTAATTCCAAAGAGTAACTCAACTCAACAATGTGTTGAGACTAGGTGTCAACAGATAGGGAGTTTCATTGACAGCATAATCTTATTCTGCCATCCGTGTGGTCGTTAGGGGATTTGGAATAATACCATCGTTTCTATCGGGAAATTTGGTAACTTGGAGCGAGACAGAGATACACTAAATTTATACGCACAGCATTATATTTTTTATTGCAGGGTTACTTTGCTAAAACGGTATTAGCTGGAGAGGCATATTTTAATTAAATTGCTGCTAATATAGCCGTAATTTTTGGGACATTTTGGTATGTATTAAAGACACCGATTATCCGTTAGAAAAGCATGTCTGAACCTAATTTTATTTTCATACCACTTAACCCAAATCTTTTCCAAATCTGAGAATATATTTTTGAAAAGTTTCCATTAGTACATTCAGATATGCTATTTGTTTCTAATTATTTGAGAGATGTTATAGTATCTCAATTTTAAATGGGGAAAATTGAGAAATGTTCCTTACACGTACACATCATAATGTTTTTTAGACTGATTTATTGCTTTCACTCTGAATGTATCCATGTTTTACATATTTAGAAACATTCGATTATAATTTCATATTCTTAAGTATTCAGATTTTTCAACTTGTAGTTACACCACTTTACCTTTAATCTATAGGAATTGAAAGCAGTATAATTGTTGGTTGGGTACCAACTTACATTCTTGGAACACTTCAGATTCCTAAACTGTTCATTTTGATTTTTTTTCTTACTTGCGCGTATAATAAATTATTTGGACTTTGAAAAGCCGGTCATAACTTACTAACATAAGTCTTTCCCCCTCTCCAAAAAAAAAACAACTTTTCCCTCCCGAAGACGAACAACCCATTGTACGCAAAGCAGAAAAAACGCACGCAGCTCCATTCTTCGCGTATTGGCTTCACAAATGAAGACGCGCCATCCTTCAATCGGCGTCGTTTTGCGAAGGTGTCGGCTCCATCTCACATGACATTAGCCGTCTAAATTATAGCGAGTCTATCGCGTTTCGGGCGAGGGCGGGGGAGACTGGCACAGCGCCATGTGAGACGGAGACGCAAATAGCTCCTTTAGCACCTTGCCGCTGCGTGCGTTTGCGTATGAGCCTCACGTACGCTACCGTCCATTTGCATGGCGGCGGGCGTTTTTAGCGCATTCCGACAGACCCGTGATCAATCTATGGGAATTAGCCCCTTTCGCCTATGCTTACTTTTCTGGGTGTTAATATTGGATGAACCCATTACGGGATCCGAAGACTCACCTATTGTTAATTCAATAATGGGGCAATGAGCTGTCCGATGAAAGATAGGTGATGGATTGTTGGAGAGAGGTTACAATAGCCTCTCTTTGCTATCATCTCTGATGGGGTGAAATTACGCGTTGTAGGTTAAAAAGTACAATTTTATAGCAAAGTAAATTCTCGTTAATGTCCGTAAGGCAGGTTTTTGAGTGATTGGATGATATAAAATGGGGTAGTTGATGACGCCTAAATAAAGAATTCTCCCTTAAGAGTCATTACACCGATACTCAATTTTATGTAACTGCGGACTTTTACATGTTAACTCACATTGTAACATTAATACTTGTTTATATGTTTTAATTTGAAGATATGCATGCAGATTACATGCATGCAACCTATGCATTTGGGTTCGGGGATTGGTACTTCTTCTGTTGCACAAATCATTCCCAAAAATTTCCCGACATTATGTTGCATCTGTTGTTAAATTTAAGAGCAACATCCGGTCAATATTGTTCGCTAGCCTAGAATTTCCGAAACTTTTTAACAGCATTTTTTGAAAACATAAATCAGTAATTAATGTGATGATATAACTGGACGTTTAACTTATGTGAAAACATCTCAGTGTATTTTTTTATTACTTTCTCTTTAAGAATATGGTACAAAATGTATAGGCATTTTGTCTACTATCTGCAGTTCCAATTTCGAAGGTATCCTTGTTAAACACGTATTACAAATTTATTTTAAACCTTAATTGCATTCAACCAATAAACCAAAATATATAGCCACATCTATTAATTTAATCTTTTGAAATGAATTTGATGTGCTATATAAAGGTAATATTTGTAATTAATATATTAATTTGTAATTAATTTATAATTAAAGAGTAGCAATAATATGCACACTTGATAGAAACAACAAAAGCGTCATATCAAAAAATGGGTTCATTTATATCACTATGTTTCTAACAAAATTTTACTGGGAAAAAGCGAAGATAATTTCCATTTCATAAATTCTCCCTTGCTGTGTAGGAAGGATATTATAAGAAATAGGCGTACTTATATTTTAAATAAAAAAAAATCCTCTGAATCTCAAATCTGTATCACTACTGTACCGCCCCTATGTCCTTCAAAGTAATAAAAAGCTTGTAGGTACTCGGTCTCGGTGTCTATAACAAGGTAATGATACCATACTCGTAACCATAATTTACTGTTTCTTACTAATGCAAATAGGTACTAAAGCATCAAATTTCAACTAAAATGTATTATATAAACATTTGATTTTCCCAATTTTCTCATTTGTTTTCCCTTAAGCACAAAATCCCTTCCCAAAGGATGCTTTATGCTTCAATACTTAGAAATAATAATTTCGTTTCTGTCTTGCTGCTAGCTGGGGGAGGTAATGTTCACCATGGGATTTAAGGTAGCATTTTTTCCAGAGCCGTAAACCTGGAATGGAGACAGCGACAAGTCATAAAATTTTACGAGATAGCGCACTAACCACAAACTGTTTTATCCCTTTTATTATGAATCAAGCAGAAAACGTGGCTACTTTCCATAATTTGAATCGTGAATCTCCCTCTCTACATGTTAATAAACAAACATTTTTCTTCGTTTTTAAGTCGTAATTTTAAGTTAATTAATTGGATTAAATTGTACTAATCTTTTGAGTATAATTCCTAATACCAAAGTTCAAGTTAGTTAACTTTTTTTAAATTCAAATAATTAAAAATTGCATAGCTTTTTTACATTTTTTCTCAACTAACTGTTTCTAAAATAATTGATTTTAGATTTTAGTTTATTAACATAAAATTACCTGTAGAGGTTAGCCTGTAGATAAATTTTCTTTTGATAAGTGTAAGTTATTTTCATTTACTCTTTGTTAGGATAGGTTTGATTTAGGTTTCTAAATTTCGCGTTGTAATTTCTTTAAATACATAGTAGTACAGAACTAAAACTTACGTAAATTTTCAAGTTTTTAGGTTAATTTGTATTTTCCGTGCATGTTATTCATAATACCCGGCATATATAAATTATTTTAAAATTGTAAATTTTATTTCAAAAGCGCATAATATGTCTCGCAATTTCGAAATAAAATTCAAATATTTTGTTAGTTTTAAATCATGAAAGAAAAATCTAATACTTTTCTAATGTATTGAGAAACGCATTCAAATACTATAAAAATGATACCCAGACTGTTTAAATTCAAACAAAAATAATCTCTTACATCACACACGCATTACAGAATATTTCAAGACTTCAAATGCAAAATAACTGGCGGCCTTTTTTGCATCTTAGAAGTGAATTATAATCTCCATTTGAAGGTGAAGTGAGGAGGTTTTTCATGCGAATCCACTGTAAACGAGGAAAAAGCAAACTCTGTAGAGATAGATCTTTTGAAGTTCATTGAAAAGCAGGCCTCAGAGATGGAATTTGAACCTTTTTGAAAGCGGAGCTTAAAAAAGAAAGGTCCCGGTAGAGCAGCCGCAGAAAATAATGAGTCTTGACGCAAATGAAGGTAACTTCCGAAAATCCAATTATTCTTCTATGAAAAAACCCAAAAGGAACTCCATGGTTGCAAATAACGTCAAAATCTTTTATGAGGCGATTGTGGATAAATTGTTGGATAGAAGATTATCAACATAGTTTAAGCAAGGTTAATGGTAACACATGGGCTTTGTTCTAGCTTATTTTTTCTTTAAAAAAATCGATAAAATTTAATGGTTCTTCCTTTTCCTTGCACCTTTGAAAGGACTTTTCTGGTTTTTAATCGATTAATCGCTTTCAAATCCCATCGGACTTTAACTTTCGAAGTCAGCGAGAACAATAAGTTTCATTTCCTTCTCCCTAGCGCCATGTTCTTTTGTTTTTCTTCGTTCGCTTTTTCATCTCGAGTTTCTAAAAGTTAAAAAACGAATGAAACTTATCAAAAAGATTTTTTATGCATTCATTTAGCGTGCTTTTTAAGAAAGGCCTTTAGACTCAATGAAGAAGTGAGAAGTATATTACGCTTTTGTGTTCAAGAGAAATTTTCAAATTAAGTTTGAATGGGATCTCAATACCCTACTCTCTTGTATTTTTTTATCTGAAATTTTTCACGTTTTTATAAGTTTACAATCCCCACAATTTAAAAAGAAATCCCGGTTGTAAAAAAGTGCTTTAAAAATGGAAATCATTATCAGTTCACGATTTTAGAGTGTAATTTTTCCACAAAACAATAGTTTTTTTACTGTCTAAAGCAATGTTTTTCAAACATTGTGTCTTGAAAAATAGTCAGGTACACCCAAGAGAAATGTTTGAAATTTATTTTAATTAAAAAGCCATATTATTTTAAGCAGGTTTCTCCGAAAGAATTCAATTTTTTTGCATTAATGATAATTTCTTTTTATTCTAACTGGAGGTTATGTTCTAAATTATTTCTTAAACATTTTTAGCTCGACAGTATACTATACATTCTTCAATATTATTTTAGAATGCACCCTAAATTAAAATCTTTATTTTTAATTGTTAAAAGGCTGACACAGTTCTGAAAGTTTTATTTCTTTACTCAAAATACATCCAAACTCTTAATCATTTGAACACTTCTTTAATATTATTGTTTGATTTTTATTTTACACAATATTTAACTTGACGTATTTTTTTAATTGTAAGACAGTGTTAAATCACTAGTTTTATGCGAAAATGCGGTCGTAACCCTTTTACAATGATATAAAAACACTAAGTGAATTCTGAGGTTTTAATCTCCCTCATCGCTTTCTTTTGATTCAGAAAAGTTAAGAGAACTTGTGCCAAAGAACAGTTGAAAGTATGTCTGAACCACGTCATCACCAGTCTTAAATATTGGTCAAAGACTCCACACTGCAGATCTGCATCTGTTCCGCTCTATATCCCTTTTACAAAATCTATTTAAATCATAAAGATGTAAGGAATGATAGACGTTAAGAAAATGGAATCAACGTCACCAGACAAAAATATACTTAAATTTCCCCAAAGCCAGACTGCAATTTAGTTGGTCTTAATCCGTGCTTTTAATCCTTAAAAAATCTCTATGAAGGAAATTTTTCTGAGCTAGGCTTGGATAAACAGAGGAATCTACGTCGATAATGTTTACTTTTGTACTTAATTTTATTATCAGCTTTAGAAAAATTAATTCGTTGAATTGAATAGTTCATATACGTTAGTCTTTTTAAAATTAAAGAGAATGAATGGAAAGAGAAGGAAAGGAATGGGAAGGAGGTTTAGAATGGAATGGAAGTAAACTGTACAGATTGTTTCTTACAGATGCGTAAATGGAAATCGTAGTTAACATATTAATTTGGTATTAAATAAGAATAGGTGAGTTTTAAGAGGATACAATTAATTTACCAGTTATATAATTACAAGGTATGTTTTAGTCAATGCTTTATGTGTACCCTAGTGGTAAACGAACCAACTAAAAGGGCCAGTTTAGCCTTAAAAAGACCCTATCCACGTTTAGGAAATAAATTTATAATTGAGTAGGTTAAAGTCAAGTGGTTTATGTGACAATGCGGGATGATTGGTGACTTTAAAAACTTACCAAGCTTTTTTTACCATATGTGGTTTCACCTTCCCTTGGTTTTTAAATGTATTTAATAATTTAGAGTACGTATTATCAAAACCCAATCTTATTAATTTTTCAGTATTTACAATTTTATCCCTTACACATAGTAAACGTACCACAAATCATCACTTCTACCTCTATGATTACCCACTCAATTTGAAGATTATCATACTTTGACGTTTAATTTGGAAAAAAAAAACATTTCTCCTAATTCAAAACTTAAACATTATACTTTTACGACCATTCAGCCATTCGAAATTAAATGCACATCTCATTTTTCAAACTAGTTAACATATTCTTATCCCTACATTTAAGTGAAAATATTTTAAAATTTTTACTATCAACAACAGTTTGGGTTACACCATCCAGTCTAAACTTTATAATCTGGAAAATACTGCCCACTGGAAAATACTGTCCCACTTTAAGACCCCCTCATCCCAACTACAGTTCCTCCAACATCTACCTGAAAAGCCCATTTCCATGCCCTTATCCCACTCGCTCAAAGCAACTCCTCCCTCAAAACGTTTTTAAGACCACCGCAACCACTCATTGCCCGAATTTGTAAATGACGCCAGATTTGGCAGGCCGTTGCGGGATAATTTCCCTTTGTGTAAATGCACCCGGATCGGAAGCAGCCTCCTTATCACTGCTATTAGCCGGCGATTCTAACGGCGCCATTAGTGCTCCGTATCCATAATTCAGGCGACAAAAGCAGCAAGAACGGCCTCCCGTACTCATTTTATTTCAAAAGACAATCCGGGATAAAAGAGATAGGCATCGATGTGTCTTTAAATCCCTCTAAAGCTGTTACCGATCACTAGGCGAAGAATTCCTAGTTCTTCGCTAGGTGATTCACTTGGTCGGTGTCACTAGGTGATCGATGATGATGAGACAATGCGAGACACTTTACAACGCCATCTCTTCCCTTTTTCCTTTTGGCCAGAGAAATGAGCCTGCTCCTCTCTGTTTACGGAACACCGCGGATCATTAAGAATTTTCGCCGCTTTTTGTTGTTTTCTTATCTCCGCCCATATTGAAAACACGTGGCGGGTGTTGTTTTTGGTGGGCGTTATATTATGGGATGAATTACGGCTTGACCCAGGAAAAAACTATATCGGGCTTTCTGGGAAATTTAATCAAAAAGCTATTTCGCCCCCCCCCCCCTTACGTCCTCGGAAATGACAAAGTCGTTAAAACGCAGTTACACGCTTCGGATTTTTAAAAAATCGTTTGGTGTTGTTTTATTGGGCAGGTGGGGGTGATATATATCTCACAGAAAAAGCACTGTTAGGAATCTTTGGAGGGTTGTAGTGTTTATATCTACCGCACTTAACATTTAAATTTTGATTCTGTGTATTACATTAATATTTAAATTCAGAATATATCTTCAGTTAGTCTAATGTCTTATTATTCTTAGAGAAAACTAAATAATTATGATCCATGAAAATGGTGTAGTATGAAAAAATTGCACTGGAAACCTCCGAACTGGCCAAATATAATAAGGCCAGTAAGTATTAAACTACTTAAGTATAATTTTTTATTTATCCATTTTATCGTAAGGTAAATATACGTATTTTTTATGAATATTGTATTTCATTTTTACATTTATCTCCTTCTTAAGGAGCTAGGAGCTAATTTAAGTGACGACTCTCAAACTTGAATAGGTACAGGTACCAATACTACTTATAAAAGAGTAATCAACCTTAGTTGCTATTAATATGAGTATTATTGGAAAAGCCAATTTTAATATTGCAGAACTGTTAAATATAACTATTCACTAACATTTCTGATCAGCTTTTCATAATATTTTTCATTAACTTTAATGTACTATTTTCATTAATTCATCATAGGGTAAAAATATACAGTCTCGCCAGATTTATTTGAATCTTACATACAAAATCCCTTGTTTATTATTCTCTTTTGCCCTGTTTTATCAGACCTTATAAAACTGCTAGTGTTCGGCAACTAGTGGTCAAAAAGTAGTTAACTACCAACTACTAACTAGTCTGGGAAAATCTAGTTGCAACTAGTAGTTAACTATTTTTTCCTGGGACTAGTTACAACTAGTAGTTAACTAATTCCCAAAGTAGTTAACTACTAGTTAACTAGTCTATTTAATTTCATAACCTATTTTTTGCCCAAGTTCTAATACATCTTTCTTATCTATATCACAAAAAACGCTTCGCTCAAAACGGCGCTTTCTTTCTGGTTATGGTATTTGAGTACTCTACCATGACACTGTAGTTATAAATAGCAGTGTAATTTTTGTATATTTTGATAAAAATTTTAAATATTTTTGAAATTTTAAACAAAATTTTTTTTAAAGTAATTGAAAATTTGAAAGTAGTTTCAACTAGTAGTTATTAAAAAAAGTAGTTCAACTACTAGTTGAACTAGTTTAAACCAAAAGTAGTTAAACTACTAGTTAACTACTAGTTGATCGGTAGTTAACTACTAGTTGCAACTAGTTCTAGTTAACTAGTGCCGAACACTAAAAACTGCATCTACTTTGCAAGTTTTAGTAACATAAAATTGAGTTTTAAAATTTTAAACTTCCTTCACGACAATTTTTTTCAACATTAGTAAAACAAACTATAAAACACCCTATTTCAAAAGAGTCTTACTTGAATATACTTTTTCTCTCTATTTGTTCGTATGTTTTTTCACCAAGAAATACTTTTATGGCCTTCTTAGAAGCATAAGTTATGCTTTACAAGCTACTCTCTGCGAAGAATACAAGAAACACAAATGAAAACAGATAACTTGAAGTCGTTCTATAAATATTTAAGAATAGTATTGCAGAACTTCTACATTTCTGCAAAAGTTAATTTTATAGAACATTACTTTTTGGCTCTGTGTATGTGTTTTTCCCGCATCACATCCCAGTACTGTATAAGCTTCTGTCTCCAAGAAAACTCCATTTTCAAAGTAAGGCAACTTTTAAAAGTTCCCTATTCATCCCGTTGGCTGCGCTTTGATTTTTATGCTTCTTTTTCTAACACGGCTCCTTTATTGTCACTATTGATGGGAATGCATGCGGCTAACCTCGGGGTTATGAAACAAGAAAAACTGTAAGACCGGTGAAGCCTCGCCGCTATTGGGACAGTAATATTTCTTCATGCACTGAAAAGTTCGAAAGAAGCGATAAAAATTTCAGAGATTTCTTTTTCTTCAACGGCAGCCTTAAAAGAATCGAACGAATTCACTCTCGGGTTTAGACGATGTCAGAGATGGTCTAGAAATCTATACTTTTTCCTCCATTCAAAATCATCAGAAAGATATTAATACTCCACATTGGGGCACTTAAGGAAGCTTTTGAAAGAAAATCTTGAGCAATAAAATTTTTATCGAAGCTGGTCAAAAATGAAGATTGATCAAATCGTAATCTGCTTTAAAGTAAATGAGGGGGGGATATCTCTAACCTTATATTGAATATAAACTTTTGATCCTCACTTTTTATTTTTATTCTCAGGATTTTATCTACTTTTCAGTTGTAAGCTGTTTTTATGATAAGTAATAGCACAAAAAGTCCAGTAATTCTTACTTTTAGTTGCAGAATTTTTAATGAATGTTTTAACCATCCCAGCAAAACTATCTTTTAATGTATGCGAAATAAAATTTATTTTGAAATAAAAAAAAATAAATAGGAAATAAAACAAGAAACAGAATTTAAAAAATGAAATTATGAAATATCGCAATAAAATCATACAGTAAAACATTTTTTTAATAATTATATTATTTAAATTACTAAAAATAAATGTCATAGAAATGCTATATAAATTTAAAGAAAACACTTTATTAAAACGATGTCGGTTGAATGAGGTTCTGGATTATCTAGGTTCTACTTGTAGTTTGGTAAAATATAAAGTATTCTTTTAAACGTTTAGGGCTATTTTTAAGACCCTGATAAGAAGTCAGAACGTAACAAATTTATCTTTAGTTTTTATTAACATTTTTGTCAAAGATTTCATTATTTTATTGTAAGTTAAACAATTTCAAACTTCAATCATCCATACGTATTTGCCACTCCACTTTGTATATTTCAATTCCTTAATTTCATTACCTTTTTGTTAAAGTTTAGAATGTCTTGAAATTGAAGTTAATTCATTTAATAAGTATCTATTATATTTACCGATGTATGCTTATTCATATTATTCCTTTCATCACATATCTCTATTGTCAAACCACTTATAATGGATTATTTGCAAGAATTTAAGTCGGCTTTTACTATTTAGAACAATCTAAATCACCCCAGATATTACAACAGTTGAAATCCCTTCAAACATTTTACACCCACATTTTTCGTTCTTAAAAAATACTCTTCCCTAGCGCATCCTTCTATTCCCTACCCATTAAACTTTCCCACAGCATGTTCCAACCCACACGACAAAATCGTTCTTCTGTTTCGAGCATTTCATCGGAAAAGTTGTGACACGTCAACATCCACAAACACTTGACAAATCGGAAGAGCACCTCGCAATTTGTACACATCACGTTGAACCTTGGGGGCGAATAAAAAGATAAGTCGCAAGAAAAGCAAACTTAACGAGACAACAATTGCCCCACTTCTGCTATGCCAACTCCAGCCTGGCATTGAGTCCACAGGCGCCTTGAAACGATTCATTAACTGCAATCTGGCAGAAGCTCCCCCATTCATTAAAACATACGCGTCTATTTAACTAAGTTGTAGAACCGTGGTTCTTTCACTCAAACTTTCATTTTTTGATCTATATATAGAGGCACGGTTTGTGATATTTCTATTGTGTGTCTGTCGGTCTCGTTTATATCACGGGGAGGTTTTTCTGTATTACTTAATCAGCACTTCTCCATCTTTTTATTCTCAGACAGTCAGTAGGGCGGTTTGTTTGTCTTTAAAACAGTCGGGAGGTGTGTTATTGTGTAGTACCAGTTTGGATGCTATTCAATCTTGGTTTGGTTTTGAGAGTGACAGATTCAGAACACTGATTAAAGTAATTAGTGGAAATAAATTTAAGAATGTTTGTATTAATGAATTGAGAACGTTCAATTTTATATTTAAAAATATGAAATAAATGCGTTTTTATTTTAAAATTAGGTTAAAAAAATGCACATAATTTGTAAAAGAAGAATGTAAATCTAGTTATTTTCTTTTTGGCAAATTTTCCACATTTTACCTTTTAAAATGTGACGGGATTAATTGACTTTTTCCTGTAGAGAAGCTTTTAAATTGGACTACTAATCGATTTAGCCTATAAAATTAACTAAAATTAACTATTTTTTACGGTATAAAGAGTGGATGAGAAATCAAGACGTACAGTACTGGAAAAAAAAATCGACTCAGATTTTTTATCTCCGGAACGGCTCAAGATACAAAGACAAATAAGGTACCATTTTTCATCATTTGAAGTATTCTTTTGACAAAAAAAATTTCGAGTCCTTAAGGGGTCGTCTTCATATCGAACGAAGCACCAACTTTCTTTTTTCCTATGGAAGACCTCAAATATTATATTTTATTCTGAAAGATCACCCTCCATAACCCCTAAATACCAAGTTTCACATCTCTGCGTCAAGAAACAGACCCCCCAAAAATTCTTAAAATTTGGGAAAAATCCAGTAAGTTATCTCTTGATAGCAAAAGATTTGTATCGGTCAGAGCCCAAAATTGAATTTGGCTTAAATACATTTGGCAACTTATCTCTGAATTGGCGCTTTTTTTTTTCAAATACTTATTCGTTTAATTGTTTGCTTTGTTTAGGGGATTTTCTAACTATACATTTCGAGCGCTTTTTCGTGAAGAAGCTTAGTGAAACCATTAGGAACAATTTTGCTCCTTAGAATCTGTAGATTCCGAATTGCGATGATGGACACTTTTGGTCTGGGGCAGGCGATGGTAAGATAGGCACAGAAGAGGGAAAACTCGCGAGTTTTGATGTTGTGTTTTAAAGTCAAAATGGTTCCATTTATTCATTTAATTCGTTCAAATGCGCCATAATACAAGAGAGGTGAGGGAGGGCTAACAGAATATAGAATTTGGAAAGGATCAGTTCCCTCCAGTCAAAGGGGTGAAAGGATGAAGTCGAATGTAAAAATTTGTATGCTTATTTTCTCTGAGGATCATGTTTATAGTCTTAAATTAACTTCATGAGAGGTAACATTCTTTTCCTTACTCTCAGGCGAGAAAGTATTACGATAGTAGAAGTCTGGCAACGCTCACTAGGCATAGGGGAGGGGCAGGAAAAAAACTCGAAATTCTGTGATAACTAATTAAAAACAATTTTTTTTGGCACCAAACTGCGGTTGAATGTTTTGTAAATTGACACCAAAGATGGGAAAATCCATAAAACCGATTTTCGAACGGTTCTCATTTCAAATAGGGGGGGGGAATGGTGTAGAAAACAATATTATAAAGTCAAACTCTTAACTTTTAGGCCGTTTAAAAACTTCTTCATGAAGGAGCACACATTTCAAGTTAATTCTTCCCTTTATACACTTAACATTACGAAATACCATGGTAGATATCTCAGACCTGCGATTAGGGAGGTTGAGAGGGACAGAAAAAATATTCCAGTTTTGATACTTTTAGTGGAAGAAGAAATTCAAAATTTTCTGCTTTTAGTAGAGTCAAATGTGGTGCATATAAAGGAGACAGATGGTTGACATGCGGAACACTCATAAAGAAAAGCGTTCCTTACATTGGATGGTGGGATAGAAGGGTTATATGGAATAGTTGAAATTCTTTCCAATATTTTTAGACAAAATAGGGTCTATTTTAGTGAAATAACATGGAAATCAATGTAAGTTGGTTCCATGTACAGTATAGAACCGGAAATGTGAAAGTAAATATCTTTCATTATCGGGGATAATGAGTGGGGCAGAAAAAGTTGAAATTATATTTAATTGAGGGAAAGAGTAATTATCCAGTTTATGAGCTTTTCAGAATTAAAAAAAAATGTGATTGGGGACACTCGGGTTGTCTATCTTGAGAAGCATAACTCAGCTTTGGGAGTTGGAAGGATGAAACAGAACATAAGAGGGTAACCTTTTATTTTTTGAATAATAGCGTGAAAATGTTTTAAAGAGTTAGATTAAACAATGACAGTTTTCCTTCTCATACTCCCCAGAATGGGTCACCCGATGGCGTAATTTGGGACCCGAGACTGGGGAAGGTGGGCGGCGCAGAAAAATGCGAAACATTCTATTTTAGTTTGATTAATAATCTTATTAAGATTATATGTTCCTAAATTGAGAAAAATGTATAGCGGCCATGCATGAGACCCATTTTGAAAAGCGTTTATTGGAGGGTAGAAGGATGAAATAGAATATTAGGGAGTAATACATATTTTGCCTTTTCACAAAAGAGTGGGAATTTTTTCGGAAAATTGAATTAAAAAGAGTTATTTTTCCCTTTTAACTCCATGTTATATGACATGTATAGGCGGAATCTGTATTCTGACACAGGGGAGCAGAAAAAAAATATTTCCTTATTATTATTTTCGTCTAATTGATAGTTCGTCTATAATTAATAGTTTCGACTGTAGATATTTTTAAAGTAGAGTAATTATTTTATGACCACTCTGAATCTCCCGACGGTGTCACGGACGTTTCGCCAACTCTAAAATTTCCTACCCCCTGGTTTCTTGTTAAATCTTCACTTTAAAAATTTGTATGTGCCCAACAAGTGGGGGTAAGAAAATTATGAGTTGGCGAAACGTCCGTAGAGCACCCTCCCGACTGCCCTCGGGCAGTATGATTCAGAAACCAATCAGAACACTATTTTCAGATGACATCCTTTTACCATTTGCTTTCATTCTTTGAAAGATTTTTTATTCTTATTTAATTAAAAATTTTATTGAGAATATTAAAGTAGTACTTTTAAACAAAAATATTTTAGTATTTTAATAGAAGTTTTGAACGTTATCATTCACATTTATTCATCTTTTAAAAATCAATTCATCAACTTACTTTCAGAATTATATTCCTCGCATTTTAAATAATAAAACTACTAATTAATTTTGCAGTAAAAAGTTTTGAATTCTGATTTTTTTTTTGCTATTGAAATTTAAGAAATCTAGAACTAAATTCGACATGTTTTATCAAGCTTTTTTATTAGTAACATTTTATTAAATAGTATAATTTATTTCATTATTTCGGTTACAAACTGAATAAGTGAAATAAAAAAGTAATTCAGAATCCCCCTCTATGTGTAATTTGATGTAATTAAACACCGAGCACAAACAAATCTGGTAAAAAGAGACTGTAAGGCAGAGAAGTAACCTCCATTACTGAAAATATCAACAAATCCGTCTCGATTCAAGAACTGTAGTAAGCTGATTAGAAAATAATGCAACAAATATAAAATTATAAGCAAACTGGAATATAAAATTAAAAACATGGAAGGTAATTCGGGGATCCCTGCTAGTAGTTTCATTAATGCATCGGCAAGTTGTTCGAGATGGTTCTCTCACTTTCACCAGTCTTATGAGTTTGGCTCGATGGTTGGCGACTGTTTTAAGACAGTTGTTTCCTGCAGAGTGCACAGAAATATCCTGGCCTACTAGTGAAGGTTCAAAAAAAAGTTTAAATAGGAAATTTAACATGGGATGTTTCAAATTTTAAAAATTTTTGGGGGGTCTGTTTCTTGACGCAGAGATGTGAAACTTGGTATATAGGGGTTATGGAGGGTGATCTTTCAGAATAAAATATAATATTTGAGGTCTTCCATAGGAAAAAAGAAAGTTAGTGCTTCGTTCCATATGAAGACGACCCCTTAAGGACTCGAAATTTTTTTTTGTTTAAAGAGTACTTCAAATGATGAAAAATGGTACCTTATTTGTCTTTGTATCTTGAGCCGTTCCGGAGATAAAAAATCTGAGTCGATTTTTTTTTCCAGTACTGTACAATAACCAAAATAGGAAAAGTTCCCTTAACGAAGTAAATTGGCAAGCTATGCAAAACTAAAAAAAATTCCGTAGATACCTATATTATGAAACTGAGGTTAAATTAAATGGGTTGATTTAAAAACTTATAGTACCTACAAAACCTTTATATGAAACTTTTTCCACACTGTCATTTATACACCTTGGATACTGGCCCATTCATATCCTTTTAAAAATTGTATACCATTTCTTTTATTTCCCATATTTAAACTCCAATATAAACAAATATTTAAAGTTATTTTATTACCTTAACATTTATATACCTGTCTAGACGAGAACCAGATACCTTAACTACACCCTAGATAAAAAGAATACTTTTACTGACCATCGTAAATCCAATAACAGCGATACGATATTTTACCATTTCACTCCTACTATTTCCCGAGCATTATTCCTGTTTATTTACCACCCTCAAAAATACAATTACAATTCCTCTCCATAGGTAAATTCCACACGGCCAGGCTCATTTCCCGAGTAGTACGGGTATTGCGAGACAAAAGGTAGCTGTTGAAAAAAAAGCTTCGTTGAAAACCTATTCTTCATCCTTTTCTTTGTTCCTGAGCTTTTTCCATGGCTATGGAATAGCACATCCTGGCCTGGGGCCAATATTTTCCTTCTCTCCCTTTTGGTCTGCGGTCAGGGAAAATGTAAAAAATGAGTTGTTAAAAGAACTTTTAAGGAAAAGTATGCTACTTACAATCATTCTCAGTCAAAGTGAATTGCGATACTTCGCCCATTCCCTTCCCGTTTCGAGCCCTGATTCTTTACAGAGATTCTTTTTCGGCTGCTAATAAATCTGGTGGATCTATCTTTTGCGAGGGCACTGTTTCGATGGAGGGGGGGGGGATGAAATAGAGTAGAAAACTTCGAGAGAGGGAGAGAAAGGAAATCAGATTAGTTGACTACTCCTATTGTTGATGACAGTGATCGGAACCATGGTATACTTCCATTGGGGGACCGTAGTACATATTTCACTCGTTAAGACGAACTGTTGTGTTTTTAAAAATATTGGATGGTCTAACGTGGAACTTGTGCCATAAAAAAATAGTACGAGGGTTGTTTTTTTTTCAACTTCCGTTTTGCTCCTGAAAAAAAAGTAGTAGGAATTTCGAAATAATTTTGGTACTGGTAGTTAGGTACATCCTTCAGGATCAATTTGAATCTTTACTGCATAAAAATCGGACATTTTTTGTGTTAGTTATCGAATTTACAAGCGCGCTCCTCGAACTTATTTCCCGCCAGTCCATAGAGAATTTCGCTTTTCCCTCCTGCAATTTTCACCTGCTCACCCATTGTTTAATGTTAAATGCTGGGCGAAAGGAGCGGTCGCGCGAAGTAGAAAGCGAAATTCTCTATGGGTTGGCGGGAAAAAAGTTCGAGAAGCGCGCTTGTAAATTCGATAACTAATAGAAAAAATGTCCGATTTTTATGCAGTAAAGATGCAAATTGATCCTGAAGGATGTACCTAACTACCAGTATCAAAATTATTTTGAAATTCTTACTACTTTTTTTTCAGGAGCAAAACGGAAGTTGAAAAAAAAACAACCCTCGTATAAGTATTGGATAAAAGTGGTATGTATTTCTGTTCAATGACCAAAGTCTTAGTGTTAGGTTTCATTTTATTATAAATTTCAGGATTTTGTAGAAACTTTTAAATGTGAATTTTAATAATTCCAAAAATTTTAAAGATAATGGTTTTAGGGTTTTAAATCAAAATAGTTCGTTATAGTATATTGACGCTCTAGAACTTAATTTCTTTGAAATGTTTTAATGGATGATTAATGGATAATTTTTCCTTACACACATCTCGTATTATTTTTAGAATAATTTCATCGATGTTATTTTAATCATTTATACTGTGGGTGTAATGAAGATTCTTTTTCAAGTCTGAAAAATCTAGTGAATCACACTTTTGAGTTTTTAACGAAACATATTTTTGAATTTTGGTAAGAATTTATTTAAAATCAAATCTGAATTTGTAACTCTCTCATTACAAAATTTTATTTCGTAGATTAGATTTTTTATCTTATGATAACAATGTATCACTTTTTATTTCCTTACATTATACCTATTTAATATTATTAATGTATAACTCAACGCATGAATAGATAATAAATATAAAAGGAAAAAATAATTTACATTTGCATACAGATGCAATTTTTTATCAATAGAAATGATAAAATTTTAAGTTAAAAAAAGGGTGGATATAAATAATTCTCTTAATACGGAAAAGCTATCACATCTTGCAAACAAATTCATCAAAAATTAAACATCTCCTTTCATCTGCCAAATCGTAAAAAGAATATCTGTTTGAAGATATTTAACACTATACTTTTGAAAGAAAACCTCATAAGTATCAACTAACGGTTAAGCAAAAACGAACCCTTTTTTGAGCATGTGGAAAATTTTCTTCACACTAATTAGCGAAAGTTTTCATTCCCTCCACAAAAATTCCCAGCCACTATTTGAATTTCTAATGAGGACATTTTGATGAAAATTTCACCAAATCAAATGAGTGCATTTTTTGTTAAAAACTAATTTCCCCAGTTTTAATTCCTTCGCGAATCCATTGGGTTGGACAATTTTAATTACTGACTCGATACAAGAACTTATTCCTGCACCAACTTTCTAAATAATTTGCTTTGTTTTTTTTCTCCAAAGGTGTGTGAAAAGTCGAAATTAAATTACGCAAAATTGAATTTATTACACTGGACGCTTAGCATGTATGAGCAATTAGTACGTGCCTGAATTCTTCAGCAATTACAGTTAGGTTGTTTTATCTTGTAGGGGAGATTCTCAGATAAAAACTGCGCTATGCTTGGCACGTAACTTTGAAAATTTAATCGTCAAAAACAAATACTACTTCGGCAGTAGAGACAAATTTAATATTTAATGCAGCACTCTCGCGAGAGCGTAGTGCCAGTTTTGAAAATTAGAATTTTTTATGATATTTTTTATTATTTTTAGTGGATATCTTTTCTTCTTTTCTGCTCTAGTCATCCAAATCACGTGCATTAGTCTTTTGAGGCTAAATTAAAATATGAACCTTTCTTTTTAACATGAGTTACGCGAGAATGTATTAAAATTATGTAGTACTCCTACAACTAGTGTGTTTCTGTTTTAAACATGCCTTTAGAAAGTATTTAGATGATAGTATTTAAGCAATTATGCATGCATCAAATATAAAGTTAAAGTTTAATAACTGAGAATTTAAGTTATTTTATCGATCATTATGCATTACAAATAAACCTATGCTGTAAAGCCAAAATAAGTCTGACGATTCAGAACAATAAATAAACGAAAATCTTAAAATTTTTGATTATTTTTCTATACTAACCCAACTTAGATAATTTTGTAATATGTGAGGTTATAACTGAGTATTTTTTATTGTGAATAAACATAATACCATATTGGTGTGCGAGAGTTGTTCCATTAAAGATAAGAATTAAGCATAGTCCATAGTTAAGCACAGAAAGCTAAAAATTTCTTTCTCAAGCATTTTAAGGAGTAGGATATTATCTTTGAGGTGACATTGAAAAATTTAAGTTACAATGACAGCCCTTTAAATATTTGAACGTTTTCAAATCATAATCAGTATGGATTGAAGTAATGTTTTCCCTTTTTTTACCAATCAAAATATATCATTGTTTTACCTTGGTATGGAGAGTCTTTCATCATAATTACTTTAAAGAATACTGCATCTATCAGAGTATTCGAAGTTTTGATCTTTTAAGCAAATTTGTTAGTATTTATTATTTATCGAAACAAAGTTCAATCATGCCATTTCTTTTAATTTTTGTAAAAAACCTTTCACGTGATAGATTTAAGTTCTTTTTCACTACTTTAATCACCTAATAGTAAAGTATAAAAACTTAAAAGAATGCTTCAATCGATTGAGGAAATACATACCCTAACGGAAGTTTTTTCACTTGCCTTTTCTTTCCTGCTAATCAAGATCTACCCCATCTTCTACCCATCCAAAATGAAGAAAGATGCAAAATATTTCCCAGGACATTAAAAATGAAGTTGGTTGAGGGTATGCACACGGTACTTGATCCTAACACGTGCTTGGTCTGAGCACAGCTACCACTCAAAAAGAAAAGGTTACATTTGCCTTATTAGAATTTATTCCGGTCATTGAAGCGCAAGAGTTACTCTTTTTGGAGTAACTACCCCGGACGAAATACCCAGAGCAATTAGGGAATGACTCCAGAGTGTTTTTTACTGTGTACAGTAAAAGTTGAATGTCTTGTGAAACGCATTTGAATTTTATGAAAATTACTGCTTCCGAAATTGGTAATCCAGTGAGTTGCTTTTCTTTGCTTGGGTTGCTTTTAATCTTCTATTCCCTGAAATAGAAGCACTTAGTTTCGAAACTTTATGTAAATAGTGTTGTTTACTATCGTCTAAAAATATACACTTTTCAAATGAAACCTTGTGATATTTTTATGAGTGTCGTTCGTTTTAAATATTGTTCTAAGTCTAGACTGAAAATAAGAGAAATTCAGCGAAATTCAAATTAAAGCTAATTTTGACTTGGTAGTTAAAATTCAACGTAGATCTATAATTATAGATATATGGGTTTAATTGATTATAAACAAATCGGCCATTCCCTATTTAAGTTATATTTGTTTGAATTCTCTGTAATTCCTAAATCTTTCATTCATAGATGGTATAATGGTATAATGGTATAATTTTAAAACTCATTGGTATCCTGTAACGTTGTAGAGAATAATTTTTCTTGGTTAAAGTTATAATTTATTTTATGATAACAAAAAAAAAATGCAAATGTTTTACAAATATAAGAACCAAAAGTTGTCTTCAGGGATATTAATCTTTCAGACAGTTTGGCTTCATGCTAAGTATTATAATTTCAAAAACAAGTATCTCTTTTAAAAGTAAATATAATTGATTTTACATATCATTGAAGATTTGAATATTATCAGCTATTAAGTTTGAATTGTTATTACTCTAAATATTTTTAAAATTTTTTTTCATTTTCATTTTAATTAGATTTTTCAAATGAGTCGTTATTTAAAAATTGATATATTTTATCACTTATTAAAAAAAAAGTAACCTTCCGTTTTGGTTACCTTAAAAAGTTACCACACTTATTTCGCTACGAACTTGGTGCGAAAGTGTCAAATTTAGTAAACACGTTAATTTAAAATGAACAACTGAAAATTTTGTTTGTTTTTTTTTAGCTGTAATAATGGTCTAAAAATGTTTAGGGCACTCAAATAGAAGAGTTAAATAGAAGAAATTTGTAATTTTATGTTATTGAAACCAATAATGTGTAAAAAAGTAACACAATACAAACACCCTTACGAAACACCCATCAGAACTTTATGAAATTTTTTTTGCTAAAACGTAAAGCAAATAAAGAGAGAACCTAGTTATCTCCTAACCTTCCTGAAACTATTCTCAAAGAGAGTTGATTCGATCACATCACCTCGTACCTGGATCAACGAAATGCTTTCTTTTACCCGCCGATAGGAGTTCCGTCCTCCTTATTAAGAAAATTCTCATAAGCACTACTTGAGGGTTTAGAAAACACACAGCTCCTACCCCATCAATATGCGCTCCGCACTTTTGTTTTCATTTTAGCCGCAAGATCACTTCTTGTTCTAGCGGGTAAGTGGCAATTTCGTACAGCTTATTAGAGAACCCCAGCGAGTGAATTAAATTCCATATAGCGCGCCAAGCACTAAATTACGTAAGTGTCGGATAATGAAAACAAATTTCCCGCCGAAGAGATCCCACCTCCCCTCCTCAAACAAATGGAATCATCCCGTGTAAACAAGATTTCCGCAATATAAGTATGATAGTGGAATATTCCGTGGAAAATGAAAACTGGACGAAAACGGTTGCATCTTATCTCCGTGGTAATATTTTTAGTCCGCCATGGATTTTCGCGTTATATTTATCAACGTTCTTGAAGGGAGAGATTGTGACTTTTGAACTGGAAGTAGTTTTAGCTACCAGATGTCCTAGATGGAGAGAGGCTGCGGAATCTCAAACTTCTACCGGGTAAACCTTCTGCTTGTCAGGTGCAGGAATAAGCCTTCTGGTGTTTATCTCTGTGGAAAAAGAGGGCTGTTTTCCCGAATATTTCCGCCTTCAACTGACTTTTTATACCCCTGGAGTCGCATTGTGGGAGCAAATAAGATCACAACTCCGCCTCTCTCGCAGAAATGGGAATAAAAATTGCGTATCAGCCGACGCAACGTCGTGCTGACACTTGGCCCTAGAGTGTGCGGGGATTGGCGGCCTGAAATATATCAGGTAGTGTGTTGGGAATACCAGGTTGGAAATATTATTTATGTTTTGACGGTGCCAGTTATCCTTTTGGGGATGAGGTATGCGAATAGGGGGAATAATCCTATGGGGTCGGAACTGCATTTTCACTGCCAGTTGCTTTTTGTGTTTTTAGAAAAGTACCGGGGGAAAATGATTTTAATATGCATTTCAAAAATGGAACGATGTGATGAGGATGAATAAAATTTTAACTCTTAAAAATTTAATCAAATCAATAGAATAACCCTTTAAAGAAAAATGAATAATTCTTTTTTTATACTATGTCTCCCTTTTCTATTATTTTTTGTCAACCGTTTTCAGTGAACAACTTTATTATTGCAGCCCATACGACATTACTTTTTTTTCAAACATCCAGATACTTTTGAGAATTTGATATAAACTAACAAAATTTTAAAAATAATAAAAATATTTATATTTTTTTAAATTACACATTCGGTTACGATGATATTAAGATAGGATTTAAATTCAAAAACGCTTTATGATTTCTTTTAAATTTCCTCAAATTAATACAAGCTTTATTCTAGTTTAAACTTCAATTTGTTTCAACTGTTTTATTATATATTTTTAAATTAAAATTATATTTATCAGTTTTTTGTGGCAACGCCAATCCATATATCATCTATGTTGAAAAAGTATGACAATACACGGAAATTAAATGTTGTTGAATGTATTTCTTTTCGGTGTTCGAAATATCTTTAAAGTAAAAGATTATTCTTTCATCATGCCAAAGCCCAAAAGACAAAATATCATCGGTCGATCTGATGGAGAAAGTGCTCAAACAAACAAAGCTTTCATATTGGATTTTTTTTTAAAGTTTGTAATTGCGAAAGCAAATCCGAAAATTCTGAGAAGCAATCTATTGGGGTTTGGTAGGCATTATTAAGAAACAAGAGGCGAAGCCTTCAAGTATTACTTAAAATTAAAAATTTTATGGTTAAAATCATTATGTACAATATAAATGTTTGAGTTTGTAAAAATTATCATTAAGAGACTCATTTTGTAACAATAATTATATTTTTTCATATTAAATCGCTTATGTTATTATTTAAATAATTCAAATTCAAAACATTATATCAGCATTGTACCCCGAATTTAAAATAGATTATTTAAATGGTAAAATGTATCCTTATAAATTATTTCATCAAATGTATCAAATAATTTTTATAGTACGCATTAGATAACAGAATCATTTGAAAAATAGAATAATTGATCTTTATGATAAAATTACCTAGTTAAAGTGAATAAATTTATAATGCTAATATGAGTAAAATACTTAGTGTAAAATAAAACTTTTCTTAATCAAAAATAATATTTAGTCACAATGTAACTATTTTCATATAAACAAGCATTTATTACACGAAACTAAAACTTTCATTGAATTAAAGTATTATCTATTCACAATTTATTTTTTTAAATATGTTTATTATTAATCATTACTTAAAAATCCTTAGAACAATTTGCCCTAATACTAAAAGAATAAACAAACATACCAAATGCGTAATATAGTGCAGTTTTCAATAAATACTCCGACTTGAAACAATGCGTCTCTTAGTTAAAATTTGAAACATTTAAATTTGATTTTCAATAACTTAATTTAATCACACATTCACTTCCTGAGTTCACAATTACAATATTTTTCGTATAGGCACATTTTAAAGATAAAGACCCAAAATATGTATAAACCTAACGCAATCTTCTTGTTGCCTTTAAATTCATTCACTATCAAAAAAATATCTTTCAGAACATTTTAACTAAATACAAAAACATAGTTAAATTAACTAATTGTAATCTTTCTACTGCCTTGCATAACTGAACTCAGGAATCCTACTATCGTTAAAAATCTTACACCCGTTCTCTAGAGATGGTTTATAGGAGTAAAAAAAGTTAGCTAGGTTCATGAATCTTACTCAAACGTTGAAAATGTATGCATTTTTTGCTTTATTACTTGTCTGTTTTTATGAGTGGGCTTTGTCTAACCGTTTAAAATAACTGAGTATGTAAGTGGTCTGGCTGAGTGCCAGTTATTTTTCAAAAGAAAATGAACACTCTTTTTTTGAAGGTTTCTAGTTCATTGAGCCTTGTGTATGTGTATATGTGCAAAAGGTATACTTCCTTACTATTTTATTTATTTAAATACTTTTCTTTGCGGCTTTAAGGCGCGTGACCTAAACTTAATAAACTTAGTGAAATTTGATAAGATCTTGGCAGCAGGAAGCTATTGGATGTAGAGTTTGCTTAGAGTAATTACTTTTATAACATTAAATGTATAAAAGGAAAATTTGGCATTTTACCTTTCCCAGTGCACAGTTTCGCTTAGAATTATTATGTTATTCTCTCAACAAAGACTTTGTTTATGCTTTTTGTTAAGATTTGTGAGGTTTGATTATTTTTTCTAATGCTATCTTAAATTATACAACAAATTTGTATTCAGTTTCAATTATTGAAGATTATTTCTTTCAATGTACTCTGGCTCAGTAAAGATGTGCCGGTTATTACACTAACTATTGATTATGTAGTTAATGTTAGTACATGTGTGTGGTTCTGTTTTTTAAAAGTTTCTAAATTTTTGAAAAATAAAAGTTTTTGGATTTTTTTTAGATATTTTTAAAATCCTTCATCTTAATAAATCGCCATGATAAGCATCCTTAAAATTACATAAGAAAAAGTATAGATTTTTATTAATTTTACTCCAGAAAGTAAAGTGTTTAAGACAGATGGGATATTTTATTTTTCCAAGTTTTTAAACAGTATCTAAAAAAACTAAATAACATTTTAAAGTTTATAAAAAATCTTATATAAAAGCGAAATAAAACGAAATAACTTTATACTAAATTTAATTATTTAGGTTTAATATATCTTTAAGTTTATTGTTTAAGTAAAAAACTAAAAGATAAAGAAGATATCAGAAAAAAGAAATCGCAAACCTTTATCACATAATTACTAATGAGCCTCCTTAAGCATCAATAAGGGTGTGTTAAGCTCAAAAATACTTCTAGAACAGAGAGGTCTTTTTAACACTAGTTTATTGTTCTGGAGCTACATCAATTCATCCAATTTTGACTCCTAGCTTAACCCATTTAACGTAACACGTGTCACCTTCTTGAACAGATGCCAAGTTATCCCCATGTAGTATTTGTCATGTAACAAGGAACTTTATTTGAAACAAAAGTTAACAAATCTGGGGCATGAAGACAACTTTATGATTCTTTTCATGAATCCCTACCTTTAACTCTTACTTTATTCATTAATATTTTTATTGATACGTTTTTTGTAGCATCTTTATCATCCAAAATGAATATCCTTGCTGTTATTTTGGCTGCCAATTTTGTAGTCTTGACCTTTAGATAATAGATAAGGCAATAAACTCCATATAAGTGCACTTAAACACTGCTTCTGGTAGTATCCTCTGTTTATGCAAGATTCTTATGGATGTCGTAGTCCCCCGCTGCGGTGTTGTTAAGAGTTGTGGAGGTTTAATTGTTCTGTAGAAACATTCTTTAAGTATTCCCGAAGTAATTAACCTAGAAAGGCAATGGAACATTTCCGAGGCTTTATTTTCCACGTGCCTTCTGAACTAACTTTTGTACTAAAATCAAAAAGGTTTTGTGAAAGATTAAAGGCATTTAAACTACTTAATTTTGTCGTACCTTATTTGTCTCTTTTTTTTCTCGGGTTAGTTTTAAAGGTTAGTTAATCGACTTCGTTTCTCTCTATTAATCAGTGTTTCATTTGATTTGTTCATTGGGTTTATTAGTTGGATAGACCAATAAAAATATATTTTCCAGTAACACTATTTTGTACTCTAACTACCAGTTCTACTGGATCTTTAATAGTATCCCGAATTTCAATCTCTTTTCAAAGCCTTGAAATTAGTTTTTTTCTAAATTTCAAGTTTCTTTGATTTCCTAAAATTTAAATTCGTCTTTATTAAAAAGCTTCATGGTAACATTTTAGAAACTTGTAGTTCTGTAGATCCTTCTTTGAGGCATGAAAATGAATTGAATATGTTTCTACGGAACTTTTTTCTATCTTTTTGTAATGATATTATACGCATTTTTCATAAGTTTTGGTTCTCCGATAATTTATCAATTAACTTAATAACCTTCTTGCTAGGGGCTTTGTAAGCTGTTGCAAAGGATTCAGCTTATTCATTTCACTATACGAACGCTTTAATTCCATGACTCTACGAAACATTGTTTCAAATTTAAAAGGGTGAAACGGACTTTTGAATACCCTGCATTTATTATTGACAATCATAAGGAAGCGAACGGGCTAATTCACCTTTATAAACAAACATTACTCTCCGCCCTATCGCTATTCACATATGATCCCTCTTTTCAAAAAGAAATCTCCACAAATCAGTCCACAAAATAATTCTCCCGCGACTTTCTCGGACACTTCACTTCTCATTAATTCGGGGCTGGGAAATTTCAGGAGAGAAAATTCTCCCTGTTTTTGTCCCAGGGCGCGGGCCTATGATGGACGATGCCAGAGCCCGCTGCCCTCCCAGAATGAACGAGGCAACATCAGCTGCGACGGCCAGTTGACAAATAACTCCCTATCTCTGGGCCGCTGGGGTTTAAATGCTCGTTCGGGCTCTCTGATTATTTCAAGGTGTTTTTGGCTTCTTTTAAGGGGCGTGGCTAGGGTTTAATGCGATTAGACAGTAATGGAGTGGTGCGTGTTTCTGGGAGTAAATATCGTGGTTTTGAAGGGTTTTTTCTTTCCGCTTCTGAAAAGGAAATACCATGTTTAAAATAAAAGTTGTATCTATACAGTGGCTTTCGATCAATTTAATTTTGTGATCTTATATTAAATTAATGTTTGTTTGACCGCATTACAAGATGGTTAGTTTTAAAAGTACTACGCGTAATTTATAATTTTAGTTGCAAAACATTATTTTTTATCTGGCAGGTATTTGAATTTTATTGTCTTGGGATACACGCAATTATCTCTAGTTTTGGGTTATGTAATAAAAATTATTTAAAGAATATTTTTAATTAAGAAACGCAGAGTTTTATTTTTAAGTAGTTTTTACACATTGTTTGATCTTCTTACGTCTACAGTAAAATAATTATTATTCTAATACTTACTTAATTTTCATACTCCTACGACTTAAACTGTATTAAATATTAAATATGATTTCATTCCGTAATAGTTCTTTAAAAAGTGAGTGTTTAATACACATCATTTAGATATTCAATACTATAAACTTTAAAAAGAAGTTTCAATTTTAAATGATGATATTTAACTTTTCTAATCCGACAAAGATATAAATCTTCCCTTTATATATTTTCGTTTTAGTAATTGAAATAAAATTTTTAAATCTGTAAAAGTTATGATTAATAATTTTTGTTTGATGCGTGGGCTGGAGATCTTTAAAATATAACTATCATAATTGCAATATATTTTGGTTACTTCTAATCCAGCATACGTTACATTTTTTCCTACTAATGTTCATCTTGATACTTTAATTGCAAATAATTTATTTAATTACACCCTTTCAAAAGGGAATGAAATATTATGTTTAATTAGAGTAATAAACCATTTTTAATTATGCTTTTGTGAAGCCCACCAGCATTTAAATATCCTTGTTACGTTTCTAACAACACTTATTACCCGATTCAGTTATTTTTTACCAGTTTCTTACTAAAATAAGTTTAACATAATTAAAAACAAATTAAGTATAATATTAGCTACAATACGTCTTTTTGCTATTTAACTGGAACATCGGCCTCTTATTCTCAATTTCCCACCGGTATTCTTTACTAAAAGTAACAATTTGTACAACAGAAATATACGTCACATTAAAACATACCAATGGGACATGTATGAAGAAATAACCCTTCTTGTTATTAATTATTATTTATTATTTGACTTTCTAGCATAACAGTAATACATTTATTGTAATTAATGTATATAAAACTTATTTTTCCTTAAAATATTGCTAGCGAAAATGTTAATCAAATTTGTTCAAGATCCCTAGTTTGTATTTTCCCTTCTTTTGGAATGACGCAACATGCTTGAATTAATTTAAAATTTTACTAAATCTACCAAAATAAACACACCTTCTGTAAACTAATTAAAAAGCACGCTTTTTCCCCAAAATGTTATCCTTCCTTATGAAAACTCAACCTTGATTCAAGCTTTTTCCCAACATTAGAGGGACAAAAAAAATCCCCAGTCATCCTTAAGCTCCCATCCAAATCTCCGCATCATTTTGACATCTCCTTGAGCAGAGGGATCCGAACGCAGACATAAACAATCCAAATGGTTTTTCTAACTACATTTGCAAAGGAAAGCGACTTTAATAGAAGTCCTTTAACGACCCACACCGGGTGTCTCGAGACAACGTGTTTAGCGTTCTAAGCGTCGTAGCTCTCTCTGCGGGTATTATTGAAGCTGTAAAAGAGGTGCTATTGTGTGCACCTCTTGTGGTGTTTTAGGCCCTAAAAGCAGCCCACCATCGTTAAGCAGGCTGATGGATGTTTACAACCCGTTTTCTTTGTGCTGACCTATGAGAGCTGAAATATTGGGGTCGTTAAACTACCTGGTAAAGAATTGCCTTTATTGACGATTTGGGTTTCATTTGGCGCTAATAAAAGCGTATTAGGATTTAGGTGTGGGTGGTTTGTTTGGTGTCTGACAAGGTGAATAGTCGAAAGCATTTCCGTTATGATGGTAGTTGTGGGTGTCGGGAAATGAAGGGTTCTGTCATCTACTTTTGGCGGATTTCAAATATGGTCAATGTACTTGGGTGCTTTCGAAATTTATGTGTCGCTATGTTTTGTTTGTGAAACGATATAGCGATGTTTATTCTTTGTTCAAAAGATGTAGCCCATGATCTTGTTATCACAAGACTCGTAAAATTCCAAACTAACGTGAAACAAATTATATAAAAATTGTGTACACTTTTGATTGGATGTAAATTCTAAAAACATTCAAGCCCGTTCTTTTCACACAAACTCTTTGAGCTATTAATATACTTCTACATATCTTTCGTTTAGTTAGAAAAAATACCATATATTCCTTGATAATCTATGTAATTTAATTTTTATTGCACTTAATTCATCCCTATGAGTGTAGAAAGCATTATATTCTACTGTATAAAGCATTATATTCCCTTTTAACAATATTGAAGAGGTTTTGGGTTGTTTTTTTTAACTTTTATGGATTGAAGTAAAGGTCTTTCAAAAATAATCAACTCTAAAACATGAGAGTTTGGTAAAAAAAACATGTGTTTCACCATTTTTACTTTCAAAGTTTTATTTTAAATTAACGACAACAAATATTTTTTAAAAAAGTCTTCTCCAGGCTCAATTTCAACACATTTTTCTATAGTCCATTTCGTAAACCACCACGGGATCGAAATCTTAACAATATTAAGAAGTACTAAACTGAGTTTATAACATTTAAATACGATATTTTAGTAAATAAATGCTAAATTTTCCGCAAATAACAACCATTATTAAGAGATACTTTTGTACCTCCTAAAAAAACTCCCCAGAGCACACGAAAATTTCAGCAATCTGCGATTCAAATCAGGCCCAACCATCCATCTAACTCGCCTAAAACTCGCGATTTAATGCGGATTTCTTTCTTCTCCCCACCGCACACACTTTATGAGCGCATTAAAACAAAAATCCCCTCCTTCATACTGCATCCAAAAGTGAGTGCATCTCCAAAACGGAAAGCAACAAAACCAAACCATGAGACAGGTCAGGAATCGGGAAAAGTTTCGAACTGAAAAGGGCACTTAACTAATACTTGCCCGTGCGCACAGGGACTTCATAAATGTACCCTTCCAGCTTCGGCTTCATTCTCATGGAAATACCCGGTCCCAGGCGAGTCCCGGGTTTCGTATTTCTCGTTAAACCTCGTAAAAGCATCGGATGTTCGCTGACAGCGTTTTACGTTCCTCCCTGAAGAGCGTTTTACGGTTGCGTTTATGGATACGCGGCGAGTGCGCCTCAAAGTGCGTGAAATATTCATTTTTACGTGCGTAAAGTTTATAATTCGAAAGGGAAAATACCGGGGGACATTAAAATTGCGAGGATTGCCCGGGAAATGGAATTGCAGAGCGCTAACGGACTGTCGATGAGGAAAAAAATTGTTAATTTTTTCGAGTAGTTAGTTTTAGAAAGATATCTTCAATCAGGAATAACTTTGGTCCAAATGGTAAACTTTATCCTCTTGAATAATGACTTTATTTCTTTTATTTGAAGATTTAGCTTGTATCTTCTACAAACTTTTAATGATAAATCAGGTTAACATTTTTAAGTGCTGAGTTTCTGATGTGATAAGATAAAACCGTTCAAGTAGTTTTTATTTACAAAAGGATTGTAAAGCTTTTTTCGTTTTGGGATAATTTTGTTCTTTCAAATGCTGGTATGTCAATACTAATCTAAACTGCTAATTTTTAGTGTCAAAATATTTTACTCGTATAAAATAAATATAAAAATAAAAATATTAAGAAGCAAAAAAAATTAACTTTTGTGGAATTAAAAATTAAAACTGTATTGGGTGTTAACTCTAAAATTACAATTTCCCTACATTAAAACAATACTTAAAATAAAATAATTATTAATTAATTAATCTAAAAAATGCAATCATTACAAACTAATAACTAGTTAAGGGAGAGTATTTTCTATTAAAATTCTGTATGTCTGTATTTCGAATCCCCATTTGGCATGGATGTTAGTTTCTGTCCTTGTGTTATGAATGAATGTGCCCCCCCCTGGAAAAAGGGGTTATGCGAGCGAATGCGTGTGTGGCGCGGATAGGAGTACCTCAACTCCGTGGCACCGGTTCCCAGGGTGCCCTCTGGATAACGCTGAGTAGGTACTTAGGGTAATTCAGTAGTCAAGGATGATAAATCCAGTACCCGTCCATTGGTTAAAAAAAAAAACAAAATCCTAAAGAGTAGAGATAATTGCGTGTATACATCCCAAGACGAGATCTTTATCGGCAAGCTTAGTTGATTGCGAATAAAAATGCTTAATGCTTACTTACATCATGCTTTTTCAGCAGAGAAGCCACACCGGTTAAAGACGGTTTTTATAAGCTGTTCCATGAGATTGTTTTACTTCCAGTTGAGTGGTCTACTCCTTTTCTTTTCACGATAGTTGATTGCGTTCCTTTTGTAGATGTCGATCATTAATCTAACATAAAAGAAGCAAAATGATTGCGAAACAACGTCAAGATAATTACAAAAAAATTGAATCCCATTTAGTCCCCGATTTCTGCTCCCCAAAAACGATGCAAAGTTTAATTTAAAAGCCCGTGATTTGTAGTGACTGAGGCAGCAAACAATGGTGCTTTAAGCGATGTTATAAACCTTGGAAAGAATTCTTATCGAAAATATTTCCCGTTTTATGCCCTCCTTTAAACTCTTTACGATAACTTTCCTGATACAAAAAGGCTTGGGAAAACGATAAAAGTATTCGGCCAGATTGAAAGAGTGGGATTAAATTTTCAAGGATAAAATAAGATTTAAAACTGTTTGAAATCTAATACTGCTCCTTGTTAATGTTTTAAGGGCCGCAGCATCCCAGTTTTGTTTGCATGTAGAATTGAATAAGTTGAATGTGAAGCTTTTTTTCCGTTCTGATAAACAACTTGATGCTTATAAAATATCAGTAAGAGGGGAGAAAATATTTGATTTCCTTTCTATATTTGAATTGCATTTCTTCTTCCTTGAACTTAATATAAAGGAAAAGCACATTTTCACGTAAGTTTATCTGATAGTGATGCTGAAACACGTAATCGTTATTTGTAAAAACTAGACTAGACAAGACAGTAAACAACATCATAGAAGTATTTAATTCAAACTTAGTTTGAATTTTAAATAAGTAATATAATTTTATTTCAAACTTAATATAAATTCATATTTAAATTATTTTATTCTGTATAGTTTTTAAATTAATTATGTTTGTATTTATAAGATAATACTAATACCCCTAAGCACGATAAATTTGTGTAAAAAAACTTAGTTTTACATTTATGAAATAAAGTTCAATTAATTTATTAAATTTAATAGAAATGAAACATTAAAACAACTTTTTAAACTGATTACTTTGTTTGTATTATTGGAAATGTTACATATTATGCTTCAATTCGTTTCGTAGTGCATTTTCATTCTTTGATAAAACTACATCTATGTTAATCTCATATCCTTAAGATTTAAAATTTTCATCTTTAAAAGATTGTAGGAATTTTAAATATTAGCATCATCTTACCTTCAACCTACTTAAAAAATGGTTCCCTGTTGGTTTTCCTTATACCCAATAACTGTATATTCTTGTAAATGTATCGATAAACTCTGAAATGCACATCGTTACAACCTTGAAAAACAAATAGATCACTTATAGTGCCAGAGGAATACCGAAACTAATGCTCTCTTGATAACGAAATAAATGCATTATATCGTATTTCGTCCAAATTACCTGATTGAATTTGTGTCTTTAAAGTGTTTTTCCATTGCCTGCAATAACGATTGTCGACCAATCAATTTCTGATGCACCCGTCTTAAACTCTGGGCATTTTTTCACTCCAAAGAATAAGCTTTTACAAAAAAAAAAAAAACTGCCAACGTCGCTAACTCAAGTAACTCACTCAAGGAGTGAATAAATCTGAATTATGGAGCTACCTCGCTAACACTATTAGGCGTTTTTTTCGTCACTTAACTGGTCTTTTTTTAGTTTAAGCAAAGCGCCACGTAGTGAGGTATTTTTTCTGTCTTGTTTAAGCACGTACTTTGCAAGAAGATTCAAGGAGAGACGGAGACATAAGGATAATTGTTTCACTGGTTCAGATACAGCGTTAAAATTACATGAGTTCAGTTGCTAACGTATTAAAATGTGTTTCTTTTTTAATTCTCCCTCACACGCGGTGTTCTTTTTTTAAACTTTTTTCAGTAGAGGAAAAAGTTCATTATGAAGCAAAGAGCCTGACGTGTTGTAATTATGACACGCCTAAGTCAGATTACAAGATTTTACATCAACGAGTTTTAAAAATTGAGACGGGAAACAATTTTTTTTTAAGTTTTCTACGTTATTGATACTCTTTCATAATATCCCAATATAGATTTCTGTTAAGTAATGAAAACTTTATCTGAAGAAAAGGGATCGTTTTATTTCCGTTACTTGAAGCTATTTTCTCAGTCAAAGAGGAAAAATTTTCCAGAGTACCTAGGGATCTCACCCGAGAATTCATATCAATATCTTAAAAATCTCTTAGTGTCATTCCTGAGACAAAACCTAGAATTGTCAGGTAAATTTAATTTTAACAAAAAAAGTAAGAAAATAATTAGAGAAAATTGCAGAATTTTGCAAAAACGGGAAAAATCAAATAAAAAACCTAAAAAATTATAAATTTTGATGACCAACCTAATAACTAATGTAAAAAAAGCTATAATCATCCCATATCTTGTGAGAGAATATACCTTCTCCTCATACAGTTAAACTTTAAACAAATAAAATTCAATCTATTTAATTATTTGATATATTACAACTCTTAGATTTTATAAATCATGCTTTGTTTTTTAATTTATTAAGTATTTTTAATGTTTAGGAAAAAAAACAATTAACTTAAGTCGACTAAGAATCACTTTTAATAAGTTTATAAAAAGATTGAAATGGAAACTGTTTACGTTAAGTAAGTGATTCCAAAGTAAGCTTAGTAGTGATTCCAAATGTTTGATATTTTTAAAAGACCTTTAAAAGATATATTATTAAAAATTTCAGTAATTTAAACTCAGTTTCACTAATTTCAGTTTTGTTTTTATACCCGCATTACCAAAATTAGTGACTTGAAAAGTAATTAAAGTCTTACATTGTTTCTCAAAAAAATACTTTTCATATAAACTTGTACTCTCCAATAGATGGTGTATTATATCATCAAATAAAATCGATCATTTAATTCAGATATAAAAAGAAAAATAAGCAAACTGAAATAAGATCCTTTTAAATGTCATGAAGTATCATGTTCAAACATTGACAATAGTACAAACTCCATTCTTGACTTTCCTCTACAAAAAATTTTGAACCCAAATAAACTGCAATTATGTGTAATTAAAACACTTTTTGCAATGTTTATACAAAATCTAATACCTTCCAATTACATTTTTCAAAATGAAGCTCGCATGCCTTCAAAATAAAGCTAGCATGCCTTAAGGAAAAATGAATACAACTGCATCATAATACTTTGTATACTCAAAAACTCTATCGAATCTTAAATTCATAGCTGCAATCTGACACTGGTTTAGTCATTGCATTGTAGTAGTATTTATTTAAAATATTGACGTGATATTTCTGTACAAATATATAGATCCAGCCGTCTCACAAAATGCTTCTCAATAGCAACAAAATGAAATATGAAAGAACGCTCGAAATAACAAATATCATATTTCTTTTGTTTCCGAATGCTACTTATTTATACATTGCTCTATCGGTAAGTCGGAAATTATTGGCGCCTCACTGAAGATGGGTTTATTTTATTCTCCTGGGGGAGACCACCATGTAAACATCTGGATACATTGCGATTAAATTTTCTATGTACGCAATCTAATCCTTGTATCCTGAATAGATAAGTGGGCTCAGGATTCGGGAGAAATATCTCTTCGTAATAATGCATCTGAATTCGATTTGAAAATAGCGCTTTCCAAAAGCTATTTTTTACTTAGAATCCGAGACTCTTTCTTCACCATAAACTACGACATAAAAAATCGGGAAAGATTTGAGGCTCGCTTTTTTCCTAACACAGAACTTATGTCTAGAAACGCCTACGTGATGATACTCCTTATACCTGAAACGGTAACTTAAATCCAAGCACGATTCTCCCAAGATTTTGCTAAGGCAGAAGAAGAAAATTATCGCCACCGTTATCTTATCTTTACCTTTATTTTTTTTTCTAAAGGTTTTTGGCGGTGAGAAAGGATTCAGCATCGTTCATGTCGATAATTGTAAAATCTGGGATCGTAAAAACGAACCTTCAAGTAATCCTACTATTCTTAAGAACACTTATCGTACGACGATAAGTATTTTGGCTAAGTGTAATGGGATTTTATTTCTCTTTTTCAATAGGGTTTGTGCACTAATACACAGCAATGGTACTAGTACAATTCACCAAAATATATACAGAATTTCGAATATTGCACCGAAGTTTATAAAATCTGCGAGCATTTATGTGGTTATTTATATGGGCGATTTTAAACTCATAATACAATTTTCTAGAAGTGAAATGCACTCAAAGACGATTCGGAATCATACTCATAATATAAAGCTTTTTTAGTCTTAAGAGGCCATCTTCGTATTAAATTTAAAATATTTCTGTTGTACTGTACGAAGGCAATTGTTTTTTCTTTATTTTGTGTAAATTTTTATTGTAAATGTTTTGAAATATCCTTTTTGTAAAAACATCGGCTTGAAGACTGAAATCCAAATTATTTCAAATAGAATAAAAAACGTTTTTATTATAAACCAGAGGGAACAAATATGACATAAATATGAGAAAAATTAAAACATTTGAGTCAGAGACCCATATGGGCAACCTATGGGAGATTATATACGATATACATAATAGTTGAAATTATTAAAATAATATTATGACATAAAATTATAAAACTATATTATTTTAATTAGTATACTATTAAATTTTATATTATGACATATTTTTACCATTTTATGAAAACACTGCCAAAAATACTATAATTTTCAAAAAGAACAAAAACAAATATTTCCAAACAAACAATTCTTGTGAAAAAAAGTAATTAAAATTCTGAAGTTACACATCATATGAAAGTCTCCAAAAACAGATAACAACGAAATTCCGAACTAGTAGCACTCATAAACGGGAAGTGGATTCCTTTTTTTAAAAAACTCACCCATCGGATAAAACAGAAATAGAGCAAAAGAAAGAACACGAATGAGTTAAATGGTAAAAAATTCCCATTGCACATGTTCTTAACCTCAGGTATCCCAACAACTTCAGTCGGTTCTTTGTTATCTCACTTTTTCTGGAGAACCCAAACATTGTTTGATGCCATCAACTTTTAAACGTCCTCCTGTGTCTTGCCAATTAGCACCCCAATGTATTTCCCGGGAGTTGCAGCAGCAGGCTTAGCACCTGTTCTGTTTCTCATTAAAACCCTGCAAGTTTGAACGATTGCCAACGAAAACTCAGTGGGGAAGGAGCGAGCATTGTTACCTGGCAGAAATAATATGATGTTCTTTCTATCAAATGTAGATCTGCCCTCAAAGGCCCCGTTGCGGAATGGCGAAAACACTTTGAGTTGAGAATTAAGGGGATGCCATTAAAAATAGTTTTCTTAGTTTAAGGGAAGTGTACTGAAAAAAATATTGCTTGTAATGTGCTGATGCTGTTTTTAGATAGTAAATATCATTTTGTTCCTCGTTATCTATTTTCCTTATGATTGGTTCTTACTTGAAGTTACTAGTTTAATACAAATGCACCCATTGAAAGAGCATAAACTAAATGTATGCAATAAATAAAAACACTTAAAAGTTTTCGAAAATGTTTTCTTCTGATTCCATAAACTAACTGCATGGTAAAAAACATTCAGTATTCAAAATAGTTTCTGCCAGTTCCAAAAATGTATACACAGGGGTGTATTCTGAGTTATTAGCTAAACTGTAACGATTGGTAGAGTATGCAGAAAAATGCTTTTTAGATATCAGAATTAATGTCAGACCAAGAATAAAAATTTTAAGAAGAGGGATATTACATTAATAAAAGTTTGGATATTACTTTACTTGACTTAATATATATTTAATAAGTATTTAATACTAATTATTTTGAATGTTATCGTTAAAAGTAATTATTATAATATGTTACTTTTAGTTATTTTATTATAAAAAATAAAACTTTCTACATGGCTAATACCATTCAATCTTTTAAATTTAAGTATAAAAGGTGTCAATTTTTATTAGTAAATCAGTTTACCATGCGTAAATACATTTAATAATAATATAATATTAATAATAATTTAAATAATAATAATTATAGTAATAATAATAAGTTTACTTACAAATGTATAAGTTGTTACATAGTATGTTAGGAAAAAAAATAAATTTTTGTCAACTGGAGTAAAAAAAAACATTTAATTGTCAAAAATCATTTACATGCAGTTGTAGTACAAATAAAATAAAATTGAAAAACAATAGTGGTAAAATAATTTTTGACGATTACTATAACACAAATAAAACACAAACATAATGAACGGTTACGAACAATAAAGAAGTAAAATAAAAATAAAACAAAAACACTTTGAACCAGAATATAGGTTTTCCAAAAGAAAAATGGTAAAACAGCTTTAGGCATAAAAATTACAAGATACGTCTATTACTTTAAAAAATTATAGTTAACTTATAATATCTGAAAATATCATCAGAAAAATAGATGAAAATAGTGTTTCATTATTTTATAACATCTTACTCTCAACAATTCAATAAAGTAATCCTTTCCACAAAATGTAACGAAATGTTCACCAATCTTTCATTCCTCCTTCACCCACATTTTTAGAACCTTAACCATATCCTATTTCTGCACTTGTACAACATAAACCCTTCCCCTTCATTGAACAATATGATCAAATCAAGGTGAGAAACAACCCTTCTGTACACGCCAACAAAAGCATAGAACAGATTGGTTTTATAACCCCGTGAACGCCAGAGCTCTTGCTATTTCCAGTTTCCTATATATATCCCTGCAGACTGCATAAAAAATTCTTGTAACGGAAGTAATAACAGCGTATCATAGTTTCGTAGCCAATACGACCCATCGGCGTTACATTAAAGCAACGAGCATATATTTTTCACATATCGCTAGCTGATCAAAACAGTCCTGTATCTCATAAGCACTTTGTTACCCAGAAAGGACTCCACAGCTGCTGATAAAAGTGCCCCTATTCTACGGTGAAACGACCTTCTTTTGCATTGTAAAAAAGGATTCCCTTTACTTTGGGTAACAGCTTTTAAATAATTTGGAAGAACGAGATTTCTGTCTATGAAGTTGGTGTGAACTGTCTCATATTTTATGATCGTTACATGGGGAAGTGCCGCTTTTATATTTGAAGGAATTTGTTTGTACGGTATATAGTAACTTTTTTGGAAGAGCCTACATATAGCTCAAAAAGGCATTGTGGTCGTTCCTCGATCAAATCTTTAAAGTGTATCCATGGGGTTTTTGAACTGCATATCGATAAATAAAACTTAAAAGTGGAACTCCTTTTGTACTCAAACTCTCTTTCAGAGGCGTAAAGGTTTGTGGTTTCATAGTTTCTATTTGAAGATTAAACCTAAATATTTTCCTTCAAAATCGAATTAACGCAGTACATCTTTTTACTTTGTATGTAAGAAAGGGGGGGGGAAGAATTTGCTTTCACTTTATTTTACTTTTAGGGTTATCTAAAAAATAGTTTCAAATTTTAATAGGAATTCTTTAAGAGTCTCCTTTAAGTGGGAGGATTCTTTGTTCAGTTTTATCATTTGCTTTTAATTTTCATGTCATCCTTTTTTTGTCTTCAAATTTATTCATGGAGTTTGATAAGTACGGATTGGAAGTTTGAATGCCAGGTTAAATACCTTTTATTTTACAAAAAATATTAAATAAATGCAAAATAAGCGGAATATTATCAACATAATTAAGATATCCCCTTTATCTTCAATTACATGCAATATTACTAGAGCGTGGGTGTCATTTATATATGTTACGGGCAATGTGATAAATCAGGCATTATTAATAATGCCCGAAGTGGAAGCGGGCAATGTGATAAATTCAATGGCATTTATGAATGAAATTTATCACTTTGCCCGCCTCCACTCCGGGCATTATTAATAATGCCCGATTAATCACTTTGCCCGTAACATATATAATAACATCACAACAGGAAAGTTAACGATAATATTTGAACATACGTACACATTTGAATTAGGACTTATATATATAAAATTATACTCACATTATTCCATTAATAGATGGAAATGCCAATTATGTTTATACTCAGTTTACTTAGGAAGGATATACTTAGGAAGCAACCCGCCCCTCACACTATTCTTGTACTCACTCATTCCTGCTACATAATTGAAATATCCCAACGTATATTTAAACTCGTCCCATAGACCTAGGCACCTTACACAAACACGAAATCCGGCGAAGTATCCAATCCGACACATACCGCCCAAAACTCCGACACATCCCCCTACTAAACCAACTTGAACCCCCTCTCCCTCCCACTGGCTCCCTTCTCCGTATCCAGCCCGCTTTTTCGCGAGCATTGTTTATCGTGGCTGATGAGGAGGAATTTCTCGGGCTCACAGTTGGGAAATCTGTACCGGTGGCTGCTTCTCCATTATCCCTTCCGCCGCTGATGGCGCCCTGTTTCCGAGAGCTGGAATTTCATTTTCCCCGGATCGATGCTTGTTATGACGGGGATTAAAACGGGATCCGCTCGCTGGAGAAATACCCTATTTCTTGTAGGAGGATCCCCCTTTTTGAGCCTTGCCGTGTGAGCATCGGAATGGACTCCGGATGGGTTTTAAGTTCCTCCAATGTCGTAGGTTTGGTCAGGGTTAGGGTTTTCTGTGGGTTTGAGAATTAACGTGATAATTGATTTATGATTGATGCCCATTAATTTCTCTGAAATAAATTATTCTTCGAGACACACTTACTGCACTAGGATAGGCTCAAAGTAGGTAAAAATACCAATTGGGTTAAATACCTTTGTGATATTTTCTTTAACTTGCTGTCATCTTAAGCTTAACATATATCGCTATAATGTTAAATACGGATATTTGGAAAACCAAATTACATATCAAACCGTAATATAGTATAAAAGATAAAGAGGTACAATTTTTTCTTTCTATAGATAGACGTGAAAATGATTGAAACAGATTGTTTAGTGCCTTTGAGTTGCAGAGGTTCTCTCACACATTTTTTTTTCTTGTTTTATCTCCTTTTTTTTCTATTTTTAGATATCTCGCTTAAAATTTAATTTCACTGATATTTATATTAGATTGCATAACCTTTTTACTAAGGAAACTTATCTACGTAAATTGCTGCTAGATATAGAGGTTAAGGCAATTTTTACTTCATTCACCTTAACAGCTGAAGTAAGAGCCAGAAGTTTTAATGAGGGATAAATGATGGTAAATAAATTGACTGCTATATTAACATATTGTTCGTTTAATATAGTTTCATCTTTCGACCTCTTTAATGATGCTTTTGATTAAGCAGCTTAAATATATGAAAAATTAAATAATGTATTACATAAATGAAAGCAAATGATAATAGGTTTTTAGCAAAGTTTAATTGATTAGCAACTATAAATAGACTTCATCAGTATCAATTTCAAATACATTTTCTGGTATTTTGTGTTATAAATTTTTTGGTATATTATTTTTTGATATTTTTAAAATTAAGTTCACACTTTTTTGGGAACAAATTTTGTATTTCATAATATACTACTTAAAAGAGCCTAAGGTCCCAGTAAAAATTGTTGTATGAATTTTATAGAATATTTGAACTCAAACATAGATAACTACTTTAGATTCTTACACTTATTAAAATTTCTAGACAAACCTAAAAAAAATTCTTTCATAAGCAATTTGATTTGAAAAGAAACAAATTGGCTTAAGGATATGATATGATATAGTTTTTTCAGGTATGAAATGCAGTTCTATATTTCCATGACACACGTCACAAATAAATTGAAATATTTTAATATCTAGACGATCTATGTTAAAATAATAAACGTGCAGGTTATGTGGTCTAATTTTTCATGTTCGATAATAGGTTTTTGTTATCTTTAACATGGTCATTATTCATCGACATTGTATCCCTGAATTCAAAGCGTTATTGAACTCTACACTCGTAAAATGAAATCTTTAGTGTCAAAACTGTAAAATATTACTTTCTAGAGTAATAAGCTTTACGAACGTATTTGATCAGTGTTACACAGAAACTAATAAGGGTCTCTTTCAGAGAGGCTATCTTCATAATTGAATATTTCTTTTTCCATCATAAATATCCGTTATCTCCCTAAGAGATAATGCAGGCTACAATAAATTATTGTTTACTCTTTCCCAGTTATATTTTAACAAACAAAACAAGGTTTAGGTATCTCAATGTTCCCTAATGCAACAGGACACCCAATTTAGTTATGAGAAAAGTGAAGTATAACTAAACCTCGCCTAGTATATTATTTATTACTTTTCAGGCGTCTTTCGTCTCGATTCATTTTGACCACTTTTATGCATTTATTGAGTTTCAGTAGGAGAGATAAAGGCATTAAAAGTAAAAATTGAAAATTAAGATTTTATTTCTTTAGTGGCTCAGACGTCTGCTTTATGGGAAATTTCATGCTTCGTGTATAACTAATAATGTCAAGATAAGGTTAAGTATAAATATTTTTTGAAAGAAAAATGCCTAAGAAAAATGTAAGAAAGAAATAGACTGATATTTAATCTACGAGAAATATACGTTTTTCTAAGCTAAAAAATAGGTTGTATTTCGTTTCCCTTTTATGCATAGTAAGCCATGAGAAATGCAAAAATATTTAACTTGATACAGCATAGTAAATAGCTTTAAGATCATGTTCTTAAAGTTTGATATATAATGTCATTTTTTTTATTCGCATTATACATAAATGTATATTTTATTTGGTTAAACTTTCAAACATTTTCATTCAATGTAAATGAAATAAACTTGTGTTATTTATTTTAATACATTTCTAATGTTTAACTTATTTTTTTCTTGATTATTTCAGATCATATATTTCATTGTATATTAAAGTACAATATCCACTAGTACTTAGTAATATCTTTTAGTTTATAATACACCTTAAAAATCTATCGATTGTTATATAAATTGTTATTATTAAATTGATTGTTATAGCAGTTGATAGGGTTTTTTCATTTTTAAAGCTATGAGAAATAATTTATAAAATAAAATTATATTTTATTTCAATCAAACTACAATGAAACCTACCAGTAAATCTTTACTTCCTTCTGAGTTTGTCTTCTTTATTTAACTTCTAAAACTAGATAATTAATATTCTTATAAACCATTTAGTTTACAGAATAACTATTAAAAATATAACGTTTAATAATAATAATAATATAATATACAAGTAAGTTTTGAGTACACTCTCTGTTCATACTTATGGTAAAAGCATATCCAAAAGTATAAGCAACGCGCTATTTAACTATAATTTCTAAGTAAGAGTGGTATAAGATCCACTTTTATATTTTGCTGATCTAATCTTATTTGAAAGCTTCATATTTCGATTATGATCCGTGGATCTTATATTTTAATATGCGTACAATCCCCCGAGGGGGTTTTCTGCTATTCATAATGCATGTAGTGTGAGAAAAAAAGTGAGCAACAGTTGGTTTTTCGATCAATGTCTACCTCACCCTAATTACCCATTACTTACTCCCTCTTTCTTTTGCAGATGCATCACCCGATACAGATGAAGCCTGCAGATAGCGAGAACCGAAATGGTAAGCTGCTCTCCTTTCTCTACCTAATTATTTCTTCAGAGAGAGTTTCTTCATCCGCTGCAAAATCTTCAGAGAGTCCATTATTTTTATCTGGATCTCTCCGCTAATTTATAAGAGCCGATTCGCATTTAGCTCTAAATGGGTAATTTTTGTCGGAGAAAAAATCGGGTGACTCGATTCAGGGCAGATTAAAGATGGAGAGGAAGATCGTTGCCAATTTGGGAGAACTTAATGTTGATTTCGATTGTGGAAGTGTATTATGGGAGATTTGCATTTGAATGGTTCTAAATTTTGTAAGATATTTTTCGTATTTTAATGATACACTGGTGCAGAAAGTTTTAAAGGTTTCTTTTGGTTAAGTGCACAACTCATGTAAATATACTCCAAATCAACTAATTTTTATGGATAAATCACATGTAAGGTTAATTCTTGAGGTAAAAGTTTCTTCCTTTTAGTTATACCTTGATATTTTTTGGGACTATCCAAACGTTAATTTTCTCACAATTTAACGCGATTGCGAGAAATTGTGTTATAAATTATGGGAAAATTCATATGTATTGAAGCAGATTATAATTGTTTATTAAGAATAATATTTATCTTGTTTCTTGGTTATTAAAATATCTAGTTTTTAAAATGAAATACGTTTATTAAGTTAGTTCTAATAAAAACATTATACCAGTACTATCTAATAATATTTTGCAACGATTTTGGAAAGGTAGCTATAAGTTGATTCTCAGAATACCCGATTTTCTTCAAAATACATAATTTTATTTTGAATTAAAATTCTCTACGATATAATAGAGTAAGTATACTATGCAATAAAGTTTACATAACCATTAAAATCCCTTAAATATTATTAGGTATTTTATTATCTCTAATGATAGATTTGAATATTCAACAACGCTAATTTATTAATGTAATATTTTAAAAAATATATTTCCAAAATTTCAATTAAATAATTTTTGCTTGCTGCAAAAACAGATTGAAATTAAATAGTTAAATTTCATCAAATAACAGTTTCAACATTTTACCTTATGCCACCACACCCAACTACTGTTAAAATAAGCAGAACAAAAATTTGATTCCCAAGTAGATTCCCTTTTTAATTTAAACTAAATATGGAGATTGGTTTCCTGGTGCTAAAAGAAAAGATAGCGGGTCCATACTAACTAGAAGAAATGACTTTCGTAAGCCATTGTAGTATTTATCATTTTAAATAAATTTAAATATGTACCCACTAATGAAAATTCACGACCAAGTCTCTTCGGGGTATCCCAGCTGACTGTGGTGTCATTTTTCATTCCTTTTATTTTAATAAAGCTGTAGAAAGTCCGTCTTCTCCTATTACTAATGTAAACAGTATGTTGTTCTCGTGGCTAATTTGTTTTTCTTTTTTTACTTTCCGTGTCTATTTGTATTCAAATGTCTTACAGACTTAAAGTAATGACATAGTCATTACAACAATGTTAGCTTATACATTATGTAGAGATTTTTCCCTCTGCGACTTCTATGAAATGTAAAATGAGTTTATCCTTTTACAGAATTATAGCGCTATTTTGTATACTGATGCTATTTTCTTTAAGAGTGAAGTTAACTTTATGGTATATTCAATGTAATTAACATTTTGATATTCTGTTGCTGAAAAAAACTCGTTACATAAATTGTCTATCTAAAACTAATCAGTAATAAATTCATAGTTAAATGCTAGAAAATATAAATAAGAAACATACAACACATCTAACCAATTGTTTTTATTATGCAGTAATAGATTTTTTTTAAACCTTTCTTTCTAAACTAGAAATAGTTTTGAAACTCTTTTAAACGGAATCTTGAGCTGGAATTTGTTTTCTTCAAGTTTTTTTTCTGTACCTTAAAAATATTTACATTACATTTTCTGACCTCTGTTATGCCTAACTTTTTAACAAATTTATTGTTTACAATTATCGTAATAAAATGCTAAAATTTCATCTTGTTTCTTGTACAAGAATAGTACATGTGTAAAATCCCGAATATTTTGAGGGGATATCTCTTATCTGGAATTTTCTATATTTGTAAGAGGTACAGTCTCTAACACTTCTGTTTAAAGCTGGTCTACTGGTATTGGGGAACTCTTCTCAATATAGAACTTGTGAACATGTTAACGTGCGTTCTTCAACTTATAAGTACTTATACAAAATATTATTCAAGAAATTACTTTTTTTATTTTTTTTATTAAATTATCTTGATAAAAAGATTCGTGTCTTCAAAAATAAGGTTCAAGCCCTCAATATAAAGTATTATATTAATACAACTAGTAGAATTTTCATTGTATCTCACGAGAAAATTTCTTGTTAAATCAATGTATCTTATCTTAACCATGATACATTTCATTGATAAAAGACGTGTTTCAACATTCTTACTAATTACTCCTTGTTAGCTTAAAATTTTAAATTTTGAATCAAAACTGATGTATAAATTTCCAGACTTACATACATACACTCACATACACTCACGTACATATTTCTGGCATAAAACCCTAGTTTTATTTCCAGACAAATATTCATTCATAAAAGCTTGAATAAATCCACTCAAAAGCTATAGGCTCATGCCTGGAAGAACACATCCTATTAAGTCATGACTTTAAAAAGCTAAATATCTTAGAAACAAACTAAATAAATCTATGTATATGAAATACGTATAAAGCATTTAACAATTTATATAGATACCCTTTTCTAGATTTTTGATGAGGAACACATAAAATATGCTTCACTTATTCCCCTATATAAGATTTATAAATGTACGTAGTATTCGTGTTTTCCACAATTCCCTGTCTTGTATAAAATTTGCTAAGGTTGATAGATATAGAATTGAAATAGTTTCTTTATTTGGAAATATAGTTTTCCTGAAAATATTGTGGTTGAGTTTCCGTTTGGCAACATGAGATACCAAGCTAAATAACATTCATGTTTGACAATAGGGAGACGTTTCAGGTTTTCGTTATCTTCAAATCACTTCATAAATTTTAACTTCGAATTTTATTTAAGTTCTTTTAAACAGCTTTACAAAAAATCCGGACGTTATCCTAAGGTTTTGTTTTCTTTAGGTAAGAACCTTGTACTGGATTGAAATGGTGTTGAACTAATACTGTTAACATTAATTTTCAAGATTTAATTATAATGCAACAATCCCAATTCGTGCTTCAGTTCCAAATGCTCCACTAAGACATTTGCTCTTACCTAAATTTTGCTCCTAAAAAGTTTTTCTTCCTAAATAGATCCATTTTAAATATGTTTTCTCTTTGAATGTGGTCCATGGCAAATTTCTCTCTTGAAAGCCCCCAATGCCTCATAAAGTCTGTAAATAGATGATCTAATGATTAAATTATCAATTTACCTAAATTAATATATTTTTAGAAACTCGGAGAAAACTAAAATTCATTAATATCCAGGTGATAGTTTCTGAACTCCTGTTCTTCTTTAATTTGAAAACATGATACTTGATCTTCCATTCATCAGTAATGAAATTCAAACAGAACATTCTAATGCAGTTTTTATTCAGTGTTGCCTCTATAACACAGTATTTTATAGTTTTCTTTGTAATTTTTCATAATACAGAATAAATTCCTGAAAGTGGTTCTGTTTTGCTCCCATGGAGTATTTTTTCCAGTTTATTTCAAGCGATTTCTCTTCTCCTTTCTCCATTCATACTATTCAAACAGCCAGTTCCCAATTCATCTAAAAAAGGACGCTAAAAGTTTCCCTTATAGCACTCTTCTCTAAAGATAAAATAAAATACACCCTTTATGGTCACATCATTCACCAACTAAAGAAACAACAATCCCGATACAATAACTGGCGATTTCAAAACCCCATTTCAATATTGGTTCACATAATAAACGTTCTAAAAACCACCCACAACAACAACAACAACAACACTACAAACATAATACGGCCTCTACCATCCCATCCACAAGCAACTCAGATGGCGTTGAAAGAGGACAACTTATTTTTCGCAGCCACCGGTAACGAACTCGCCGTCAAAATATTTCTGCAGCTAATCCATTCCACGTGACACGGGCCTGTTTGAAAAAGGCCGCTCCATCAAGCGAACTTCTTGAAGAGGCGAACGTGCCACCTCGGGTTTCTCGGCCGGTAATCTTTTTCATAGATCCCGCGCACAAAAACCGTAGATATAGGAATGCATAGAGGAGCATTTGAATCCATAGAGAGACCAATAGTGGATGGCACTGCTGCCCGTGAATCGGGAATAAAATGGTGTTAGGAAGGTTTCTATCGCAACCTCAATGAGTAGAATAACCCTTAAGAGAGTCTAATAGCTATCAGCATCAGTGTTAACCAGCAGCTAAAAAAAAGAAAAATTAGCTTTTCGCTAACTCTGACTGGTGGAATACTTCTTTGACCTAGGATTTAAGATTTAACACCGAAGCTGATGGCTGTAGATATGGCTGTTAATGTTTATAGAGCCTTTATTTTTCTTTAAAAAAGCTTTTCAGGCATATAGGAGGAGTCAACCAAGTACCAAAACAAGTCAACGAAATAAAAGTGGTTTAAGAAGGAGTGTTCCAAGGGTCATGTTTTGTAAAACAAGGAAAAATCATCTTAGGGGGTTGACATTTTGTTCAGTTTTTGATTGAGAGATATTTTAATCATTTTAACTAAAATATTATTCCTTGTTTGTATGGTTCATGCACGTTTTTGACTCGTTTTTTAAAGCGGCATTTGGTCTTAAAGCCAGTCCAATCGAGTGTGTTATTTAAAATAATAGAAAAATTAACAAAATTATGCTAAATCTAATCATATAACGCCTAATGAAGCCTAATCTGCTAAAAGGTTTTTATTTGACAATTATTTTCAAAATGCTAGGAATATAATTAAAAATTCCCTTCTAATCATTATTTTTCCTCTTTCTACATTATACGTTTAGGGGTATTTTTTCTATCATTTCTCTATTTACAAGGATTTTCTGCTTACAAAATCATCTCATCTGTGTCATCTCCAATAGTGAAGCATTTTTTTGCCCCGCGCGTTGGTTCTGAAGGACCGCAACCCATGCCTCCTCTAGCCCTCGCTGCCTCTATGAGAAAAACAGGAGCAGACCTCCTCTATCTGAATACAAATCCATATCAAAGCGCGTTTTTTCCGCCTGCCGGGATTGGATCGCCGCGGCATAAAGCCCCCTTTTTACAGAGGAATGGAAATCTTATTCGGAATGCTGTCTTTCAATCGATGTTCCGAGGTTTTGTGCGTTTGAAAGAGCCTCCTCGTCAGAATTAGTTTATTTAGCTGCGCTCCGAGAGGGTTATCACTCGGAAGGAAGAGGGGATGGGTGTCCTCCGCGGAAATGTTGCCAGGTGTATTAAGTTGAGACAGTTTGAAACCCCTTGCCCCACCATTCACAGAGGAGTTTTTACGACGAGTATGAATAGGGTGGAGAGAGAGAAGCTGGTATCTCCCTCTTTCCTTTTCGACCCTCTCTTTCTCTCTACTTCTCTTTCATTTTCCTCTATTTCATAATTCTTTCTATCCCTCTCTTCTTTTTCTCCCTCTATACCTATCTCTGACTATTATTTTATAGTACTCTCCCTCTCTAGCCTTATATTCTCCCTCAATATCTTTCCTCTCAATGTGCCTCTGTTTCTCCAATTTTAATGAAAGTACTCCATCTCCCTCTTTCGCCCTACTCTTTACTTTTCTCCCTCTATTTCTATCTTTAATCTATTACACTCATTCTATCTCATTTATACACAATACTCGATATCTTAAACTCACAAAATTTACTCACTCAAATCATTCATTCACTCACTCAAAAAATAACACTCACAAAATTTCGAGATATCGAGTGGCTTATGTAGAAAAGGACAAGATCGCAGCATATAGTTGTAAAAGAAAAAATTGACAAGAATTACTAAGTTTTTTTAAAAGTAGCGATCTGTTACTTAACAAACAAACAGGAAGACAGAATAGAAACCTATAGTTTACATAATTTTCTGTATCGGGTATTACCTTTTTATGTCCATTACCTACGAGATATTGTAAAAGAAAGTATTCAGAAAATAAGGAAATTTCCAAAGAACATAATATACGAAACTCAGAAGCAACATTAAAATGCGTAGATTTGTAAACGTATCCAAACACCTGATAAGTGAAGAATTTTTTTAAAGACATTATTATGTAAAAATTTACAGCAACAATAGTTGATTGAATATTCTTACTTTTTTAACACAGATGACAAAGACGAGGATTTGAATTTTTTTTTTGGAACTTTTTAATACCGGAAGAACTACGTACCAAAGCTATACATAATGCCATCTAAAAATCCATTTTCCCCCATAACTTCCGATACGCAATTCTCATGAAAACGTAATTTATTACCGCATCGGAACATGTAATACTCTCCCCACTTCCTTTCAAAAGGACTCCTAATAACCCCGAATAGAATAGAGAAGCTAATCTCCCAAATCCAGCAACGCAAACCTCTTTTTTGCACAAAACCCCCTCACAATTGCAGCACTCCCGCAGCTATCCTTGCTTACTTTATCACCAGCGAACAAATATAATTCCCTGCAAGGAAGGGGCCCGACGACAGTATACATACAAGTGGTCAATTTGGCAAAACGCGAGTTGCTACTTTTTCACGGTAACGTCTTTTTGGACCATTTAGGTATTTACCGGGGGGTTAGGCCGGGTTTCGCCGACCGTCTATATTCACAGTCGTTAAGAGGAGTTATGGAGGAGACATTTTTGCCCTTGGAATGCTGCGCAAGGGAGGTTCTCGCTTTCCGCCAGTGCGTGAACGGAAGATAAAGCGAGTTATGAAGTAGTATTAAGTGCGTAGTTTTCCTAAATTGTGTGGAAAGAGATGGTCAGGGGAATATGAGGACTAAACCCCCCGGAAAATAGGAGGAAAGAAATGTTAACTTGGTATTTCTTTTGAGGGCAGTGTTTTTCTGTCTTTAGTGTGGGGGAATTCTTCAAACTTAAAATAGCCGGTATTAAGTGCATTCATAGAAATGTTGCGTGAATAGGAGCTAGGAAAAAAAATTTAGGCATTATTTTATTATTAGAATTATTATTATTATTAACATTAGAAAATTTGAAAGCATTTGCGTTGGTGCATTGATTTATTGTTTCAATTTTAATTAATTTTTAAAATTGTATTGCCTTACATAGACTTAGTCTTTTGTCTAGTTATAGAACATGTCTTTCAATAGACAATTAAAAGAAGCTTTATAAATACGTTATAAGCACTCGTACTTCTTCCCATAAAGAAGTTATTTCACCTAGACTTATTATCACAAGAGACAGTTTTCAAGAAGACAGAAAAAAGAGTAGCTTAAAAGCTTTAAAAATAATTATGTTGTACTTTTAATGTATGAGCACAAATTTGTTACATTCTTTCCAATATTAAATTTGTTAATTATTTCGAGTATTTTTACTAAATTCCTTATGGTTCTAAATGATTTTGAGTTATATATTTTTTGAATATTTTATTGCATTTTTTTCCAATGCACTAATGTATACTATATTTAATTCAAAAATTTTAGAGATTTAATTATACTTACTAATCAAAGTAATTATTGGAGTAAGTTTTAATTTGGTAAACGATTTAACTTACGTAGTTTTTGAAAATTCATAAACATATCCCGATCTAAAATAGTTTTGATACAAGAACAATTTTTAATTAGTGATGCTTAATGTATATATGTTTATGCAAGTAACGAGTTGCTGTTTTCTAATTAATATGAGACATTAACATTTGAGCTGGTTAGACTTAAAATTCAGTTAAACATAAGTTTTGATTATTTTTAGCCCTTTTGATTAGTTTAATAAATCAACAATACAATAATTTCTATCAAAGCAGCCCCTCAAAAGTGTTTATTTAAAAGATACCGTAATAAACCATTAAAAAAACCTCGGATAATGTCACTCAAAACTTTAGAATAACTTACGATCCCTTCATTCCGACCATCTCAATTATTAATAACCCTTTTTCCAAGATGTTATCCAAATCATCAAGGTACTAATACAAACGGCAAGCTTACATTACCCACGAGAGGCCCAGTCTTTTAATGAAAAAACCTCCATCGAACTCTGGTCACTCAATGAAACTTTCTTGAAAAATTATTTTCAGAGCGGAATAAACTGAAATGAGGCGTCTCATCCTCGCCTCCGCCTATGTTCTTCTAATTAAATCCAAAAAGAGAGTGAGGAGGATTTTTTCTCCCGCCGTTAACCATTACGTTAACAAATTCCATGCCCCGAAACGTTTTTCCGCCCTCTACTTCGGCCCGACAATTCCAAGCTACTTCCTCAGCTTCCGAGCTTATCTGTTATTTAATAGCTGAACCGTAATAACCACGCCGTTATTATTATAGCCGTAATAAGCAACGGAATGTTCATCAGTTCACAAGCTGATACGTGCCTATTTTAATGGAGTACGTCAGTGGTGATTTACTGTAACAACAGTTCTCAGCCTATCTATCTCCGCGCGGAAGTACACGTACTCTTGCACAAAACGCTTCACTATTTCAGGAATGTTACTTCCCGGACAAAAGTTTCGGATTGATTTTTTTTCTAATCTCCTCGTTTGTTGTCCCGATGCGATGATTTTGTGATTACTTTCGCCGGGAATGCGCTTTTTCCGCTTTTAATGCTGCCGCTTAAAAGAGACTTGGCTTGTTTGGCGGCGTTTTTCGGTTGTTAGATACTCATCTGTTTCTTCGATCCGAAGGTATGAATGAATGCAAACGCTTTTTTCCGCTTTTTAGGGGGGGATGCAGAAGTAATTATGAAAAGATCTTAAAACGGCTCTCTCGGGCCGTTTTTACTTTTTGCCCGGAGAATGGAATTTTTTTAAAAGAACTGAACTCCTAAATGTTCTGTAAAGTGAATGTTTTCTGTGATACACGCGAATATATATTTTTTTTAATTTTTAGCCACTTTAAAGAAATAAAAAGGTTGGGTTTATTGAGAGTCACATAATTTCAACGTTTTTAATAATCTTACATACCTTTCTTCAGAGGGATGTGAAAACTATAATTATACTCATAGGTGAAAACTTGATACATGAATAAAACAAACTATGAAATCAATAAAAAGCAGGTGGCCAAAGAAGCATGGACTAAAATCAGCTGCTCTCTTGAAGCGTGTTTTCTCCAGTTTCATCGACATAACCTTACTCACCAGTATTATGTGTACTATGTAGTTATATTTATTTATACTATACACAACCGGAAGACTATGTTCTTATTGAAAACTCTAGTATTTGGGTTTTGAGTGACGTATTTATTATTTTTCTATTTTCTGTCTGACATGTAATGTTCAGAGTTGATGTAAATTGAAGATCTATTTTCTATAAAGTCAGGAAAGGAATTTGATAAGGATACACGTTTAGTGTTTCGATGAACAAACTCACATAAACCAACGAGACGAAACGCCGAGTAAAAATCTGACAGTAGTGTCACAAAAATGTTTTAAGCTGAAACCTTACGTACTATGAGGTTTATATTGCGTCTCACTCACTTCAGAAACTCCTATTCTTTCAGACAAATTCAAAGGCTATTCACCCGCATAGATGATATTGGACTTTTTGCTTCTTTTGCCCTTCATTCTATACACAATGCGTTATAGAACTATGTCTTCTGTAGTTGAAAATGTTTTATTCAGGTTGAGACAATATCAATACGTTTTTAAAGTTTTCCAAATCATTCTACTTCAAATAAAGAGTAGATCATTTCATTTTGAAGTAATATTTTAAAAATCAAATATTAAGAACTGTGCTGTAGTTTTCATTTTCTTTTGTTGTACTTTAGGCATCATACTCCTTTTTAATGACACTTTTGATTTGAGTAACTTCCACATTTTAAGCTTCTTTAATTTCCCTTATGTTAAAACCTATAAAATTAATCACATTTCCTTACTGAAAAAGTAAATAGAGCTCCGGTAGTAAACCAATACAAAGCAAATTATAACAAACGGGGTTTGAAATTGATAATTATGGAGACAAAGAAAAAACTCGAAATCTGAAAAAAATTTTATTTGCCACTTTTGAAAATCAGGCAGCGTTTTTCATTAAACACAAATCATCGTTTGGAGATCATAAAAGAAAAACTCGCGTAGTAGCCATTACTGGTGATCATAATTTTAATGATTATCTGTGATAACTTTTTTTGCACCAAATAGTTAAAATAATTTTTGTCGCACGGAAGATTCCCAAATCTTCAATGAAGAGATAACTCGATTATTTTGAAAAATACTGATGAGAACGCCTATCCTCGAAAAATTAGATTGGTGATTTTGGAGAGGTTTGAACAATATGTTTTAGTACTGTTTGAGTTTTGTTTTTAATCCAAATATTTTTCATCATGAATTAGTGATTATTATCTGGCTCAGTAAAACTGGCTCAAATGAGTCTTGTCTTTACCTGATATTCTCTTATATGATTATTAATGTTAGGTAAACGTGAAAGAATTTCAAACTTTTTAGAAATAATTTTTTAACCTATATTTTATTGTTATAAGTTAGAAATAAATTAGTAATTCATTTCAATATTTAATAATTTAATTTCAATAGAGAGGAATTACAATTTATATAGTCTTGTATTTTAATAACCTCACCATATCCGAATAATTGATAATTTATACTGATTTAAATAAAATCACTTTATTTCACACTTTTATGAAAATTATTTTTCATTTTGCTTTAATATATTTTATAAATGCATTCAGCTTTCCTTCAATCATAATGAAACAAACTCTTACGGAAAGCTTTAAAGCCAAATGAAAACATCCTCAGTAAAAAAGCAAAGTTGTAAAATTCTGTAAGAAGTGTTCGTTAACTATGCATGTACGGCACACATAAGAAGTAGTTGCAAATTATATGGATTTAACAACCTCGTTTTTACTCCTGCTTAGTTTTCCACGCATGGCCGATTTTTAATATCATCCTTTATCCCTGAAACATAACACTGCGTCGCTGTTTATGAGGTACTGGAAATTATTACAATACCATTTGAAACGTATCCACCTAGAGGATAACTCCCTCCCAACCGAGCGCATAACTCAAGCAGCCAATTAATTTGGTTTTTCTGATATTACTTTCGTTCGGGTGTAAAAAGCGGTTGCACTACAACTCTTAACTGCTCCATAAATATGCTCAAAAAGAATCACTAGTTTTTCTCAATTTACCCTCCAAAAATGAAAAACTCCGCAACGGGATCTTGGCAAACATACTTTTATATTGTATTCCTCAATACATTCGACTAAATGTAAGTTATTATCCCCCTCCTTCGGTTTATCCATTAAAACGCAGCCCGAATTTTTATCTCGCAGGCAATAACCATAAATAAGACGGTCCACATCCTGTATGAAATTACAAGCAGACATTAAGCAAGAGGGCGAAATGAAGCTTTTTCTTCCTATTTTGTTAGCGGGGAGCACGTTTAAAATTAACATTATTCGTGCTTGAGAGTTTTTAAAGGAGTTCCCAAAAAACCAATTGAAATCAATCATCCTAAAATCATGATTCTCATCTTTGCCGAATATGCCCTCTTCCAAATCCTCGTAAGAGCCTTCTTCAGCCGCGGAACTTACTTTATGAATCCCTTGGGCCCGAGCTCACCTTTTCATTAAGGCCTGCTTTAAATGCAGTCACAACTTAGCGGAGTGGATTAAACTCGGTGCCTGCCTCTTCCCAGCGCCTGCAATCCATTTTAATCTGGATAAGTTCGCCCCTAAAAACGGCTGGGCGGAGAATTCTGCTAATGTGGTTGTAATTCACTAGAATGGTCGCCCTTGTAAAATGAGGTGCCAACATTATCGGGTAGAATTTGTTTCTCATTCACCGCTTTTTAACTGCCCGTGTTCGCTCTCTCTTTTTTATTGGGAAAAGGTGCGTCTTGTGGTTGGATTTATTTAAGTCGGGGTATTGGGTTCGGAGGGAATTCCCTGGACCCCAAGAGCTCTTTGTTATGTGTCAACGTGGTAATGCTTTCCATTATCACTTTTCTACTTCGGGCGGAAAAGTAATAATTGAAAAATAGTGTTATTGTTTCATATTTCTTTTAAGTTCTGTCTGGTGGTAATTGGGTACCAAATTAGCCCTAGTGAATAATACGTCATTTCAATTTCACATCTCTTTCAATTTGCAAAAAAATATGGAGAGTTATGTAACCGATAATTTATTATAATAAAGTTCTCTTCCTCTTGTTAATACAAGCATGTAACAGTGGATTTTAGCCATGTTTCATGAAAACTAATGTAAACTTAAGTTCCTGAAAGCCTAAGTAATGTTTTCCGAGAAACGTTTAAAGTCTTAAAACCAGCAATATAATCTCCTTGCACATTTTACGATGGTGTATGTTATAAAATTATGCAAACATTCTAATCAATTACAAAACTTTGAGAACCAGTGATTAAATCGATACATTTCAACAGAAATTCTTCCTTATTATGTAATGGGTGTTTACAATGGATCGGTTTCATTTTTTGTGGATAAAATGAATTTCGAAAAATGATTCATTACAATGTATAAATATTTTAAATGAACTGAAGTAATATATTTTTTGATATTATATTTTTATTAAAATTTTTTATAATTATATCTTTATAAAATCCCATAACCAAGTTTTGAGAAAATCTAAAAAAAAAACTGCATAAGTAGGTAATGGAAATTTCACTGTATAACCACAAAATTTGTACTGGAAATTCAGGACCCTATTTAGAGTAGAGAATAATCATAGGAAAAATACATATATGTATATATTAAAAATATTTTACAATTGAAAAAAGTTCTTGGGCACAAGTTCTAAGTTCTAAGGCACAATCAATGGAGTAATTGAATATCAATGGAGTCAAACATTCATTGGATTAAAAAAGGAAAAACAATTTTAAATTTAAATCAAATCTTATTTTGGCTAAGTTTACAGTACAAAAAATACAATGAATGGACATTGATTACCCCAAATTCGTTTTAGATTTCTCACACTTTCTTCAATAAAATGTTTAAAAGGAGTATTTATCATGTAGAAAAAATACACTTTATATTATTATACATATTATATAAATATACACTATTCCTTAAAATGCGTAAAGGTTTTGATTAGAGTATTTTTTCGTATTGGATGTGTACATAAACGTAAATTTTTAAAATATCCATTAATTAATTCCCTCATTCAGGTTCTACCAATACTAATTTAAATTACTACTATCTTTTTCGTGACTTTCAAAGACAACTCTATTAATAAGATTACAATTTGCATAATTAATGCAGTGTTCTTCCTTATGAATGACCGTATTGATTTTAAAAGTTTTTAATATTCATTTATTAAGTTTGAAGTAAATATTTCCCAATAATTAATATTCATATTGATTATTTTTAAACTGCTGAATACCTACTTAATGAAACAAGTTGAATAGAGGAAGTTATTTGAATATATCCTGAAAGAACATGAAAGTATAATGAAGTCTTACATAAAATATTATGTTTTTTAAAAATTGAGAAAATGTATTACTAATTGCGGTTGGAATACTTTATTATTTAGGACAGCATTAATTTCTTCTCTACAGTTTCATACTTTAGCTAAATTAAGTTAAATTTTCCCTTACTGGCCATCCAATATTTTCTTTCTTTACAGTTACAACATTGTTTATGCTATTTAAAGAACGTATAACTATTTTAGTGCAAACAATTAAAGAAAACGTTGTCTTTGATATTTTAAATACATAATGATATTGAAACATCTATATTTATTAAATATTTATTTATCATTTATTTGAATCGATTGTTTGATCAAATGAAAGACGAAAAGATTTTATCTTTTCCTGAATGCGAGCCTCCAAAAGTTGGATCAATTTTCGCATTAAAATTATGGTAGAAAGTTTTTTTGTTTACAACGTAATGAAAAAGAATCATGATTACATTTTAAGATAAGTACACCCCATTTATCTTTGCCTGAAGATACGAGCATCAATTATTGCAATTTCTGCGGAGATCTGTCATTTTCCTTCTGCTGATTGGTAAGAATTTTTGAAAAATGACCAATCAAGTACCAAAGCAATTACCAAACTTTGAAATCTGAAGCTTCGATTCTTTAAAAAAAAACAGAAAAGAGCTTTGTATTTAGAGAATTGATTGTCTTATTACGGATAAATCCTTTAGGAAAAAGAAATCCAGAGCTTTTAGCTCTCATTTCCCAGTGCCAGTTGATCACGCCAAGTTACCATTTTATTTTCTTATAAACTGCTGCTACTTAACAAATATCCCAATCATTGTGTTGGTAGATTATTCTTTTTTTTTTCTCCAAGATAAACAGACGCTTTTTCTTTAAGCAACGAGCTCGTTTATTTTGCGTTTGGTGCTTTTTTTTCTCGTCCTCTTCCATTTTAAAATCAATTACTAGTGTTGATTAGTTCGTCACTTTCTGGTAATCTGAAAGTAATGACTGGTTTGAGAAAATACGGATGAAGCACTGACCGTTAATATTGCGCCTTTTAAATGGCATTTTACTTTTTATTCCCGTTTTGAGGATTAGAAATTCAAGTGCAGTTTGTTGCTTGGATTATTTTTCGGCAGCATCTTATTAGGGTTTTTTCTCTTTCGTTTGATTTAACCTCATGGATTGGCTGGATTTTTTGAGTGCTTGGGCTAATTAGTAGTTTTGTTTTCATCCTTTTAAAATTTTTTGTGGCTTTCACTTCGAGGAAGGCTTCTTGTGTGATCTAAAAATGTTTTTGCTGAAATAACGAGGAAGGCTTTCCGTAAATACTTTTAAAAGCAATAAGTGGTTGGGAAAGAGGTTTGATTTCGATGCCTTAATGAAAATAAATGAACTTTCAAATGATTGGAAATCTGTCATTTACTTCATGATTTTCAAGGAGTATTTCATAGGATAGTTTGAAGATAAGTATTTATGTTTGTGAGTGTTGGAAGCAAACGGAGTTTAAATTAATTATAGAAGAGGCCTTCGCGGGTCTCAATTGTTATTCATTGTTAAATCGAATCTTTTACTTTTATATCAAAAGTTCTGAAAATAATCGATACTATATTTTTAATTTTAAGTTCATGATTTATAGATTATAATAAAATTAAATACATTTTACGCATGTAAAACGATTAAAAAATATTCAATCTTTCATCATTTACAACATTCATAAATGGGGAAATTGAATGAATTATTGAGTTTTGGAAGATATATTAATTAAATGGTAAAACTGATTACTTTCACTTGAATAAATTTAGGGGGTGTTTCAGTTTTGGTTTTAGCAAAAACTACTGAACACAAAACATTACTTAACAACAACGTGCAGCCTAAAAAGGATAGTCGCTATTCCTAATAAAGTCGACAGCAAAATCGTCCAAAACACATTCTAGGTAAAACAAAAAATCCAGCAAAAACTAAACAAATATTTTACCTATTAACTGATTACAATTTTGTTTCGATTAAGGGCTATAAGAGTAATAAGTAATTCAAGTACTTAGTATTTACGCTTTAAAAACAAATTCGTTTAAAGATATTGAAATTGATTTTAGGAAAACCTGTTGCTCTTAGTATCGTAAATTAAATAATATAATATTTAATTAAAATCAATTCACAAAAAGCAAACCTGAAATTCAAAATTTCCGAATTTATAACTAATTGTACATTAAAGGTCCACCTAAACTAATTAACAAATTTATTCTAAAAACTTAAGACTCAAAATAATCAAATCTTTTATTTCTTATAGTTAGCAGTTTTTGAAAGAGTAAACTCCTTTTATTTCAAGTATTAAATGTTTCATTCTATTATCTCATGTTCTATTTTTCTTCTTTCTGTTATTTCTCTTCGAAAATAACACTTTAGGTAACTGTTAAACACATACTTGCATAATACTTATGGTGACTTGTATTATTCAGTTACAAAGAGAAATTGAATACTAAAGTTGAACATTGCTGCTGCAAAAAAAAAATCACCAATATAAAGTTATAGAAAGATATAAATCTTGAGTAAGTTTCAAATAAAAATTTTGAATTCTGAAATCGCTAAGCTTTAAATCGAAAACTCGGGAGTGTTGAGTTTGACTTTTATGAAATATACGGTGTTTGGGAAGGAAAATTGTATCTCTCCTCAAAGCTTCCAAATATGTAAATATGAAATTACTATTTTGTAACATACATTTCCATGTATATCTGACCCAAATGTTGCTCTGAGTTGTGAAATATTAAGGGAAAATATCGTTTATTGTATTGTAAGAGCACTTAGGGCTCAATATTAAGCTTTTTTAGATGGATTTTTCATGAAAAGTCGTGAGGAAAGGCATTATGAACTTCAAATACTTTGTTCTCCAACAAAAATAACCATAAATTTGGAATAGTGTAATTTACAAAACAGAAAATCCTTCTTCTGAAATTATATTAAATTCTGGATATACCTATCTTAGTTAGATATACTCTTCTTGCATGAAAATAAATATTTTTTGAAAGTATATTTTTATATGCCAACCCAAAAATATGTCTGTATAGAAAATGATTAAAGTTTTAAGTAGTGAATTTAGAATATATTCAGTAAATAAAACCATACCAACAGTTTTCAAGAGGAAGTAAGTTCATTGAAAGCAATATCTTCTGAAAATACTCCTTGTTCTTTACAATTTGGTATTGAAATGAAAATCATACACCTATGTGGAGTGTTCTATTTTATTCAAGTTTAAATATTTATTTAGATTCTGTATGTGGTAGAGTAATTATACTTAAATCTAGGTAACAAGAATAGAGAGGTTTCTTAGCTAAGAATAAAAAGCACATTTACAGTAAACTCTTTATATGAGTAGGTATTAATAGAAAAATATAATGTGCTAAATTTTTAAATAATGCTCAGTATCTGCTGAAAAAAAATCAAAATCTTTCGCTCTTCAATCTTTTGTTAACGTATATTTTTCAAGAATTCGTGTTTTCTTAAAATAAACAACAAGGAAATATGATTCACACTGCAACATACTGATACTTTTCTACTTTTCAGTCATTTTATTCTCGTGCTCTTGTTAAGAAATGCCAGATCCCTTTGTCGGAAGAGTTCGAATGTTCTTGGTGCTTTTCACATACAAAACAGTCTTGATTTCAATTATCGTATGCAAAATAGCTCATCGGAATTCATTTGAATTAAAGGGTAAAGAGTTTCCGTTCCCACTTTATAAGGATTCAAAAGCCAGAAACTTCTGTGTCAACTGAGCAATATTTTGCTAGTTTTACAATTCTCAACTGACTCTAGTAATTCAACTTTTATCGGGGGTAAATTAGAAATTGTAAAATACAAAGGAAAGTTTTCCACCTCCATAGCTTTGGAAGGGATCACTGATTTTAAATTTCATTACAATTTAGGATCTTCCTGCACAGATCAAAGATTCTTTTGTAGAGCTCTCCGAAATCGAGTTTCCAATCCTGCTCATACAAGAACAATACTGAAACTAGTTACGTTTCTTTATTTCTAAAGACACATTATCCTAAACCTGCTCACTTTGAATATGGTACGGGGTCTCAATGAGCTACAGTAGTGTTATATACTTACTTTTAAATTCTTTCTGTTGAAAAGCTCTTAACTAAAATTTCCCGAGTCAAATCTATTATTCTGATCTCCCTGTGTCAAATATAATTTCCTTGTTGGGAAACAATCAATGTTCTATAAAAGCCTTACAAAATATTGCAAAAAAATGTAACAAGGAGCTATTTTTATTTCAATAAGATTCAAATTTAACCTTAAGGACCGTAAGTTAAATGCTGAATTTGATAGATAAGCCTTTTTAATTTAGCTATTTTTCCATGTTTTGATCAGTTAGGTTCCTTTGCACCGAGATTTAAGAAAAAACCGGATTATTTTTTTAAGAACTCTGTCGGTATTTACTCTCATTATTTTTTCTGTGTACACATCAACAAATGAAAATTTTTTAATCTTAAAAAATTGGAATATGTATGGCTATGTATTTCAAAAGAAAGATTATTTTCATTCTATGGAGTTGAACGAAATTCATACATAACTACAACTAATGCCTTCTAAAGAAACTGAATAAGAAGTAAACCAAGAAAGGTATTTGTAAATCTCTTGGGTAGTACGAAAACCATTCTACTTAACATTCTTTGAGAAATTGGAATTTGCCATTGTTCAGAGTTAAACCTCTCTGGGAGACGGATTAGATTTTATACTCAATAAGAAAACATTTCTTGAAACAAATGCGAGTGTGAATAGTTAGTTAACAGTTGGAATAGTTGGTATTTTAGGCGAAAAATCAAATCCTAAAATGTAAGATTTGATAAGAAAAATAATTTGTAACGTTCATGTTTTTAGTATTTAAACTATATTTCTTCAAACGAGACCGATTATAAATATGAATTAAATATCAAAAAATTTGTTTAGTGCAGCATTTTAAACGATTTTTACTTTATTATTTATGAATTATCTATATCTCTCTTATTGACACTTCCCTCGTAACATACCACTCTCCTCAATCTACCTTAACCATTGTCTATAGCCATTCGTAATTTGCTATTCTTCTTGAAGCTCCATTCATAACGTAACCACTGCCTTTACAATTGATATTCAGTACCTCATTCACATAACTCTCCATCTCTCACTCAAGAATCAACTAACTCACTTGAAAACACAACAATGCAGAAACTCCGGAAACTAAAATATACGCGATTCTCAACTCTGCGAATTATAAATGCCTAACCCAATAAATAACGCAGCCATTCTCCTACAACAAAAGGCCCGAAATTCCTCGGCGGCCACAAAAATGGTCGGGTTTATTAGAAATCCTCATTTTCGGCGAGGAAAGTTTAGCATTCTTGGCCAAAAAGTTTCAGACCACAGCAGGCTTGGCCAACTAATTACATCCCGTTTTGTTTCGCCGGGCGTGTTTTTGAAAACTTAAAATTATGTAATTGGTGGTAGTTGGCGAGATAAAAGTCAGTTACTCGGCGTGAAAACAAGTTTTTCTTACCCGTCCTGAGCGTTAATTATTACCGAGAAAGGCGAGAAACTCAGGATACAGCATTTGCATTTCATTAGACCGCATTCTTCGTGACCTTATAAGCTCAAGAAACGTGCAATCACCTAAAGGATGGAAAATTTAATTAAAATATGCTTATTAACAATAAAATGCCTGGGTTTCCCTCCCTGGTATGTGGCTTCCATTGACTTTTTGCGCTCTGCTTTTATTATTATCTTTCACTTTATAATGATGTGCGAAATTTTCAATTATTAGAACACCACTTTGCAATTAACGCAGTTTTGAAATCTTTTCTTGTCGAGGGATAGCTTATAAAAAGCGTATTAAAATTATTGGAAAAAAGGAGCTGGTATTTTTTTGTTACGGAATTCTGATGGTAAGCGTGAATAATCTAGATTCTAGAATATGTTCTTAGATTCTTTAGTTATAGATTGCAGACTTGATAACTTCATTACCATAATTAAAATGGCTTTACATTATGTATTATTAAACAGTTAATACCGCTAAATGTTTCAAGTATGTAGTAAAATTTCAGGTTAATGGACTTACCTAAATCCGTCTGTTGGAAGAATTTTCCATTTCCATTAGATTTTTAACTACCTCCTCCTCAAATGTATAATTTTTTTTCATACTTCTAAATTACGTGCATTGAATTTTTTATTCTTAAACGAGTAAATATTTAAAATCACACATTTTATTATTTTAACCTTTATCTTTGATTGCTGGATTGATTTTGCCCGAAAAAAAATCTTCATTTTATGCTTTTTCTTATCTAATCTTAAATTTACAACATTTTTTTCTTATTCATTAAAAACTGTTTACAGTTTACATCCTTTCCTTCCTGTAGTAATGCATTTTTTACGTCTAACATTCTTTCTCTTTATAATAAACCTTCACATGTACTCTAAAACATTAATAAAATTCTAACTACAATTAAACAATTCTTAAATATTTCGTGCATTGCCCTCAATTACAATGTATACCCTATTTTAATTAAATTGCGATAATTCTTTATAGCCAAAACAGTGCTATTCGTTTGCAAACCCATAACTTGGAGACAATCAAGTTCTCACCTTTATTCGCGTGATCCGTGAGAAACTCCGTTTCCTCTATCTTTTGAAGGCACTTAAATCCAGTCAGTGTTTAATGCGTACACATTTATAAAAGCGTATTTCCTTCCTTTCTACCACTGCCTGGGAGAATTTTGATAATAACTTTTACTACTTAGCGAAATAAAAGGCTGCCTGCGCTTATCCATTCAAAGAAATACTTTATTCCAAGAGCTTAAGTAGAGTATTCAAATGAGAATGCATTTTTAAGCGAGTGTTGATACCTCCGATGCATCTCAAGGAACATAATAACTTTTCTTCCGACAACTGGGCTCATTAAGTGACTTAATAGGACTCTCATCATCGTTTATGCGCGCTTAGATGCATTAGAATCATAGTTGTGTCACTCAAATAAATCAAATTAAATGCCAGGTAATTTTTCTGCCGTGTTTTTAAGACGGAGTTTCTGTTTGGATTGCGATTTGGGATCGGCAAATGCTCTTCTGGAGAAAAGAATTTGTTCTGCTATTTTGCTCTAATTCAGTCTCGCGTAATGGGTTTGTTTTTAATTGTGGCTTGGGCTGGTAAAACTCAGTGTCAATAGGATAATTTTCTTCTTTTTTAAAGACTTCACTGATTGAAGATACTGAAAATGTTGTTTTCATTTATAGATTTCTAATCGTCCCTTGTATTGTGATTTTATCATTAACTTTAACGCTTCCTTAATCTTTTGATTGTTTATTTTAATTTGTTTTAAAATTCTTTTAATGTTATAATATTTTGTTACGCTTTTAAAAATATTTTTTAACTCAAAAGCTTGCAAAAGAAGATTTGATTTTCAGAAGATTTTAATTCAATGAAAGATCTATACACACAAATTTATTAAGCTCTTCTGGCTATTCCAATAAAGGTTCCCCGAATACAAAATAACTTTTTTTCAAAACCTTACATTAAATTGATCTCCAAACTACGAAGTTACTCAATTACTTTTTATTCAATCACTATATTTCTTGGGTAAAAAAAGTTATTGGGTTAAAGCTTAACTATTAACTTAACTTTATCACTAGGATACCTATTTTTATACGTAACTATATTTCCTGAATATCTGTTGAAACATCTCTATACGTAATTAAGTGTATTTGATAACCTCATTATTAAATAGTCATAATCTAATGAAGTTTTATCATTTGATATTGCACATAGATAGGAGATACTTCAAGAGGCAAATTTTTTAGTGTTACTTATTCATTCATTGAACTAAACAAAATATTCCTTCTAGGAGACACCATTATGAAATACAAATAATGAAATAAAATAAAACAATTTTGCTGGAAAACCTCGCGTTTTAGATTAAGAATATTTTAACAAAACATAGCACTTCCGTATTAGCCAATCACGAGCAACAAATTTGAATTTCTGTGGGAACTACCATGGGAACTACATGCTTTAATTCCCAACCTAATCAATGCGTAATCACATTATTAAAAAAAAAACACACAACGCAGACTTAAACACACTAAACCCCTTGAACACCCATATCCCCATCCAAAAGGCCTAGATATCCCCACTTCTTTCCCCACTCTGTCCATTCTTCCCAGCAAGACGAGCTGCCATCAGCGGCTCTGGCGTAATTGGAACCGTATGAAGTTTCGGGCGGGTGCCAAATTCTAATTGAAAGCAATTAGACGGATCCAGCACCAAGAGAAACGTCCATCACTGCCACTCAGGAGGGCCGGTGTTAAGTGGAAATCGGCAGCCTCGCATTTCCAGCGTGCCTGGGTTTTCCTCTGGTGCCAGCAGCGCACCCAAATAAATCGCCCCTCGGATTCCGCGTTAATAGGTGCCGCTGCTACCTGTCAACCTTCTTTCTTGTCTAGCACCCGCCGGGTTTATTTAAGAAGTGAAGTCGGGAACGCTGTTGTTTATGGTATCGGGAAGGCTGGGTTTGATACGCTTTTAGGCTAAGGATCTTCAATAAGTTCACAAATAAAACAATGAAGTATTTGTGTGAGAAGGTAGTTGTAGATTACAGTATACACTCGTTATCTCGAACTTTGACATCTCGAAAACCTTTATATCTCGAAAAAATATTTCCCCATTGGAATAAAGTTCTTATTAAGATTTATATTTGTTATCTCCGTGGCTTCGGTCCACAGGTACCCATTGGGTAACGCGATGAAAGTACTAATTACGGCATGTCTGTAGGTTAATGAACTTTGTTACATCTGTAACTTTTGAATTACCTGCCAATGGAAAAAAAAACATTGTTATCTTGAAAACCCGATACCTCGAATTTATTTTCGAATCACTACGATTTCGAGATATCGGGTTTATACTGTTTTTCCATATGTAAAGAAGATTGTAGAATTTCACCTGTAAAATTTATATTAATAAGAAGGGAAACAAATTACAGTACGGCACATGTATAAAAGCACTACATACAAAACCAGACAAAATTGTGAATCAATTCCAAAAGAGCCACAGCTCGTCCATGGGTTAACAAATTATGTTGTAAAGATTTTTTTTTCTAGTAAAATATATTGTTGATTTATGTTGTATCTAAATTATCTAACCTTTGTTGTATCCAATTATTTAAAAATATTCATGAAAGAAAACTATCTGTACCTATAAGTAAATATTATTTTCGTAGTTCATCAGAATTTTTAAGCTCTTTTATATGCTTGCTTTTATCTTACTTTAAGCTCTTCTATCCATGCTTTTTTGCAAGCTTTGCTTCTTAAGTAAATTTGAGCTCTATTGTTTTCGATATTGAGATGTTTGCCTATAATGCGTTATTCATAAAAACTTATTTTCAAATTTTGTTTTACTTCTGTCCAATTAAGTCCAATTATGTATCAAAGATTACAAGATGTAGTAAAACATAGAAGATATTTCCTTTAAATACTATACCATTAGATAGGAACAGAGACGTTATTTAAGTAGGTGCACTTTATTGTTGATCCCTTTCTCTGTGATATTGTTGCTCCGAAGTTTTTTTCCTTCTTAAAAAAAGAATGATCAATTCCGTGTTGAAAGTTGGCTTGCTTGACTGTTTGTAATGAGCCGAGAATAACAATGTACAGAGGATCATAGGGCATTCAAGAAATTGAGAATCTAATTAAGATAAATTGAGAAAATGAGGTTAGCAAAGTTCATCACACATTGACAAAGGTTTTTTTTTATGTGACCTTACATTTGAAACCTCATTTTGCGTGCTGTTTTTCGACTGACAATGTTTCCCTTCAAATGACATTTGTTTGTATCATTATATGTTTTTATTAGTTTATGGCTCTACAGTTCCTTTATTTCTAGAGTAAACTAAAAAATAAAGTTGAGTTTTTCATTACAGAAAAAGTACGTCATCATAGTAGGATATGTATTATCGTTAAAATTCCTTTATTTCACCACTTCTTTTTCATTTCAAACCTTTCTATAAAACATTTTGTGAAAACCTACGCTTAACTAAACCATCATCTACCTCTGCACTTGTCTGTTCTCTAATCAAGCAGCTTTCTATAAGCATCTTACCTACTAAATGGTACTACTACTACTAAAACTTTAAACAAAGACAGCGCTAGCGTTAACTATTAACGAAAACCGGTTAATAAAAATAAACCAAATCCCCCTGACCTAGCTTCAAATTAAATCCAGAGGTAATTTGACACAAATCCCAACTGACTAGTGTCTTACGCGAAGCTTACCGCTACTAGTACATGCATGGCGCTAAGCAACGTCTAAGGAAACTGAATTTTGCAATACTCACCCCAGTATCTCGCACAAGGCATGCAGATAATTTCATTAGGTTCTCATCCTGCTCATGGTAATTCGGAGGCCATTATCAAATGACCTACTTGACTAGTAGGGATACTCTGCAGGGTAGTTGCAGGAGGGTCTAATGGTGTGAGATACTTTGGCACGAAGGAATTTCCTAGGTCTGGCGCAGTCTACTAATTTTACACAGCTATTCTGTTACTTTAGTTAGCTACTTCTGTTACTTTAATCGTAAAAGGTATGTTTATTGTAATGACTTTTAAACTTCGACCTTGGGAAGGAATTATTACTTGATGAACATAAAGTGCAAGATGACTCTTTTTATTTTTAATTTAATAAAGTCGTAATTATGTAAAAGTCTCAAAAATGTGAAATTTCGATGCCATATACTTTGTATTTACAAACCATATACGTTGTAAAAGGAATTCCCTTACACTCAATCCTCAAAAATACCCCGACATAACTTAATTAACCCTACAAAGTTTTAAATCCAATAAGTCTTCTAAAATGCAAACCAATACTTCATACACTTATATTATTTTACTAACTATGATACTACATAGATTTTAACATACTTTTAACCATCAGTTTAGATATCTACATCTATATATTGACAAAACCTTTGTATCATTATTAAACTCTCTTAATACCATTATCATCTTACTTCACTTAAAAAAAATATCTGAAATTTGAAAAATATTAGATTATATGCAGTTCTTTCACTAAATCCATGATTATTTTTCATAGAAAATCATTATTTTTATATGGCTGATTAGAAATCCGTTTTATTGAAAGAATAGAATTCATACATATATCTCTTTCATGCAATTGATTACTTGAATCTCTTCACTTAAATAAAAATTTGTCATTTTTGAAGTTCAACTATATTTTTTTAATTTTTTGGTTATAATTCTTAATAAGCTCAATTCATTTCTTAGAAAAATCAGATAATTTAAATTGTTTGCAGAAAAGAATAAGGAATATCATGAAATATAGATTTCAAGTTTCTGTTTCGAGTTTAAATGCTTATACGGAGAAACTATAATCTATATAAATAATTATTTTGTATGTATCAAAGGGTATAATACTTTCTATTGATTTAGTGTCTTATAGAAAATATAATAGTTCAAGCTTTTAATAAAATGTTATTGTTTCTTACTGCTGAACATTGTTTTATTCTATTTGCGCATTTTTCTTCATTATTCTTCATCTTACTCGGAGAGATTTAAGCAAATAAAGTTAACTATTATTAATACTACTCCATCTTGTTTGTGATACAGAAATAGTTTCATATTTTTGACATCAAAAACACTAAACAAAGAATACAATATAGTATAGTATTACCAAGCAATATAACAATAACCTTCAACTTTTATAGTTGCTTTTCCTTCTGAAATTCTAACCTAAATATATATTATTAGTTTTTAAATGTTCACATCATAAATTCTAAAAAATGATTAATAAATAACAGCAAAAGTTTAATTTTTAAATTTACTGAAAATGCCTAAGATTATAAGATAAAAACTTAAACTACTTTATTAATCTTATTTTATGCTTTTTTTTCTAATGGGCACATGAAATATATTTGAAAGATTATTTTTTTTTTAATTTCAAAACTATGAGTTATGAATGTAAGTTGATTTTATCTCTTATATGTTCAACGCAATACATAAGCTATAAATATTGTACTCTTTATGTGTATTATAAAATAGAAAAAATATCTAAATAAATAAACGAAGTAATCAAATATTTAGGGGTTGTTAATACAGAAAATAAATATTTCAACGTACCTTAAAATATCTTTATATTTTATTTTTCCCTGTCAAGTTAGAAACTCTAAATAAATTACCTTATAGATTAACAAACTGTATAAAAGCAATACAAAAGGTAAAACTATAAATTTGTGAAAAAAGAGCTAACACCAGACAATTACTAAGATTGATGAGGCAACCTTTTAGCTATTAGTAACGCTTCTTTTACTAGATGTTTCCGCTTAACACACTATTGATGAATTATGTTGGATCCACTTATTTAATTGTTTAATCCATTCTTTCATACCACTATGATTATTATAGTACGTATAAAATTTATAAGGTTTCATAATAGTTGCGTTTAATACGTACTCATACACCCACGAATATTCTTCCACTCGGCTCTATTACGTACCGTCTAATGATCTTGTTTTCGATACATAAATAAAACATTAATCTTTTGGACTATTTTTTCTGTATTACGTGAATATGATTTCATGCTTCAATCTACCGTTAACCAACCCTTATCAATAGGGTTTATAAATTATTCTTTTTAAATGTAGCAATCATAGTATATAAATGCAATTAATTTTCGTGTTCAAGGTATGAGAATTTTTTCAAGCATGTTATTTTTAAGTATGTGGGTTATTTTATAAAGCTGCTAGTTTCTGTTTTTCATCACAGAATTCTTTCATGCAAATGTTTTTAAATTGCTTTATTTTGAAAACATGTTTTTATGTAGCTATTGGCTTCACTGTGTATTTTAAAAATGATAGTTAGTTTTTTTAATCAAGTATCATACCTTGAAATAAATATATTATCATGGAAATAATATTGTTTCCATGCAAAAATTACTTATTTTAGAATCAAAGAACTTTAAAGAGTAACTTTAATTTATTTGAATTTTACTTTTTAACATCAATTAAAGTTTTCATTTTAAGTTTTATGAATTTGTTACTCCACCCACCACCAAATTGCAAACTCAGTAAAAGTGGAGTTTAAACGTTATAAATCAATCAAAAATTGTGAGAATATGACAACATTTTGAGCAGACCTTTAAAACTGTGCAATAAATAAAGAGAAATTACACAAACAATGGCTTTTATAAAACTAAATTGTTTTATAAGTAGTTCCATTTATAAACAGTTATTCGAACTAGTTTAAATTTGAATTGTTACAAAATTTCGAAATTTTAGTTTCACTGTTACACTGTGTTTAATCTAATTTCTATCCAATCATTATATATAAATGCATGACTCATATAACCCTTTAATTATATGATTCTCAATTATTTCAAATTATAAATTTAAAACAATAGCCTTCCCTCACACTCTACATATGAAATACCCGCAATACTAACAAAGAATTGAAACCTTAGCGCAGACCTCGTCATAGTTTCAATGTGCCATTTCCAACGGCCTATTGTGCCTTAAACTTCTCACAAAGCTTCATTTTTGCAACCGGCCAAAGTTCACAAATGCCCACCTGTAACCGCAAAGGAAACCTTAGCAAGTGATCGTCATAAAGGATCATTTGTACCCTGTTTTAAATACTACGGCTGGCGATATACCTAACAATGGGCTCTCGGCCCAGCTCCTGATTATTCCTTTGTGGAGCGCCTAGGGCGCTTGTTTACGTTCGGGAACGGACAGTTTAATTTAGGTTGACATCGATTTCTAAATGACGTGGAAGTTTGCAATGGCTCTGTTATGGAGCTTACAGTTAAATGTTTCTCTGCACAACCACGTGTGATAATTGCGAGGAGCCAAAGGGGCTCTAATTAATTTGGAATTTCTTGCTCGGCTGCGTGCACTGTCTCCGAAGCTTTTGTCCGGGCTGGACACTGTCCATCCTTCATCGCACGCTTTCTTGAGTTTGGTGAAAGGTTGGCGTAATTAACTTCTCGGATGTTATGTTAATGGGTAGGTTTTAAAGTAATGATGGTTGACTAGTTAATGTTTCCTTCATGTTACTTTTATCAAGTAAGTCCCTTTTTAAAATTTTTTTCGGGATTGCTTAGAAATTATGCAATTATGTCTTGAACATATTTCTGCAGATCTAATTTAGAAATTAGTTTTTATAATTTTTTAATGCATAAAGTACAATAAACAGTCATTTACAGAGCAGGAAGGTATATTTTGCAAACTATAAAGTTCATTGTAACGTACCTCGTGTTTTTAATACCGCAGTCGATAAGGCAAAAATAAATGTAATAATGTTAATTTAGCAAAAAGGAAAATAACCTTTCCTACCTAAAATAATATCAAGCTAAAATGAAAACTAATAAAAAATAAGAATATAAGATATTCCAAATTGTAATTAGAGATATCTTAAAATGCAACTCTGATCATTTACATTAAATTATTTACAGTAAAAAACCTATAATGTTTTCAAATAATCCCTTCTACAAATGTTGCGTTAGAATTACATGTTTAAAATTCGTAATATTTACTCACTAAATAAAAATTTTTCATACTATTTTCGGCTTTTATCAAAAATATAATATGAATATGAAATTATGGTTTATACTCTTATGTATTTCAAAAGAAAGATTATTTTCATTCTATGGAGTTGAACGAAATTCATACATAACTACAACTAATGCCTTCTAAAGAAACTGAATAAGAAGTAAACCAAGAAAGGTATTTGTAAATCTCTTGGGTAGTACGAAAACCGTTCTACTTAACATTCTTTGAGAAATTGGAATTTGCCATTGTTCTGAGTTAAACCTCTCTGGGAGACGGATTAGATTTTATACTCAATAAGAAAACGTTTCTTGAAACAAATGCGAGTGTGAATAGTTAGTTAACAGTTGGAATAGTTGGTATTTTAGGCGAAGAATCAAATCCTAAAATGTAAGATTTGATAAGAAAAATAATTTGTAACGTTCATATTTTTAGTATTTAAACTATATTTCTTCAAACGCGACCGATTATAAATATGAATTAAATATTAAAAATTTTGTTTAGTGCAGCATTTTAAACGATTTTTACTTTATTATTTATGAGTAGTCAACTTTTAAAATATTCTACAGTTTCAATTTTTTACAATTTTATTTCTAAAAAATACTAAATTTCATTTTAAAAAATCGTACATAACTTACTTTTAGGTACTATGCATTTTATGCTTCTGAAACTTTAACATTAATATGTCTCGTTAAATGGATTTGAAATACTTAACAAATCGCCTTTTCTGCCACAGTACAATATACAAGGAAAAACAACTTTTACATGTACGTTCGGATAGAAAAAAAATATAAATATCAGCGTCCTAATCATTTATTTACTTTTCTGTTTTGAAATAAGAGATATTTTTAGTTACATAAATTTTCATAATATAATACTCGTTAAATAGGTATTTACAGAATCTATACTTTTAGGTATCTATACTTGGATATTCGATAACTACTTTGAGGCATCGAATAAATACCCTTTGATGGCTAAATAAATTCGATTTTTTTTAATATTTGAAATATGAATATTCGATACCTAAATGTATCGATTTTGCCAATCACAGCACTGTGAGCCCTCAACCCAAAAATGAGTGAAAAGCTTCCAAAAATCAAATGCGCATTCACCTGCGCTTTTATCGCTTCCCGCATACTAAAAGCACCCTCAAAAGCAGCAACTAAACCCACCCTCACTCCTCATTTCACTACAGGACACGGGCTTAAGAAGCACAAATGCGCCTATTGATTCCTATTCATTACTGGGGAAGCACGGGCAGAACTGTTTTCAAATGAAGAGTCGCTACAAAACCCTTTCTAATGATCTCGTGTTCCGTTTCCCATGTCAGAGGCACACACACAGCGGTGGCGTTTTTTCCACCCGCATTTGGTAGTGATGTGCCCCGAAAGACGATATGATTAATGTACATATCCTGCAGTTATTCATAATTAAATTCGAAAGAGGGTGCGAAAGAGTCACGTGGGTGGGTGGGAGCTCCAACAATGGGCAGGGTAACAATGCTCCGAAGGGGGATCCGATGCACCCGAATTTATTTTTCCGGTAAAAAAGCTTTTCAATTATTCGCTCGTGGAAAACTCCCCCTCACACACACCGAGAAACTTTCACGGATGGATATTTCAATGGCGGATGCAAATGAATTAGCTAACAAGAAAAGCTACTTCGATATTTCCCGCGTTTTTGTTGTTGATTCGGACCACGTTGTAGAACACAAACACGGGGGGTTCTTTCTTTCGGTGTGACAAATTCTTTCTGTTTTTCGCTTCTCTTGTCTAATACCTGCGCAGGGAGAGTAAATAGTTTTATTCCTCCAGGACCATTTTTGGAGAAAGCGGAACTCGGCTCTTCCGGTACTGTGTTTAGGGAGAAAAAACACGTCTGTTACCTTATGGATTCTTTTGATAGTATCCGGGCGTGAATGTGTGATGACGAACTTCTGAAGTGAAGTGAAATGAAATTGCAAATAACCGAACTCGATTAAGCACTTAGGATAATGTCATCAGGTTGTCTAGTTGAAAAGGGACTGGTGTAAACCAGATTCTCGTTTTAGAGGGACATGAAGTTGTAAAATGATTGATTTATAGCAAACAAGATTGTTAGAAAAGTAAAGACATATTTTTAGTTCTTTCTGTCCCCGTTAAATTAAAGAGAAATTGCGTAAATATATCCAAATTCGTATTAGATAAAAAATAATATTACCATGAAATGAAAAGTATTTATGATTTTATGATAAATCTAAATAAAGGTATCCATTTCCTAAAGGAATTAAAATTTTGATGTCGTTTAGTTTTAAATTGAGAAGAGGTTTGGAAAATATATACATCTTACGATATATTTAGGAAGGTATCATTTTAATGATAAAGTAAAAGTTTTATGATTAATATTTGCTGTAATCAACTGACTAACGTAAATGTAACCATTATATTTATTATTCTAAATTTTTAAGAACAAAATAAATTCCTCTATAAATTTTTTATAAAGTAATCTAACCCTACAAGCGAATAAATTTTTAGATCCCTTTAGCATCCTATCTAAGTTACACAGAACAAAACCTTAATGTAACTTTTTAAAAGTTATAAAATTCAATGACAACCTCTTTTTTTTTAGATAAATCTTTATTTTCCATTAAAAGATGTCTTGTCACTATTTTTTGCGATCTTTTATTGTATAGCCAGTCAATCGGCTCATTTAATTTTGTAACTGATCCCTCTTTTACTAAGTATCAGGGCTTATTCCTCTAGTTAACTAGTCCTTGGAGAATTATGGCTATAAGATACTTTTTCCCCCTCTTCGCAAGTTCAGAATCGCGTCAGAAATTTTAGGTCTCGTAATTTACTTTAAGTGTCTTTTTTAAAGTAAGACTCTTGAGTATCATAAGCTAGAAAGGCTAATTTACTTTCTCCGATATAGAAAAAGATCTTTATTGGAAGGTATAAAATATTAATGAATCTGTTCTCTAATATAATTTTATTCCTCTTTCATTCTTATTAACCTTCGCATTCGAGGAGTAATTTTAGATACATGTAAATAAAAACACTTAATTTTCTCCGTGCCTAATTACTTCAGTATTCTTTTTTGTGAAGTTGAAAATATAATTCATTCATTCAGCTGGTCTTATTTAAATAATAATTAATATTTTAAGTGGTTAAGAGGTATGATACAGTTCATTTTCTGTATTCATAAGTTCTTCTATGTAATTGCCGATACATTTATTGAGTCTCAAGTTAAATTTAATTTTATTCATATCACTTAAACTAATTTTAAAGTATGATTACACTAGAGTAGTATTAAATAAGTTAGAAAACCATGTATTAATAAAAACTTATTTATCGGGATACCAATTAAGACTCGATGTGAAATTTTCTGTATTTCTTAACTTATGCTATTTTTGTTTCTCACAATGCAAGTTTAAAAAACGATTGAAAACTAATTTTTTTAGGTTAGTTGTCTTATGTAATATATTTCTAGAAATGATATATATTTCTAGAAATAAAATATGTTTCATTTCATTTTTCAAGCCCTAATTTATGTTTTCCCAGCTTTAAGAGAGCAGCTGATTTTGCACGATGCTTCCTTTTGCACTTGCTTTTTTACTTCATAGTTTCTTTTGAAGAATTCTTTTTATTGAAGTATCTATGAGTGATTACAGAATATTTGAATATTTAAATTGACCGCAAACGCGATATTTGGTGCAAAACTAATAATGTGATGCGAACAAATTCGTAAAATTAGCACCGGGAAAAAGAAATCCCAAAAAAAGCAAATTACTGATTAAAAATATTCCAGAATATATAAAATCAATCATTGCTAGTAAAGGATACCTTTTGAAGCATTACGTTTAATAAAATAAGTAAAATAAGTAGTTGTTCATGAGCTATACCTAGAAACGCATTGTATCACGTTTTTCACCTTTGAGGCTAATAATTTGCACATCTCTGTAGATAAATTCATTTTTCGTAGGTATAGAGTTAAGTTTAAAACCGATAAAACCATATTCTTTCTTTTTTATCTAAAACTTTCTCATTTCACACCAAAAATTACTCATTAATTTGAATCACAGCATCCTTTTTAGCTCTCCACAAAAAATTATTCGGAAGTCTCTTTAGCAATTCGACTTCACTATCCTGAGTACTACCTTTAATGTCATACCCAAGTCCCCTCTCAAAAAAACACGAGGAAAAAAACGCCTTTTATCCCCCGAAGAAGGGTCTTTTTACCATTCCACAAACGTCCCACAATGCCGCGACTGTTTTCCCCTTTTACGTGCGCTCTCAAATAAAGCATAATTAAGGCATCAGTGATAGCAGGGTGTTTTTTCGACCTCTCCGTGCCTTTAATACAGTTCACCAGCAAAAAAGAGAACTTACAACAACAAAAAAAAGGGAATGCAGCAACAACAGCAACAAAAAAGGAATGCAACAAACAAACGCCTAAAAAACCGCGTGGAGAGTTCACCGGGCGAAGTCGTAACTTTATAGAAGCGAAATCACGAGGAAATCTAAAACTTTAGCACGTCTCGCGATGTCCCGGGCTTAACGAGAAAAGAGTGATGTAACCGAAGCCGTCGAGGTCCTAACAACCTTTCAATACAGGTGGGGGTGCGTTCGCATTACAAACGATTGGGGTGCGTGGAATCTCAAATTCGTTCTTTTTTTTGCCTCCTCCCCCAAAAAAAACTTCTGGACGTGTCAGCCTCCAAGGATTAATTTATTCTGATCACTGGAGAGCGTTTAATAAGGTTTGGGTCGAGGAGGATAGATTTTGTTGTTTGTATCTCCCCGAGTATTAAATTTAACGGAATATTTAAATGAAGATAAAATTGCAAAAGGCACAAGTCTATTTTTTATGTGTCTTTTTGCTATTTAATACGTCATTCGAAGGTTTTCTGACGACCTTGTTTCATTAGAAAGTTACTTAATTTTTTTCATCGTTTTCTCTTGGTTATCGGATCATTTAAAAAATAAATGTTGAACGGGATAAAAAATGGATCTTTAACTATTAATTATTAAAGGTATTTATATTTTTATTCTAAATCCCTCCGATATGATTAGATACTAAAACTAAACTTAAATGATTAAACAAAAGATGCCATGGTTTTTCCTCACTGGAGTCTTACTCTTTTTTTAGTATTTGATACATTGCTTTATAAAACCCATCGCTTTTTTTCTTACAACTCAACGAAGGGTTTTCTGTGCTCTAAAATTATTAAAAGACGTCTAAGTTCCATTAAGAAAAAGTTATTTATCCCTTTACGTATGCTTAGATTAAAAGTACACATTAGTAGATTCATTTCTCAAGAATTACTAGAAAACTTAATTAATAACTGATAAATAATTTCCAAATAATAACATAAATCAAAGGGGGAACTAGAAGTATGGGTAAGATGATGTATTAACACAGGCCCCATATTTTTCCATATTTCTGAAAATTCTCCTTCGCTAAAACTCATTAAAAAACAATCAGTTTACATTTCCAACTCATAAACAAATGTTTCGTAGCATTTTGAAAAGGTTTGTAACAAAAATAAAGAGACTCCAGACAAAAAGATAACCAGAAAAGTGTGTAAATCTATTCCCTTTGGTACTTTGAAATAAAAATTCTTTAAACATGTTTATCTTTCAAAATAGTGGTCTTTTGAGAGTTAACAAAAAAGTCTAATTAATAAACAACACTTAAGGGACAGAGAGCTTCTGAATAATTATTAATTCTTAAAGCACCTGAAGGCATTGTAAGCTTTTACATGTCACTTTAATGTGAATGTTTTATTTAATAACAGTGATGATAATGAATTTAAAGGAAAAGAACCTATAATTAAGTTATTTTTTTATCGTATTGTTTAGGAGACAAAATTTAATTTATTGTTTCACAAGAACCGTATATCTATAACACCTAAGCTTTCTTATTATATTCCAAAACAAATATTTTGCACATTTAGTGTGTTTTTATAAATCAAAGATAGTAAATGAAAGTGATTATGAGAAGAATTTCATCAAACAGAACAGCTTGTATTAATGTTTGAGGAAAATTACATAAGAATTAAAAAATTAACTAAAAGAGAAATGTTACTTCAACCTAAAACAAGTCATTAAATTAATTGAAGATGTAAATTTAACCGTGCACCATTATTTTTACTCTTGTGTATGAATAAAATACACTTATGTTCATAAGTGGAAAATATATGGCACTTAAATAAAATATCACGTAACTTAAAGTTTCAAAGAAAAGAACATCTCTATTCAATTCTCCTTTTTTAAGTTTTTATTTCCATAAAGAGACTATCAAAATCATAATGCTTTATTTCCGAAACCTTTAGGTGAACCAATTAGGCTAAAATCAAGTATCCATAATAATTTAATCACTTTTAATAATATGACGTATAAGAATTTTCACTATACTTTTCTTTGAAAAACGATCAAAGCAATTCCGATAGTAAAAGAATCAGCTAACTAGATTATATCGAATAACCGATGGGCTTTGTAAATTTAATAACCAATAAACATACTACATACCTGCGCTGAAAAACTAACAATAATATGTTGACCCTTTAATTAGTTTATAAGCACTATTTATTGAATAACACTTTATTTGTAAAAACATTTATTTAATGTTAATTTAATAGAAAAATGTACTTATTCTCAAATCCTTTCTAAACGCAATAACTTCACTTGCTTTTCAACGGGTTCCCCATTGGAATAAAACATTACCTTTTTAAATATATTTTAATGATCATGATGCTTTTTCTGCTAAGACTTAATTCTTTTTATTGTTAAAGAAGAAAGCTAGACGGTTTTTATTAATATAAGTTATGGAACTTAAGAGATATTCATACTTTGGTGAGCACTTAATTCGTTCCCATTAAAGCGTACTTAACTGTTTTGATCACGCAAACTATAAATCATTTTACCTCTAAGTATCAATTTCATTGCATTAATAAACTAAATTTATGACTCGACTATAAATTAAATTAATAATTTTTTGTACGCGTACACGTGTACTGTTTGTTAATATTTTCTTTTATTTGGTAAAACAGAGTAAGCTATAAGTACTTTTATGTAGGGTTTTCGTTCTAGAGTTAAATAAAATATCTGTTTGACATGTAATGAAAGTTAATTTTACACTTATAAAATTCAGTTAGTTAAAGTAGATTAATAAAATCTGTTTTAATAAATATCCTTTTTTATTCTATTATTATTTTATTTTATTTTTTATTTATAAAATCCTTGCATATACTGGGAATATTAACTTTATGATATTTCAGAAAAATATGCCAACAAAAACTATATCCCTATCAACACTTCTAGTCTTATTTCACAGCGCTACAATCTACACACTTCATAAAAAACGGACAGAAAGTCTATTTCACCAGAACAGAGAACATCTAAAGATTACTTTATTAGGAAATCAATACCAGCCTAAGCTCCTGCTGGAAAACTGCCTAACAACCAATTAAAGTAGAGACCCTCTGTTCAGTATCACCAAGGCTGGTGAAAAAAGTGAAAGCGAGTCCTAGTTACAAGCCGAAGAAGCTAAATGCTTCGCACTTTTTCGGCGGCCAAGTGATCGCAAATCCGAAAACCTAACTATCCGGGGACCCATTCCGCTCGGCTTGCAGCAGAGAACCTTTCTTATCAATTAATCACCAATGTGTTTGGTTGCCCGGCACCGGCTCCCCAGAATAAGGAATTGTTTCATCATTTGTCATAGGGGTAAAATGTTATTTTCGAGACAATTACCTGCCGTGGGAATGTTTCAACAAATAGATGGTAGCACTGGGTTTCTATTAGCAGAGGGGAGATGGGTTGGTGGGAAGCAAATATGGAGGTAGTCAGTAGCATGGATTGATACACATTTTTGACCTAGTTCTATAGTTTATTTATCTGGATAGAGTCTAAGCAGAATTTATATCAGTTTTAAATTATCAGGTGTGACACATTATCTTAATATATTTCTCCTTACTATGCCTTGGCAACCATGTGGTGGGGTTCAAATTATAAAACTAAAATCTCTGCAAATATAAAAATCCATCCCGATCTGGAAATTCATTGATGCTTTTTATTAGGTTAAAAGAAATTATTAATAATTAGATAGATTATGAAAGGGCTCATACAATTATGAATACATACATTATGAATAAACCAAACGTACTAAATATTTTACTTACAATTATTTTAAGTCATCTTGAATTTTGTAAGTTGCATTTTTGATTATCTGCCTTGTAAATCTGTGTAGAACATGGTTAAAAAATTTCTCATTGCTCAAATAATAATCATTGAAATAAGATACACAAAGAATGAATTTCAAGAAGGTTTTTGTTTCCAATATATACAATTATACTGGATTAAAGCCAAAAAAGGAAACTGGTGGGCCACATACACACTTCAATATTAAATAACTTCTGAAGTTATCATTCCTTTCTTTTTATAATTACATAATTATATAATTTTTTCATTGTTATTAACTATTTTTTCTTACCATTAACATTTTCCCTAATTATTCAATTAATTGTTTTCTTATGGATTTTTTTTCTTCTTAATGGCAGGATAATATCCTTCCTTAACTTTATACACTAATAAAAAATATAATCTTATATGTAACAATTTAATGTAATTTAAGATTTTTTCTGGTTTTTTTCAAAGAAAAGGTAAACGTAATTTTCCTAGAAAAACTTCAATCGATAAGGGTGTGTTTTCTTGAACAATTTACTTACAGACCGTAAATGAAAAAATTATTTGGAAAACAAATTATTAAGAAAATGCTATGAAGTTTCATCTTTTACCCTCAAGTATAACATTCGGAAATATGATCGTCATGTTTGAATGGAGTTGTTGAAACCGTCGTGTACAAACTCAATCTTTTTTACTTTTTACTTACATAAGTAATGGTTGTATCAGAAATTAGCCTCCTTGCAGAAACATTTATCACGACAAAATGCTCCGATAACCACTCATAGTACCTTAAGGTGCTGCTATCGAAAATTTGCATAGGCTAACTTACTCACCTTAGACCCAGTAGGGAGCAGTAAAACACCTGCGCTCGGTAGGTATTCTTTCGGTGTTTATTCCAAATCCCTCCCTATGCAATAACAGTGATTCCAAACCTTGACCTGCATCGCGCAGTTGAACAATACCTCTCTAGAGCCCATAACTTGAGGCACAGGCATTTGAAATCGCCTGAACTGTGGAGGCGTAGCTAGGCAACCCCTTCTGTGCAATGCACCGGGGCCCGCTCTGCGGTAATCGCATTAACCAAGGATCCCCTCCCTGGCAAATCCGTTTACGAATTTCATATCATGATCGTGCTGTTTAATAGTCTACCAACGCTCTCCCTTGCCTTTAACTTTTGTTGCTGGCACACAGTTTAAACCTGGTAATGTGACGTCTCGTGGTTTTAATTACTGTGTGGGCTTCCGGGGCATTTATTAAAGGGTTGCCCATCGGTTCAGAACTGCTAAGCTAAGAAATGGCCTCTCAGCTATAAATCATTCTGCTCGAGCATACTAGTCGGCATTGCGGAATAGGAATTTCGGAGTTTATTAGCTTACGTGTCATTCCGAGCCTTTGAGACTGAAAGAACCGAAAGCTGCTAAATCCTTCTCGTCAAAACTTCGCGTTCGTAATTTAGGAAAATAATTTCAAATGTTAATCTCAAATGATCCGATGTATGTATTGAAATTTCCGTAATGCTTGCTTGACTATCGGTCTGAATTTCTTACCTGTGTGCAGCATTAAGCTTCTAAATAATGTAGTTGCCATTGCAGAATACAAATGCACCTTTTATAATCCAAATATACCTACCCTTAGAATATTTTAGTTATTCAAAGGTTCTTTAAACACAAAAACGCTATATTACTCCAGATAATTTAATAATGATGCTGCATAATTTCAATTATTCAAATAATTCTATATAATCTCGAGTTTGAAGGTATTTTTAATGTTTTTGATGCATTACTTTTAGTTTCTAAATCCATGGAATAATGGGATTTAAACCTTACAACTAAAATTTTTCAGTCTACTGGATCAAAATATGCTAATTTTCTGGCACATCGAAGCTGAAATGTTCAGGTTTAATCTCAAGTTAAAACAAAAGACAGAAGCTCACAAAAATGATTTTTCTACTATCTTATAACTTTCAAATAAAAAATTAAGAATCTGACCTTTACGTCTGGAAAGTCAAAACATTGATAACACGGAATCTGACATTACAATTCTATTTCAGAAGCTCAATAGCGGAGTAGAAAAATTACCAAATGTATGGATGCTCGAGAGGTAAAGATAAAAACGCCTTTGTTCTGCATTATTCATAGCTAGATCATACGCTAAATGAAAATTTATGAGTTTTTAAATTAGTTTTCTAGCATCTGCATTCCGACGTAGTCTAGTAACGGTAGAAGGAAAACAACTGTCTCTTACAGTATTTTCGTTTTTACAATGAAACATCTAAATGTTTGTCTTTGTATTTTGAGCTGCACGTCTGTCAGAATGAAAGGACACATAATGCTGTACCATTGACGTCAAAACAATCGGTGGAAGAATTCCATTTAAATTTATAGCATTGTCTTTTCAATAAGTAATGCGCGTAAGAGTTGTTCTTTGGTGATATTCAAGTTGGAAAATGTTAATAATAAAATGGAAAGAAAATAGATGTTTGCTGTATTTTCTAATTAAAGGGAATGCGTTACTAAAATGCTTCGTGTTTGTAATTGACAAACGTCGTCGAAATACGTTTTTGTAGATTAAAACATCGATATTTTTACAGACAAAAGTATTATTCTGAACTTAGTAAAGATAAAGCTCACAGTAAAGCTTTTTCTATAGAGGTTAACTGGACTGAACACATTACTCAAAAACAATTGTTTATAAAAGTGACATTATGAATCGGAATTGAAAATAATTGTTCTAAAGTTAGTTTTGTTATACGCGTGTTTTAAAATAACTTTAGGAAGCAAAATTATTTGCTGGCTTTTTATAAAACTTGTATTTTCAATAATTAGTCAGTTTTATTCAAGATTTTAATTTTTAATGTTTTTTAATCCAATACGTAAATACGTAGTACAGTGGAAGCTCTTATAGCGTAATTAATCCGTACCGAGTCTTTTGTCGCTATAAGAGCAAACTTCGAGTGATACACTCGAATGTAGAATATCACTTGTTTAAAAGTAATAAACTCGTTAAGCTAAACTATCAATTTTGATGATTTTCGGGAAGGTGGACTCGATTCCCTCAATGATGTATTTTTAGTAGACTAATTTATTAAGTCTGGAGGAAATCTCAACCTGAAAACGACATCATTGGGATTTAGAACACAGTTCGAATCATCCAATTCATCTTTCCTCACTTTAAACAATTATTTCTTATTTTATGAAGTCTTGATACTTCCAATTTCATGTAATATTACCTTATTTTTTGCTTTTATTTTAATTTACTAGGGGGCCTGCCCCCTGCTCGCTATCGCTCACCAACCCCCGTAACTGCTTCGCAGTTCTTTTCAGATCGCTTCGCGATCTTAGCGAGCAGAGCTCGCTTGTTCATCTCAACAATCCAGCCTAACACTCTTCTCGACTTAATTAAGCCTCTTGTAATACCGAAAATACCTCTCTCTTGCTTATAATTAATTTAATTCGTATCATTCCCCTAAATTAACAACAAAAATGTTGCTGAAATACATTCCTTTTTTAGCTTATCAATAGTTTAATCGAAATGTTAAGAAATATCCAGCAAGTCTACTAACAATCATCAACCATTTTGTAGAAAAAACATTGTTGAAAATAAAAGAAATTAGACTCATCATAAAATAAAACTCGCCTGTTTCTCTAGTTAACGGCAACAGAAAGAGAAGAAAAAATTAAAACTTTGAATCTTAATAACTCTAAAACTAATTAGAATTTTTTGAAAAACAAAACGCCAATATTTTTATAAAAAATAATTGTATGTGTGTTTAAAATATCATAGTTCTACTGTGATTAGTTTTTCTTTTATAACGAAAAAACCGAAAACCCGTCAAAAATTTCGAAACTTTAAAACTTAATTACTCCAAAACTAATTCGAAATTCGAAAAAAGGGCGACGAGGTGCAAAACTTCACATCTAAGAGAATGCGGCTGCAAAAAATCATATTTCTGCTGCGAATAGATTTTGCTGGGGGCGAACTCGCAGCAGAAAAAAATAATTTTCGACTTTGACATTAAATAATTCCAGAACTAACTATCTCATTAATTAGCTATTGGAACTAAAAGGACCCTCATACATTTGTCTACAAATGGTCAAAATTTCAATAATTTCCGTTCCATAGTTTTTGCATAGTGACAATTCAAAATTGTCAAAGTGAAGATTTTCTGAAACAGCGGCGGCGGCGGCAGCGGCGGCGACTGTTACTTTTTTTTAATATAGAGAGATATAAAGTTTAAGATCAATATTTTACAGAGTATAAATATTTGCTTTTTAAATTTTGATTTTGATATTAATTTATTGCATAGCTTAGCTTCCTTAGAAAGGTCTGATGCTTAACAAAATTTATTACATCAATTTCACCTGCATCTGCATACAATTTGAAAAATTTATGTCTTAAATATAAGTAAAAAAATTGGTAATAAAGAAAGATAAATGAATACGCTAATAAATTTAAAGTCTAAAATCAACAAGGACATTAGGTAGCGAAAGGTTTCGTTTGGGATTGTAGCCGGTTACCCCGGGCGAAAGCAAGCGGGAAGAAGATGCGATCGTTACTTGGTGCTGTTTGTCATTCTCTGATATTTGTTTATTGGCTAATTCTGGTGTGACGCACACAAACCGATCCAGAAAAGTATTCGATAAGCTGAATCGATTCGAAGATTAGTCTTTATAAGAGCACAAAAGTGCTCTTATAGAGACTAATTTTTGGGTCTTTATAAGAGAGTATTTTTATAAGAGCAGGTCGCTATAAGAGCTTCCACTGTATTAAGATTCAACATGTTATATTTAACTTCAGTTCTTTTAATTCAATAATTAAATCTTTATTCAAGGATTTAATTTTCAATGTTTTTTAATCCAATACGTAAATACGTAGTATTAAGATTCAACATCTTATATTTAACTTCAGTTCTTTTAATTCAATGATTAAATCTTTTGAGTGAATAATTCCAGTTATTTAATTAATTTTTCATTTAATTTCAATCTTTTTTCGATTCCAATTTCAATCTTTTCTGTTCAAACAATCTAAATATTTAAAAGAAACCTTTAAAAAGAAAATATATATTATAACATTACAAATTATTTAAAATATAATTCACACATTCTCAACATACATGCACGCTTTAAGTACATAAGCTGAACAATTAAATCTGCTTTCCAATCCTCCCTTTACTAATTTCTTATACTCGCCTCACAACTACCAAACTCCGAATTTTAATTCACGAGCAGATTTAGCGAGTCCATTTGGCAAAGAGTTTTCATTCTCTTCCCCGCCATTGTTGTGTCATATGACAATTTATAAATCATTGTAGAGCGGGCGCTTTGATGTACATGAAATCGTAAGGGTTTTAATTAATTTTGCAAAGCCTCTTTAGCTTGAAGTGAAGTGGCGGCGTTCCGAAAGTCTATTCCCCAAACTTAATTAGCTTTAGAAGTGTCACTGATGGATAAAAGGGGAAGATCAATAAATTAAGGGGGAAATCGCGCAGTTTTCTTGGTGTTCTGTAAACTCCTTGAAGTAACAAATAATACCAGCTTAATGGTCTGCGTGAAAAGATTTGGTTGGGGAATGAGGTGTTAAGCTTGGTTAGCTGAATATGAAAAGGGTAGTTTTTTGTAGTTAAATGAATGATATTTTTTCTTTTATCTATACTATTAACAATGGAAATTTCAGGTTGTAGCGATGATAATATGCCGATTTTCAATCTACTGTTTTAATAATAATTTAGGTATACATTTTGTATTGTTCAGAAGAAAACACAGACATTCTTTAATTATTTTAACTATTAAATTTTTATTAGTTTGCTACTTTAAATAATTCATATGCATAAAATAAATATCATCTAAATAATTTTCAAAAATTCTTTACTTTTTCTATTTACTACATATTTGATTGTTTTATTAAATTAAAACTTCATAAATAAATCTCGATTCTCCTGAGATATCAATGTTCTATAAGTATATTTTGTAGATACCAAATATTATCTCTTATCATTACCGATTTATAAAAAACTTGAAACTTGAGTTTTAAATGTAAATAAAGATAACGTGCAAAGTATCCCCATCATTTAACCACTAATACTCATTTATACCTACTACTTCATTTTAGTATGTGTATTATCTAAAAACATAAGACGTTTATTGTAAAATCCATGTTTCACAATTTATATAACTTATTTAAAAGTTTTTCATAATTTGACACTGATTCTAATCGATTCTAATAGTTATCGTATACCTCGAAATTATCAATACTAAAACTTGGGAACTTTCATATCTAGCAAAAGCATTTCTTTGTATAACACGGCTTAGAAAATAATTTAGAAGCCTAAAAACATATTTTTTTAAACTTCGTCTTCTTTCATTTGTGTAGGACTTATTTCCCCTATTAAAAACTCGGACAGTAAAAAGCTTTCTTCTTCATTTCTTTAGACTTAAATGTATGGTTGAGTCAAGGAAGGCAGCTCGCTACCTCCGCAAACAAAGCACTTCGCTTACCACCATTCAACTTTCAGTGCCTCCAACATCAAATAAAAACTCTTCTTTGACTTGTACCCTAGATTCCTAAGTAATTTTATCACGTAGCAGAGGCGAGGCTTATATAAAACGAAGTACCACTATGTTGATGTTACTTTTCCTTTCAATAGTTCCTCGACTTCTTTTCATGCAAGCAAAAGAAAAAAAAAGAATTTGAAAAAGCTTTAACCTAAATCAACCGTGGTATCAAAGCAAAAAAATCTATTTTAGTCGTGTTGTATAGCATAAAAACATTCCCTTTACAGTTTGTAATTCGTACAATCTTGTGCCGCTCAAAGTGCCCCTTCATGTTGGAGGTTTTTCTTCGATGAAGATTTTTTTTACCGTCATTATTACTTTCTTTATTTCTTTCGACAAAGCAACGTCGCCTAAAAAATTCCGTTTTATTCACTTTCGAAATCTCTAATATTCTTAGTATTTTCGTCTTTCGAGAAAGTAGATCTTTGCTTAGTTTATTTCGTTTGTTAGTATTTTTTGCTGAACTTTGGAGCTCTGTGATATTTACCTTGCACTGCCTGCCTCCAGACATTACCAAGAGCCGTATAAAGGGACTAAAATAGATGAAGCTCAGCGCTATATACCAAGGTTCAGGCGTCTGTTTATCTATCGTTCATTCTTAATTGAAATTAGAAGCATCTTTTGTGTAGATTATATCCCTCTTACAATGCAAATATTTACTTATAACTGTAGTCTTAAGAATGGTGACTGTTGATTTATTCTATTGTATATTCATAAAAAACATTTCGTTTCATGTATTCATAGCCTTTAGGGGAATGAAATTTGTTTTTATTCTCCTCTTGCATGCATAAACCACAAAAGAACTCGTAATTTTTTGCTAAGCTAAAAAATAATATATTTCTGGTGTATTCCCTGAAGAAATAATGCTTGTTATTAAATTTACTTAAATGAAATGCTCTTAGTTAGATGATTTCAAATAGTTACGGATATTATTTCCATGGTCTATTTTGTTTGTAAAACTAAACATTTCTATATAGATTTTGCTTATGCATTTGATCTTTAATATTATTTAAAGTTTCGTTGGTTACATGGTTTTTTTGTAAGTTTAATTTTTTTTTATTTCAATTTTTAGAGATATCGCTAATTTTATTAGACTAATCTGCAAAGTTAGTGTTAAGAAAAACTACAATCAAACCAATTATATATTCCCTATTTTAAAATAGATTATAAAATTTTTAATAGATTATATTATTTTGTATTTAAAGGTTATACACCGAAATTAATACCTTTAATAAGTACCTTTGGAACCTTAATAGTACGTTATACATTAAAACATAAGCATTCGATACCTAAAAGCACTCGATATCTTAATATCCATGCCTGAAAATAAACATGGTTTTAATTTGCCCAACATTAAAATCCAAAATAAAGGTATGAAAAGCGTTTTAAAATTATTTTTCAAACTTCTCTAGTTGATTTCTATAGTTATTTCTACACGCAAAAATATATTAAATTCGCCAATTAAAGTGTCATATTAATTTCTAAAGGAAAGACACCCGATGCCAAGTACTCTTTTTGAGAAAGCACCTGCCATAAACTTTGGAAAATTTATCACTAAAGATGCTCCTTCAGTGGCTATTTGGTCCATATCCATAAATCCTTACAGTTCAGAGTTATTAGTATTTACTCGCAATCGAATCACCGATTAAAGCAGCGTCTAGCACGTTAATTACAGCAACACACTTATTTCTTTAGACGCCCAGGACAGATAACGCTTGCCAAGTTTCTTCTTTGAGGATTACGTGTTAGAAACCTTCCTGGATGGACATTCAGAAAGGTTCCATTAGATCCTTTGCTTTTACGTTCGGTCCCAACCGTGTTTTTATTTCTATACGTATAGGACCTTAAAAAGCATCCAGACTGGGCTTTAGTTTTTTAGGAAGACAGTTTAACCAGTCTGGCTTTTTTAATTAGCTAAATGGAATCTAAATTAAGATAATTAGTTTTGTTGCAGTTAACATATTATAATTTATTGTTCTTCATTTTGGTGGAACTGGTTAAGTTTTTAACCCAAAATGAAAAAAAAAATGTAATGCGCATTTTTCCTTAAAATTTTGACGAAAACTTAATATGGCAAATTTATTTCTATTAACTGTCGATCTCCTTTCTAGTGAACTGTCTGAAGACCCAGTAAATAGTTTCACGTCTTTTTATCTATACTTCCACTAATTAGACGTTCATTATGGCCGATTTTGTTAAAATGTTGAAATTTCTCTTTATAACTAAACACAAACATACCATCAGTCATTAAATAAACTATTAAAGTACTAGATAGACACATAAAATTTTAAAAATTTCTCTAAAATAATTAACATAATATTTGACACATAACTCACGCTGATTTTCATTTATCAGGAGTTCCCTAAATAAATAAGTTATTTCTGCCAGTTATGATTTGGGATTAGGAAAAGTTTAGAGTTCTATCTATCCCACGATTCACAATCAACTGTATTTTGGAAGAGAACTATTTAATGAAAACATATAACAGTTTCACGGTTCAATTTCATTCCACTTTATTATAAAAAGAGAAGAACTTTTAAAACCATTAATTTTGAATGATTACGACCAGAATGGGTTATAAAAAAAAGTTTCATGTAATTTTTCCCTCCATTTCTGCCAACCGGAGAAGAATCCACACATTTTACCCACAAAGCAATAGCTCTCCTTGAAGATTAAGCTTAAAGAAACATTTTTCACTAACCCTCGATAGACTCCAACAGTGCCAACAAGCTGGTCCCTTTCTGCAAGCCGGTTCGCAATTTAGTAAAACGTAACTGTCGGACGGAAAAATGATCAAAGTAATTGATAGGGGAAAAAGGAACGGCATGGCTCGAGCCCTTCATGAGATTGACTTTAATGGGTTCTTGGTCCGTGGCCGTTGCTTTCTTTATTCATTTGTTGCTAAAGGAGCTAAATCTAAAAAGTTGCTGATGCTTCGCTACACTAAAGCACTCCACGACAGAGGTAACATGGCCAAACTCTAATTCCCAATTGGGAATAAAAAGATCGGATTCAATGTTCTCGGAGTGAATGCGTTCCTTTTTTTATAAACCTTGATTAGGGTAACACGACAATTAGGGAAACAACGTGGTCAGCTTGAGTGTTTTCTGCTTAGGAGGATTGTACTATTGTGCGACGTTATCAACTTTAGGAACGCTTTTTGAACGTTTTATCATTCCCTAAGCTGTAGTAAAGGGCTGTGGTTGGATTTTTATTCGGTTAAATAATGTTGTATTGGTTTGTTGAACTAAACTTTACTAAACTTTTGTACAATACTACAACTTTAACCTTCGTTTTCCCCAATCAAATTAGTTTACAGTTGGAAATCAAGTGTTAGTGAGTTGAATTTTATCTCCAAAAGTAAAAGTCAAACTTTAAACACTAATGAATACTATTACGCCTTTTTGTATTTGCAAATTAAGCATACAAGTAAATCCCTTGTTTAGTTGAAGTACGTAACCAAGCTGGCTCATGTACTCGATTCAGATCCTACAACGAGATCAGTAGACAGATCAATGAATGTATAGTTAATTTTTAAACCTGTTCAATAAGTTTATTTTTATTATTTGGTTCAATTAATCATGTCCATCCATAAATACACTTGCAAATGTTTCAACAAATGCTTAGTGTAACACGACAATTAAGTAGGAATTTATTTTCCAGTGAAGTGTAATCTATCTTATTTTTAAATACCTAAAAATTACTAGTATAAATTAATTTCAAAACTTTTTCCTTTATCAATTAGTAATTTCCAAATTTTTTTCCCATTTAATCATTTATATTTTGAAGAAGATGAAAATTTAAAAATTGTTGCGTGCTTATAAGTACGTTTCTTGTCATTCTATTTCTTCTGCGAATCTTAGTTTCTCGCTACTATTTATTTGTAGGATTATATAGTACGTAGGTTTAATTAAACATTAAAAAATACTCAAATGAAAGTCTTCATTAAAAAAATTTTTTCGAAGAACTATTTTCACTTTTACCAAAATATATCCCTTTTAACCTTATCATTTTGATGAGGTTGAAAAATAAATATATGTTGGAATGACATTTATTCTGAAAGTTCGTGGTAATAAAATAAATAATAATTGAGTCTCTCAATCCAAAACTTTTCTCGAAGCTTTCCAAACTTTTCCACGAAAGCAAAACATCCTCCTCGTGAACAAGAGAGAACTTAGCCGTCAATCGATCGTTCTTTTTCACATTTAATACTCCAAAACCCCAAGTTTGAAAAATATTGATTTCACAAAGTGAGCGCCGTTCATTAAGCAACTCCCTCTGAAATTTATTTCGACAGTAGGTATCGCCTCCCATAATTCCCAAACTCATTTAACGGTTTCTTCCACCCTGAGCCTAATCCCTGTCCGGAAAATATTGTCGCGCGGGGAGCTAAATGCCCTGCTAACCCGGGTTTACTTAATGCATTCAATCTTTCATTGTACCCCTAAACTGGCATCAACTAACGAAATTCCCTTTGCTTAAAATACGCGTCGGGGCAACGCAATTTGCATAGCAGATCACCGATAACGCAGTCTCCTCCAGAACCTGTGTTCATCTGATTAGGTGAACACTACTCAAATGAAGGTTAGGTTTTCCCGCTTCTCTAGCCAAGCATCTGATTAATTAAACAGTGCTCACTTGAAGAGTTAGCCTCTGTAATCATCGCTGGTGTCTTTTGATCTTGGGGCAAGGCCATACCTAATTAGGGGGCAGTCTTTATCTTGGGGCTTAGAGATCATACCCCGGTGGCTAAGAATACAGTTACAAGATAACTCATTATGCCTCCGTTATGTCTCCACTCTGGGCAGGAAATTGTTAATGCGCAGCCGAATATTAAGGCCATAGTACCTAGGGACGGGGCAGCTTGAGCTGAGAGTGTTAATTTGGACCAAGTATGCTTTCCAGATCACTTTGCACGTATTTGTTTGCATAAGCCGTGCTTCCAAATTTATGTCCTCCGCAGAGTTGTATAGATTATCGGACGAGAATAGCGGTGTTATTTAAGGCTTTAGATGGGAGACTTTAGCCATGCCCGTGTTTGCTTATTTGCTTGGGCTGCCTATATTGCATCGGAATTATTCTCTGTTGGTTTGGCAGTTAATGGGTGTTTTGTGTTGTTTAAAAAGGGGTTTCTGGGGAACAGGATAATTGAGGATTACGGATAAGTAATGTGTTTTGTAATGAAGAGTGAGGGCTTAACTTGCATCTTTGAAAGTTTTAAGTAAATTAAATCCTCTTACTTAGATAGTTTAAGAAACTAGTAATTTTATGTATCGATACCCTCACTGAGTACTGACTGACTGTTAATGCATAAATGTTTCCAAGAAGAAATTTGTGAATATACATCTAAAATGTAATGTACATAGTGACTTGAATTAAAGAATGATAGGGTAATATATATAAAACTCAAGTAATTCTCTTAACAAATTGTCCTTCTTTATCTTTTTCTGATTAGCTTCTTGCAATTTTGGGGGAGTGTGCTATTTTATTCGTTTTTACAGTATTTTCTTGGCAAATGAAGTTGAAGCTATTTATTTTCCAAAACTCAACTATTTACCTACTTTATGTCCATTGTCTTTAAAAACCTACATCTTTATTTTAATATTCTTGAAACCATCGACACATTATTACCGAAACGAAAACCAAAATCAATTATTTATATAGTTTTGGATATGCAGAAATTCCTTTTTCATTTTAAGAAATGGTTTAAAAGTGTATAATATTAAAAAATAAGGCTTAGAAAACTCAAATAAAAATGCGTTGTATCAGGTAGTATTCAAAATATACTCTAATACTATTTATTGTAAAAAATTTCACATAGTTAAGCCTTTTATGTATTTCAATGAGAATATATACCTTTCGAAAGTTCTTTTTTTTATACCTACATAAACTTAACTCTCAAAAAAAGAAGCTTAAAAAAGCAAACTTAAAAAAAAAAGAGTTACATTTCTACTTTTTCAAGAGCAGATAATATTCTAAACTCTCTTTTGAATAGAATTCCGTCAATAGCTTCAGTAGCAAGTTTCCAACTCAAATAAGATATTATAAACCTAAGTAAACAATTCAAACAAACCGGTTACTGTTTTTATGACTAAAATCATAAAAGAATACATTCAAACAGTCGTATCTCGCAACACCATTAAAATATGAATACTTTTATTCTTCCCCGACAAAAAAGGCATTTCGAAGTGCACTCTGTTGTAACCCGTGTTTAAACGCAACCGGAAATAATTTTTATTTCCTTTCGCAAAAGCATAAAACTATCGGAAGCATTGCAACCATTCACCGCTCTTGACTAAATAGTCTCGGCAAGGAAAAAAAGGGAAACTCGTCCTTTAGCAGAGTTTTATCAAATTCGGTTCCTTTCCAAGATTCATTTTCCCTAGGAGGGAAAATAAAAGAGAACCCGGCACATTTTCCCCTCGAGTAGCGGGAAGAAAACATGCTATACTTAGGCACATCATTTTAAATAACCATTGAAGTCATAATCCCTTGGAAGTGCTGTCTTTTATACGCTGGAGCACATGTGGAGGTGCATTAATGCATTTCCTCTTTGAAATTGCTGCCGGAATATCGTAAAAAGATATCATCGCCGCAGCGCCAAATAGGATCCCGCGGAGTTTAGTTGTCCCCGCGAAAAAATCGAATGAAATTCCCGCCAATTTTATTACGCGCGCGGTGCCAAAATCACATTCCTCAAACATTATAACATGGTTAGTTCGTCCGACGACGAATCAAATGATACCAATGGAGGGTTGTTCGTGTTTACGTGGATTGTGTCCTAATGGAATTTATCTTTTCTTGCTTTCAATGCAGAAATACTACGTTACAGCGAGGTTTCTTTGGAGATTTGAAAAGGGTTCCACTAAACACTGAATCCACAATTCTATGTCCCTTACTCTTTATATGAAATGCTTTATCCACACTTCTATATCCTTCAATTTTTTAAAAATAAATAGACTGATATATGATTAGTAAAACTAGTAGGTAGTGCAAAGCCATACTAATCATTTTATAACATTTAACATATTTGTCTTCTTCTATTCTTTCGAACAAAATATGACTTCATTTCCTCTAGTTTAAATATTTTCTTATGTTTATTTCTTTACTTTGTCAGAATGCTTTTAAATTAAAGAATAATTTATCATTAAAATATTTTCAAAAAAATTTACACAGGTTGCTTTACAAAAGCTTTTTATACAAAGCTTTGTACAAAAGATTATTTTTAATCCACTTAAAAATGGATTTGATATTCACACTAAGCAAAAGGTAAAATATTCTGTTGCATACTTAAAGTTTTACAAAATCATCTTTTCTTCTGATTACATACCATTGAAAAACTAAAGACTTCAATACTTATGATTTTTTTTTCTGAAACAAAAGTTATGAAACAATTAATTAATAATACTTATAAGTTATCCCATCAGAATGCAATGCACTAAAACTAAACTGCCTAGAAAAACTTATCATTAAGACTAAACCCTTACAAAATTCTCTCTAAGCCCTCATGAAAAGCATTCTTAAAAGTTAAAAATATCTCTCTCCCAAAAATATCCGACAAAATATCCACCACTTTTATTATCTGAAACCATACCCGCAATCCCATTCGTCAAACTATCTAACACAGTTAAGACCTCCTGCACCGAATCAAAAGACACCAGAGAGAGTAGCTTTACGTTCCAACGCGTTATACCCTAATAGAATTGAGTGCTTCTTGCTTCAAAAGTACCGCCTCGTCGTGTTGTATACGCTTTCTGCTTTGTTCTACTCTTGTTGACTCAGGGTGGTAATCAGTTTCCAACTTCCTGCTAATTCGGAAAGCAAAGACTTCTTTCTATAAACGAATGTGCTAAAAACTCTGAGGAAAAAGCTCCCTTCATTTTCTTTGCATATAAATGAAGAGTTAGGGTCAATATTGACGCTAGCTAGGTGTGTTAGTACTTAAGAGGGTTCGGTGTTTCTTAGTCTATTTTTCGAGGTTTACTTAATGCCGTGAATTAGTTTATGGAATCAAGTTTACCTATGTGTTCTATACTTTCGGCATTATGGTAAATTACGAGTGATTAAGATTATATAAAAGGAAAAGAAGTCAGGAATTGATCGAAACAGTTTCTGAATTATTTATTATAAAGTAGGTACTCGTAGGTACTCGGTTGCGATATTCGTAACTTGTATTGAAGATATGTTTTAAACTAGTCTGAACTTTAAAGGTTTTATAACTCTAATTTTTATCCATTAATATCATTATTATCTATTATTTTAAGTAATCATTATCTAATAATCAATCATCCTCTTAAAAGCAAAATAATTTATCAAAAATAATTAAGAGTTAAGTATAAAATTTTAGCATTTCACATATAGTACTTATAGATTACACAATATATACTTTTGTGTCTCCTTTCTTGAAGTAATATTAACATAAATGCAAGAATTTTTTAGTAAAACCTTTTTTTTTTAAATTATAGAGAGTATTGTAAGAATAACGTAAGGAATGTGTAACATCAATTCTGAAAAAAATACTGCTGCACCGTAAGATGTTTCATGAAATAACGTTTTTGAACGGAGGGGAAAAGAAGAAGCACAGTTGAGGGAGCTAAAAACTAAAAGTACCTATTGAAACTAATTCATTTGAAATCATTCATATATCTATAGGAGACTAATGAAATCATTGATATCAATTGGGGTTTCAAATCCTTTCTAAGTTTAAATTGAAGTTTAAATTAAACATTCAAAAACTCGTTTATCATAAGTATTTTTCTAGGCAACATTTATATTTTACAATGTTTCTTTGAACACGTTCTATAGTTAAGAAAATCCAGTTCCCAGAAAACAATTTTTGTACTTTCTGCTCTAATGCCAGCATACCATTCCCACGCATTTTATAACTTATTACTCATTATTTTACTTTGATGTTAATATTAGAATCAGCAGTTATCTACTTGAACATCCTAATTGTTCAACCTAATTTTCTCCATATCCTCAAATGTTGTCAGTAACACTAATTTTACTGTGTATGCTCAAATGAAAACTCAAATTATCCCAATGACCAATTTAGCTAATTGACACTAGACACATTAATGAAGCCATAAAAATAAGACTTTTTTTTCTAGATACGCTTTATGGTTAATGGTCCTTAATTTAAATGTGTTAATATACATTAAATTAGGTTGTTAAAATGGTACTTAATGCTGTTATAAAATTCTCTCCAGGAACTTTTAAAATGTGCACTCTATTTTATTCACTAACACTACTTATGCTTCAATATTTTTTCAGTCAAAAATCCAAGGTTGGTATTCTGAAGCAAAACTAAACTCTTTTCGGTGCTGTAAAATTTGTGGATTTTATTTTCGGCAATGGTGCCTTTCTCCAGTAATAAAAATTAATATCTTTTAAATGTCATAGAAATCCTAATAAAACCTAAAAATATTTCTGATAGAATATAAACAGAAAAAACGTCAGTACTTATATTTATTGTTCACTAGACTATCTTCTAAAACGTACACAAAAATATTTTTAATTCCTAAGTATTCAAAATTTTTGAAACAAGAAATTTTAAGTTTATTCCAAACAAAAAAAAAATTCAACTTTTAAACTGACATAGAGGAAACCAAAATCTCCATCATGAAATAAAAGGTAAACTATTTCAAGATTTTATTCACATTTGACCCATTTTAGTTCAAAGAAAATAACCTAGCACTTTGACACAAATTTCAAATTTGTACTGCGAATTGTTGCCCTCCTCACGAGAGTTCTAAATCACAAAGAAAACTCGAGGGACATTTTTTACTCTTAAAAAGGAACAAGTAGTACGTGTGCTAGCTCAAAAAGTTTGCGACTCCATAAACGACTCTTTTTTTTTTTGCTGACACATGGCTCGAACTCTTCAATGAGTGTTTCTAAAAATTCGGGAAATGAATATTCATTGCATGAAACAAGCTGGAAAACAAAAGGAGAAACATCAAAGCAAACAAAACATTGTGGTAAATGCAACGTGCTTGAAGGTTTGGTCACAACTAGTAAGAAATTGAATTAGGCTAGGCAAAACTCATTTCCATATTTATAAGAGAGCTATAGAGAAAGAAAGGACTAGGTAAACAGTAGAGCTCGGACGAGAGGAGTACTTTCATTCATTATGCTTATGTTTATGCAAATGTTACACCCTGTGTAAAACTTTTAAGGTAACTACGTATATTTTTATAAAAGGTGCTACTTTAGCTTGTTGTAATAGCAGTGCTTGTTTAGAAAGGATATTTTCTTTTAGCTGTCATTAAACATTTTAAAGTAGAAAAATTGCTTTTTGAGTCATGAGAGAGTGTCTTACTTCTTGTTTATGTTGCTTTAGAAATATTTTTATTGAATGAAATACTCCTTACTTGACTTTAATTACCCAAAAGCATCTGAGAACTACTTGATTGTTTGAGGAATGTAATATATATCTAGGCAATTAAAAATTAGTTCAAGTGACTTGGGTATTCTTTTTATACTCTAATTTTATTTAAAAGAAACTATTGTGTTAAAAAGGCAAAATAAATAATTTAAACAAAAGTTCTTTTTAGCTGATGTGTGAATTAGTGTTAAGACCTTACGATCGCGAGTTTCTTTTGATATTTTTAAATTTAACCTCTTATTGTGGTAGATAATAAACTCAAAGTAAATAAAAAAAATCACGGCATTAATAAACTTTAGAACTGGTTGAAATTAAATGAATAAGCTGGTATACAAATTATATATAATGTCCCTTATTATTACACTAGAATTAAATCATTCTGTTTGTAGAATTAAAATATTTCATTATTATATTTGTGTGCATTAAATGTCACTTGTATACAACTCTTTCTTCCTGGTGCAATACTTTTAGGACTACATGTGTATATATTAAACCTATAACATCTCAAAGAAATATTTCTGTCTCTATCAGATAGAAAGACATTTTAAATCATCGAAAATAAAGATCAAGAGAAAATTAACATTACTATCTACCATTCCCAAGAACTACAGCAGCGATTTGCAAGATTTTATTTTTAAACTTTGTCATTCACCCTTTTATCACATTGAATAAATTCTTTTTTCTCCTCCTTTGGCTTTCAAAGATTACCTAAATTTAGCGTAAAATACATTTGCGATTCCTTTGCTACGATTTTTACCCACTTTGTGCGTGAAAAGGACTTTTCATATTTACGGCCGGTCTTTGAAGGATTGCCAGAGTCCTAAAAACAAGTAACCACGTGCTTATGAAATGCGGAAAGACTTCTCGCTCTGCTTTTAAATTTATTCTTCACTCGGAATGATGGAAGGCAAACTGAAAATCGATATCTGTTTTGACTTTCTTAAGTGGAAATAAATTTTTTATAGTCAGGAATATCGGAAAATTCTGGAAAAGAGGCACCAAAATATTGCTTCATAGTTTTCTTTCATTGCTTCTACTTTACAGCAAAGTTCAAGCTTTCGAACTTCCTGTCACTCTCTTTTTCAATATATTCGGTATTCAAAATATCCGAAATTTTAAGAAGGGAACTGTTTTTGGCGTTTCCATCGTTTATTGCTTTGGGATAGGGGATAATCCATACTTAAAGAGCGCCCGTTTTATAAAATCAATTTCATATAAACCATAACAACGGTTTGACAAGTTTCAATGCAAAGAATATATTTCTTTCTCTGGTTAAAATTTTTTATCACAGATAAAACAATTTGTTTTACTTGAAGGGTCAGCATGTAATTTTTATGTTAAAAAAAGTTACCTCGTGTGTACCTCATTTATACGTTAGCTTATAAGTAGTATATCCCAACTCCTCTTTAAAAGAATATCTCTAAAGGCAGCATGAGTAGGAAGCGCCCTCTAGTAGGAGTTCTGTTAAACTCTTAGAACTCTTTGGAAGTGTTTATAAGAGTGAATTATTTTCGATGAATAGATTATCCCAAAGAAAAACCGAATGTCTGAAAATAACCCAGATAAAAATATGCCGCGATTGTTAATTATTTACCTATGCATAAATATTCAAAAAAACTTAAAGCTAAAAGTTTTATTGTAAGTTCGTTTAGAAAAACAATTCTTTCTGAACCCAACTTCAGTTTTCTTATTTTTTTAATTGGAAGAAGAAACTTAACAATTTTAAAAAAAAACATCTTGTAAATTATTGTTTTATGTTGAAAGTTTTTTAAAAAATGCATTTAAAATTATGCTTGTTGTTTAACAAATGTTGGGGGGAATATTCTGAGAAACTAAAATTTACAAACCATTCTTTCAAATTGAAATAGTTTTTAAATACTATAAGAAGTAATCTACCTCATTGGGATAATTCTAGTATAAAGTTGGGCCGGAACGCACAGGACCGGCTATTCCAAAAGCTCTCTTTTTTTCTCTCATTTATACATTATCTTTCAATTTTTTATTTATATCTTTCGTTCTATCATGCCAAAGTCAATGGAAAGAAGGTAAAGAAGAAACCAAGGAAGTTAGTATAAAATAAAACTCTAGATATTTAGGAAATCTCTGCACAAAATAGGATAATTCCAGAAACTATTTATAAAAGCTAATACACTTGTGATATCGGATAGTTTTCCCTAGAAAGATTACTGTCAATCACTAATCATTAATTTTAACTAACTCATTTAATAATCTGGATATATGAAAAATACAAATGAATCAATCTATATAAATTCCCTATTCAATACTTTATCCATTCCGTTTTGAACATCTTAGATTCATATTGCTGCAACCACTAGGCACAGAGGAATCTACGGATTAATTATAAGGCTTATAAGCCTCCCTTTGTGCTGAAGAGTGTGTTTTTACCTTCATTTCTCGTCACTAAGTCAGCTCATCAAAAGAAAATAATTACGTTTAATCTCAAGCCTAGGAATCCACAAAAGGGAAGTAAAAACGCGTCTGGGATAAAATCTCTCGATTTCAAGTCGGCTAACAATTACTACTTCAAAAATTTAGACATTAAGATGACGACAACTAGCAAAAAGATGAAAAACCTTCGTTTCCTGTCGTCTTTTCCCTTCAGTTTCAACAGTCAATTATCGAGGGATTTCTTTGAAGTTAAGTAATAAGTTCGTACTGGCGAAGTTTTCTCGATGAAGCTTCTGTTTGCTGTAGTCTTAATTTTGTCAGTTTTGATGAAAATAAGTTCTTGTCAGAAAAATAACAGCTAAGTTCTGCTAATTTAATATTAGTACCTTTAAGAACAAGCTTTATAAAAATATGTTGGCTGCGAATTTTTTTAATATTTCGGGAATCAAAAAGAGTACTTTTTTTAACTAGTAGATTGAGATCGTATTATTTGATGGGAGTTCAAATGAACATTGTCTTTTAGAATGACTAGCTTTTATTTACTTTTTAGTGTTTCAATTCACTTGTTTATTGTTTAATCGAACATTCTCGTGAATCAAAAACAACTTGTTATTAGAATTGCCTTACCTTACTTACGCTTTACATTGTTCATTATTATACTGGATATTAACTTTCAGAAAAAACATAAACCATTCTTTAAAATAAAAATTATCCTTTTTTTGCCTTGATTTTACGAAATAGAATTTTAAATTCTATGTATTAAAGAATATAAAAACTAAAGTATTCAAATAACGAATAATATTTCAAACATGAATTGAAGTCTGAGAATATTACCGAAAGCTTAACGAAATGTTCTCGTAAACTAGTAATTCTTATAAACTAACTCTCTTTCTCTTAACTATTATCCTACATGTTTTGTAATTTTTACAAAAAGTTTTAGAAAAGACTGATAAGTAATTTAATTTATAAATTTTCTTTTCATTTTAATTAATAAATAAAATTTAAATTATCTTTTTTAATTTAAAATGTTTGTAAAAGGCCGTTTTTAAAAGATCTGGAAATATTTATTTTTCTATAATTTGGTTAAATAACAAAAAAAATGAATGAATTCTTTTTTAGCTCTAATTTAAAACTTTATAACTTTTTCGTTTAATTAAAAGAGCTTTATATACTACAATTTTTAAACACTCTTAAGTGTAAATTTAATAATTCTAATCTGAACTTCAATTCTTAATTTCATTAGTTTAATTCTTATTTTAAAATTCAACTGAATAACCTAACTTAAAAAATTTAAAAAAAAACTGTATTACATTGTTAATTTTAAATGGATAAATTCTTATTCATATTTTTTAAAATTCAAAATTTCAACTGATAACATTGAAAAAAAATCGTCTGCCAGTCGTGAAAATATGAATTCCGATCTCGTCTACGGGAGTGCCCAGAATCATAACTCGCTGCCTCGTACTTCACACATCGGAGTGGGCCGCTTTTTCCTCACTTACCAAGAACATTAATCGTCGTCCCAGATGTTCCCAAGCAGCTCTTAGTTATTAAATCGCGTGTAAACTCTTTATCCTTCCTGAAATTTTCAAAGAACCGTTCGCCGCCCGTTTTTCAGGATAAAATATAAATTAATCGAGAGCGGCTGAAAAAACTCCCGCTTCCGAACTTACCGCTCAATGATTTTGAAAACTCGGGAAACAGCTGCGAATTTCAAGTTTTTCTCCGCTGCTTTTGGAGCAGTTCCTTTTTCTTTTTAACACTTATCGAACTAACGCGAAGGTCGCAATCGCGTGACACTGCCATCAAATGTTGATCGGAATTTCATTAGGACATTTTTTACTGCGCTGTGCAAACACTTTCATGCTAATACTGATAAGAAAATATCCGACCAGAATTAAATCTTTCTCCTGACGGGTGTTCACCCCCCAGTTAGGCTGTTTTTCCAGGTTCTCCTTCATGTCGAGCCCTAATAAAAACTCAAACTATTCTTAGGGAGAGTAAAGATATTTTTCTAACTATGGTGGGATAGAATGGGGATGGCTAGTATTTTAGGTTGAAATTTTTACATAATACTCGTAAATAATTTATATAAAATCATGTATACAAATTGTTTCTTAATTTATGTCCATAATCGAATTCATAAACGAAAAGGTACATAATTCAAATACATTTTAGAGCAAAACTGTAAGTTGTATGGATTTAGTAATACGTTACTTTTTTACTTGATAAATTACGTTATTAATGCTGATTTTTTACGAAAAATATTTTTAAGAAGGATCAATAGTAAAAAATGCATCAAATGCAAAATATAATAAGGGTGTTTCAAAAGTCAGTTTCACGGCTTTTATTTGGGACCAACGTCTCTTAGGGTCATGGAAGTAAAGTGTACTCTAAGTAACCATGCTGAATCCATTGAGACGGCTTACAGCGCCCGTGCAGAGAAATAAGAAAGTTAAAAATTAATTAAAAAACTAAAGGAGATATAACAAAACCTTCAATGGAAAAAATTGTTTGTAATATCATGAAAAACTCGCAGAAAAATTTCATGAAAATATCTTAAATATTCGAGGAGATATTAGCATGTGGAAATAGTACTTTTCAGGCCTCAAAAAAAGAAAAGATTTCCTAATTTGCATTTTTTTTTATTTTTTAATTGAAATTTGTCTTTATTTAACTAAAAAACAAAACAAAATGATAACACTGAAAAAGTTGCAAATTTACAAATTTTTTGTGAAAATGTTTTTTTTCACATACCTACTAATATCGTCTCGAATATTTAATATATTTTCATGACTCTTTCTTCAGTGTGTTTGTCATGATATTGCAAACAATTTTCTTACTAAGTTTTTTTGTTCTATCACATTAGGTGGTTTTCATTAATTTTTTAATTTTCTTATTTTGCCACTAGAGGGTCTATAATCAATGAAGCATATAAAGTTCTATTCAGCATGGTCACTTACATTACTTCCATGACCCTAAGAGACATATATTCCAAATAAAAGTTGCGAAACGGAATGTTGAACACCCTGATTTCCACGTAAAATTTTAATACAAATATTTCAGAGGAGGTAATTGTTTCTTTTCTTTTTTAGGATCGGGAAAAATAATTTCTTTTTATTAATTTCTTTAAAAGACTTAGTACGTTTTGATTTTATTTTATAGTTTTTCTAAACATTTAATGCTTTTTTATTTTTTTCTGCTAGTGGTTGAGCACAGTTCAAGTGAAGTTCACAGTTCAATTAACTTTATAAAGTGCAAAAACTTCAAAATTATTTTAATAAGTCCAATGATCACTATGCTATAAATTTCTAAACAAATTAAAATTCCATGCTAAGCTAAGCTCTCTTACTGAAATGAAATGAACCCGCGACGAAGGTCTTTTGGAAAATTGTGCAAAATGTAGCACTCCCCCTTAAACAAATCAGGCAGTTTTGGCCACAGAATTTACATAGTCTTCAACACTTTACACAGACTTGGAACACTTTTGGAAAACCTGAATCTATTTGAGTCTATAACTTGGAATGCTAGCCGCGAGAACTCTATCCACTTCTGGTTTAATTGCGGGGCAATTCGAGATAATCCCCGGATTATTCGTTTCGGTTCGCAATTATGCACTGAACGTGGAACACCTTAAGGCCGGGCGATTAAAGTGTGCTAGCGGTGCTAAGTGCTTGTCTCGATTATGCATCTAGCAACACTAGGAGGCGGCTGCCTGAATAGAATGTGTTGCTTGAGTAATTAAGTCTATGTATTAAAGCATCCTGCATTACAATTTGACGGGAAATATGTTGGGGATTGTTACCTGTGGTTTATTACAGCAGCATGGATATCGAGTTCTTGGGATGTATCTATAATGCACATTTGGCGCTTTAATCTGAAACTGGGGAAGAGACTGCCGGAATAGTTTCCTATGTAATGAATATGTACGTGAGCGTCGATTGGTATTAGAGTTTAATAAATTGATTTGGGCCTCTAAGAGCCTGTTGCCAGAGGTCAGAATGTGGTCTCCGTGTCGTTAGCAAATGCGGGTCTAATGTCCTGTACTTAGGCCAAGTCTTGAAAGAGCATAATGAAGGACCCGTCTAAGCCATGACCCTAGTCATCTAAACACTCGTGTTTGTTACGAACATTTTTTACCCTAACTTAAAACTGCTAACACAATTGATTATGAAGATGACTATGTTGTGTGCATGATGTATCATTTTTCTATGTGTTCAGATATGTTGCTATGTCTATAACTGGGTAATGGCATGGCTGGGATGTGAGTTCATGGTATGTAGGTTCATGGTTCGAAAAAAAAATTTCAAAATAAATTTTTACTTAATTTTCTTTAAAATTGGGTTTCGAAAACTTCTTTTCTCTATATGGATAACAATTCAGTTCAATGACAGTTAAATTTATAATTATTGTTTTAATATTTTCAATTAGCCGAATTGTAAAACTGAATATTTCAACGCCTATGATGTTGTTTTTTAGGCAACTCATTCCCGTTGTATATACCCATAATCCCATACCGGAATATACCCATAAATCGTGTTTCGGTATACCAACATCTCATGCACGAAGCCACTTTATTAAATGTAGTAGTTTGGAGATAATTGAAAATGATTGGGTTGTCATGGAAATCATTAATGGGTGCCATATGCGCATTAGAAGGGTTATTTTATGTCACTAACTTCTGGGTTGAATTAAAATATTCTATTTAAAATGGGTTGGGTAAAATGAAATTTAAATATAAAAATTAATACTTTGAGGCGATGAAGTAAAATGTGTAAGAAATTTCAACTTCCTTTTTTGAAAAGAACCACTGCTATTTTACAATGCTTCTAAAATATAAATTTTAATATGCTCAAATTTTACTTTTAATGTCTAATAGGGATACGGATGTATTTCAGATAAATTCCCTGTACCTATAAAAGTATTTTTTTACTTACTACATTACGTTTTTAATATCTACGGAATTCACTCAATACTACTTCAATTTTGATGTGACAGTAAAAAATTCACAAAACATCGAGTTTTCGAAATGACAAGGGAAAGACCAGAATATAAATAACCTGTACAATGTACTGGTTATTTATTATTGATATTCTGGTCTTTACATTTACAAGGTACATATCGAAGTTACGAAAAATTAGAATTCTGGGTGATTAACTGCAACTGTCGCGGATCTCTCGGCAACGGTAACTGTAACACTCGTTGATCTAATGTTGTCAAACACTGTTCGCAAAGCAATAATAAGAGTAAGGGAAGACCTCGTGAAAATATAATTTTTCACTGTTTTATTCCTTCAATTACCAAAAATTAATATCGGTACTATTACTTCAGTTATGTCACTCCCATATATAGATTTTTCTTTGTATGAACCATTTGTCTTTTATTCTGCATTAAATGGTAGGTGTGAAACTTATTTCCCTATTTCTCCATGATATTTTGAGGGTGTGTACATCCAATTAAAAACTTTGTTTTTAATAATTTTACCTCAAAACTAAATTTTAGTGGGGGTATGGTAGAGTATTCATTGCAGGTTCTGTTTTAGCAAGTTTTCCTACAAGAACTGTTTTTTGTGAAGATACAGCATGTTCTATTCTATTCATTTGTTTTAATGTATATCTGTAGCATCATAGCCTGTTGCGCATACGTTTTGCTATATATTTGTTTTTACATTGTATTAGTGGATATACGAAGTTTCAATTTTACAAATTTCATAACTTCATACAAGAGTAAAATCAAGAAAAGATTATACGTATACATAAAAATTTTAACCCTATAGTGTCAAAATGCTAAACCAATTTTTATGCAAAAATCATCTAGTATTTACTGTAAATATATGCTGGTAAAAGTGATAAAAGTTTCGGTGATTTTTGAATTTTTTTTTAACAGTTATCAAAAGTTTATTGTTCCATTGAAACTTATTGACATGTTTTACATTAACACAAACTTAAGTAGACATTCATAGTTACATTTTTCAAAAATATCTTATCTGATAATGATTTTTACAAAAAAAAATATTTTTCAAGGTAAATTTGAATTTTGTTTCAGATTAAGAATGTCTTAAGGGTGATGTAGAAGTAAAAAAATGCATTAGAATATCTTTTCAAGGAAAAAATATTTTCCTGATATGGAATGTAGTATGTTCCATGCAGTATATGGAATGTAGCATGTTCCATATGTACAGTGTACGTACACTGTACTATATGGAATAACAGATTTAGATTTACTTACTAATAACATTATGCGATAAAATTCGTTCGAGTTTTAATCAGTTTTAAGTTAAGTCAGAGTTTTCGAAAAAATTCGAGTTTTAATATTTTGAATAAAAATGCATTAAACCATAATGGAAACAAAAATATAATTCAAAATTAAAACTTTATAGTATACTTTTGACAAGAATAAGTATAAATAAAAGAATAACTTTCAAAAAATGTAATTTAGTGCTAAAACCTTATATTTTTTGATGTATGCCAAGCATTTATGTGATTCAATAAAACAAAAACTATATTTAACTAAAGTAAAGTAGTATAAAAACATCACAGGAAGAAGTTAAAACCAAATATAATAAAAAATATAATCTTTTTAAATATTCAAACTGATGTCAAGGGAAAATTCTTTAAACCTCCTTGACAGAAAAAACTCATAATTCCCTTAAAGCTTCCAATAATTAAACTAAACAATGGAAGAAAAAATTTTAAAAACCCTCAACTCTTTTTGTCTGTTTAGACAGATTTTGTCATTTAGGTAAAAATTCACCATTGGGTAAAATGCTCTTTTCATAAAGTTCCATGAGTCTTTTTAAACATTTCCATTTGATAATTAACTTAAACTTTTTTATGAATGCTGTATTACAGAGTGTGAAGCAAAAATTTGAACTGAGTTTAACTGTTTTTATTTTAAATATCCCATAAAAAACAAAGAAGGGACCAAATACAATAAAAACAAACTGTCGAATTATTTTGTCTCTGCGTATGAATGTCAAAGTCCTAGTGGTGTTAGAACTTTCTTTTAAAAATTAAGAACCATTTAATAAGCTCTTTTGCCGTCTGTTGAATTAGATTTCATTAGAGGGGAAATACGTACAGTATAAACCATTGATTTTATTTTTTACTTTTATTCGGTAGATGCCACTTTTCTTTTTCTTTCCTAAACAAAACTAGTCACTTTTTAACTATGCAATGCTCTACAGAGTTTCTTCTTTTGCATAAATTCTTTAGTTAATTTACAAACAATATGCTTGCTTTCCTTTTAAAATACATTCTAATAATATGCAGCAAATAGAGATTTTAGGATCAGTTTTACTCTAAAAACGAGTAATGGAATATATATCTTTTATCTTGTAACTGTAATTATGTTTAAACCAAATCAGATGTGTAAATACTAATGTTTAAGGCTATTCTATTTCAATACAATTATTTTTTGCATATTCTAATAATTCGCTGAATATTTGACTTTTAACCGGATAATCGCAAAAACAGATGTCTGTGAAGACTATCTTGTTCAAAAAGACTATATTACAATTTCTTAGTTTTGTAAAAAGACATGGTTTAATAACATCACTTCCTATATGAATAAAAAGTTACTCTTGAACAAAGTACTACCTCATGTTTTTCGAGTGATGATTTTTTTCTAGTTAAGTTCTTATTTTTTTAAGTTAACTTCATAACGACCAATTAAACTCTCGAGCTTTGACTGTAATGCGATATACCTTTATCTTGAACAAATTGAATACAATTAAACTAAGTGTCCTTAGTTGGGCTTTAGAAATGTTCATTTTCAAGATAAACCAAAAAAAATTGTCCACCTTTGAAAGTTTTACAAAAAACAGTACTCCATCAAAATACATGAGCATGTACATTTTTTCAACCATAGTAATCTTCAATAGCCCCAATCATCTAAAAAGGTCAAGGAACGTCATTTTCAGTAAACAGCATTTCTCCATCCAACTTCCTCAATAAAACTGTATCGAACTTGCGGTACAAAGGAACCTCTCCCCCCCCCAAAAAAAAAAAACACTTTGTTAACCCAGCAAGCATCGCCATCAAAACCAAAAAAAAAACGACCCTAAAAAATCATTTGATTGAAAACAGGAAGAACGAAAGTAACTTGCGAGGCTTCTTTTAATAGTAATAAGAAGAGCCGTGATCTCCACTTTTCCTTCATACATCCAACACTGACTATCATTCATTTTGTTCCCGGCCTCTCCCCGCTCTCTCCCGAGTCTATTTTATCTGTTCCTATACTTACTCCTAGATGCCGGAAAATAAATACAGCAAAAAAATCGCCCCCTCTTAGAAGAAATCAATTTAGGAAAAAGACTTTCGTCGCAATAAATCCAACCTGAATTAAAAATGGTCTCGTGACTCGGTGGCACCAGGTCCGACGGTCGCCGTTCTTAGGTCACCCTCGGAGGTCACCTCCCTTTCGCCCTCAACGATCTTTGATGCTTTTTTTTCTTCAAGACGTGTTCCCTTTCTTTGGCCTTAGGGAATATATCCAAACGGCGCCATCCATTTTTGCCCTGTATGAAAATTGAGTTTGCTTTCTCCAATCGAAATATTCCTCCTTGCTGTCTGTTCGGAAATTCTATGTTTATATGTATGTGAGGACCGGACCTTCGATTCTCCTCCCCCCCTGAGTTTTTAAGTCACGTGGGGAGTTCTCCGCTCCCCCTGGTGACCAGGTCTCTTGATTAATGGCTTTTCCTGTTGCTTTTTATTGCGTTAAAGCGAACTTTCGCTTGGAGGTTTTTTTTTCAGGAGGGCAGTTGGGCGGAATTTGTAATAAAACAAACCGTTAACATTTGAGAAATTTCGTGGGAGTCCTGTCCCAATGGAGACGTAGTACCGAAAACAGTTGGAAATAGGAATGTAAACAACTGTATATAACATCAGAAACTTTTTCACCGCGAGATTACAAGATATAAAAGGTCTTTATTCACAAGACGTCAAACACGGAGATGTAACAATGATGATGAAGTTACTCTCTTTCTTATCTAGTATATTCACTGATAACCAAAATCATTTTTACTCTAATGAAGGTGAAAGCTAATCCTTAGTCTTTGAAACTTGTTTATTGAATGCCATAAAACATGAATTTAAATTTAAACAAAACAAATTTTTGCAATTATGACTGAAATTAAAATTTTTAGATAATTAATTCTCATCAGGAGTTAACGTTTTGTTGCTTGTACTTGCTTTCTTAATTAATATTGAACCTATACTAAATATACCTAATAGAAACTCTAATTAAACAAACCTAGGTTAACAAAAAAGACAACGAGACACTTTTGATTTCGGGTAAACCGACATAACTGCATATTGTCTCTCTTTTGCTTTTAAAGACAACTAATATTTTATTTTTTTTTTATAAATTTTACTATAAATTCTTATCAGTATTGGCCCTCTACTGTAACTAACTTCTGTAAAAAATCATTTTTATTGCTTTCAATTACTGAAGAAAGCTCCTATTAAAGTTAGCTCTTTACAATTAAAATACGACCTGTAAGATAAAGAATTGATAAAAATCTAAAATGATTAGAATATCTTTATTTTAATTTTTTTTTGTCACTCATTCATTTCATTTTATAAAAATATTCAAAATAGTGTTCTTATATCAACGATAATTGTTATTTTTAAAAGTCATTTCAATTATTATCTCTCAAAAGTTTTACTAACATAAAATATCCATTAAGAGAGAGAAAGAGGATATTTCAAAAAAAAAAATTCAGTAAAAGCACGTCTAGGAAAACTAGAGAAAAAGGCCTCCGAAAGGATCCAACATTTTCACTCTTTCAATAAACTTTTATATCACCATGAATAAACTGATTCTTTTCTCTCTAAGTGCTATGATTTCCTGAGAAAGTTATCGATTATTGCATTCTGATAAGTTCCAAGACAGACCTTGTTAGAGAAACTCCGTATATAAGAGCATCTTGATTCAAACACTAACTTCTGAACAAGTTTCCAAAACTTCAATTCCTCTAGGTTTGTCTATCAAGATAGAAGTTAACCATGCAAATTACCTCCTTTGAGATGATAACACGGAGAGAATAAACATTTTCTTAAAATACCTAACTTTTTCTTCTATATTTTCTTTTAAAAACTCCACATTTTTTGCAGAATTTTATGTTATAATGCTTCATATGGCGTTTTAACTACCCTAGTAATTTACTCTACTATGAAAACATTTTCTTGTCTGTGAGGGAAAGGAAGTTTTTTAACATTAAAAACTTTCATTATATTTTCTAAAAAAAAATTAGAGTTTTCTAGTATTTAAGGTAGATTTATTGTAAACGCGTAAAAACCATAAACTACAATATAGTAAAAAGTTGAACCACTGTCTCTTATAACAAATCTCTGACATTGTTAATTTAAATTCTTGACCACAAATTATTCAAAACTATTATTGTTTCATTATCTAAATAAGCAAAATAGAGAGAAATTTCCTTTCATCCCTCTTAAAAAGTTTAATTTTTATCACCTTCAATTTATTAATTATTGTAATTGATCATAAATGACATAAGTTAGTAGTTAAAGAATTTACAGATATCTCAAGTCTTTCCTTCGCCTTATTTGTGAGGTCGAGCCCTCGAAATAAAATGGTAGAATCGGTTACAAACCCCGAGTTGTTGCCTTTTGTGCAACTTTTATTTCTCCGGCCTAGCAGGCGCGACGGTAGGTTGGCTCCAACGGGCTTTTCCATATTGTCTACCTCCTCCGATGTTTAATCAATACGTTTGCTATTTGCCCTCGGCTTCCTATCTTTAGGATTCCATGGGCCAGATTTCCGAAGACGCCGTCTCGATCCCATCTTTTTATTTCGCCTGCTTTTCTCCCTAAAAAATCGACCCTGAATCTCTGGCTCCAATATGTCACTTTAAGATTGACTCTTCTGGTATTCAACGGTTTGTCATTCTAAAACAGCTTCGCGCCAAAGGTTTCTGAATGCAGCGAAATAAGTGCCTTCCTTCGCCTTTCTTCTTATCTCTGGTAGGGGTGAGGAAATCCCCTTCACGTATTGTGTAGAAAAGGAAGATGTTTGAAAAGGTACACATGATAAGGAATATTTTTCCCATCATCGTTTCTGAATGCACCCTAACGGGAACCTTCTTTTCCTTCACTATCACTTGCCACCAAACACTCGTTTTTTAAAAATAGTTTACGAAGTATTTTTATGAATGGATCCCGAATTCCGGATGCTGAAAAGTTCTTCCATTTTTCTTTCAAATTGAAAGAGCGATTCATGGTCTTGTCTACCACTGGAAAGCTCCTGTTAAGATTTATAGTGAAAAGACGCACATAAATACTTTAAATAATATTTTGTTAGAAGTATTTCACAAGTCGATTTACTACTTTCTCATTACTTTTAATTAGTTAGAGTATCAAAAATAGCAATGAAATTGGTATATTAAATAATAGTTTTGAACATCGACCATCGTGTTTGTAAGTAAATAAAATAAAAGATTTTAAATTCGAAAAATTTGTTTGAAATCAATATACCTAATGGAGCAATTTATATGGGATCTTATGAAAACATATTTTATACGTTACTTTTAACATTTTATGAGTTCCCTGAACTTATTTTAAAGTCTTCTTTTTTATATCAGGGGTTAATACAAGGAACAGAAATACTTTTATCCATTCTTTATCAATACTTTATTCAATTCTTTATAATACTTTTATTAATATTTTTATTTTTAAATTTTTATTTTAAAATGTATTTTACCCTAATTACCTATAGGTTTAGTAATACCTGATTCATGAGTTTGCCTTTTTTAGACAAACATAATTAAATATTCGAGTACACTAGAATTTTCTGTAAAAAGTAAAAACTAATCTAATCTATTTCACAGATTTTCCGATGCCTGCCATCCAAAATAGAAACTGTATAATACTTTTAAAGGACTGTCTACTTTCCCATATTTGAAGAAATCAGTTTCGCAACTACATATAAAGACATTTGAAAATCATTAAATTAAATTTAAATGGGATTTATCAAGTATTTGTTGTGTTAATAGTCATGAAAAATAAGCTAACTTATATTTTTCTAACTGAACATCCAACTGTCCATACTTTCCACATTATTCGCATAGTAGACATACATACTTTGAATGCATTTTATGTAATTCTTCCTACGTTACTGCAACTTAAAATTCCAAGCCTTTTGATTACGTGTACCTTTGATGTTTTCAAAATTACTCATTTATTTTCGAGAGCTCAAAAGCTAAACTAACGTACGTTCGTGTGCTATGTATATGAAACATTAGCATACAACTCCATGTATAAAACGTACGAGTTTAGTGCCAGTCTCCATGAGGTTTCCAATCGTCCAAAGTTATTTGAATATACATTTCCGAGAAACTACTTCTAATATATCATTGAGCCAATTGGTTCATTGAATATTCAACCAAAGCAATCAACAAAGTGGAATTGGCACAAGCTGCGCAACAGGTTCTATACATAAAGCATGCAGTAAGCTGCCTTTCGCCTCCTTTAGTTTTAAAGTATCAACATAAATTCCGCGTTCTTAATTCCACACTAATTTTAGTTTCGCATTGTTTTTCGAAATCGCGCTCCCCTGCATCTGCAGAGTGGAGAACAATTTGCCTTTTGTAGCAGTTGGGTAGCTTTTGTCATTCTTATAATTTATAACCTACGTTTCTCAAAATTCTCCTTCCTTCTCGCTGTAATAGATTACTTAAGCCAAATTACGCTTTACAGACCATTTACTTGGAGCAGGAGAAAAAAGGTGTTCTGATGGTCATTTATTCGAGGTGTAATAAATAAAGTGCTGACGGCTGAATGTTTTCTGAACCCTCCAAGAATAATTAGTCTTTTATAACACTATTTTTCATCAGCTCCGAACGCTCTATTTCAGAATGTAAATTCCTTGACACACTTTCGAACATTATTCTTTGTAACATTTGTAAGAAGGGTACAAAAATGTTGGACTCCTTACTTACAGATTTCAGCTTGAAAAGGGACTTTCGTTAAATGCGAGAAAGTGTCTTATTTATCGTACTTCGCTTCCGAATTAATTGCACATGAACCTTCAAATCGCAACTTCAGTTTTATTAATAAATCTGATTTAACTATTGTAAATGAAACTATACTAATTTTAGTCAAAGAAAGGACCTTTTGCAAAAAGTGTTTCAACAACTTAGTGTCAATAATTTCAATTTCAAAGAAGAGTGTCATTGAATATTTATTTTTACAACACTATAGATACTGCTTTCTTCATTAACTTATTTACTGATGATTAAATTTGCTTTATCTGTCTTAACGTTTAATTCTTATACGATAAAATTTCTTCTTCTTATACCGATTGACAGTTTTGTTTACTAAAATTATCATTTTATAATTAGTTTATAGCTGTTCCTCTGTAAAAAAAAACTTGTTAGAAATTCGATTAGTTCATTGAAAATTGAAGGGGGAATGTTTTACATTTCAAGGAAACATGTTTCATGTTTGTTTGCTCCTATAATTTTAAATGCAAACCCATTTTATTTTTAAATTATCGATTTTACTTTTTTTATTATTTTCACATTTTTTTCAGAAAATTGCTTTTCTTTTCTTAAAATGTTTTGATTGGTAGTGAAACAAATTATCTTTCTGAAATCAAAAGTACTAACAAGAGATAATTGAGTTCACAATTCAAATATTTATTATTTAGACATATACAAAACAAATGTAATGTTAAAAGATAATAAGACATTTAACTTTTGGAGTTTCATAATTACCCTTTAATTATTATTATTATAATTACATTTAGCTTATTATAAGACCCTTGGTTAGTTTCTAATAACTGTTCAATTGAAGTCAATTATAGTTGAAACAAATTTTATTATGACAAGTCACCACAAAGGTACTATATCGCAAAACAATAGCAGATGGGATACCTTATAGTATCAAACCTTTTTAAGCATATTAACTCATTATCTATAAACTAATGGTTATCTCAGTTTGTTCTTTAGTAAGCAAATATCTGTGTTTGTGTGCTTCTGATACTCTGAGTATTTTAAAGTGCGGAGGTGGCACTCTAATGGTTCTATAATTATGCTTCCCTTTGTGTTTTCCCTGCATTGCACGTTTTCATAATGTGAATCTTATTCATCGGCGCTATTGTGTAAGAAACCGTTAAAATCACATTAAATTCAAATCTGAACATTTAATTTTTCGAATGGATCAATTGCGCTTTTCTAAAGGTGCTTGGGTCAGCGTATGGAAATTTTTAGAAGTACCCAAATGGTGTATTTACACGTTGTGGGTTGGCCGTCGGGTAAACTTTAAGGCAGTTTTTAAAAAATTGGCACTTTAAAAACATTTCTGGACAAATTTTGAGAATATATTTTGGTACAGCCCGCTTTTAAAAGTGGCCAAAAAACACATATCACAATGTGACAAAAGGAAGGTGACTTATTTGATGTATACTATATTAATTTTTAAATATTTTTAATTATAAATGTGGCCATGTGTAATATGAATATAAATTAATCACTGCTATTTTTTACAGAGAGGAAATTGTTTATTGGAATGCTATCCAAGAAATGTACAGAAAATGACGTCCGCATAATGTTTTCCTCATTCGGCAACATTGAAGAATGTACTGTTCTTCGAGATGCTACTGGCCAAAGCAAAGGTATGTTATGATAAAACAAATGAATTCTAGAGCTAATACAGACTTCATTTTAGACGTTTTAATTAAATTCTGAATACTATTATTTATGGCTCTTACCTACTATAAATTGCACGAGTGAATCCGGCGTCACAGCCTTCTCTAACTTAAAGTTTTGTTTATCTCTTAATATTTAGGAATTATGTTTCCCTTAAAAAGAAAACATATTCCTTTTTACATTGAAACCGTTGAAAATTGCTTTTTTGCAAAAAATATTTTGTTTCTCCGTTGAATTTCTTGTCCCTCAAATTTTTTAGTGCTTACTTTTTACTTCTACTACTAAAGTATTTTTAAGTTTAATTTTGTGTATTTTTTGTTTAAAACCACCCTTTTAAAATTTGGCGTTATCCTTCGAAACAAAAGTCTAGTTACAGCCCGGTCTCAATGAGTATCTTTGTAGTATTAGTGTTCAGCTAATCGAAAAGCATAAAAAACGATTTTGAGAAAGATTTTGCGTTTTAAAATAGCAATTCATTTACGAGATCTTAACTGGAAGTGCATTTCACAATTAAAAAGTTTTGATAAAACATTAACTTAAGTATAACTTCCGATTGTATTTTTGCTATTGCAGAAATCAAACTGCGGTAATGGTAGATTAGGGGTGCCTTTCCTCCATTCAAACATTCTCGGCTTATTTCATTGCTCTTAATTATAAAAATTGCTTTCATGGTACTCAGAGATAAGTTTTTGAAATTATGAAATATGAATTATTTTTGTGAAGTAATGTTATTTTTTGTACTACACGTAATTTATTATAACGTTTGACCTCTAAAATTATATACATTTTTATCTTTAAGTCTAAGGAAATGGGACGGGAAAAAAGGAAATTCAGACGACGCGGATAAAAAAATGGGGCCCACCGAACACCCAATAACTGATAAAAAGTATTGTTCAGAGGCGTAGCTTGGCATTTTAGGATCCCTTATCCATACCCCTACTTAGCCCACCAAAGCCACAAGTAGTTGAAGTTGCACCCAGATGCTTCTCGTCTCCCTCCCTTTTAACAACTGCAGGGAACGGTCCATCCAAATGCATCTTTTGCTCTTCCGCATCTTTTATAAAAAATGTTGAGCGCGATCTTTCCCTGGGATTTTTTGCTCTACTGCATCCTTTTTAACGACTGTAAGGAATTATCCATCCGTGGGGTTCTCTTGCTCTTCAGCATCTTTTCTAACAACTATCCCTTCATCTGTAGGCATCTCTTGCTCTTCTTCTTCCTTCTAACAATTGCAGCGAGCACTCCATCCAAAGGAATGTTTTGCTGTCCTGCTTCTTTCCTAAGAACTGTAGAGAGCGATCTTTCTGTGCTCTACTGCATCATTTTTAACAATTGTTGGGAGTTCTCATTCCATGGGATTCTCTTGATCTTCTGTATCTTTTCTGACAACTGTGTGGAGAGCACTCCTTCCGAAGATATATCTTGCTCTTCAGCATCCTCCTTAACGACGGAAGGATCACCCTTAAAATAATGAGAAAATGCCCTTTTTCATAATGATTTTGGGGCGTAAGGCCGTCTTATAAGACTTAAGTGAGTTAATATGATAAGTAGTAACGTAGTCTATTAACGCCATTGTGAATGTTCACCCGTTTTGGCCAATCCCCTTTTAATATAAATCTTGAGGCTTTTTCCTGTTTATACTTCTTTAATTTTGTGTAACCTCTACAAAATAAATCCTCTGGTCAGGTGTGCTATAATTCATTCATTAGTCATAGTGTTTAGTCAGAAATAGTATGTAAAAAGCCATTATTGTAATAAATTTTCTAACTTTTCCTTTACATGTTTAAGTTCCATTTAATTATTAAATTATTTTCATTTGTTCTTTTAGGTTGTGCTTTTGTGACTTACGCTTCCAGGCAATGTGCCATCAACGCCATTAAATCCATGAACCATTCACAAACGATGGAGGTAAGTAGTTTTGAATAATAAGCACTATTTGCAACAATATTTTGAAGATGTACGCATTCATTAGCGCTAGCTGTCTCTCCTTCTGGAGAAAAATATTTCTTCCTTTATTAATACTTCTCAAATGCTACTGTATGAAACTTTTTTGCGTCCATTGAAAATAAAAAAGTTCGATGATTTAAGTTGAACTGTGTCTTGGGGGGTTTTTTTGTTTCACAATGTTTTTTTGCATAGTTCAGAACTTGATAAGTACATGTATGTAATATAAGAGACTACTTTTCAACTAATGAATGATGACCACGTGCTGTCCCGTTAAAATTTCTTTTTATTGGAAGCTTCTTTCTATTCACTGCTGCACGATAAAAACACTACCGCCACAAACAGGGTTCATACTGAATTTTTAAAATAAAAATTAAGGAGTTTTAATTTTCAAGGAAAGTCTGTGGAAATTTAACACATAAAAACCTGTTACATCTAGCTAGAACATAGACTCGAATTGAGAAGAGCGCTATCATCAGAAATAACCCAAATCAAAGCTTCTGATTACGGGTAAATTTTCTCTACATTACATTCAGCACATAAAAATAAGCTAATTTTTCAATCGCGGCACAAAGAGGAGCATTTAAAATACTTAGCATAACATCATTACATAACATAACATAAAAGCTTAACATATTGGCAAAATAGAGAATTCTAAGGGATTTTGAAAAAAAAATGAGTTTAACAAAAAAAAATTAAAAAGCAGGTGCTTCAAATAAAATCAAAAATATAAATTCCAAAACCTCACGCACCTGCCGCGAGCGCCTTGCCGGCCTCTCCCCTCCCACCGAACCGAAACCTGCATCCCCTTTCTTTCCTCCGCTCAGTTCCGTTCCTCTCCCCCCGTCTATTGGTCACAGAGGGGTTCCTAGGAACGCGGACCCTGGACGGAGGCAGTGACCCCTGTCTCCGTACTGAAAGACCCTACAACATACACTTAAAAGTTAAAAGTAAACTAAAACACGTACGAAGTTAAATCTTGGCTTGGATAAAAAAAAATTATACTGTGAAGTGTCAGATTACGATACTATTTCCTTATCTATACCGTAAAGAATCGACTAAGTATTTATTTTACTAAAGTGTTACTCATCCATTGATTTTACCAGATTGCCCAACAGAAAGAGGTCTCATCGAATGGCGCTTAGACACTTTTATGTATCTAGAAATATAACTTGTGAAAATTGAGCTATGATAAATGCTAACATATTCACTTCAAATTAATCTTTAGAAATATAAAGTTATTCTCAGTTCGTTTCCCTCTTATCATGACAAGAAACTTAACAACTCCTGAAACCCAAAGGAATTCTTATTCTTTCACACAGTTTTCTATTTTTAAGAAAAATTTTGCTTTCCCATTGAACAGTTTCGCATTTCGTAAGGACAGTTTTAAATAAACTTTCATTTATTTTAATAGGATTGTCACTTCCTGTTGAGGAAGCGAGAACAATCGACTATTGTTTGCGTAGATTACCCAGTTGATTAGATTAAAAATAAATTTGTTTAATTCTTATTCTCATAGATTAATTTGAAACCAAAGTAAATCTATCCAAAGTAAATATTTCTCTAACTTTTGTTTCCAACGCCTTAAAAGATCATTAACACTATAAACATATTTTTATTCCATTAAGTCAGTATTTGATTACCTTTCGAGTTCTTTTAGTACCAAAGTTTGTTCAAGGACCTTTTACTTAGAAAGACGTTGATTACTTTTCGAAATTTATGTATCTTTGTATCCATCCGCTGGGTTTTTAAATTCCTTGGTTTCAGTCACTTATGGTTCAAGTTACTTTACATATTTATCAATTATTCTCTATGAGTCATTTTCAAATAAATTTTTATTGCAAAAGGAGCTAAACTATTTGCATTTATTATTTGATTTCATTTGTTATGTTATTAAGTCATTCTTTTTATAAAAATCTTGTTTTTTTCTGTCGGGAAAATTTTTAAAATAATGTTTAAATATTGGCACTGTCTATTTGCCCGGCAGATATACTCTCTAACTCAAGTCCTGTTTACCCGGCACTTGCCCGACAACGGTTCTGATTGGAGCGCCGGGACTGCAAAACGTACGGCGCATGCGTCAACCAGTGCCAACTGCCGGTTTTACCGTCCAAATAGACACTTCGTTAAAATATTTAAGAAATATTCAGGCATTAATGGGTTGTTAGTCAAAATTTCTTTTCTTAAGTATTGATTTCATTCGTAAGATTATTTTGAAACCTAACTAGTATCTAAATCTAAATGGCCAGAGCACTATGACGTCTGCAGGCATTCAAGAATGCTTGTTTTTACTCATAAGTTTCAGCTCATGCACATCAGCATGCTCGAAAACATTCGAACATAACGTTTTTGTAGAAATTATTTGATTTTTACAACCGGTAATAATTCAGTAAATTCATCTGCTTACTTACAACCTAAACTTTTTACAAATTTGAAGTGCTCGGGGCGTATGGTCAACTTCTGGTTGAACTAAAATTACCTGATATAAAAATAAAGAACTAAGTAAAATTAATTTTGCATAGTAAATATGTATTTTTCCATGTTCTAAAAATTTATTGTTGATTCATTTTAACCATTTTAACCGATTTTTTTTTAAAAAGGCCGTTTTTTAAAACTGTTTTATCAAGAAGACTGAATATTTAGTGTTTAAAAATATTATTTTTTTAGGCAAATCTATTAAGTACTGAGCTATTGCTTACTTAAAAATCAATAATATATTGGTAATTATGAAATAAATATAATGTATGGATTTTCAAGAAAGATTGATCTTGATCAGTGATAACAGTAAACTAAATTTTCGTGGAAAAAATCCAATATTTATCAAAATAATCTTTATTCACCTTAGTTGGAGATGAAAAAAATTCTAAATTTTTAAAAATTAAAAAAACTTATTGAATGTTGTAGCTATTGATCCCGTTTTAAAAATAAAGCTTAAAACATTGGAAGGAAGTTAAAAATTTATTTCTGAGCAAAAACAGTGGAAATTGAACCTATTTCCTTCACTTTACCCCTTAGCCGAACGATTAATTAAGTTAATATAATTTTAATTTTTCCTTTTGATAAATTGTAATTTTCCGAATGCTAAAAGTTGCCAATGCTTGCTTATCCTTAGCGTGAGCAATGGTATTGCTTAAATTGCTCCCTCTCATCATATTAATACACTTTTGGTTCCGTGTTCTTTTCCGTCCGACATTACGTCTCAACTTCACCACGAGGCCACTACCGCCATCTAGAAGGCAAAAGTTTAAGCATCTGCTTTTGGCAACATATAGACAACACGTGTTTACTGTTGTTGACACGGTTTCGCTCTCTTCTATGTGTGTGTACTTTTAAGCTTTGTATTGGATTACTTGCGAAGTTTAGGCAAAGTAATTGTGTGAAAATTCACTAATTTCATAAGCCAAATTTCTTGTAGAAATTATTTTTTCTCGTTTCTTTGAACTTTGTTACCTGTAGACTGAAGTCTCGTCATGGAACCACAAGACCAGGTATTAGAAACCATGTGGCACTGCTTAACCAAGTTAATAGGTAGTCTGGAAATGAAAAAAGAAATGACACGTTAATTAAGTTGCATTATTTGATTATAAACTTTCCATCTTGCAAATTGAGAAAACGATTACTCAGTAGGTGCTAAAAAAGATGCGTAGAACGAAGTAAAATCATGGCTCCCGAAGTAATGAGGATAAAATTGACGTTTTTCTATCGTTTTATTTGATTAAAGTTTATAAAATTAGATCCCGCGGCACAGTTAGAACTATGATTTGTGAAATAGTTAAACTTTCTCGCGGTACCCACGGTGAAATAATTAAACATTCTCAGTTAGACTTAAAATTATTCCATGTGTGTTACCTTTGTAAAGTAGGCTAAAATGACATATAAAATAATGAAATAAAGTAAAAATAGTGAAATTACATTTTCTTAATACTTTTAAAGTTAATAAATTTTGGATGTATTAAAGACCAAATCATGGTAAGAAGGGACTTAAAAGGGTCTCTTTTCTGCAACTAGGCCTTGTTAAAAATACAAACGTAAAACAATGCACAAACATTTTTAACTGCATATTCGTTTGCAGTTTAGACATGATTTTATGATACCTCTTCAAAAATAAGACATTAATTAAATACATTTAATTAAATATATATATATAAATCTCTGAAATCATTATTCCCTCACTCTAACCCTTTCCTTTGTCACTTTACTTTACAGTACATAAAATTCAGGTTTTTATGAGTGAAATAATTATACTTTTCTTTTTTGATTTTCATGCTTTAAGAAGAATACATGAATTTTTTATGTGCAAGCGAATTAGTAACTTAATAAACCATTTTGGGGTGATGAGTTTTCCCCTAAAAAGTAATTTGAAAATATCCAATGATTTTTTTAATATTGTTTATAGTGTACTAAGCTCAGAACCTTATAATTTAAATGTTATTATTCATTCTAAAATGTTTTTCATATATTTCACTTTAAAACATATATTTCTTTTATCTGCTCACTCCTTTCCCTTTGGCTTCTTGGTTTCCTCCCTTGATCTGCCTGCTCTTTCATTCAACGTTTTCTCTCCATATGTCGGTTTTCTCCCTTGCCTAATTCTCTGCTTGTTTTTCTCGTTCTATATTTCCTTTTTTTTATGCTTGTTCAGCATTAGGTACATCACCTCTCTCCATCTGCCGATTCACTCCCTCAATCTTCATAATTCTCTACTTCAGTTTCTCTTAGTTCACTCGACTTTTTCATGTATGGCATAAAAGGAAATGCGATGGCAGTGAAAAGTGCCTCTTAGAATTGGAATCCCATAGCAATATTAAAAAATTCACTAAAGACTATGGAAATGCCTTCAAATCCATCTCAACAGTTGGACGTATACTTCTGACTCAACTCAGAATAGATGATTGAAGAGCAACTCACAGATTTCTTCTGACTGGAGAACTGCCACCAACCGGCCCCCATTGGCATGAAATGTTAACTGTGAAACACATTTTACTTGTTTTTATTTTATATTACTCGACCTACTCCCAATATTTCATCATCACCTAAACCACTTGATCTTTTAAAGCAGTGTGCTCCAACCTTTAGCTACCTGGTAGCCAATTAAACTTTTGGTTCTTACGTATTATCCTGTCAATCGTGCCGCTGAATTCAAAGATGTTATCAAAGCCCATTGACTATTCTATAGCTGTGCTGCTAAATTTGACGGTTGCTGAATAGCCAATGGGATAATATTCAACTACCAAACTTTTTATGGGGAGGGGAGGGCCTGAGAGTAAAAAGAGAATATTAATTATTTTTATTTTAGTATTAGAGAGTTTAGCTTATTTCGACTGAAGATTCATTGACACGTTTCACAGGAGGAATTTCTTACATTGAATATGCAATGCAAAAATATTGGCTCGGTCATTAAAACACTACTTCAGGGTTATATATTTTGTTTGTTGTTCATATTTATTAGATTAAATTTAAAATAAATTATTTCTTGTTTAATCAAATTGAAGATATGTTGTTAAAATAAAGAGGAAAACCTTTCTTAGAAATTGGGCAATTCACACAGTTTTAAAAATGAAAGAGCAAGCAGTTTTTAAGTTTACAGGCAAAAAATATTGCTAAATTAGTTCATATCCGAAGAAGTGGCCAGGGATTCCTTTTCTCAAGGCAGACAACTGCATCCCTGTACTGAACTTTTCTGAATTGAGAACTCTATGAATTTGTTCAGAAACTAGTTATGGGTTGTATTTTTTTTTAAATTATGTGGAATTTTTTTTTTCATGGGATTTTGAATTATACTAACCCCTACAAGAGATTTTACTAATTTTCCAATTAATAAATTAATCTCTAAAAATATGCAATTTTTTAAGCATCTGTTCTGTTCATAAAGACTTATTTTTTCTATATTTCAGGGTTGCAACAGCCCTCTTGTTGTAAAGTTTGCTGATACTCAAAAAGATAAAGATCAACGAAGGCAATATCAGTTGATGTCCAACATCATGAATATGGCTAATTTAGCTAACATGGGTGGAGTTAATCCCCAAATTTTCGGTGTAAATGAGGTAACTCTTTTCTTTTTTTAATATTATGTATCCAAGTGTATTGTACTTAAATATCATTTAACTTGTAACAAGTTGCAGTGTCTCCTTTGTTGTGGGTTAACAATAACAGTTCTTGTGTATTCAACTACTTATTCTTTGCTAAAAGTAACTTATCAAGATATTACCAACTACTAATTTTTCAAGTAGGGGAAATTAAATAGAAATAATTGAAAACACTTTTAAGTGATCCTAGCCTTTGGACTAGAAATATAATATCCTTCATCTTTCAAGGCAAATAATTCTAGCATCTACTATTCAGATTGCTGTATTAATGTTTTCTATCTTTTCACGGCTATTTGAATGTGTCATTATTTGTGCCTATGCTAAATTTTGGTCACAGTGTGAAATGATTGAAATCATTATACATTACTGTCGCTTACTAGTTTAATATTTAAATTTGGAACTAGTAGCTACTCTATATTTATTAACTAACTTTCATAATAAGTTTTTTTACATGACAGAAATAAATTTACTCTTAATTTTTACCTCAACTCCAGAATTTCATATTTTAGTTTTTTGCTGAAATTTATTTATAATTATGTATACTTAATTTTATTTAAACTTTTTCATCTCAATTTTTTCCTCAAAAACAAATTCAATTTTCTTAATGAATAACAAGTTGGTAAATTTTTTAGGCAGCTTCGCAGCACAATTTTTCTGCATTTCCCAATATTCCTCAGCTTAGTGGTGAGTTTTTCCATACTACCTCAAATGCTAATCTATGCATTTTTTGTAATAGTATTAGCTACATCAAAAAATTTAATGGCATTGATTGTATTGAAATTTAAATTAGTTCTTATAAAATATATAAATGTTAACTTCAGATTTTTGTTAAATATTTAAAGCATTTAATGACATATTTATGTGTAAATTATGAAAAATGAAATTCCTGCCCTTTATAAGGCTGTATAAATGAGGTGGTATGATTCAATACCCTAAATTTCGAATTTTTTTAAAAGATTTCCCTTTAAATTCTATGGTGTACAAGAACTACAACTAACACTCTACAAAACACTACAAAAATTGACACCCCTGTTTTTGCTTAGATCTCAGTGTGCACAAAATTTACCTAACATTATGTAAAACATTTAGATCAAGATTCAAATCTTTATGTAAATATAAAACCCTACATCTAATCTGTAATGTTCTCATCAGTTATTATTCCTCATTAAAATAATTTTGAGCAACCCCCAGTGAAACAAAGGCTTAATGCTACATAAAATGTTAAATTTTAAGTGTTACATACCCTTGAAATGTTACATAAAATGGAGTAAATGCCTCAATTATATAAAACATTGTGGTCCAGCTGTTAGTAACTTGAAGGCTAAACAAACTTTAGTATAATTAGCATGGCGCGGAGTCAATAAAGAAAGGAAATTACTTATACACCAAAACATTTATGGGTCATTCCATGCCAAATCATCCAGCGAGAACTTAATTTTACACCCTATGTTCTCGGATTTTCATGAAATTTTATTTAATCATTGTATGGATAAAAATAAGAGAAAAATACCAATTTTTGTTCAATTTTATCAAGTAGTATCAGAGTTAGGCTGTTTAAAGTTTTACCCATCTTGACTTTAATCAGACAATTCAGCACCTACATTTATTCTGTTTTGAATTAGTTTCTGTAGTTCTGGTAGTTTTTTGAAATGAAACCCTAAATGTTATGCACTAATGTATAATGCTTATATTAATCAAATCTATTAACTAATTATTTGTGTTGCCATTGATTGTTTCAATGTTTTTGTTGTTGTATTCCCTGAAGTAAACCCTAAATATGATGCTTTTGAACAGATTGTTTTAATACTTTGTAAGGTCTATGTTAATGTGTTTAGCTTTTTAAACTTAAATAAATGTATATTTGCAGCAGCTTGCATGTTATTTGTAACTCCTTTTGTCTAGGTTTAGGTGCCACCAACATCCAGCAGCTAGCTGCCTTAGCTTCTGTGAATAATAGTAATACAGGTATAATACTCCACCTTTAGATTATAATGTTCTCTATATAGATTTAAATTTTCAATCTGGGCTTTTGTTTCTGTGATTATCTTATAGCTATTTGTTTTATTTAAATTCCAACTACACTAACTCATTAACACAGCAGACCCGAGGGCTAATGCCCATAATACATAATTTAATTTCTTCTTTAAAATATTCCTTTATCTTCAATTTTTTTTGCTGTGTATTAGGGCCCATTCAAATATTGTGTAAGCACCTAAGGGGAGTATGTGGGATGCTTGCGTAAAATGTTACAAACACTGGATTTTTTGAAAATCTCTTGATTTTTGTGTAAATATTTTCAAAATTCAACAAAAAATAAATTTTACATTTATTAGGCTCTGCTACACATTTTTTACAAAAAAAAAGAACAAAGGCAGATGGGGCAGTTTTCTTATGTATTATGACGGGAGTTGCTGACAAAGGGGAGGGGGTCAAAAATTGCCAAAAACATGCTTGCGTATTATTTGATTGACCCCTTACTAAAAAGCTGTTGGGTTGAATAAAAATAAGTCCCAAAAAGTAATTTAATGGTATCATGATTGTCATAAAATGTTAAAAAGTGTCAGTTGTGAAGAAAATTAGGTTGTTTTAGGTATGCTACTGGCAAAGTATGCAACGCTGGCATTCTATAGAATGTTAGCGTTTCATGCATTGCTTGTAACATACATAAAAAGCTTTTTTAGCATTGCTTTTATAAATGTGAATAGAGGTAAGAATTTTGTGTACTCTCTTCTTAGACCTGGTTTCAATTGCTTGATGTAAGATACACAGGTTTGTTAATAGGATCCTAAAAAAAAAAAAAATTAAATAGCTTATGTAAATGTTATGTTCTTAATCTAGAAATTCTCCAGTTCATCTATAAAGGTATTTTATTCCTTATTAAAGTTCATATAAACATGATTTGAAGGATTTTCTTTTAAGGGGTAGGTTAATTTTCCACCTTGCTAACTTTTTTAGTAATTTTTCAGCATTTGTACAGATTAGAATTTTTACATAATGTGCTTTAGTTTAGAAAATTGTAAAAAATGTCTATTGTATGTTTTTTTTTTTCAAAGTACTGTGAAAATATTCCAATAAGTTTTTATTTTAAGGTCTTAACACCATGAATCTTCAAAGCTTAACTGGTCAAGTGAGCCCTAGTATGGGATTGACTAACACCGGAAATACCACTTCAGGTTAGATTATTACTCAGTTTATGCATTGATTGATGAAATGTAAAATATATGAATTGGAGGAAATTTGCATTCGAATTTAAATGTTGGCTCAGCAAACTTTTCTCTTATAGAACTGAGTGCTGCAAGTTTACAAAACATAGCAGCATTAGCATCCTTGGCTAACAGCTCAAGTAAGCATCAGACTGTCTTACATATATCAGGCCCGTATTCAGGGTTGTTACCAATCCCTCATGTAAGGGAACTAATTTTTTTTAAATGTGCAATTTCTGTTTTCTTAGATTCTTTTTAGAATTTTGCCGCCCTATGCAAATGGCACATGTTGCACATCCCTAAATACGGCCCTGGATATATTTCTTATTCCATTGTCTTTAACAAAAAAGTAATTATGTCTTTCCAATAGCTTTAAATCCTGTTGTAATGCAAAATTTGGCTGCATTAGCTGCAGCAGGAGGCACCAATTCTTCAGGGCTCAATATACCTACCCAAGGTAAGTTATATTTTATTCTCTCATTAGTAACCTCAGTTTTTTAACAATTATTCCTCTCATGCCATTAGCAACTTAACTTTTCTTCTTGAGTAGTCCTCATACAACTTGGACAGAGAATCTCAGATTCTCAAATGTTGCTCTTATGAGATTCACCTTTCAAGTCTTTCTCTTGATCTTTCCAACTACAGTAGGACCTTGATAGAGCGACCCCTTCTAGGACCAACAATATATGGTTGTTTAACGAATGAATAAAATTATTGCTATGATAAAGCAATTGGAATGTTTATTACTGGTCATTGTAACATAGGGGTTGTTGGAAAAGGTTCTACTGTATTTCATAATTTTAGTTCTAGTGTTTCTAGTGGTCCTATATCTCTTGTAATTCTTGTTTAAATGGTCAGTTAGTCATGCATTCTTGTTAGCTTCGATTAGCTCCTTTTCCTTTCCAAAGCATTAGAGGTTTGGTACTATTGTACCCACTCACCTTTTCTTGTTTCCTTCTTTTCCAAAGTAATTGCTTTCATGACTAAACTTTTGAATGTCATGTTTGACTATGCTAACCTCATTGTTTTGAAATTATACTAAAGCAGAGTTTTAGAGATAATGTATGGATTTTTTTTCTTTCAATTTCCATTTTGCTTTTGAAAAATGTAGGCTGAATTTAAAAATAATTTTGCTGCTGGTAGTTCATCCCTGACATTTAATATCCATTGTTGCCTAGAAAAAGCAACTTTTTTTTCTTTCCTGCTCATTCATAGAGAATGAAATAAGGCTTCAAATCTCATCGAAATTTTTCTTCACTGATAAAGTACTGTTTTTAAGAACTATTTTAAATTTTAGCTCTAAAATATCCAAGAATCAAATACCAAGAAAATAATAGGATTTAACCAGACCTGACTTTGTGATTAGAAAATCTCCAAATATTAGATTTAACAGGATCTTGCTTTATAACTTCATTGTGAGGTCAAAATTCTATTGTATTTTCAACCCAAAATTAATTTTTAAAACTCACTAAACATATTCAAGACAGTTTTTCATTAGTGAAGAAATGTTGGCATGAGATGTCATTACAAATGCCTAAAGGGTTAAAAATATGTTTATTTTTGGATCTCATGAGCCTTAATAAACTGTTAAGTGGTTTAATAGTTACACTTAGATAACATGTCTTTTCCTTTATGTGTATAGTCTTAACTTCAAATGATCTACTGACCTTTGTATTGGTTTATTTAACATTTTGAGGATAGACTTTTTCTTGTACTATGTTCGTATTTAAATCTGAGCAATCAAAAGAAATTTTTTCATTGGATTTTTTTCTAGTGAACTTTGTAGATTTCACAGATCCCAGAACGTTCGTCAGTTTTCCAGACACACAACTAAATCATCAATTCTTGTCACCTATTTTTCAAAGCAGTAAGAACTAGAATTGTTTGATTCTTATGTACATCCTTTTTTATTAGTTGAAACATAAAAATGTTTGCTTTTTTGTATGATGGCAAAAAAGCCTGATTGATGATATTTGTGCCTCAGGTTTCCAAAGACCACATTCCAGATTTAGTGGATTTGTGCTATTGTTATCTGTAGAAAAAGATAGTTGTAATTGGAAGCAACTCTGTGTTTACTGGAAAAATTAGCGGTTCTTGCGTATTATCCCATCGACCATCAGTTTAAGCGGCACAATTATTGGACTTCATCTATGCATTTTTGTGTTCAGTGGCACAGTCGAAGGGATAATACAAAAGTACCAACTTAACTGAACCTTGTTATACTTAATCTCATACAATTTGATTATAAAAAATATTAACCAATTTAAGGGCCCCTAGCTACCACTGTAAACGAAGATGTTAAACTGCTATACTCCATATCATTCTTGTCTGCACATTCCTAAAAATAACTTCCACCAAAATTTCATTTAGTTCTTATGAATGATATGGTAGCTTGGGTTCCTTAGATAGGTTAATTTTTTTATAATCACCCTGTACTTAATCTTAGTTATAATTGTCCAGGGTTTATAAAAAGAATGGGACTAACTTTTTTAGAGAAGGTTTTCTACATCACAAAGATTCAAAATTGCGTAGGAAGTCATAGCCCCCAGACTTCATCGTAGTGTGGGAACAGGAATGAAAGGTTTGGGTGCAATTATGCATGCAACAAGTACATGGTGTCTCAAAAATATTACTAATAACTTATGGGGGAAAGTAGGGCAAATCATAAGGATTGACATCACGGGAATGTAGTAGCAAAGCAAAGATAGCTCTGATCAAATCATAGACCAGAGTGAGACAAAGTAATTTTACAATATTCTTCAATTGTGTGAAATTTTTTTAAATATGTATATTTAGGTAATAATGCAGCAATCTGCACCTTTTTTTGGTCTGTCGCCATGACTTCCTATGCAATTCTGAATCCTTGTGAAAGATACCCTTCCTCCCCTAGAAGCTTGTCCTAATCTTTTTGATGTAAACCTGAATACAGGGTGTTTCAGAACTAAATGTAAAAATGATAGGGTGGTTAGAGAGTACCTACCTGGTGAACCATATTTCAAATAGGAAGGAGATGCAGGTGCCCCATTTAGAGCTGGACAATGAATGTTGTACGTGGGCATTACAAAAAGGAATTTTCCCAAAGCCCATTAACTAAACAAAACATAATTGTAAGGTACAACAGTATGCATACTATTCTTGCCATAAATTTGATCGAAATTGGAACATTTGTCAAACCGTGGAATGAGCTATAAAAGTGCAATATTGAGAGTTAAGTCCACCTGTATACCTGCATCATTGGAATACAGTCAGACAAATGGAACTCCATTCTTCGGCTGAACTCTTGATATTGCACTTTTTATAACTCATCTCATGGCTTGACAAGTGTTCTAATTTCAATTAAATTTATGGTGAAAGTGGTGTGCATACTTCAGTACCTTATGCAATGAATGTTATCACTCGATTGTTTTATTTAGTAAAACAGACCTTGGGAAAATCGCTTTTTATTCAAAATGGGCTTTATTAAATCCACTCTTAACATCTATTATTTTTTACATTTAAGTTTTGAAACAACCTGTATAACATTAATCATTTCATCTTATATTGCTGAAAATTACCATATACAGTAACAATCTTTATCCAGTAATCTCAGGAATAACATTGTCCCAGTTCTGCAATTTATCTGATTTTGTGTCCATTTTGAAAAAAACACCAATTGATACAATGATGGTGGTAAATTGCAGAACTGGCTTATAATAAGGCAGTTGTTTTAGACTTTGTTTTCTATCCCTACTACTACCACCCTAAGTTCTCGAAAACTGTGCAATTATAAACAATCACTATTCATCTGTTCACTATCTGTTTTCTTGGCAGTAAAGCTGCTCTGACATGCACAATAATCCTGACGAGATCGAGGATAAAAAGTTCTGTTACTGTATTTTTATCCAAAACATGTTTTACTATACCTCTGGTCTGTAGTCTTCTGATTGGTTGTTTGTTCATAGCATTATGAGTAAACAACCAATCAGTAGGCAGTATCAAAACCTCCTTAGAATGAAAAATGTTTATTTTTATTCCAGGTAATAATAGCAGCACAAATTCTCCATTAGCTGGAATCAATTCTATGAACCCTGTTACAAGTATGGCTCTAGGATTGTCTAATTCTTCATTAGGCAGTTTGTCTGGAGTTAATGGGTATGTTTCAGTTTTTTGTTATTGTTAATTCACTGTTTTATGGTTCAAATATAAACTACTTTAGGTTGTATTGTAATTTTCTAGTATTTTTAAGTACCTTTTTCCTTTATGTGCTTTCACAATTAGTATTGGATATTTGCGATATCATTGCCAAAAATTGAAACTCTTACAAATAAACTTTACTCCTTAAATTTTTGGCATATTTTAGTTGTGAGGTTCCTGAATGCTAATGTTTAAAAATGTCATAAAAAGAATGTGTTCTTTATGTATTTGATTCTACTCCCATTCCCTACAAATGAGTTTTATTCACATTTCCTTAATCATTTAATGTTGATGATACAATATTTTTCAGTATTCAAGGCAAAACAGCTCTTGCTGCAAATGGAGCTTCTATGAACCCCTTAACGCAGACATACTCAGGCCTACAGCCTTACTCCAGTAAGCTACAAGCTTTTATATTTCTAAAAAAAAATTGATTGTATGAATATGTAAGGGTACAGAAAATGCTTGATTGCCTTTCCAATGTATAGTTAAATTCTAAATCTAAATTATAAATATCTGTGATAGACCTTGGGGCAACAACTGGCTAAATATAGATTGAAATGGATTTACTTGGGATCTGCCACTGGCTTCTACCAAGCCAGCAGGCTTGCGACCAATCCCTCCCCTGCTGAATTTGGTTAGCTAGTTAGATCCTTAATAAAGCTGTTTTCATTATATATTAGCTTGTTGCTGCTCCAAGGTCTCCCAATGCTATTATGTGAGTCAGTTTCCTTTCTGAGATTTACTGTTCCAACATTCCAATTAAATAACTCACAACTCATTCTGGTTTAACTTTTTTTTTTCCAATTTTAAGTGATCCTCCTCATTGAGTTCATTACTTGTGTTGAACATGTTCAATTGTTGTTTTATATAAAATTTTTACATCACAATTATTTACATTTCAGCAATTCCATATTCGGCCCAGTTAGCATTACAACCCCAGAGTCCTGCTGGAAAACAAATTGAAGGCAAGTTTTATTCCTTTAATGTTATGTAATAGCTAAAATAACAGTGGACATTTTCATAACAAAAGGTGTTGATATTATTTAAGTAAAGTTTGTTCCATTTTTACCTAAATAAAAGAATCTTAGATAAAAATTGTCTAATTAAATACAAATGATGATTTTATCTGGGAGATGGCTACAACTCCCTTCCCTTTGCTATGCCTATTTACATTATAAAAAATTATTACTAAATACTTTTTATTTTACATAGGTCCAGAAGGAGCAAATTTATTTATATACCATTTACCACAAGAATTCCTGGATGCTGACCTTGCCCAAACGTTCATGCCATTTGGTAATGTAATTTCAGCCAAGGTTTTCATCGACAAGCAGACTAATCTTAGCAAATGTTTTGGTAAGTACATTTACATGTGTTTTCATAATGTTTCTGATGAATTAGTTTTTGAACAGATAATGTTTCTTTTTCAGGGTTTGTGAGTTATGATAACCCAAACAGTGCACAGACTGCAATTCAGGCTATGAATGGTTTCCAAATCGGTATGAAGCGCCTCAAAGTTCAGCTTAAGCGATCTAAAGATGCAAGCAAGCCATATTAATCTGGAGTCATCTATTTTTCTGTCTGTACAGTTTATGGTTGGTACTTAAAATATTTTTAAGTAATTATATTATTACTTCTAGGTATTAGCCTGCTGTATTATGAAAAGTAAGTTGTAAAATTGATATTTCTCACTTAATTGGTCAAACTGGTTCTTTTACGAGAACCTTATGGAGTGGAAAAATCACAAGGTAACAAATGCTCTTTTTTTATTAAGTTATACATTCCGTTACTTTTCAAGGTAAGTATGTATCATCTCTCTCTTAGTACTTATGAATACAAAAAATTTTGTATAGACTATAGAGGATTTTTAACACATTTTCAGATTTTATCTCTCATTTCCTTTCATCTTTAAGCATTCTTGATCTTGTACAGTATTATATATCTCTTGTAAAACTTTCTAGAATGCTGTGCTTTTTTAATAAAAACTTCTTTAACAATGTTTAGTGGGTTTTCATCCTGGATTCTTTTACTTATTTCAACCATATTAAATTTTATAAATAAATATTGCACTAAATTGTATTTTAGGGCTTGACTGAATGCATTTTTTTCCCCGATGCTGATTGTTTGAAGATTTCTATTGGCGGGCTAATGGCCGATGGTAAAATTTCATTAAACCATTTGGAATGATTTTCATCAGAAAAAAGTCAAAATCCATTATAGAGGGGAGGTTAGAAGTTCAATCCCCCACTGAAATTTTGGCACCAGTTATATTGTTTTTCCCTTGTAAATTCTGCATTGTACAAGAGGCAACCCTCTTCGAGTGTAACCCAAGCAATATTTAAGAAGCTTAAAAAAAACATTTCTGATTCACTCATTATTTCGGGGATGTGATTCTTCCGCGGATTCGCGGAGTTCCGCTTTTTGTGACTTTTGTATTTTGTTCCGCTTTTTTTAAAAAATTTCCTCAAATTAACTCTTCTCCGCGGACGCGGAAGAAATTTCCATGGAGAAAAAAATTCCCCTTCACCATACTTGCCAACTATTACGGAATGTCCGTAATGGTTACGGAAATTCGGTTTGTACTAAGGAATTACGGATGAGGCTTAATTTTCACACAATTGAAGAAAAAATAATTTTTACCCTTTTTTCCCATTTGCCTGTAAAGTTGGCATTTTGACGGCGTGGACGCGGGCAAAAAAACAACTTAACAGACGGTTCGCGATCGCGTTCTTCTTACTTTGCGTCAATATCCTAAGGCTTCAAATGCTTGTTTTTGGAGAAAGTGTTCACTTTTTGCAGTTCAAATGTGTCCAATATTTAACTGGCAAATTAAAAAAATATTATTATTAGAGGAATTTCTTATTGTTTGCAAGAAGGCAAATAGAAATTTATGGTTTGAACTTGAGAGTTCAAGCAAAGAATTACAAGGTGTGCAGATAATAGGGTGTATGAAAAGTTTAAGGTAAATAATATTATTTAAGCATTATTTAAATTTTTTTTAATAAATATAAATTATAAGTGGACCTTAATACCCAATCAATACTGAGGCACCATTACCTCTTATATTCATTTTAAAATATACATGTAATTTAAATTTTTGACCCCTTGGTAACTATTCAGTCAAGAAAACATTTCAATGTAGAGAAAATAGTTTTAATATAGGCGAAACAACTATTAAATGATTTGGTATAATTGTTTCCTCATAATATTGTCCTCGCTGCATGGAAATTTTGTTTAGATAGTTTAATTTTTCAAAATGCTTTCACAAATGAATAAAAATATAGTCATTTTAATTATGCTGTAGTTTAATTGTCTATTCTGTAAGTTGCCTTTTGTATAAATTTGTGCTTTGCACGTTCATTTTATTGAAATATTGGGTTTCCTCTTTTTTGCCTTTTTGCCAATCACATCCCTGTTATTTGGACTAAAATTAGGAAAATCAATAAGATTGTTTCCTTCAAAAAAGTTAACTTGGCTGCAGTTTTCATCTATTGCTTGAAGTTTTTCTGTTTTCTGCAGAACACTTTGGCATGTAGTTGTTTTAGGCAGATTGTTTCACAAATTAGCATCAGCTACCAATGGCTATTTTTTAAAATAATCAGCACCAATGCATCGGTCAAGCCCTATTGTATTTTATTGATTGATAAAGTATAAAGATGAGCCATTACTTGTATAAAATTAAAGTTCCAGAACCAATATTAGAGGTAAGATTAAAGATACTTTTTCCCTACAGAGCCTAACTATCACTTGGGTTTTAAATTTCCTTGTAACACTGATATGTAAAAGCTTCGTAATTTTTACATTAGTGTGCGTGGTACAGTTGAGGAAAAAATTATTCAGTTGATATATCTGGCAAACCTTTTGGGTAATGAAGACAAAAAAGGTATCATTTTTAATGGTTTGAAGTATTCTTTGTCTGTATAAAATTTAAGTCCTTAAGGGGTTCATCTTCATCTTAAATGAAACACTACCTTTTTCTACAGCGACCATTAAATATTCAAGATTCTGAATGAGCATCCTAAAAACCCTACATCCTATGTTGAATTTCCTATTCCAAAATTTTTTGGAACCCTACTCATGTCTACAAAATTATGTACTCCCAAAAGGAATTCGTAATCTGGAAACTGTCTCCAACCCTAGAGTCAAAATCTTATGGTCTACGTAAATTACAGCAACCTGCAACACTTAAACTCAAACTTTCAATCATTTATTCTAAAGTCTCAGTAAAATTGGTGTGTCCTAATCAAAAAAAAGTAGTTATGTTTTTAAGTTAAGTATATTTGGATGGTACAGTTTTAAAACTGTTAAAATAATGCATAATTATAATTGTTTTTTAAGTTTAAAGTACAAAATTAAACTATTTAGTATCTTGAATTTCGATTATTTTATTTTAGGCATAATCGGATTGTTTTTATATTTTGATTGGATATAAGGATACTTTTGTTTCCTCAGAAATGTGATTAATGTGATTTTCAGACAATAAAATTTTGTGCAAAGTCAGGTGCCTAAATATACATAATTCAAAAATTTTGCCGGCATCTGTATTCAACCTGTAAGGTTATTTATTGAAAGGTAGAATAAAAATAATTTCTGAGGGATATTTCAAATTTTTAACTGTTTTCATTTTAATTTAAATATAGTTCAAATTTTAGAAACTTCTTTAATGAATCAGGAATTTTAATCACTACTATTTGAAATTAAAGTCATCTTTATTTCGATAATAATAACAGATTCAGTTGACTTAAACTTTTCACTCTCCAGTGATCACCAGAAATGACAATTCTCAACCAATGCATTGAAAAATACCTAAGGGGGGCACACTGTCCCCTCCAGTCTTTCTTGGTATATGGTTCGATATCTCCGCTCCTATGCGACTAAAATTAAAATGGTTTGGTGTGCACTTAAATAGGGCCGAATAAGGAAAAGTCAGAAAATTGCAAGCCATTTGGTTAATTAGTGTTTAAATGATTGAACAACAAACGTAAGGGGTCACATAGGCTCATCTGTCATTCTAATGTTAAGTAACATAATAACTAACCGATCACAGTTATTCCATGTATATTATTAGGACACACACATTTGCATTGCAAATGCCTTCATTAAATTGTACTTCAATCATTTTTGTTTATTGTCTTAACTATGCAACCAGCACACTTAATGTAGTCTTTCTTCAAATTAATATTATAGCAATTATAAATTAATCCCTGTTTACAACCTTCCACCCTCTGTGAGGGTTCAAGTTATTACATTAATCCTACCTGTGTTATCACAGCCATAGTTTAATTACTATTTTATATTCATTATTCAAATCCAAAGGAAGTTGAAAATATAGGCTATAACAAATAAAAAAAATGCCACACATATAAAGCAAATATTTTTTTTTAACAATCCCAGAACACACACACTTACCTGAGGCATGGAAATTTTTGATGTAGTGTTAACCCAAGTAAAGGATTACCCTTAGCTAGAAGGGTTGCTACACACAGTGCTCCCAAGCCAATCACTTTCAAATTACTTTTATACAAGGTGGGCAAAAAGCCTGGGCACTTCATAAAAACCAGGGGAAAATCTGAATTTTAAAAAAAAAAAAAAAAACTTTTCCATCTCAGATCATAAGATCACAATGTTTTTTAATCAGAGAAAAAATGATTTGAAACACTGCTGTTAGAGGGCACCACTACAAGTGAGATGTAGTATCTTGCTAGTTGGTACCACCATATCACTTGTAGTCACTGAGGTAGAGTAACGACTATCGATAGCATTTCAAGTAGCCAAATGAGTGGGCTAAAAAGGACGCTAACTTAGGGAAGGAAGGTAACTTAGGGAAGTAGGCAAAACATGCCAGTTTCCCATGATATCCCTATGGCATAATACATAGCACTCTTAACTTTATTGATAAAAACCGCTTGATAGAACTGAAGCAATAAAATTTGCCATAAAAATATCCCCGGCGCCCCTGCATTTGGTCAGAAGAACTTAATGTGGCAAATTATGTTATGCAAGAGAAAAGTTATTCTGCCCACTTGAGGAACCACTGATCTAATTGAAAGGGATTAGTTCTCTTGGTATCATAGTATAAGATTGGTAACTTACCTTACCAGGCCATTGTGCAATTTGTAAGACAGTAGATGAAATTGTTATAGCAATTCCGCTAAAATTCTACAGCTATTTTTTTTTCTTAATAAATAACTTTATTTTGTAATGATTCCAATAGACCATACAAATATTTAAAATCATCTTGAAACTTACTAAAAAAGTAATTATCTACAATAAAGTACCTAAATTTTAGTTTATGATTTGAGTTTATAAAAAAGGTTTTTAGGGATTTTAAATTTTCCAAGTTTCATAGAAAATTATATTTTGCAATGTTTTTTGGCAATAAATAGAAAAAAAGCTACCTACAGTTGTAAAACTGCCTTCATGGCCTAGAAATGAATAAACCCTTCATAAGTTAAACAAGCCATCTGTAGTAAAATGAATGATAGTAATAAAATTTTTATGCATTAGATCATTAAAATTTAAAATCCCCTAAATATTTTACTCAACTGGCTTTTTAGACAAACAGGCTTTTTATAGAAACTCATGTCTGTTAGACGACAATTTTCACCAGAACATTGTCCTCTAGCAGACAGTTTGCATTTGCAGGAAATCCTGTGAAACATGTGGGATCTAAGAAAATCTTGTTTGTTTTGGCATGATAGACCTGCATTTTTAATTTGGCAAGGACCTTTGAGACACCCTGTATACTAATTAGTAGTTTTAGAGAAAATAAAAAGATTTTACCAGCTGTCTTACAGGTTGAAGTTTTTCTATTATATATGCAAACTATATTCTACCCTTTAATGCATTCTTGCACCATAAAAGAATAACCAAACCTACCCTTTTTGGCCTAGGGAGGTAAGTTTCATATTATCTTTTTTTTGTATTCTCTGAGCCTTTTCTATTCATATTCACCGTGTTTTGAAGCAATTCCAAAGCTTTCAGAAATTCGGGCTATTATTTTCACTTAACCTGGTCCAGTGGTTGGAAAACATGGGAATCCCTTTCGCTCATTTTACTTTTTCTAAAATGTAAGGTGAATAAACTGACCCCTTGTTATTTGCATTGTTTCTTGTTCTGTAGCTCAAACCCCTTAATACAGCACTAACATAGTCATAGTATCTGTGAAAAACGTAAGGGCCATTAGAAATCTTGGTTTTTGTGACCCAGTTATATTTTTTAAGATGTGCATATTTGAATGTAATTTCTGTTGTATATTTTTGTCTTGATAACATTTGTTTAATATTGTGTTCTGTCTAACAGCTGAGTTGGGTGGCCGCTATGGGATTACTTATAACCCTTTTTTTTTACCAGACTGCCTATTTTGGTGAATTATACGTGCCATGCGATATGTTCTCCCGCACCTGTGGCGTTCATCCGTCTCCCTGTCCTACTACTACCTGTCATGTCACCCTTGACCCCTTGTGGTCTTCTGGCTCAGCAACTATGATTTTTGTTACTGGGAAACAAAGGAACTGCTTATTTATTGCAGATGTGCTTTGTAATCAAATGCCGTAAGAAACAGTCATAAAGAAGATCCAAGGCTTAATATTTGCAGAGCATCATTGTTCATAACCGTCCCTTGTACAGAGCTTGGCATGTCAGATTGGTGTGTTTAGTATACCTTATTTTGTGGTGTTTCTTTACTTAATGTTTTATTTTATTTTTGTTGGTAGTAACAGGTTAATTTTAGTATGTTCTTGTGTGCTCTAATTTTCTAGTTTTTGAATTTTGCTTTGCCGGCTTTCGTTTAATGCAAACATTCTGCCATGTTTAACATGTTTGACATTTCTTACTGTAACTGTTATTGTTGTCATTTTCATCAATGTATATGCTGTATTTGTTGTAATTTAGAAGTGCTTTTTTTAAAAGCTAGTCGATCTACGATTCATAATGCGAACTATTAAATTTGCATGATTCAATAATAACCCTAACTGACCAAACATTTATTTTGTGGACCATTTTAATCTGACTTGTTCAATATATTTTGCCTGTTACCTGTTCACATAAGTATTTAAACCCATATATAGACTGATGGATAATAAATACCTTAAGAAACTAACTGTACATTGACATGTAAAATATATATATTACATATGACATTATATACACGAGACTGAGGTTACAATACCAAAATTTATAAAACAATGTAAAAATTTGAATATAACTGCCTTACATGTTTGTTGTGGAGAAGATCGATCCTAATTTTGAAATCAAGATATGTATGTAAGTTTTGTCATCTTCACGGTTTTGTGTCTTAATAGGTTTTTAGTATCACTATTTATGTAACTTACATGTACTGTTGGTCTAATGATCATCATTTCGTGTATTTTGATGCCTTTTTATGGCAAAACTTTTGTAGACTATTGTAATAGTTGAATGCACAAACATTTGTAATAAAACACCACAAAAAAAACAGAATCATCTTGAAGGAAGTGTTTGATTTCATACATGTTACAAGAGAAGCTCAAATGTTGTATATGCAGAAAGGTAAAATCATTTATATATTCCTTATGAGAATGCCAGAGCACAACTCACTTTGTGCCAAATTAAGATCGCGTAGAATGTAGTTGTTTTTAGAAAGGCGAATGCTTTAACCCAAAATAATTTTGCCTTTGTGTTAAGTTATTAACTCAACATTAGATGTGTGTAAAGACTTTTTTTATCACATTTTAAAATTTTGAGCTTGAAATTTTAATATTTTCAGGAAATTTTATTAATAATGTGTCAAGAGCTAATGATTGAATGAGTCTATTCTTTTTCTCTTGAATGTGATATTTGCCATTTCTTAGGGAAAGAATATCATCACCAGCTAAAGTTTTTATTGAATATGTTCACAAAAGTCATAGTGTAGTTGCACTTTTCTTTAATATTGCTTTTGCAACATCAAATTTTAGGAGATACATTTGCGAAATTTCATTCACTAAGGTGCTTTGTATTATAAGAACTAGCTACTGAATGATTTCAGAACTTTGCATTTTTACAAACATTCAATGAAGTAACCATAAAATATTCCACAACATCCTCAAAAATTTTTTACTGACAAGAGTAAATAGATGGAATATAAATTTGTGTGTTTTAAACATGTGTTCCATTATCTTTGGTTATGTATTTAAATTTACTTTAAATGTGCCTCCAAGTAGTAGTGCATGTTGTAAATAGTAGCTTTAATATTTTTCCATTTTCAAAGTACAATTTTTATTTCTAATTATAACCATTTTCACTTGCACATAACACACCATGCTTTATTACTAAATTATTGAAATTTTTTTAATTTATCCACCCTAAGTCTTTTTAAGACAAAATTTCCTATACTTGAACTTAACGCAATTATTTCTTAACTTAATTTGTCTATTTGAAGGGTGAAAACAATAATTCATAAGCAAAGTTTTTCAGAAAGCATTTTTTTTTTTTATTTTTTTTTTTTACCAGTAAGTTGTGACCCTTGTCTGTGAATCAATTTCTATAAGAACTCTTTATTTGTGTGCTTCTATGCTAAAGATTGGGTTTTACTTTTCTATCTGATAAGGAAGAGCAATATTTTTTAGCAAAACTGCTGTGCAGTAACCGATGATGATCAGAATCAATACTTTTGGTATTTATGTTCTTATTTCATGCACTTTTATGCATCAAAAGTATGAGAGTACCAAAAATTTTATCTTTGGTTAAGGTGGCGGAAGTAAGATGATCCTAAATATTTACTTATTTCTCTTTCTTTGTTGAAATGAAATGCTTATAAAAATTTGGTAATCGCAAAATACTCAAGAAAAACACAAGTTCCTATTGTTCTTGGAAGCTCTCTGAGGAAAAGGTTTTTGAGCTAGTTCAGGCCTATAAAAAGCATGACAGTTTTTAAAAGGGTTGGGCTGCTGTCAATATTTGGATTTCCATGTACAGTTGAAAAGATAAAAATTCTAGGTGTATGAATATGTAATATTTAAGGTTTTTTTTGTATTATAAAGCTACAATTATTCAATAGGTCGTAAATCAGAAAAGTACTTTATTTTATTCCTTTATAGTATTAATTGGTATACCTAAAGTATAAAACCTGTATTCTGTCAAGAATTCAGCATGATTTCTTTTAAAGGGGATTACTGTGGAAAAATAACATTTAACAGGAGTTGATCCAGCCAAAATTTGGGGCTGTTTTTGGTTTTCCTAAAAACGGCCCCTTCATCTTCATTCCAGTTTATAAAACGGACCTTTCACAAAATTCAAAGTAGATTTAATTAGTTACAATAAAAACGTTTTTCTAGATTTCTATACCGATTTCAACATTATTTACGGACATATTTGTTATAGCCGTGACTACCTGTAAATGCCGCTTCTCTTTTGTTGGTTGTATTGCGGAAAAACTACTTGACTTAGAAGACAGATATTCTTTCCTTTCCCGCAATGTGCAACCCAAAGTCGGCAATTTTTCTACAAAAGCATTCGACCCCAAAAAGTAAAACCTGGATTGACTCCTGATATTTGAAATTACATTTTTTATTTATTTCTTTTAATCAACGGAATAGGTACTGGTAAAATTTTTGTTTGAAGTTATCCATAAAAATACAATACATGTAATTGCATCGGGTTAAAAATCTGAGTGTTATTGAAATTTTTCGGGGGGAATGTTTTTAATAGTGCCTTTTTGTCAGTGGTTTCCAAACTGTTGCAAATTTTAATCCCCTCTCTAATCTAAAATGATTTTCAAATCTCAAAACCTTACAAAATTTATTTCAAAGTATATCTCAATATTTATATTGTGTTATACCAGTTTATCACAGTATGAATCTTGACATATTGTTTTTAGAAATTCTAAAACTTGGTCATTTTTCTCTTCTTTTTTCAAACTTTAGGGCTCTACAGACAAACCCTTAAGTTAGCTTAGGGGGCTGAAACTTCACACACTATCTTTTGGGACCAAAAGGAATGGGATAAGCCCTGGGGAGCAAGAGAGAGAGAAAAGTTTTTTAACAAAATCTTTTTTTGAGACAACCTACTGTTACTGTTTAGTTAGGAAAGTTTAATAATTGTAGTGAACTGAATTTGGTTCTTGCTTAAAGATAAATTTCACCTTTTCGATTAATTTTAAATTCCGTTTTCAAATTGGAAAACTGCAAGGCTGAATTTCTCGTGAACGTTGTAGGGGGTATTAAAAACAATGCTGGGTAGAGATTTGAAGGCATAAGATTTTATTATGTTTTATAAATTTCGTATTGAAGTTAAAATTTAGAAACTTTGTTCTATAACATTTTAAGATATATTTTTTTTTTCTTTAAATTAAAATAACATTTTTTTAGTTGGGTACACTGGATACATAAAGTTTCCAATAGGAAACAGTGACTTGAAATAGTTTGGAAACCACTGGCCTATGCAAATAAATGATAAAAGGTTATGCTATATCTTACAAAAGAAAATATGTTGATGCCATCACCAGTTAAATACTAAAGCTTTTATTTCGAGTATTAGTTTATTTTATTAGTAAGTTGCTTCTTTTTAGTTGGAAACGTTACTTTAATTAGAAATTTTAAACTGAACTGGAAATGTTTTGCGGAATTTGCGGAAAATGTTTTGCTGTCTGTTCAACCAAGTGTAATATTTCCTTGTAAAGTACAATCTTTAATGTTACAACGCATCGATCCAGTTCGATATCTAGTGCAACAAAAAGGAAAGGTTGGTTTGAATTTTGCCACGCGCTCTCTTTTTACATGTTTGTGTTTATTGCAGTGCAACTTGGATAACTAATGTCTTTGAATCAAAAATTTCTCTTCTATGTAGTCAAAGGTAAAAAAATCCTGAGTAATTCTAGGTTTTTAAAATTTTGAACCGTAATGACTTTTCTACCTTGTTATGCGGGCTTCAAATATGGTCAATTTTAAAGAACTTGTCTAATGGACGACAACCTCTGAGTAGAAAACCGACAGATCGAGATATTTTACGAGAAAGATGACTGAAGTGTAGTACGATATCAAGGATGACGTAGAAAATATGGAATATAGATACCTCGATCCCATCACCGTCGGTGGAGCTTTGCAATGATGGCTAATTTCGTCGATACATTTCAGGACAATCAAATCAAAATTTATAAACTGTTGTCCCCGTCACTTGGCATGCTTGTGATTTTGTAAACCTTAAGCAACTGAATTCAAAACAATTTGGCCTTCCACAATATTTTGTAATGATTATTATAAGTACTACAACTTGCGTAATAGATTTCTTGGCAACATGTCATTTTCTCAATGACAATACCGCGAATCTACAAAAATAAAGTTACATACTCAATTTTCAAAATTAAAGTGTTCTCATAAATTTGCGTTTAATGTTTCGATATATGTTCCATAGAAATAAATATTTACTTATGGGAGAAAAATCTTTTCGGGCATTTAGATTTGGAATTAAAATGGAATATTTTTTATTCGAAGATATTGATCACATTTGAATTATTTTACTGGTCCCTTCAACTTTGAAGTATCCAAGTTGCACTGTACATAAAAACTGTCTGTGTTTCAATAATTATACATTCAATATTGGCTCGTTTTCACAAATTTCTGCTTTTAAAGCCTCTACATTTGGTAGTAAAATCAAATTTTCAACTCAAGTGAACTTAATTAGGTTATTGGGGGCTCGAACTTTTTTTGATCCGGTGTTAAGCATGCCTCAACTATGAATATGATTTTCCCTCACTAAAGTATAAACAAGTTGTGCACAAATATACCTTAAAACACAAAAACCATTTCCTTCAACAAGTACTCAACAAAGCTGATTTTTCATTAAGTTTTTTCAGCTTTTTTGATTTTTCTCCCCTCTTAAGTTAAATTGAATATTTTGTCTCCCTTTTATACGCAATTAGACTTTAAACGTCCTTAATTTTTTATTTATAGATTTTTAATTTAAAAAACAAAAATGCAACTTAGAATGCATTGTATCGATAGCTAATTAAATGTACATTAATTATGCTTAATTTTCTGAGAAAATAGCTGTACAGTTTTGATATAGATAAGTGATAACGGTTTTCTGGCCAAAAACATATTTTTCAACTTGATGTTTTTATGTTGATTTTATAATATTAAAACATGTAAAAAATATCTAATTTGAACTTTTATTGTACTTCCAACTTGATACACTTCTGCTGTTTCTTTAAAATTTTGATAATAATTCTTGAGAAATTTTTGCTCCTAGAGTGCACCTAACTACTCACTATTAAAGGATATTTTTGCACTCTTTGATTTTATATATGTAGTGATGTTGATTACTTTGCCATTTTCAATGAGCTAAACTTGGTAGAATATTATTTGCTTGTTTCTTATTCCATAATTAGTGTGTCTTATCTCAGTGTTCCTTAATGCCCTTGTGCAGGGCTTGATACTCTGCTTCTTAATGACTTTTCATAATCTTAGTGGTTTGTATCTTTTGTTCTGTTCAAATCTTGTACAGATGAGTTAGTAAAGCATTTCTTTGATGCGATGCCTTACTGACTCCTTGCTGTCCCATTAACGAATATGCATCATTGGGATATGCATATGTACAGAAGATGGAATTGAGAAATTTAGTGAAAACTAGGCAATTTTTCTGGATATACGCTGTTCACACAGAGAGAACAGAGATATATATTATTAAAAAGATAAAACATTTTATGTCTGTCTTGTGTTTTTATTTTGTATATTTCCTCTTACTGACTACCTTGTTTCATAAGCGGATTTATTTAAAATTTTCTGAAGTATAAAAATTAATTCAAAGCCGTTTATGGTCTCCGGGCTACCAGCTTATCGGAACTACTATCAACATACAAAAATTAAAAATATTATGAAAAGAAAAAAAATTACACTATCTGCTATAGAACTGGACTTTAAGCTGTTACTTTGCTGCTAGCTTTAAACACAAGATCTAGTGAGTAAGCATAGAATATGCATATTTTTAATATAAAAATATTCGAACCACATAAGACAAATTTGGTGGTAAAACTAGTGTGAGTCAAGTAAATATTAGTTAAATTGATATTTCGAAAGCATGTATTTCGGAGAGATTGAACAATTTAACAGGTCCTCGATGTCGATGAGAATCGATTAGGTTCCTTTATCATCGATTACAATTCCAAAATTCAAAGTATTGAGTAAATCTTAAAATTCTTAGCATCATGTGGTCTAGTGGGCAGGAGCGTATTGTTTCGACTTGGAAGGTCCAAGGATCAAACCCTACCTCCTACGATGTGGTATTTTTATAATTTCTGAATTTATATATTAACTTTAAATTAATTAGGTACACCTATGGGTGCAGGAACGGATGGCACAGTGGTTAGTGCACTGGAATGCCGTGCTACAGGTCAACGGATCGATCCTGTGGAAATATTTTTAAATTGTAAATATATTAACTTTAAATTAAATGTGCAGTAGATGCGGCGCAGCAGCTTAACTACTATACGTCATACGATGCTGGCGCCATCTATATTATAAAAAGCAAAATAAAATTTCTAACAACATTGTGGAGTATCAACTTTAAATTAATTAGAAGATTACCACAGCTACAGGAACGGATGGCTTGGTGGTTAGCACACCAGTATGCCATCCCAAAGGCCCTCAGATCGAAACCTGGTCGAGTCTGAGCCTTCTCAGCGGGTATAGCACTCGGAAATAAATACTGATTGGTATTTATAAATTAGTTCCTGCTTTTAACGGGGGGTCTTAACGATTTTTTTCAACTCTTAACTGTAACCGTAACGGAGAAAAATATTAGTATTTTTCTATGTTTTTTTATGTTTATTTGCCATAATTCAAGACTTTATCCTTTTGCATCGACAAAAACTACGTAAATTTAAAGAGTCTTGGAATAGTAATTAATGATAATTAAGAAAAATAGCGGTTTCTTCCATCCCAAACCCCACCAACCAACCCGGGGCGTCGCATTTAACTTGACAATTTTTCTGCAATTTTAAAAGTGGTGACTCACAGCGCAGGTTCCGTTAGATTAAAAGGTAAAGATGCTAGACATATAATATTTTACCTCATTCTTTAAGTGGTAACTATGAATATCTTCTTAAAAATGTGGGTGAGTCCTCATTTCGGTAACAACCCTATCCTGGAATGTTTTTCAACAATCAGATGAAATAGGAAGATGCTGCAGCTGCACTTTTAATATTTTTCATAAGTCGCTGTAATAATAGATAGGCCTTTCCAGTATGCCATGAGCAGAGCTGTTTCTCTTAGCGAGCTTGGTCCTCATTTTATCGACCCCAGAGGGATGAAAGGCTGAGTCTGCCTTGCCCAACTCGGGGGTGTATCGGGGCGGCTAGATGTAGCTAGATGCAATGGCACTACGCCATCGGGCATCCCGCGCGGGGGTTAGATGAAATGGAAAGTAGCGTGACTTAAAATATTTTGTATAATTCTTTAAGCGGTGACCAGGAAATTCTTTAAACATTATCTGGGAAATTTGAGTTTGGTAAAATAATTCTATATTTAAATAACATTATCTCTAATAATCAACATGGGTTCCGCTCAGGCCTATCTACTACAACTACAACCCAGTTATCTCTCCACTCCAGTGGTCTAGATCATTCTGTTCAAATTGACGCAATTAGCAAAGCTTTTGATAAAATACATTATGCCCCGAATGAAATACAGTAACTCCCGTTAGTACGCCGTTCAAGGGGATTTGTGAAAACGTCGTAATAAGCGGTACGACGCTATATGCGGAATTCCATAAAACACTGTTTCGGCGATATACCTAATACCTAATCTTACCTCATTCTTACCTTTAAATCTTACATTTTACTTTTCCGAACTCTTCTCCTTTTACTAATGCCTGAAAAGGCGTTTTCTTCGGTTTCATCACGTTTTTTTTTTTTTAGATTGTTTTCAATGAGAGACAGGCAACCCCTGTTCATTTGCAAATTGCTGCTTACTCAAAATACCTTTCTTCTCGTCATAAAGCTTGATTACCTTTAATTTATCATCGAAACTCAAAGCTTTCCTTTTACTTCCAGAAGAACTTGCCATTTTGAACTTGCCGAGAAAGAATGGAAAAGGTAAATTGAATAAGAATATTGAATAAGGTATCTGAACTTACACAACAGTGGACTGAACTGGAATGCGGAAGTCGAATTGGAGGAGAGGGGAGAGAATTTCCAAGAAATTCAGGGAGGGTTCTGATTTGTCACAGGACAACCGGGGGGCCATTCGGGGAAAAAGGGGAGCGGGTGGGAAAAACCAGTTCATATTGTTCTACTTGCGTTTTCAACAGTTACTGTAGCTCATACATTATTTGAAAGGAACTCGACGACGCAATATCAGGATAGTTTTTAATGATAAAAGGCCTATTGGTGCCAGGGACCGGAGAAAAACGTCGTAATATGCGGGACGTCGCACTAAGCGGGGGCGTACTAACGAGAGTTTACTGTATTAGGAAATGACAGAAAACACATGAGGGAGATTGCGCCGAAGGCGCAAATGAAAGGAAGTTATGTTTGAAGGTAAAGCTTAAATAGGCAGACTTGGTCCTCCTGGCTAGAGGCATTCCTCAACTGTTCCAGAGCAGGGATGATACCACCAAAAGGAGCACAAACTTGCCGTATTTCAATTTCGTTGAAAAAGTCTGTCGATCAGCAACAGTAGCCGCACTTCGCAGGCTGGAAAAATTAGAAGGAAAGAGACCGCGGGCCGCACAGACAGGTGCGGACGAAGGAGCGTCAATCCGATCTGTCTATGGAGGAAAATGTTCAGGAACAGGAGGTCGTTTCAGATTGGAAGGTGCGAAACTCTGAAAGCATGGTCTCTCTAAACTTAGGAAGCACGGGACAACCTTTCCAGGAAGCCAGATGACCAACAGCTTTGTACTTGAGGCAAACACGATTTTCTTCTGTAGCTTTGGGAGTGGGACAGCAATTGAGGAGAGGAGAATCGCTACAGCTTAGACATCTTTTCCTCACGCGTGGCAGTTTTTGGTGATATGGCCTGAGCCATTGCAAGAAAAACAAATGAGTAAGGTGCTTGCGGGCAGGACGTTCACCACCGTATATTATTAAAAAATTCCTTTACCTGGAATATGGCTTGTTTTCGTTGGAAGTTCCACCTTGAAAAGTGGCATGGGGGAGTCATTAGTTGGGTTCATCATCTGTTCACACTTGGTATTTGAGAGACGTTTGTCTTCGGTATCGGGGATATTCTCAAGAGGTGAGGTGGTGAAGTGAAGTCCCCGAATAACAGCTCTAATTGGTCTCTCAGTTCTTCTTGATACTTCAAAGAATTCAGTGTCGTTTTCCGTAAGGAATTTTAAAATTTGAGTGTACTTTCTTGGCCACTGGGAACATAAGATTCCTAGAACAAGAATCAACATAAATGACGACTCACCAATCGCACCCGATTAAGAAAAGTAGCTGGTCCGTTGGGAGAATTAAAAACATGCTTCAATTAAAATCTTTTGCACAATTCTTAAAGTGGTGACTGTGAAATTCTTAAAAAAATCATGCGTAAAATTCTGAGCTATGTATACTACTGTCATTGACTTCAGCGAACGAGCACAACAATTTCGTTCTCAGAATAGACGGATGCTAATAGTCAGCTGACGTCATTTATGACGTTAACTTAAAGATTCTTTTAAAATCTTCAACACTGCTTGGTGACAGTGTCAAAGTTATGTATTCAGGATTGTCAATTGGACCCTGCCCATTTTGTGTTTCCAATTTCGGTCGTAAATTTATTTTTACCTTTACAGGGGTTTTTCGGTACTTTTATCTTTTAGGGAAAAAAAAGTTAAAATCCCCAAATATCACTAAAACAACTTAAAAATTCAGAGTTTTTAATGTTTTCAGAATTGATTAAAAAATTAAAATTACTTGATAACTTCCTATTTTTCATGACATATTTTGCACTTTTTATCACTTATTATATCGACAGCCCCGTTGCAAAAGCATGTAAGTACAAAACCTCAAAGTTTTCAGGAGACGAAAAAAACTGCATATTTTTCGTCTTATGAACTGTACTTTTTCTGTCCCGTTTTTATTGTAACATTAAAGGCAACTATGAAACTTTTCAAACAATTTTGGTTCATGTACTTACCTTCCCCTCAGCGTCACTGCAACTTACAGAGTTTTGCTTGGTTATTACAAATCGTCATGGAGAAGTTTTGAAGCGCCTTTGACCGGTTTTGGTGGAACTGAGGTGTGCGCAAGGCCATCTTTAACAAGTACAACTCAAAACCTTATTTTCGCCAAAAAATGTTCTTACAGGCTTTTGTAACGTGGCTGTTAATATGTTCATATTTTGAGTTTTTGATTACATAGAAATCACAACCTTAGTAATTGTCACATGTAGCATGGAATTTCAAATATTTTTACTAATTTTTTAAGTGGTGAGTGGGGAATACTTAGAAAATTAGTTTTTGCTACATAATTTCTTGTTTTTTAATAAACTCGTCATTCATTTAAGGAAACGAATAACGAATATAGACATTTTAATCACGTAATAGGTTACAATAATGTATTGTAAAATATTTTTCATTGACTTCAGTCAACGTCAGCTGTTTAGGTTAGAAAACGGCTGACAGTTTCGGTACCGTTAGGTGAGATGGAAAAATCCTAAACTTGAAATATTTCGCCTAATGCTCTTAGTGTTGACTGTGAAGTACCTCGAAAAAAACTTAAACCTAATTGAGTAGTTTATGATAATCTTGTCATTGACTTAAACCAACGAACAGAATAGTTTTGGTGACTCGTCAAGCTCGTCCTTTTGTTTAATAGAATGTTAATATAAAACTGCAACAAAGAGGGTGAACACTCTTAATCACTACAGAAATTACGTTCTTAGAAAGGTACCAGCTGTATTCCACTGCCCTTGCGCACCACTTGAAAGAGAAAACCATGAAGGTTACAGATACATCATGACAGGCATAGAGCCAAAGCACAAGTAGATGGGATAAGGCTAACAACACAGACTTTTCCAGGTCGGTTTCCTCCACAAACTTAAGTTTAAACAATACTAAAAGCGGTGACTGATGAATTCTACCAAAACTGTAACTGGTTTACAGACGGCTTTACAAATAAGTTTGCCACATAGATAATGAACAGATATTAGCAGAAAGACCCCGCGCTTCTGAAAAGCTCAACATTCCTTGAACCCATATATCTGAATAGTTCACAACTAGGCTATATCTACAGGACGAATTTTCGTAGGTAACTAATTTACAAAGTCTGAAAGATCAGGCTAGATTTTTCAAGTTACTAATCCTGCTTTAAAGGAAAGCCAAGAAATGAAAATTTTCTTTGACGTTTTGGATAAATGCAGTCATTAAATCTTACAATTTCGAATCGTTTTTTCGTACTCTAGGAAATTATCTTCGTTTGAATTAAGTGAGAAAATAGAGACTAGATGAAAATCATATTTGATCCCAATATCTATCCCATTAAAAATCACTGAATTATGGACGCCAAATGTTCAAACAACGCTATACTGCTGTCAGTTAGAGTACTGATTATTTTAATCGGTTGGTTTCCAATTTTAGTAGAAGTAGTTTAGTTTTCAAAAATAGCTTGGCGATATTTAGCGGAACAGATAACGTTCCAAGCTAGTTTCTTAAAAGATTCGTGCATAGCCGCCGGGGACAGGGCAACCGAGAGAGACGCTGAGAAGAGGTTTACGATTTGCTTATTTTTATTGCTAACAAGGAGAGAGTAAAAATCATGCTAACAGTAATATTTGAACATCCCCTAACGTAATGGCAAAAAATTAATTTCTTTTTTAGAATTAGCTCTTAAAGTAACATAAAAATCAAAACAATTTTCATTTTCAAAAAGTATGTACTTTTTACGGACCTGTGCTATAGTATATAAATAAGCGTCTCGAGACCAAACGTCTTCTACACTAGGGAAAATTTACTAAAATTTCAAATAGTTTCCTGGTACCTCTTGACCTTTAAAGGGTGACTTTGGTTATGGCGAACACTGGATATAGAAATAATTCTGAAATTATTTACATTGATAGTTACAGAGTCATGTTTATTGTTTATCTTTCAAAGATTTTATCTCGGCCTGTAGACTGAAATGCTATTTATTAAAAGTAGACTTCCTCGAAACTAGTAAAAATAATGCTAAATTATGCAGAAGGCCTCAAAAATTTCGAGCCTTCAACTGGAAAACAATTTATAAAATATTTTTTGATATTATTTAATAAAAGATTCTTTAAAATATGAAAAATGTGAATTTCAAACAATTTAAAATCCTATATATGCATTGTGCCCAATTATCCAACAAAAACCTTGTCATTAAAAATGTTTCCCCAATTTCATTCTGTGTTACTAAATAATGTTTGATTCATTATCAAAACTGAAACAACAAAATTAGTAAAAAACTCTTCTATATTTTTTTTTATTTTGAAACTATTTTAAGTTTTAAGAAAGATTTTAGGTTTTATGTTGATTTTAATATTTTCACTAGAAAGAATAGCTCCCATCCCTGAGATAAATGAAAGTTTTTTAATATGAATAATTTCAATTTTTTTTTTCAGAAATAGAGATAGGACGACTTTTCTAGTGGGAGTTAATGTTGGTTTTTTTTTTGCATAGCTTGTATGTCTGTAGAACTTGCTTTTCCTTCATAGCAGTAAGTATGCAGGAAAACCAAATTTTATTTGCCTTTTCATTCATAACTTTTGGGTCATTTTCTCCTTACATTGACATTCTGTAATCTATTAGTTTTAAAATGACACCAAAATCATGTGATTTTTGGAAGCTTTTCTATAATCATGGGCGTAGCCAGGGGGCAGAGAGGGGTAGCTGCCCCCCCCCCCTAAATTCTCAGTTTAATTTAAAAAAAAAAACTTTATACAATAGTACAATAACAATAGATTTTTACAATAGTAAGCTTTTAAAGCTTAAGCTTTAAGCAATAGTAGCTTTTTAGCAATAGCTTTATAAAATAGTAAGTAGCAATAGTACATAATTTTCCTTGAAAATTGTGTGGCTTACAAGAAGCGGTTCTGTTCAGCCCAAAGAGTCTCAAAATGAGCTAAAACACTACTTTGAGGGGCGAATTTTAAAAAAAAATTCTGGGGGAGGACCCCCAGACCCCCCATCTTTAAGCTTACATTCATTACCCATATTTTTACATTAAGTGTGCAAAAGTTCAAATCCTTTGATTAAGTACCCTAAAACTTAGCGTGTAAAAGTACTTGCCATGGGGTATGGGGGGGGGCTGGGAAATAATGCTGAGAGCAAACACATTTGCCCTAGTCACTAGTATTCGCAACATCAAGAGCAGTGGCGTAACTAGAGTTGACTCATGGGGGGTGTTACTCCAACCAGTCAACCACTCCAACATATTAGTCCCTTTAAAAAAAATTTCATAATATATAGGTAGGTATAATATAAATAATTTTTGTTTTGCAAAACTTCCGAAGGGAAAACTTGATCTAAGAGGCTTAACTTTCAAGGGAAAAACACTGTATAACAGACGTAAAAATTTTAGAGGGGGGTTTGGGGGTACTCCTCCAGAAATTTTTTAAAAATTTGTCTCTCAATGTAGTGTTTAAATTCATTTTGAGGCCCTTTGGGTTAGTTCCTAAAAGAACAGTTCCTTGTGAACCGTTTCCTTGTAAAGGAAACATTTTTTTTTCATGTTTTAGAAACCGTGGATGCAATGGGGGGTTACATCCCCAATACCCCCCCCCTTCGTTACGCCTATGATCAAGAGCAAAGGTAAGTATCCTTGCCCCCCTAACATGAAACCTGGCCACGCCCATGTCTATAATACCTCTTTTTAGAAGCGCGGGTAAATCCAAGATGGCTACCTTTTTGAAAAATTCACAAAACTCCAAAAAAAAATCCCGTACCTTAAGAAGAAATATTTTCCAGCCTAAACATTTCAGATTTGTCGGTTTTAAAGTTTAAATACTTGATTAATTTCTGGAGAAAATTTGGAAAAAATCGGAGGACCCAATCCAATCATCTTGATCGATTTCGGTAGAACTTCTTGTGCAAAGATTCCTCCCTGTTTTGAGGTTACCGTAATAATGCTTGATTTTCTAACAGGAGCTCTACAAATGCAAGATGCTCCCATTAATTGATGGCTGCTCTGTTATATTTTTGGAAACCGAGTTCAAGCCAAGCAATCAAGAACCGATTGTTTATTTACATTTGATGGTGTGTCCAACCAATAGTTAATCTGGAGTCATGTCTGGAGTATAAACTTATAATTCTATGATAATTATTAAATATTCTGAATATAAATTTAGGAAATACTAATGATTTAACGGGATATTCTATGAGCAGGGTAGCTATTTATCTCATTTATTGCTATGAAAGCTAGTGATAGAAAATTAAATTGTTGCAATGAAATAAAATTCTGTTAATTTTCTTGGTTTGATCGTTAAATATATATATTTCTTGTAACTTTTTTGATAAAATTCCTGTTGTCTTGGTTTTGATGACTGAATTGGGGGGCATTATCTATCTAAATTTCTAATATAAACAAATTATTTTGCTCACGTTTTTATTTAAAGCCAATGGAAAAAAATTAACCAGTGCAATGTTGATTCTAATTTCATAGTAGTACTATCTTCTAAGAAAAGTAGACAACTTCAATATGGTAATTTATGTACCGGCATGGAAAAGTGGGATTGCAAACACAATCTCGAGGAACAAGAGTGAAGACAAAATCAAATTTAATGAAATGAGGTTATAAGCTAATGGTGGATTTACACCACATGACGACAGCGACAGAAACTTACAGACCTTTCGAAAGAGGGCGCTAGAATCGATTATAGTGCCTTCTTTCGAAAGGTCTGTAAGTTTCTGTCACTGTTGCTTTTTCGCATGATGTAAATCCACCATTACTGTAGAGTAAAATAAAATTATGCTGTCAATTGTTGTACTATGAGGAATTCTAAAATGTATGTTTAAATTGTTTTCTTAAAGGATATGTCTTTATATTAAATGCATCAAAGCTACAAGTTTTAGGTGTAAGCCCTTTTATTTTTATTTCTTTATGCCAAGTAATCAAGAAAGGATTTTTTTATTTACAATTAATGGTGTGTTCAAATAATATTTGATCTAGAATTAAAACTATATTCTATGAAACCAGAACAACAGAAGTTTTCTTAAATAGTTACAAGAAACATTTCATTAAAATGTTTCATTTCTACAAGGTTTTCTCTTGAGCAAACATAAAAAAGTTTAAAATATAAAAGGACAGAAGACCAATAGGCACATATACTCTGCATATTTTCATTATACTTATTAATTCAAATATATGTTATAAACTAAAGGTTATTGGGTTCTTCTGTTTTATTAGGAGAAAAAGTTCTTAAGATGGAGCCAAATCATCAAGAGTTAGTGAATGTCATCTATGAAGTCCATGAGAGTTTGCGAAAGTCATTGTTTCTACGTGAGTTGCATTTGACTTTTTTGTAGAAAGATAAATTCTGTTTTAGAATTGATTCCCTAATTTGATTAAACCATTTTTCCAATGCTAATTCTCTTGGTTCTATTCTCCAGCTATGAAAAGGGTTTGTTCAATTATAGGAACTAAATTTTTTTTGTTTCAAAAAATTCCCATCCCTTCAAAATGCCCTCTTTAAATTTTCAAATTTTTTTTACCTATAGTTTTTTTTTCTGTAGATAATTTTAAAGTAGGGTCATTATTTATTACCACCCTGTATATTTCAACTAGGTGGAAAATAAGTAATTAAATGTCACCATGTAACTGAAATCACATATTAACCATAGTAAAAGGGTTACAATAGGACATCTTTTATCACTCTGTATTGGGAATTTGTCAAAATTTGATTTATTGTCAGGGCTATAAAAATATCTTTAAATTCTCTAAGGTTAAACCAAGAAAAGAACTTTTATTAAAAATTAAAAAGAAAATAGTGTTTGGTTTAAGAAATTTTTAACAGTTCAGTACTTTTTCTATTAGAAAGTAAAAATTATAGAGCGTCAAGGAGAAGTAGCTTTACAAATAAGTGAAATTAATAGTTTTTCCCTTAAAAATTAAAAATTTAATGAAGTTTATCAAAAATTTAACATATCATATGCAATGAACCATTAATAGGAATATTTTTATCATTCATATTTTTGTCTATTTTCTAAAATAAAAATACTTGCCATGATCTCAATAAATATCTCGAAATAAAAACAATCTTCTTAATATATAAGGATTGGGTATTTTTGAAGCAGTAAGAAAAGTGCTTCCTTCACGTTACTAAAGCTACTCTAATCATTAATCAACACCATACTTGTTAGACACTGTGTAAAAGGGTTTGCACTTTCATTAATTAACAAGAAAAAATATATTTATAGAAGGTGATCCTGACAAAGTTTGGCTTGACCATGTTGCTGAAGAAAATCTCAGAAAGCAATATTCAAAGGCTATGTTTTCACTCGCTACCAAATTTTGGAATGGAAAAGAATGCAGAATAGAATGGACTTACAAAACTTCCATGTAGGTTTAGTTAGTTATAAGGCCAAGAGGGAAAATAGGTTAATCTTGAGTCTTCAGTTTTAATGCCTTCTATTTATACTTGTTGTTTTAAAAAGCTTTTTATAACAAATTTTGATTATTTTTAAAGACTATTTTCTTATGGCATATGGTGCCTTGGTTCTTTTGCATACATATTTCCTTTCCCTCAGGGATTACTTTTATAATGGTGGCTTAGAACGTTGTCTAGAAAAAGAAAAGCGTCTGATGAATCTAGCTAAATGTGGTAAGGAGGATAAATTAAGGTAGGGAAAAATTTCCTTTCAAATTAATTTTATCAACTTAAACTATGAATATGGTTTAAAATATTATGTAATACTATTTATTTGTCTATCAACTAAGGGTCTTAAATCAAGAGCTCTTCATAGAAAGCAATTACAGTGATCTGAATAGAAAATTAAATCTACTAGATATTGGAAGCTGTTATAACCCATTTTCTAAGTATCCTGAATTTACTTGTGTAGCCATTGACTTGACCCCAGCAACTGAGGTATAATGATTTTTTGCTTTATAAATTTTACTAAACTTTTCAAGACTGTTAATAAGATCATCAAGTAAATAAACGTTAAATCTACAATATATCTGAAAAAATTTGGTATTTTAAATAGTATCAAAGTAATAAATAAATTATTTTCTCCTTTCCTGCTTACCATTGCTTGAGAAATTTAAAGAACTGTTTCATATCCTGATCTGATTATGCTTTGTGTTAAAGTGTTTAATAAATTTAATCCGTTATTGATATTGTATTTTTCATTTTAGGATGTTATAGAATGTGATTTCTTAAATGCAGAAATTTTGGATGCTAATGAACTAAAGAAAGGTTCAGAATTTAAACTTTACAAAGAAAGCTTTGACATTATTGTGATATCCCTTGTTCTTGAATATGTACCTGCATCTGAACAAAGGCTAATATTTTGTAATAAAGCCTGGGAGTTACTTCAATTCAATGGATTATGTATCATCATTACACCAGATTCAAAAAGTGTGCATCATAATGCCCCCATGATGAAAAGCTGGAAATTAGGACTTGAAAAAATTGGATTTCAGAGAGTAAAGTATGAAAAATTGACGCATCTTCATTGTATGGCTTTTAGAAAGGTTTCAAAGTCTTCTGAATCAGTAGATTCTATGTGCAGATTATTTTCTAGTTTATTTTACATACCTCAAGATTCTAAAACATATGATCAGGAAGAAAGTAACCATGAAAGAACAGAAGAAGAGAATACCACAATTTATGCTCAGTTCTCAGAGCTACCAGATATTACTTTTTAAGTTTTATAAATATCTTTTTATATGATTAAAGAAATTTTTTACTTTTATGTATGAGTTGTTTATTTTAATTTATATTTTTCAATGAAGAAGAGTAAAATAAGATAAGTATTTCTGCTGGTCAAACCCAACCCAAAATATTTGTAGACAGCTTTAGTCACAATAACTGCATTGTTACTGAAAAGTATTAAATACTTATTTTGGTTTATATTAGCCCTAGCATTGCGATAAACGGAAATAAAAAATGTGTTCAACTACTATTTCAGCTTAGAGCCACAAGATGGCAGTTAAGTATTACCGAACCAAGGCCGAGCGGACCAACGAGTGCAACTCCTTTGAGGCGGATTGGACCGTTGTTTTTTCAGCTAGGCACCAAGGCAGTGATGAATCCCTAACCAGGTCAACAGGGGGGTAATGCTGTAAAAATATTTGGCAGTGATTTACCTCTCTATTTTTTTCGGATTTAAACAAAGCTGTTTTTGTAAAACTATCATAAATCCCCTTGTTATGGCTTTTAGAAAGAAATTACGAACAGACGGTATAATAATAGAATACCTATATTAGGGTGGAACGAAAACGAGACTAATTTTTTTTTCATATATTCAATTTGTAAAAGCGCGCAAAAGTTGCTTTTAGCCATTAGTATCAATATGGAAGACTGTTGTACCTACGAACACTAAATTTTAAATTCGGAAATTCGAATTGGTGGTCGATATTGAATATATTTGTTATCTAGCTGCTAACGTGAAATCAGCTCTTTGAATTAAAATTTTAAGCAAATATAATAAATTTACTCTTTTTAGATGCTCAAGTTACTTTTAGTGCATCACTACATTAATATTTTTCTTTCCCTTTAATGGTGATATGATTAAATGAGATATTACTTGTTAACATTCCTATGATTAAATTCCCGAGATTCTAGCTATTTAGTTTTGATATTAAAAAACGCCAAATCTCAATCCTTGTACTTAATTTATAGAATTTTGAATGGGGGGGGGGCAAAAACACCTGCTGAACTCTAGAACTATACAACATAAAAACAGACTCATTTTGTTAGTAATTTTATACTCTTTCATTTAGTGTGCATCATAACTACCCTTCTTCAAAAAGTTTCAATTTTTTTTTTACTTTTATAAAAAAAATCTTAGCTCTTTAACTTCCAGAATAAATATTTCCACCAAATTTCAAGTTGGAAATCAAATTTAATCATGTAGGAAAAAAATCTTCGAAATTTTGGCACGTTGTTCCGTTGATGGGGTGTTCCTATGATTAAAAATACGCAAAACATTTCACATAAATTTCAGTTAATACAACTCTTAACAGTTTCCGTTCAAAAACTCACTGAGTAAGCCCCCAACCTCAAGTTAATTTAAAATAGTACATCGATTTCACCTGAATATTCCCAAGAATTATGTTTATAAATATTTTTTTACCTCCTACACCTAAAATCAAAGCAGATTAAAGATTTTATGATATAAAAGAATAAAACAAAGTCATAATTTCAAATAATAATTGGATACCCTAAGTTCATGTATCAACATGTAGAAAAATTACCTTCATATGCCGCAAATCCTTTAAAGTTTTAATATTAAGTCAAACTTATTATTTAAAATTGTTTTTATTTTGTTCTTGTATCTTCTAAAACCCCTAATCTGCTTTTATTTAAGGTGTTGGAGGTAAAAACATAATATATAAACATAATTCTAAATAATATTAAGATGAAATCGATGCATTTTGAATTAACTTAAAGTTGGGAGCTTACTCTGAAAGAATTTGTACGGAACCTATTAAGTTCTGAAATTTATTAAAAATATTTTTCATGCTTTGATTCATATGTAAACCCTCAAGGGAGTTTAACAATTTTCCATTAGTTAATCGCTATTGTATTATTTGAGGGGGTGTTTAGGAAGTTCAAAATTTCGAAGATTTTATTTTTTTATACATGATTAAATTTGATTTCCAACTTCAGATTCGGTAGAAATGTTTAGTTTGGAAATTAGAGCTTTGATTTTTCTAATAAAACTTTTTTTTAAAAACAATTTCATTTTTTTTTTAAGTTTGAAACTTTTTTAAGAAAGGTTGTTATGATGCACACCAAATGAAAGGTAATAAAATTACTAACAAAATTAGTCTGATTTCATGTTTTTAAGTTGCATATGTCTAGAATTATATAGCTATTTAAAAAATGCTGGAAAACAACTTTACAACCTTCTTTGATATTAAAAAAATAGACACTGAAACAGTATTGCTGACTGAGTACATTTTTGGGTTCCTCTCTCATATCTCGTTTATTTCTAATACTCGCGTATTTTCTCATTCTCTCTTTTCGTTTAACTCTTATTAAATCTACCTCATCCTCATTTTCATTCTGTCTCATTCACTTTCTTATTCTCTCTCACTTCACATCATTTTGAAATACAGCTACTATTTATCGCATGGATATTAAATCACCGCATTTAATTTATGACTATTGCTGTGTGCAATATATTTAACTCATACTCCTGGGATCTGACGATTTTGTCCAAAGAATTTAGTTTCCAATGCTTTCGCTTCCTTGTGCGGAACTAGACCGTGGAAATATTTAACGCTTTTCATTGAATTTAGATAGTTTCCCGTTTTCTACGTAAAGCACGTTCTTTTGAATTGACTGCACAAATGTTATGTCATGGTTTGATGCAGATTTTTTTTTTTTAATTTGTATTGGAAAAAGAAGCGGATAAAATTTTATTTTATCAACGCTCAATTTAAAAAAAAATATTTTTATTAGACTTGTCTACTATTAAACATATGAAAAGTTATACGTGTTGTCAGTTGCAAACCCGGTTTTTTCCAAAATGAAAATATTTTTAATAAAATAGGATGCCAAAGCTCATTGGCAACCAATTACATTTAACAACAATTTAAATTTAATTGTTTCAGCAATTTAAAACACAGTTTAAGGTAGCAGGGACTCATGAGAGGAGAAACTGGGAAATTTTATTATGGATTTTACAATTTATGCTTGGTTTATTTAACTAATTATTCGATCCTTTCCTTTTGTATTTTTGAGTGAAACGAAAGATACTGATGTGATTATATTAACTCTAGCTTTTTAATTAGATAATTTCGATTTTTTTTCCAGTTTAATCAAAAGTAAATAATACCTTATTTTATAGGATTGTTAGGTTGATAGAATGAATACATGAAAGGTTATTTACATTCTATCTTCAAAACACTTCTAATCTTTTTTAGGTTCAAAACAAAGTAAAATTGACTAATTAAGCACTTTCTGAAACACAATTCAGAAAAAACTGTTGACAATCCATGCTTATATGAAAAAAATAATTAATTGTGATCTCATTGACTCATTTCATCATGTGTCCCAAATGACTCTCAAAGTGAAATCTCCCTTCTGGTCAGTTAATGTCCCGGTCTAATTAACTCATGTTGTTAAAAAAATGTCAAAAGCAAGATGTACAAAAACTTTAATTATCTGAGTTACTCATTGTCTGACGGAAGTACAAACTAAAACTCATTTTAATTACACACTATTGAACTGAGTTTACATGGTACCCTCGGACAGACAATATATACCTCTTTATTAACCGCCAGTGACGTAGCCAGAAATAATTTGGGGGGAGTGGGATATTAAGGAAAAGTTTTAATTGCTTTTTATGGGGAAAAAAGGAAAATTTCCGGAAGGGTACGTTCCAATACTCACACTTCGCAACGCCCCTGATTATTGCGACCCCCCCCCCCCCAAATATATTTTTAACTGGGTCGGATAATTGAATAAAAGATGCCCGGTTGAGTCAGGAGATGTTCGAAAGTTTATGACTAAATGTTAATGAGTAGTAACTAAACTCGATTTATATTTTTCAGTGGCCTAAAGGATTATACAACCTTTTCCTCAATTTGTTAAACCTTACTCTCAAAAAACCGATACCGTAAAATGGGGTAACTTCGGCATAAATGGAGTGCTTTTTAACATTAAAAGCAAATAAATGTTGTTAACCAAAACAAATTTTAAGTAACAAATTTTAAAGGTAAAGGTAAAGTAAACAAATTTTAAAGGTCAGTAGTTTATATAATTTTAAACATATACACACAACTGTAATATAAACAGTTTTTGAAATTTTGGACCAAAGTTTCCTTGAATTGGGGTAACTTTGAAACAGACCTCAAAAACCAAACATTCTCCGAGTTAGCTTTAGCCAATTCTATGCTATTTACATGTGTTGCTAAATTATCTATCATTAATAATAATCTATTGCAAGTTCATTTCAAGCTTAATATTTATAAGAAAATCAATCAATAAATTTTTTGTTGTACAAAACTGATTTCATTTTAGAGTTACCAAAGGACATTTTAAAGAAAAAAACATAGATGAACAGTAAACAGTATTTTAACATATTTCGTGTATATTTTGATGAATTGATTGCGTAAATTGTGGAGAAAATCCACAATTTTATCGTTAATTCAATCGTGTTTTAGGAATTTCTGACACCACTTTGTCGATGTCATAACATCAATTCTACCTGTTCGCCCTAGCATTGAATAAGTGATAATCACATTCGTTTATATAGATACAGGATACAGCAGTTAAAAACTCTTTCCGATGGTTGGGCCTAAATTTCCCTTAAACCAAAGTTACCCCATTTTACGGTAATTTACCATCACCACTTAAAAAATACGTTTATTACATTGCCAGGTTAATGAAATTATAGTATTTTCATTAATGTCCAAGCATGTTACTTCATAGAAAGTTATTTTCTTTCAGTATTTTTACAAAATTTCTCAAATTTTTTCAATCAATTCATTTTAATTACGAGTTTAACTGCATGGAAAATGCATTTAGTACATATTATTGTTTAAAAATTTCGCTTTTATTACTCTTTCCTTTCAATTACTAGGGTCCGCTGAATCCAGCAGCTCACCCCCTTAGGATAAATCATAATTCTTCTAAACCTGTTTATAATCTTCTTTCCTTAAATGTAACAATAGAGAATTCTTGATGAATAAGAAAAAGCCTCCGTTAACCTTCATAAAGCTTATGGGCTCCATTTTGATATAAAATTTGTTTGACCTTAAGCCCCAAGACCAAAATCTTATTTGAACTATTGTTAAGTTAGGATGTAACTTATTTTCGAAAAATTCATTTTACAGGAGTTTATATCAAGAAATACTAGTTTTATGATTTTTAATTATTATTATTATTTATTTAGTTTAAAAGGATAAAGACCTGGTTGATATACTATACATATTTTCATTGCCATGCAAAATTTATTGGCAGGTATATTTTATTACTAAAGGATAATTTTTCACACACCGATTAACATTGGTAGTAATTTTGGCAACAAATGTAATTTTAGAATCAATAGAACCACAATGGCAACCTTAACGCAAATTTAACGGTTTCGGCACGAAGTGTAATCGTAATAACGTTGTTGTTGCGGTGACATGACGGTTCATTCATCCACACTAATTTAACGGAAGGTGCTCAACCGTAGCCTAGTTTCGTAAGCTTTTGATTTGGAGAAGAATTTTTCCTTGTGTGTATTTTTATTCCGTATTATACAATGGTGAGATGGATTCAAAAGAAAAAGATTTGTGCACAATGCAAGTCCTTTGATTCGTTGTCAACAACAGTGGAGAGAAAACCATTTTCGGATTTACGTTTTCTGGAGTCGAATGTCTTATGACCTGCCAGAGTTCGAAAGTTGCGTGCAAGAGGTATTGTTCTCAGCGAGCTGGCTATTTCCTGTGGAACAGGAAGCAAATGTCAGGTGATGGTGCACCCTTCTATATCAGGGGCGTATCCAGGGGGTTACAGGGTTCAGCCTATCCCCCCCCAAAAAATGTATCATTTTTTATGTGCTGGTTTTTTCTTGTAAACTCTGTGATGTGTAAAGGGGGTCCACTCCGGATGCCTCCCAAGGTGTCCAAAAAGGAATTAAAACCAAACTATTTCCTATGCGTCAAAGTTTCAAATCTTTTATGTAGAGGACCCCCCCCCCCAAATTTATAGAAAAACTATTTTTTTATCATAGCCATAGATGTTAACTAGCATATTACTTGGTATAAATGTATTATTTACGAACAGATAAACATTATTTTCCGGAAGGCCTTTTCGGAGAAACACGAAATCAGTGAATAAATTAAGTAATGCTCAGAAAATGAAATCTTTCAAGTAATTTCTATAAAACAATGCTTTAGTTTTCATAGTTGTTTTTTCTGCTGGGTTTCATTGAAATCAAGAATTAACGGGGAGGACAACCAGAGGGCTTTCAAACAAAACACAATTTTAGTCTCCCTTCCTCTAACAACAATGAAAAACGAAAAAGAGGTTTTTTCCAATAAAAGCCCATTAGTCATTAGTCTGGCTGACCTTGACTGTTTAAATGACCGAGGTTATACTCTGTTTAACAGGAGTTGAATAGCAGGAGTGGTCCGTATGAATGGACCCTCCGGTATGACCGTGTCAATGATATTCCACAGGAAGCCTGTACCGAATATTTTGTATTTTTCTACTGTACCTATGTATTTATACAAAAAGGTAAGCGCTTTTGTGGCATGCATAACTAAACGCTAAAAATAACTAGGTGATTTAACAGATGTAAACCCAACATGTAGGGAATAAGTATCAGGATTTCTCCCAAATTTCAATATTTTTTTGTTGGTTAACTGAGAAAAATCAAAAGGACCTCCAAAACCTTCCCCCCAAATTGTTCAGGGCCGTATCCAAGGGGGGGGGGTTAGGGGTTCAAAACCCCCCCCCCCGAAATTTTGACATCAATTTTTATACTGATATTTTTCTTGAAAATTATGTCTCACAAGGAGCGATATGCTCTTCGGGTATAACCCAAAGGGTCTCAAAATGAGTCAAAACCCTACTTTAAAGGGTAAAATTTCCAAAATTTTTCTGGGGGAGGACCCCCAAACCCCCCTCGAAATTTTGAAATCTATTAAGTATACGGTTTTCCTTCAAACTTGTGTGATTTACAAGGAGTGGTCCTCTTTAATGTAACCTAAAGTGTCCCAAAATGAGTTAAAATGCCACTTTTAGGGGAAAAATTCAAAAATTTTTCTAGAGTAGGAACCTAAAAACACCCTTAACATTTCACCATTTATTACAATATACCTTCTTTTTACCTTGAAAATTCGGCCGCTTACAATGAGTGGTGTTCTATGGGTGTAATCTAAAGGGTCTCAGAAATGAGCTAAAACACTCTTTTGAGGGGCAAATTTAAAAAAAATTTCTGGGGGAGGACCCACAGACCCCCCTTTTACTTCGAATTCATATTGTTTATACAATTTTGAAATTTAGTGCATCAAAATTTCAATCCAGTGTTGTCATCTAAAACTTAACATAAAAAGTACCCGTAAGGAAGTACCTCAGAAAATATTTGAGTCAAACCCCCCCCCCGAAACAAAAGTCTGGTTACGGCCCTGAAATTGTTACATAAATTTTTCACGTGAATCCTCAGTTTGAAAAAGGGAATAAGTCCAAAAACCAAGTTTTGAGAAAATCGAAAAAAAAAATGAATAAGTAATGGAATTTGCATTGTATAACTACCAAATTTTTACTAGAAATTTCAGGATCCAATTTAGAATACAGAACAGTCATCGAAAAAATATAAGTAGGGAAAGGTACCTTGTACCTAAGTGTACTTTGATCATATACTGTTTGAGCTTAAGGCAGTTTAATGAATATGAATGAAGTAACAATGGAGTTCAACATTCATTGGATAAAAAAGGTAAAGACCATAATTAAACACTTTTAAATTAAAAAAAAATTAGCTTAGTTTATAGCTCAAAGAATGAGAAAAGAAATACAAAATAACAGCATACACTAAAATAACAAGTCCAGAGTTTAAACACTGAAGAGGATGCGCCCCCATGGATTCAACACCCGTGTCTAATCCTAAATGAATCCAAAATCATTCAAGTAAAATAATCACCAAACATCAGACAACAAAACTTAAGTTGTAAGTACATTTTTTATCGGATTACTACAGAAATTGGTGTTTTGAAGTATAAAATTTGTCACTGTTCAATATTTTAAACTTTTAAAATGCAGGGGAGAATCCTGAGACTACAGCCTCCGCCCTAAAAAACTCAACCAGATTCTTGATTTTAATAACATTTCCTCATTAATCTGAACCTTATCTTATTCTCAAGAAAATACAGGTATTGAAAAGGAAATGATGATGATAACTAAAGTAAAAAAATCCACTTTTATAAAATTCGTAGATTTGCTATACTTAGAGTATGAGCTGTCGAATTGATTTTTCGGGATATCTATTAATTTTAGTTACATGGAAAAAAATCTTCTGAAGTTTGGAGCAGTGCTGAAATTGGAGGGGGACGCGGGGGAACGCCGTCCCCCAAAATTATTGGACCGTCCCCCGAAATATTTTTACCGTCCCCTTTCCCTAAAATATTTGTTTCCACAAATAAAAAATTATAAATTTAAGGGTAGATTTAAATACGAAAGCAAATTTATTTCTTCTGACCTAAATTCCCATTTGGATGAGTGTTCGCCTATCAGCGTGCCAGCAGTCTCCCCGTATTCCGATTCGCAAATATATTCGTATTCGGATTTTTAGGGTTAAATTTCCAAAAACTTTCTGGGGAGGACCCCCAGACCACCTTTAAATATTTTAATCTCTATTACTCACGATTTGCTGTACAAAAAAGGAGTTAAAACCCTGTTTTTAGAGTCTAATTTCCAAAAATTTTCTGGGGGAGAACCCCCAACCCCCCCCTTTTCGTACTTGGAACTCGATTATTCACAACTTTTTTAACATTAGGTTGAGCAAGATGATTCAATTCGACTCACAAATTTTTAGCCCCCAAAACCAAATCCTGGATCCGCCACTGCATGGTAACACAAATATGAATAATGTTTCTTTTTTTTTACCTCTCCATCAATATTTGTAAAGAATTAAATGTTACATAGTTTAAAGGTTATAAAAATTATAATAACTGCATTTGTGCTTTTATTCTAGCACTTAAAAAATGTTCTATTAGATTAGCCCTCACTTTCCCCTATCAATGCAATTTTATGTTAATCTAGAATTTCATTATCAATTCGAGTAGGTACCAAAAATTAGTCATATTTTCCCCTCCATCAATCATCTACTCTGTAAAAAGGCGAGTCCCTCCAAATATTTGTCTCCAATTTCAGCACTGGTTTGGAGGATATATCTCCAACTCCAGTTTCACAACTTTTTTCATACGAAAATAACTACATGCTTGAATGAGATATTTACACTTCGAAGGGGAAATTCTTCAAAAGTAAATGTTTAAGAATTCCTACATATCCCATTCATGGCCAAATGTCATTGTACCGTTTAGCAGCCAAGTATGTAAAGTGCAGTTTCGCACGGTGTCGTGTAGATCGTGAATCCATGCGAAGGTGGATCGGCGTGGTGACCATGGATCACGGGTTGCGACAGCTGACCGCCTGATGCGCTCCGCTGTCTACAACGGGCTCGAAAGGGACCTTAAGTAGCCCTTTCGTATTCGGAGTCCAAAACAATAACAGCTGTTTTGAGTGGGATTAAACGGAGTGTCAATGAACTCGTGTTTGCGAGTTAGGTTGACCCAGGTTCACCGTTACTTGAAAAAGGCTGGATTATTTCTTATCCTACGTTTTTTAAAGCTTTTTGACCTAACATGATTTTTTTAGAAATAATTAGAGGTAAGGAGAATTTTGGAAATTGAACCCTTAAAAGTAGTAATTTAACTAATAATTTTAGGTCCCTTTTTCGGTCACACCGAAAAAGACTGCTCCTGCTCCTTATAAGCCGCAAAATTTTGAAAAAAGTTAAAAATAGCGTCAATTTTATTTTCGTTTTTTTTTTTATTTGGATAATTTTGTTTTATATTATCCTGCGTTACTCTCGGCAACCCTAGCCTCTCTTCACGGCACCCAGTTTAGGAACCACTATTCCATATCATTCTTTTTAATGAAATAATTTAAATTTTATAAATATATAGCAGGTTTTTTCAAAGAAAATTTAAATTTTTTCTAAATATCTATACCAATAATAATTTTTAAAGAAATTAAATGAATATCGTTTCCCCTCCCTCAAACATGAATTCTGGCTACTTTCATGCACAGGTATAACATCATCTCTTAAATTTGTCTGAAAATGAATTTTATATGTTGTTTGTTTAATAATGAATACTTTTAAGCCTGAAATTTCCTGGTCTTTTTGCTTTTATACAAAATTAAAAGATCGCCTTCAGCGTATATTTAGCGTCCCGGAAACTTATTAACCACTTATGTTACCTTGCCACTATTTCTCATGCTTCTAGGAAAGAGAGAAACCAAAACCATGCGACAGCTTTCTTTCCTCCCAACTAGATTTCAACTGCAATCAGAAGCCCGACACTTATCCACTGAATAAAAACGTAAAGATCAGACGGTAAAAAAATGTCCCTGCAAGCATCTACTTAGAATATAGGTCGTGACATAAGATCAGAGACAAGGGCGGTTCCAGACCAGATTTTCGGGGGGGGCCATGTCAAAGTCGGAGGGTATTACATTCGAAATTTTCAGTGCCTCAGAAAATTTTTTGAAGAGTGCTTTCTTTTAAGCAGCTTTTTAGGGGTTTATAGTAACTTAGAGGATATCCAGGGCCCGTGCCATTGTTTTAGAAAGTGGGGGGGGGGGTGAAACATTTTTGTAAGGCCATAATAATACTTGTGTTCGCGAGGTGTTTGGCTCCCAATTTTCCGAGTATAACATAAATAAAATGCGAAACTTTGTTTAAGTTATAAAGGTTTCTTCAGATAATGCTAGCTCGAAAGCAAATGTGGGGGGTCTGGGGGTCCTCCCCCAGACATTTTTGTGAAATTTGGCTTCAAATAGAAGTTTTTCGACTCATTTTTGTACATTTGGTATCCATTGGATAACACCTAAAGAGGGTAACTTCTTACACTCCTAAAATGAGAGGAGAGAAACAAGTTCAAGGAGAAAACAGTAAATAAGTAACCATGAGAAATTATTAGGGGGTCTGGGGGGTGCCCCCAAGAAAATTTTTGAAAATTTGCCTCTAAAAATAAAGTTTCAGCTCATTTTAAAAGCATGTGAACCACAGAATTTTCAAGGATGAAATTATAAATAGATGCCCAATTTTGAAAAGGGCCGGGGGTCCTCTCCTGAAAATTTTTGCAAATACGCGTATTTAAACTATAGTATTACCGGTTTGAGAGGGCTTGAGCCCCATCCAATGTTAGCTGAAGGGGGGCTAAGCCCCCCCCCCCAATATTTTGTGATGTTTGGATATTTTCTGGTTTGGAATCCCCTTCAAGAGCGGTTATTTGGGGAGAGGGTAACCCACAAAAGGTCTCAGAATGTGTTAAAAATTTCTTTTAAGGGTCAAATTTTAAAAATTTTCTTGCGGAGAGACCCCAAACTTTCGAATTAAGCTGAAATGCTACTTTTAACAGAGAAATTTCTAAAATTTTTCTGGGAGAGATCCCCCAGACCCCCATCTTATTTCGAGCTCGCAATAATTACACAAAACTTTTACATTAAATGCACCTCAAAATATTACACCTTGGCGATATTTAAAGGGACATGTAACGAAATTTAATCTATACATCTGATACAAAATTAAGTAATTAGGCACGTAAACTTAATGGTTGTTTCTTTTAATTTTATGTTTTTTAATGTCTTGTACTGGCCCTCCCCCCCCCCAATATTTTATAAAAGTTGGCGCCTATGGATGTCAAAATATTAAAGGGGGGTTTGGGGGTTCTCCCCCAGAAAATTTTTTGAATTTTAACATTAAGAAAGTGTTTTTTAAGCTATTTGTTAGGGTTTCTCGGGGGGGGCCATGGCCCCCAGGGCCCCCCCCCTGGACCCGCCCCTGATCAGAGAGATCTCTAGGCTGAATTCGCTTTCGCTACGATGACATAGGTAAATAATGTCGCTTCGTGCATCCATTCACGGTTAGTGAGCAAGAAGAATTATTTTAGTTCAGTGTATGGAGAAAGGTCTTATCTACTTGGGTTCGTGAAATAACTACGACATGAACATCAGCAACAATATTTTAGAAATGAAATAAAGTGTAGATTGAGTTTTTGTACGTGAAAATGTGTTTTATTGATGAGTCTCTGGAAGTGGAACGTTATATACGAATGACTTGCTTTTTAATGACCTTGTTTATATGAATTGCAAGTCCAGACTGCACAGTTAGAATACAAAAACACGTGTTTGGGAACCACTCAATTGGAAAGAAGTGTAAAAAGTAAAAAACCGAAATATTATTTCAATTTTCCTCTCCTTTGAAATCAAACAATTTATTTTTATTTATTTTGTATTAAAATATTTATAATTTAAAATTATTTTTTTAAATATTGGGTAAAAATTTAAAATCACATTTGATTATATTATTTCAATGGTATTGACATATTATTAATGTGATTGATTAATTTTATTGAATTTGATCTTAAAATAATAATTTTTGTGAAATACGTCAACTTACTCAAAATTTCCGACATTTCAAAACCCTATTATTAGTAGACTCCTCACAGCTTGAATGATTAGTTTTAACATTTTTGTTGGGGTAACTTTCGCAAAACCTCATTTGAATACATAAAAGCAAAAGAAATATTTTCAAAAGTTATTTCATTGGTTTTCCTTACTTAATATTTTGATTAAGACGAATCAGTTTTATGTCATAAAACAAGAGAAGTTGGAATAAACTCTATAAAAAAGATTTTCAACTACGCATTGAAGGGATGAAAATTAACTCAACCTGGCTTAATGCCATTATTTTTCTCCGATTCAAGGTTCCAGCTCTTACACTTATTGTTAGCAAGGAAAACCAGATCGAGATCCCATCATACATCTGCAGAAATAAACTTTTGGTTATGAAAAATTTAGAGATTAAAATACTACTGTAAAACGTGCTTTTCTTGTAGCTAATGGCTTAAAACTAAACTGTATCATGAAAAGTGTGTGCTAATTGTGTCATTTAGGATATAGACTAAATAAAATTTCTACAAACGTTCAAGAATAAATTTGATTTATACGTAAAATCAAAGAATAAGAGCGAAGATTAAAAACACGAACTCATTTTCTAATTGTACTTATATCTAACGCCTTTAAAAGTCAACATGCTGTAAAATACTTTCAACATATTCTACATTAAAATATTCGCTCATAATATTTTTTCATTTAACTTCAAAAATAAATTTTACTTTTACGGCTCAAAAAAGAGTAACATCTTTATTATTTTTAAAATTTTCATCGACTTCATTGTGAAAGTCGATTTTAAAATCCCGGTGTCCCCCAGAAGTCAAACCTGAATTGGATCCACTCCTGAGTATAGAAATGTGTATAGTGTGTAATATATAAGCTACATTTTAATGGTATTTTTTTCAACTTTACCTAAAAGATTAACCTGAATGTATGAGGAAATTTTAATAAGACACTCCAAATTTTAGGTTTTACTGTTGAAGAAAAATGTTCCCATATTGTATGAAATGCAAAATATTATGTTAATTGGAAGATAAATACAAAACACTACATAACAGTTATAACTTGTGGAGGTTTGAAAAATTGAAAAGGGGAGTAATTTATTGTTTTTTAATACCTAAAATTGGTCTATTGTCTTTTGTTGCCAAAACTTCGCCAAATGACAGTCAACTTAACTGCTAAACAAAACTTCAGGCGATTCAGTTACACAATAAAACCATCCATCCTTACCTACAATGATTAGCTTAAGGTTAAAATTGCCCCATAAATCTTCGTATATTCCTATTTTTCTCCAGTTGTAATCTTAAGTGTATTTTCGGCGTTTTCAAAAGAAAATTGGAGACACGTTTTGTCATTTTTATCAGTAAGCAGTCTTTTTTTTCTGATCACTACCTAGCGGTATCTCTTTTTGGAACCGTTGAACTTAAAAGTAAATATATCCATGGAGTAGTAAAAAGTTTAATATCTTAAGTGGATTTTCGGCTATGTGCACTTGTGCAGTACGAATGTTGCGTGTTATGTGTAAAACAAGGCTACCGTGAGCCTCTATACGTGATACAATGGTAGAAGGGTCTAAGTTTTCCTAACTTTATTTATATACTATTTTCAGTGCCTACAAATAGTGGTCAAATACTAGAAAAGAAATTAAATAAAACAAAATTTTAATAGTTTAAAAAATTTTACTAGTACACTGAAAATTTTTAGTACAATTTAAAAATTTAAAAAGCGTCATAAGAGGTAACTTTAACTATTTTCTTTTAGAAATTACCTAAACATAAATAAATATAGAAAATATATTAAATAATAAAACTATATACAGAAAATATATTAAATAATAAAACTATATACAGAAAATATATATTAAATATTAGGGTGTATCGAAAAAAACTTTTTTTTGATTTTGATAAAGTCTTAGCAAAAAAAAAGTTACCTAAGGTGGCAGAGAATACCTGTGAATTTTTTCAGAATTTTCGGATAATATCTAGGGGTGCCGCAAAGCCCCCGAAGGTCCTCATGTTAATCCTATGGAGCGGCAAGCCAAAAAGGCCGAAAATCGGTTTTTCGCCCCTCATTTTTCGGGTAGCATACAACCCTATTATGAAGTAATGAAGTATGCTACCCGAAAAAACTTGAATAACAGATTAAATATCTATATTATGTTTTTTTGTGTGCTCAAATTTCATTGAAAATCGCGTATTTCCAAGAGCCCACAATCAACGAAATATAGATATTTAGGCTATTATTCAAGTTTTGTCGGATAGCCTAGATCATATAGGGTCCATAACTCGAGTGAAGACATTCGTCGTGTGATTAGGGTAGAAATGAGGGGAGAAAAACCGATTTTCGGCCTTTTTGGCTTGCCGCTCCATAGGATTAACATGGGAACCTTCGGGGGCTTTGCGGCACCCCTAGATATTATCCGAAAATTCTGAAAAAATTCACAGGTACTCTCTGCCACCTTAGACAACTCTTTTTTGCTAAGACTTTATCAAAATCAAAAAAAAGTTTTTTTCGATACACCCTATTAAATATATACAGAAAAGCAAGAAAAGTCCCTATATACGGCCCTTACGGGAGGATGCAGAAGAGCAAGAGAGGCCCCAACTGTGTTTAAAAAACATGAAAAAAAAAAGAAAGAAAGAAAAACCCACAGATGGAGCTCTTCCTACTGTCCTTAGAGAGGATGAAGAAGAGCAAGATGAGATGCCCCATGATTGTTGCCTTCAGAGATTAGAGGATGCAGAAGAGCAAGGAGAGCCCCCCGAATAAAACATTTATCACGGCGATACTTTTCTTTACGAGGTTTCTTTTATTCTCTATCCTAGTAGCACAGCTCATATCAAATATGTCAAGTTTACGTAACTGTAACTAGAAGTAAACGAAATTGGCCATACATGACAACAAAAAGACGACTTATAAAAAGTCCATAGTGCCATAAACTAAACCATTATAGAAGAAGCTATGCTTCTGATTGCTATGCTTCTGATTATTATAACAACATAAAACCTCTAAACCACCTTCAAAATAAAATCTTATCTCACATAAAAGGTAATTCTTTAACAAAACCTATTTTGACTGTAAGAGAACTCTATATTTTTCGACTATTACTTTTCATTTTCAATAATAGGTCCTATCAATTAAAAACAAGTAACTATTCTCTTAGAAACATTCAAGGAAATTATTTTATTCCAAAGTCTAGCAAAGAAATTTTTCATAAGTCTCATGTCTTTCTAGGTCCCTTTCTATTTAATAAATTAAACGTAACTCTTAAATCATCTAATAATAGAACTGAATTTAAAAATGGTCTTTATGATTTTATAGCAAGACATAACAACATCGAGAAATTATTTAATTTAATCAAATAGAGTCAGCGCAGTTTCGTTGCCAAGGCAAATAAATTATAAGTGTAGTACCATGGACGAGCTATGAGCTCTTTTGGTACTCATAACTATATTTTTTTTTTGTATGTATGTCTGTGTTTGTCTCCCCATTTTTGTCTTTTGTTCTTTATGTATCTTTGTGTTAATAAATTCTGAATTCTGATTCTGAAGTATTTTGTTATTAAACACAAAAGTTTTAAATAAGAGACTTCGGGGGAGAGGTTCTTGTTGGTTGGAATATGAAAATTTTTTTAATAGATTTGCATGCTAAAATTTAACTAATATTTTCCCGAAGTTTAGCAACGAATGTTTTTGTAATAATTTCAAAGGTTTTGCAAGGCCGCAGGGGTTATAAATACATACGTTATAACTATTACTTAATTACGTAATAAAACTGCCGACCCCCCCCTTGTTCCTTTTTATGTACCTACAAAACAAAAAATTTAAAATAAAATGTATTTTTGGTTGAATTTTGAAATTATTTCCGCAAGAAACAAAAAATTTTAGAAAATGCAGGGTTTGTAACATCTTACGTAAGAACGTAAGCATCACTCAAACCCCCATCCCCTTGTCAGGAAAAATAAGCAGAGAGCAAACCCCCTCCCCCTTAGGTGTTTACGTAAAGTTTGAACGACCCCTGAATTAAAACAGCTTAAAAAGTTAAAATCTACGAAACTTAACAAAATTAATTTTTGTTTCTTCTTTTAAAATAACACACATCTCAAAACAATTAAATTGATAATAACGGCAGAATTGATTTTGAAATAGTTTCGAGTTTCAATAATCTACACATATCTTTACAGATTTACACATATATTTTCTTAACATGAATATTTAAATTGACAAATTATATTTATGTTATACTAATTATTTTATGGTAGCAAAATTGAAGAATAATGAGGTGCCATTAACGTCTATTTCGGACATATTTCTGTTCTAATAAAATTACTAAATACTGCTATAAAATAACAAAATAATAACTTCATGCTGATTAATAAAAGAAAAAATTAAATTAAAAATTTGTGAAATTTATCCCACATATTTAATTATGTAGGTATTAGATTTTAGCTACTATTTAAAAATGTAAATGTGTTCCTTTCCTTTATATACTGATTGATTTTATTGAAAGGAAGTCTAGTTTCCTTGACAGCTTTACTTCCTCATGAAGGAAGGCTTTGATTTCAGTTGAAAACATTTTCACAAAAATATAAGAATATTATGATATAGACAGCAGTGTGTCTCAACCGGGGGTACGCCGAGAGCTTTAAGGGGTATGCCACGAATTATTTATTTTTTAACTTTCAAAGATTTTTCAAGCTTTTTTGTAGCGTTTTCTCTTTACTATCATAAATTCCCAGACATCTGGACACCAGTCAAAACCGAATCTTGCCCAATCACACACACACAAAAATCTTTTTTTGTTATCTTTAAAAAGCTCCTTCCTCCTATCATTCTATATTTCATGGATATTTTTATCCTCTTGACAACTTTTTTGTATTTAATTTTTTTATGTGTTTCACTTAAATTAAAACAAGAATAGATAGAAAATTCTATGAAATGGAAGCAAATTTGGGGCAAAAATTTGTAAGGGGCGGAGGAAATTTTTCTTCTTGAAAAGGGGGCGGTGGTCCCAAAAAGTTTAAATTAAAAGTTTAAAAGTAAAAACCTATTATTTAAACGAAGGTGATATTTCAACTACTATCTGCAACTGCATGCGAGGGGTACGAAGGGGGGCGCAAGTTTAGAACTGCTGATGCGCCAATTTTTAGCGATAAAAGCAACCCTAATACAATGTTAAAAGTGCCGTTAAAAAGCCAAATGTGTCGTTTAAAAAGCCAAATCTCGCCAACCATCAGCAGTTGTGAACTTGCGCCCGAAATGGAATATATTTTTCCTTTGAGGTACAATCGTGAAAAAGGTTTGAGAACCACTTATATAGAGTAAAAATAAAAGTGGTTAAAATTACTTTCGCTTGTTATTTTTAGGTTAAACCTTTGGTTTACCGTTTACTAACTGAATTAGGTAAAAAAAAATATTTTTTTAAAGTTTTTCTCAAAAAACAAAACTGTTATCAATAAAAAGTAACTCATAAACATCTATCATAAATCTCCATCCCCCAAAAAGAGTTCTTTTCTAAAATTTTGCAGCTTTCCCTAAATTCCAATATCCCTCTCAGAATTTTTTTTTTCTGTCTACGCTTCTGTGATGATGACTGATGAAACAAAAATTGTGAATATTATTGTGAGGTTGAAATGTTGAAATACAATTCGCTATTATTTGTATCCCTTTCGTCCAACAGATGGCACTCTCCAGAAAGAGGATTTCAGTTTGTTTTTCTCCGTTTGTCCGTTTTCTTCACTCATCCACTCGCTTCTCTAAGCTCTGAATGTATGTGAATTTTGATAGATTCTCTCTTATGTTAAGTAACTGATTCTCCCTTAGTGGATTTTGGAAACGAGTACTTTTATCAAAGAAAAAACGATATAAATTGTTATTTTTATTGTTGGAATACTGTCCGTTGGTGGAGACCAAGGTAAGTAAAGTGTTCGGATGGGGAAAAATATTGCCTGTCAATACATAAGCGCTACAAGTATTAATGAATGTGCGAAACCTTATAATTTTATTGATGCAGATGACTCAAGGCGTGATCTCATTTGTTCATTTCTTTATTATTTTATTTGGGGAAAGAAAAACAAAATTGCTTGAATTTGACAACATTTATTGCCCTTTGACATTTTCTTAGATTAATTCCATCTGCCGTATTTGTATTTTAATACTACTGATTTACATAAATATAAGAAGTAAAAAAAAATCTTATAATAATTTTGGATTTGAAGGTAATATTTCTGTGAAAATAAAATAAATCAATATTAAAATACTTCTATAAAATACGTTTTAGTTCTAAATATTATAATATTTGTTAAACATATTTTCACTTATGATAGACATAATATTAATTTCTACATTTTTTATTAATTTAATGTTTCTTTTAATAATTCTACCATATTATGGAAATTTTGTTTAGTTTTCACAATTTTATTCATGAATGACTTATTTGCACTTTATAAATTTTCTTGAAGGCAATAAGAAATATAAATTTAAGAATTTAATTAGTGATAAATAACTAAATCATAGTTAATGAAAATTCATTTCGAGTTTAAAGTAACTAATTTATTCTTTAAATTACATTTTCTAAGAATATTATAAATTAAATTGATGTATCGAAAAAATTAGTATTTTCATTTATATGATAATTATTTTGTTCTTCCTAGATGCGGTTACTTAAAATGGATATTTATATTGGTGTGAGAAAAACTCTTATTTAGTATCATCCTTAAATAAATCGTAATGAGCAAAGAGAAAATTAAAAGAATCCTTCCATTATGCATAGAGACAGGTCAGTATCTTAAGGAATGGAAATGAGAAAATTAAGAGTGTATTAAAGTTACATCTTATTTTAAAATACCTAACTATTTTACTTTTACTGTGAAATATTAATATTTTATTTATTTCCTTCAGGTGTGCTCTGTATATTCTTGATTTTCTCTTTTTCACCCAATGTGAAATCTTTTCATACAGAAGACAAATTTCTGAATGACAGCCCACCAGAGGAAAAAAATTACAACCAGCCTTATGAAACTCAACACCTGAGGGTTTTAAACAAGCTGCAATTTAAAGACAGGACACCTTTACTGGCAAGCCATCCAACTATCTCTGTAGAAGAATATTTACAAATTGAACCATCTGATGCCATTGATAGAACAAAATATTCACAACCTGCTGTGAGTCATGAACAGTACAAGTCAAATATCAATTCAAAAGTGCCTACTTTAGCAGAAGTGAAAAATGAGAAACAAACTACATCTCCAGATTCTTCCAGTTCTTCAAATTTTCATAAATACTCATCATTAGATACTGAGTTTAACTCATCAAAATCTTTACGGGACCTTAGATTTTTAGAATCTGTATCAGATTTTAAAAACAATGAAAAACTAGATTTTAAAGAGAATGACAGGCATTTAAAAGAAAATTTTTCAAACTCTAAAGCAAAAGATAATAATTTTACAGATTCTTTCACAAATTTGCTTTCAGAACCATCCGATACTGTTTTAAGCTATGAAAACCTTTCTAGTTCTTCGGATAAAAGTACTTTTAAAGATGTACCAGTGAAAAAGAGTATTAAGGAAGCTATTCTAAATGAATCTAGTCATATTGAAGATACCAAGTCTGCAAACACTGAACCAGAAGACTTGGTTCCCTTCACTACTCAGTTAGCTACAGAACCATCTGATGAACCTAGTACACATGTGTTTATTAATTTAATTAATCATACCACTACTACTGATATTTTCCCATCATTTTATGAGGAGAATATCTCAAGTAGTTCCCCATCATTGGGGAGTGAAAGAAGGAGATTATCATCTGGAGCTGTTGCAGGGATTGTGATTGCTGTATTAGTATGTGTTACACTTTTGTCCAGTAAGTATATAAACTTTTATAGAAAACAATTTTTTAAACTTGCATGCAGAGAGTTGCTAATTTTTTAAAACTTTTTTAAATAAAAAAAGGATATTTAATATATAAAGGATTTTCTTATTTTAATCAGATTTTTTTTATTTAAAATTGTATTAACAGTTTTTTTCTTTCAAAAACTGGTCAAGAAGATATAAATAGCATAGCTTTTACATTATAAAACAAATTTGTATCATTTTCTATCACACTCTTGGCTATTTTAGGCATTATTTTTAGAATTAATTTTAGTATAGTATACTATAAAATTGCTTGTCCCAAATCATTTAAGACTTATTAATCAACATGAGAATTATTTTGAAGGAGTAATTGTACTATTACTAATTAACATTTTTGATCGGTCCTTTTTAAAATGCCTATTTACCAGGATTATTAACATTAATTTAAATTTTAAAACATCAAGTTATTTTAATAAATTACTTTAAAAAACAGGCATGGTTTATGAAAAATTATTAAAATCAATATTTTAAGTTTTATTGACTTATTAATTAAGTATTTGAGTGGTTCATTTATTTCCTTAAAATCATAACGATTAAGGTATAAATTTAATTTTGTTAATTATAATCTAGTACTTCAAACCCTGTAATTTATTCCCTATTCCTTATCCCCCCTAACAGAGTGTGAAAAATTATTAGCCAATAACCTTTATTTAAAGTATATAAAAATTTAATTTTTAAAAATTGTGGTACTTAAAATTTTTGATTTAAATAAACTTATTTTTAAAAAATTAAGTGATTCAAATCCAGCAAGTAGTAGAGAATTACATATAGTATTTAAAAAATTTCAAACCCTGGAAAGCACTTAAAACTTAGGGCTTTTCATAATTATCCCATCCAAGGGGTAACCCTAGGGAGTAGGATTTTATTAACACATTTTAGGTTTCTAGGGAACAATTTTGTACTTTAAACAATTTGAGGTTTTTTAAATCAAAGTATAAGGAGTTTCTTTTAATAGAATATTTCCACCTTTCGAATGTTTAAAAATTAATACCAAGTCTAAATTATTTATAAAATTGTTTTACCTTTCATATTTAAAGAATTTAATACATATAAAATTTTTTTATCAAATTACTACAGAAACCAATGCATTGAAGTATAATTTTTTGCAGTAAAAAAAATTGTGTACATTATCTTAAGCTTTCATATAGGTACTATTTTAATAATCAAAATTGAAAAATATATTATTAATAATGAAAACAAAATATTAATAAAATATAATAAATCAATACTGAGTAAAATCTATAGTTAAAACCACTATGGTCTACGTAATAAAATGAGTGTGCGTGTGTTGTTATTAAGTTAAATATTCAAGTAGTTATAATTAATTCAAATCGACCTAGCTTACTTAGTTCCAACTAAATTAAAATTACTCAGCTACCAATATCTTTGTAAAGAGTAGTACTTAAGGCCTTGCAATTGTTTCATTCCATCGGATTTATTCAAAGATTTCTTTAAAATATTTTAGGTACAGTTATATATCTCTTATACCGGAAATATAATGGCAAATGTTCAAGTGTAGTTGAGGGTAAATTCAACTCTGACAATTGTGGATACTTAGATGACAGCTTGCGAAGCAGTATTTATTTGAATAACCATATTGAACTTCCGAAGGTAATAATTTGAAATTAGTTTTCATTTTTAAATATGTATTTTATTTAAACTTTGAATGTATATTTTTCTATAATTAAGTAATGGTTTCATAATTATCAGTTATGTTAAGAATTTCATTAAATACTAAGCCAGACAACATTTTTTACTAGTTTCTTTAACTTTTGGAAGTAAGTATTAGCAATTTTTTATACACTATACAAGGTACCATTTAAAAAATAATTGCTTATGGGGCACAAGTTCAGAGTTGCTAATGATTGATGATGTTGAATCTTTTGGTTTCAATGGTAACCTCAGCCAAGTGCATTGAAGTTATAATAGACTTAATTTTATCACCTGAAATGCATTGCCAACCTGACACATCAGCAAGTCTGTACTTGACCCCTTTGTTTTATTTCAATATTTCCATTGTATTTGAACTTAAAAAAAATTTCAATTTTGCTTCCAGGAAAGTTCTGAAGAAATGAGCTCTCTTGATAACGACTCATTTTTAAACAGCTTAGAGACAATGACAATTCAAAACTATTGGGCAGATAATTCGAAAAACACAAAAGTGTAACACTGTAAATTAATGTGTTGAGTTCTTTTTAATTATGGCATGTGTGTGAACATGTTCCTTGTAATTCCATCTTAATCCCTTGGTTGTGCAATACAAATGAAATACCTTATGAATTTAGAATTCCTAAAAACATTCTTATATACCTTTCCTTCAACTATTTATGATAATTTGTTGTTGTGTTAGCTAGCCTGTTTTTTTCTGGGGCAAAACTGGCAGTGTCATCTTCTTTTAAAATATTTGTGAACTAGATTTAAAAAAAAAAATTATTCCCCTATCCGGACCTGGAAAAAGTGCCCGAACCTACGAACCTGGTTCGGGGGAAGCCCCTGCCCGCTCCATAGAAGCAATACATTAGGTTCGGGGGAAGGTTACAACTTTTTCCAGGTCTGCCCCTATCTGGAAAAATGCAATTCAGTCCAAAACTCGATTATAGCCCAAATTTTGAAGAAAAGACACGACATGCATCACACACGAGTTGCACTTTAACAGAAATAGTAGGGAGTAAAATGCAACTCGTGTGTGATTTGAGAATGAATATTTCCAGAAATAACAATCTTTAAAATTTGAACAGTTGCAACAGCTTTTCTGTATAACAGAAAAAGGGAAATTAGGTCTTCTCGCGGATAATTTTGGCACTTGAAGATTGGACTACATCTAATTTTTTTTTAAACTGGGCACCCTTGCCTGACACCCCCAGTAGGACACACTTCTTACTACACCCCTAATAACAATCTATTAAGTTACTGTGTGATGACCAAGAATGTTCCACTGGTTTCTTATTAGCAATGTGGTTTTCTTAAATTTTAAAAATATTTATTATAATTCCTATGTCTAAGAGGTTTTAATCAAAACCTTAATAAGTTGATAAGTTTCATGTACGAGGTCTTGTAATTTTCCCAAATTGAATCGTACACAAAGGGAGACATTTTTATTCCAAAAGCTCACACAGGCATAGTTTAACTCTCATTGCTCAACGGTTGTGACTCACCAAAATGAGTGTAGACTACCATTTAGTTGGAAGTTTGATACTAGAAATATATCACTAAATATTTTTGTAAAGGAAATCAATATAGTTTTAACTTATAATTTTATGCAGAATCTATTACTCACATTAAAAACCAGTGGAACATTCCAGACCACCTAATGTTTGGCATTTTAAGTTTTCATAGCCATCTTACTTATATTTACTCTATGGTACTTAATTATACTATCTGTGTTATGAATCATACTTACTCATACAATATTTTCTTTTTCCCATTATTTAAAATCATCCAAAAAAATAAGTAAATATTTTCATTTTGTTGTAACATATTTTTTGTGATAATTAGTAATTTTAATAAATTATTTTATTGTTTTAAGTATACTATATCTATTAGGCACAAATTACTTTTTTCATCTAGTCTAAATACATAATATTAAGATATCTTTCAAGCAAGGACTTTGGTTTCCACAAAATTATCAATTATATTGTATCATTTCACATCTTAATTAGTCTTCGAATATTTATTTTACATTTGTGAGCTTATTTAAAAAAAAAAGTAAAATATTAATTTTTCAAATTTATCGCTAAAAAAATATAAATCAGTTCGAGAAACCAAGTCCTTGAAATATTTATCAGTTTACTGTATAAATTTATACCTGTAGTGATATTTTAATACAGAGATTTTGTATATATTTATTTTATATTTTTACTTTCTAACTATCAGTATCCTATATCAACATTAAAGTATTTTATGATCTTACTAATGCTTTTTACATTGGTAAAAAAATTTGATATCAATGAAAATATTTTTTGTTACACAATTTAAATACATTAATTTCTTAGTACTTCTGTGCTTAATCATAAATACATCTTTGAAATTTTAGACATTTCATTCAATAAACTGTTTTACTTACAATTGTGTTTGTAGTTACTCAGTTATTGTTTGTTATATCAGTATAAAAATAGTCAAACCAAAATATGTTACTGCAGAGGTTCTCAAACTGTGGGTCGCCAGTTAGTTTTTTGTGGGTGGCGACAAGTTTTTGAATTCAAGAATTTCCTTAGGAAATGATGTTGTAATTGAAATTTATTCTAGTTTACCAAAAGAAAACGAGTTAAAACCCTGGTTTTAAGAGTTAAATTTCAAAAATTTCCCAGACACCCCTTCTGACTCTGGGGCTCATTATTGCTCTCACAATCAAATTGCATACGCTTAGGTTCAAAATTTCTTTTTAAATACCCAAAAAGTTAAAATCTCTAATGTAATTTATTATTGTAACAAAATAGTAGATGGCCAAACCCTACACACACAAAGCTAAAGTCATGTAGGGGGATGAGAAAATTAACTGAAGATGAGGTGGGTCGAGTTAGAGTTTATTTATATGTTGGAAAGTTTGAGAACCCCTGTGTTACTGAGAATGCAAGTCCTTTAAATTGTATTTCCATAAATAACTAAACTCATGACATATACAGGATGATTCAAAACTAGAAGGAAAAATGCTAGATGGGGTGGGCCACACCTAAATGACTGAATCATAGCAGCAAAATTGTTCAATTTCAGAATTACATAAAACCAGCATTCGAAATTGGGGTGGATTGCTGGTCCGGGACTAGTGGAATCAGAAAATCACTGGTCCACCGGACCAGTGTGTATGTGGTGAAAAAGTATCCCACCCTCCAGTTCTAGCAGGGTTTTTTTTTTCGCTACGAGTTCCCCAGTGAAAAAGAAAAAATATTATTGAATATGTACTAATTTTTAACATTACTATTTGGTACTCACATTCATTGCAATAGTTACTTTATAATAATATTTAAACAGGTCCTTTTTAATTTGTCGGACCAGTGATTTTTATTACGGACCAAAAAGATTGGCAAAGCACTGGTCCGCAGTACCAGTGGTTTTTTCCCTAATTTCTAACGTTGCATAAAACCAATTGAAGACGAGAGCTGAAACTTCAGTTAATGTTAAACAGGTTGCTGCCATAATATAAAAAAAGTTGTCCGTATTATATTTAACTCAAGAAACCTCTTGGACACACAAGGTGTGAGTTAAATGCAACACACATGGTAGCCAACCTGTTAACATGCCCAATTGTAATTTCCCAATCTTTTAACTGAAATTTCAGCTCTTCAATTTCTTACTCTAAGAATTATTCAACCTCCCACACTATTGGGAGTGCATTTAGTAATTCCAAGTTGTCTAGGTGTACCCCACCCCATCAGGCATTTCCCCTCCTCTAGTTTTAAATCACATAATTATTCAAGGTCAATTTTTTAAAGTTTTCAATTAAAATATTTAAGACAGGGAAGAATGCTTTAGTGCAGGGATGGCCAACCCAAATGATCTTGAAAATCCAAAAAATCCACAATACTCCCGCAAGCCGCATATAAAATTTTAGGATATGAGCTGCTCAAAATGACAGTGACATAAGTTGAAAAGTATAAAATAAGTATATAGAATAGGGAGTTTTTCTGATCCTTTGCTTTGTGTGACAGTTTCCTAAGTAAAATATATTTATTTTTTAAATTGACCTTTAAGAGCAGTCCCAAGAAAACTTTCTCCATAGGAACTAAACAGGTTAAGTTAAAAAACCATTATGAATTACTCGAAACTAAGTTAGGTAGACTCGCACTATTGTCATTTTAATAAGCTCACTAAAGTCTTAAAACAAAAATTTTTAGTGAAAGTGAAAACAAAATAAGTTGATACCTACTACATTTCTTCGAGCAAATTAATACAAATTATAGATGATATAGTAACAATATTAAAATATTGAATATGTATTGGTGAGATTAGTGGCTTATGGCTTATATAGAAATTTATTTCGGAAGAGGCCCAAAACTACTACTCAGCCTCTCCCACGCATTTTTAATAGGTCCAATTTAATAAATTTTTAGGTAGAATTTGCATTTGAAACCACTTAATGTAAGGAAAGTTGTGAGCAACAATGGTACCAGTACCAAAGGGGGGTCTGGGGAAATTTTTTTTGAAAATCGACTCAAAAAACAGGGTTTTAACTAGTTTTGGTACACCTAGTCCGAAATTTGGGGTGGCAGGTCCCCCTCGGTCTGCGTACATATTGGTTTTTACAACTCTTTCAATAACTAAGCTTTTGGATGTCTATATTATTAATGCAAATCAAGATATTTTTAAAATCGCAAAATAAAAGGTATTGTGATTTTTTGCAACAAAACATTGTTCTTAAAGGAAAACTATTGCTCGAAGAGTAAAGTTTTTTTTAACTTACGAAAATTCTCGCGGGCCGCAAAATTATTTCAAGCGGGCCGCGGGTTGGCCATGCCTGCTTTAGTGCTTTTAAAACAAAAAACTACTCCAGACTATTCTGAGTATTTTTAAGACTAAAACTACTTGGATACTGAGATTTAATTTCAACCATGGTAAAAAAAAGTAAGCCATTATTCTGCACTTTGATTGTTTTCAGAGTGCACTATCTTATGTGATATTCTTAGTTAAATTACTTCCTTTTAAAACCTTACAAGTATCACCTGATAGTACTCCTAGACTTAATTGATTTGACTGCGTGAACTTTAACCTCGGCATATTTAGGAGTGTGCAATACATCTATCTCATAGCAGAGGGCAGCAAATCATAGCGAGTGGAAGAAATCCATTTTGCACATTTCCAAAAATAGTTCGTACCCCAATTTCTATTTAAGAATTTTCTCTTGCTTAATTATGTAGGATGAAGACTACATTCTCTCTTTTATTTAGGAGGACAAGCCGATGTCTTTTTCTTGGCCCAAGTATATCGCTTAATTTGCTTATTAGAGGATAGTTTTTCCCAATCGGATCTAAAATCTACGGAAAGTTTTAGACTGTATTCATTATAATTTTGTAGAAAAAGAGAAATTTTTGGCTCAAATTCAGTACAATCAATAATGTTGACATCTGATAAAAATTACGGCAAAAAGTTGCTATTTATAAAAGGAAAAAGTTGAAATAAGGGGGGTGAAGAGAAAATTGTAGCACAGTGCAGCATACATACTTAATATGGACCTACTTAACCTTTAAAGGCAGGGATGGCCAATGTGGCACAGCTAAGTTAAAACAGTGGCACGCAAAGTATTGATCGCAAAGTATAGAAGTATTCCAAAACTATTTTGGTTAAAATATCTTAGGTTGTAATAGTTTGTATGAGCCAAATCTTTTTTTTAGGTGCCTGAATGATAGTAGCTTATCTGCCCCATTGTTGCAGTTTTAAATTTAGAACCAATTTTATTCGAGAGCTTCTTAAAGACTTAAGATTTTCTTCTCACTGAGGTATTTTTACATGTATATAACTTTTTTGGATTTTGGATACTTTTCTTAAGTTATTGAATGATTAGGTGATTTTCAAATTACCCAGTGTTAGAAAAATGTTAAAAGCCCGTCTTGAAAAGGAATTCCTAAATTTTTTTTTCGGGGGAAGCACTCTATATAATTTTTACATCTCCACTACTCAGAGCCACTTAAGAAACAATGTTTTGTTTATTGCATAAAATTATCATAATCTATGAATAATATTTTTCACTTTTTTCATATTTTTTCAATTGGGAAGTGGCACACGTAAGTTTTGTTTTCCAAATAGTGGCACTCTTTCCAAAAAGGATAGTCACCCCTGTTTTAAGGTGTAATGCCCAAATCGACAAGAATTCATTCATATTTTGTTAATTACTGATTAGTTAAACAGTTAAGCATCATAATTTTATATACACTTCATATTCTGATTAACAAATTATTAAGTTATCCTTTAATAAATCAAGTAAATAAATGAGGGTTTATTTTTGAAGAACCATTTCGATCTTGAAAATAATACAGTAAACATTTATTTTGGTGATTGCACTACTAAGGTGCAAGTATATCCTAGAATATGGTTTGGCATATCACTATGAATTTTTTAACAGACAGCAAAGTTAAATAGAGGTTTAGAAGAGTATTTTATAAGTGAAGAGTTTCAATTGTAATTAAATTCTATTTCATTGTGTATCATTTCTACAGGTTAACAGTAAAAAAACTTAATTCATATAAATGAGCTCGACAACCAGAGGAGGAATGCTCTGTTTTTCACAATCACATTAAACCACTGGGATGTACTTTACTGTGACAATATCCTTTAAAAATTGTTATTACATATTCTTAAGAGCAAAACAGTTCCAAGAAATAACCAACTCTTGTATTTTTGTGGCTTAAAGCATTTAGCCCAAAGTAATAAATTTTCGTTTTTAATTAATATTAACATAAAGCAATTTAAGAAAGATTAGTGAACTTAAAAATTCAATGCAACATACCTATTCTTGTAATTGCTCACAATTGATCATAAGTTTCTTCATTTAATAAAGATACACAAGACTAAAAAAATGAATAGGAGATTTCCCCTTTTAATTTTTCTACTATCAGAAATTAAAAATAACAATCTTTTAAGAGAAAACTAAAATATTATCCTTATGCATCAAATTGCACTTAACAATATTTCAAATATATATGCTGAGAATGATTATGAAGATGGCACCATATCAATTGCATTTAAATTATTAAATAAATGTAAATACAATTGACAATAATTCTAACAAATACAAAATGCATAAAATTCAAGTATACTAAAGTAAGTGTTATGTATATGATGTAAACTTTTATGACATTTATATTTTTAAACTATTTTTGAAAATAAATACCCTTTCAATATATTATGTTCATAACTTTAATAATGTTATAACACTAATTCTGTTAAAGGACGTTTGTACATGATTTTTCAATGGAATAAGACCCCATTAAATAAGATATTTTGAGTGTTAAAGAACAAAACTTGTCATCCAGTTTTATCATGATAGAAAGATATACCTTGAATAAGAAAAAATCCACCAATTTCAATGTTAAAATGAAATTAAAAGGATTTTTACGAAGAAAATCAAACTATAATATCTATTTAATGTGTTATTTATATGAACCAAAATTATGTAGTGAAATTTGGTAGCTAAAATTCATTAAATAAAAACTAAGACACAAACCTTATTCACAGAAACTAAATTCATTTAGGCACTAACAAAACCACTCATAAATAAATGATAAATATAAATGAAATAGATAAAAAAGATTTTGTGCTATCATACACTACAAATATCAGAATAATATATGTAAAATTTACAAAGGTCAAAACTAAAAAAAGAATCATTCTTGAGACTAAAAGTGCTCGAAATAGTGTGTCTTCTCTCAGTTTGTTATGTACTTATTTCAAGATACTTTAATAAATTAAAGCAGGGGTCTCCAAAGGTTGTAGCCCAAGGGCCATCTTTACTCCTTCAATATTAAATTTAGGCGTTAAACAGCATTCTTAAAACTTGAGGGTTAAGACACATTGAGCTAAGAAGACAAACATAATTAATTCATAGACTATGTGCCAATTTGCATGTTATATCAGGTTACAACTTCCAAGTAAGTTTAATATGGTTATAAAAATTTCGCATAAAATCTAATTTGTTGGTTATTATTAAAACTCAAATATTAATTACTTGGGTCTGACTGCATATTTGAAGTTGTAACTATTTAATAAAAGAGTTAGATACTGGGCAAATCCTACCAGTAATATGGAACAAATTTTAAGACCTTACAAGCCAAACTTTGGAGACCCCAGAATCAATAAATGATCCTGGCACAATTAATCACAAGTTAAAATCAGCTATCAAAGTCATAGATGTTCTTTCAATTCATTAAATTTAAGAATATCACAGTAATGCTTCAAAGGATGACTTGAGTTAGAAATTATTGATATTGTTTAAATAAAATTGATAATTTACAACTTTATACATTCCTTCAGACAACTAACCTAAAGTTATTCACAACTGAATAATATTTATTTGAATCAATACAGTTCTTGGTACTATCTTCGAAAACATTGCTTCATGCTTTTCAGTGTCTTTGCCATTAGTGGAGCCACTTTGGGTTCTATAAAAAGCAAGATTCCATATTTTACATCTGAGATATTGTGTAAATGTAAACTATCAATAATTTAACATACACACGTTTCTAAAATTATTGTTTGTATCTTTTTAGCTGTATTCTTAAGCCATAATTTAACACTTGAAATGACAATCCAGAAAAATTGACTAAGCTACAAAACCAAACTTCGAGGACTATAATCTCATAGCAATCTACTATCTATTATTTAGCCTAAAGATAGATAAAATTACACTAGTTATAAAAAATACAAGAGGAAATTAAATTTTTTAGTAACTTACTCGCATTTTTGGGAACAAAATCAGGCTTTGAATTACTGACAGCTGCCGAATTAATAGCAGGGGCTGTAGGGCGAGGTGAGGCTTTTGAAGGTGGCCCAGCTTTCATAGTATGATTAACAGGTAGGCCAGTGCCATTTCTTTCTTGTTTTCGAGCAACATCACGGGGTGGTTTAACATAGGAGTCAACATACGTTAACTTGACTGAACGACCTGTAATTTTCAAAACAGCATAAGACTAAGACTAAACAAAGCAGTAAGAATCAAATATAACATTTAAATTAATCTAAAATCCATGATAAAGTTAAAACATTCTAGCTAAGTAAATAGTATTTCACTAGCTTATGCCAATAATTAAAACTTATAATATTAATAAGTTAATTCCTTTACCTAATAAAACCAAATATTTTTCTTTGAGATATTTAAGAATAAAAGAGAATTAATTTTTAACAAAAATTATCTTAAACTATGGTAAGGAAAACTACTGCCTAAGAATAAATTTAGGTCTTTTGAAATTTCAATAGCTATTTACTTAAATTAAAAATGAATAATTAAATATATAATTAAATTAATTATAATCACACTCTATTTTAAATTAACCAACAAAAATGAGACTTGTATTAATATGTCTAAAATGCATACTTGCTGTAGTTGATTTTGTCATTGAAGCTGATATATTTCTAGTGATAGCTTGTAATCGCTTCTCTCGTTCTTCAAAAGCACGCTAAAAACATAAATTTTAACTTAATTGCAAGAACCAATAATGCATAAAATTCTTCCAACTTCATATTTTAAACTTAAAAACTAAACTTAAGAATGTCATAGCATTTTTTAATTTGCTTTCTGAATTAAATTGTTCAGAAAGAATAAAATGAAAAAAAAAGACTAAAACATAAATAAAAATACATGTAAAACCTTCTTGTACTGTGAATTCAGAAAGATTTATAAGCATTTTTTTAAACATTGGATAGATGTTAGTTATAAGCAGTGCCTAACCAATGGTCAATCGATTATGGGTAATTAATTAAAACACTGCATATTTATTCAAGGTAAAATATTTTGTGCCACAATTTAAACAAAGATGTTCATATTTATTAAATTAAATTTAAAATTAATTACTTCTTATGTAACCAAATTGAAGATATATTGTTGAAATAAAAATCAATCCAAAGTAAAGAGAAACCCTTGCTAAGAAATTAGACAGTTCACAACATTTTGAAAATGAAGAATTGAATGAGTTAAAACTGTTAAGTTTACAGGTAAAAGTGTTTATATCCTAAGAGGTTTTACTTTTCTTAAGAGGTTAGAAAAAATTACAAAAATGTGTTCTAAATACATAGACAACTGTGGCCCTGTACTGAACATTTCTAAAATTACACTTATAGAAGAAATGTTAATTACAACTCACTGCATTTACTGATTTCATGAATTGTATACTTTTTAAGAAAAGTTAGTTGCTGTAATGATAAAGCCTATAACCTATTGCCTCATACTAGAGTTTCTACTGATGCAATTTTAATTTCCCTTTTATATTTTAAGCCAAAAACACTTCTAAGGGGGATCAGGGTTCTCCCGTGAAAATTACCCATAAAAACGTTTTGAACACAATTCTCCAATAAAAACTGAAATGTGGATTAAATTCTGTGTAGATTGAATAAGCGTTTAATTTTGTAGTCAAGTGCCATGAGAATCTCTTGGACCACACTGGTTTAAAATAATGAATTTGTAGCAAAGAAAATAAACATACAAGATACAGATCCCTCCAAGTTTCACTCTCTTGAGGCTTGTGAGTTCGGAAATCCTTTTTACAGTGAATCTCCCATAATTCTCTGGTATCCTCCAAGAGATCCTATTAAAAAAGTTCAGGTTCAATGATAGGGCACTAGGCTGAATAGATCATACTATTTTCAACGATTCATTATATCGTTACCACCACACCAAAAACACGAATCTGCTATTCTTAGACACAGCAGATTCATGTTTTTGGCGTGGTGGTAATGGTATATTCAATGTATTTCACTATTAGTATCAATCTATGCAAATAATATTAACATATTTGGTCATAAACTAAAAAAATATAATGCATATAAATCAGGCGTTGCAGCAACGAGTCAAGTACAACAACTTTACTTTTTGGATTTGGCTTATTGTACTTTTAAGTGCCTTCAATTACTGCAAAACTAAATATGTAACAGAAGAAATTTAACAATGTCTTACCGGATTGTAATCTTCAATATTCAGCAGTTGTTGAGGAGAACATCTCTCAAGCACTGGTTTCAATATGTAGTAAGGCAATCCACCAACATATTCAATAGCTAGAAAAGAATTTTTAATTTAAATTACCTAGCACCACAAATTTACATAAACATTTGTCATGTTAATTATAATGATGTTATTTGTTAACCCTTTCGCGACGGGCATATCAGCCACCGAACTGCTCTCACGGGACGGCGCACAAGTAGAAAGAACATTCCCTGGGGACGGGCACTTTGCGCGTCTAAGTCGAACTTCAGAAAAAAATCACAGAAATTAAAATTGTAGTCCAAAGTATCTAATTTTCGGCGTATGATGAAAAGAACACCTTTGATGTCCATGCTAAACAAATTTAAAACATTATCCCTCCATTTTCACGAAAACTTTTATAAAACAAGTAACTTGTAAATAATTAGCATTTCCACATCATGAGATAAACTATTCTGGGAAAAATATCCCATAATGAAAAGATTTCATCTCAAGAAACTTATTCAAAAAGATATATTAAACATTTATTGAACAAAGCCCACTTTAATTCTTTTTTACAGAAAACGCGCAACGCGGGCTGCTAATATAACCGCTCGGATATCGTTTAAACATTAATAATTCTGAGAAAAAGTATTAAGTAATGTATCTACTTCAATCTCCATTTCATTTACACACTCAAACATGGATTTTTTCTGTTTAAGCAATAAATAATTCAATCTGAATGCAAGCGAAATCTATAAGAAATAAATAGCAATTAAACCATCAATACATCTATTTCTTATAAAAAATATAATAAAAACGTATTTAAAGGCTCATAGAACATTTGCAGAAGTTTTTATTAGCTAAGAAGTTGAAAGAAAACACTCTAAATTCATATTACTCATCCTCTCAATGCATCATAAATAAATCTCGCTTTTTCTCCCGAAACAAATTATCAAAAATATAAAATATTTTTTGGGCATGGAGGTCAAGATGTTCTCTTTCGAATAATTTCTCTGTAGCAGACATACAGCGGCATCTAATGGGAATTAAGAATATTATTATAAAGTTTTAATCGTGCATCGTATGTGTGCCGACCGTCCTCTGGGCCTCTTTAAGTGGTGGCTCACCCGTGCGCCAGCCGGCCCGTAAGAGCATCTCGCTGCCGGCACACATATGAGCCACCCGCCCTGAAAGGGTTAAATGTTTTCTGCAGGCCATGTGGAAGAAGTCTCCAATGGTAAAAGCACTTAGGGGAGCTTAACACTTAAGACATTTATTACAAACATGAAAAGAGAGCTATATAAAAAAAATGAAACAAGAACATATAAATAATTACCATAATATCTGTTAAACTCATTTCATATAAATTTGGCAAGTTATCGCTTAGCTTGATAATTGTGCAAAATAATTAAAAGTTTTATATAGAAAGTGTATTTTTGGAAAAAAATTTGTTTTTTCATCATCTACACAAATTTTAGTTGAGAATGGAAAATTTTACCATCAATGTGTTCAATCAGGATACGAGTGCAACTTTCCTGGAGTGTGGGAACAGCTATGAAGAAATAAACACATAATTAACACAAGCTGCAACATCAGAAGTTATTAATACTTATTTAAATAAATCTGAACACTTAAAAAGTTTGAAACATTTATCTACATTGAATGCTAACAGTAATATAGTTAAGGGCCGTACTCAGATTTCAAGTAATTTTTGGAAACAATAATGCTTATCATTTTGCTTTCCACATTATTGTAAAAAATCTACTCACTTTTTCTGGAGCATCTGAATAGAAAAAAAGATATTGTTCTGCCACAAAATAATATTGATTTACAACTTTAAATATAACCTTAAACTTTATGGGAAAACATATAGCTAACTTATGATTAAAAAAAAAAACCTCAATGGTGTTAAAGATATTTATACTACTATCTGACTGATTGACTATCTATGTGTGTGAAAGATGAGTTAAAATTATTTTTAGTGAAGTTCAGATTGATATTATATTACATATTACTATTGCATATACTTTTCTTTATTAAATCATGTGTATCACAAATACCTGTAAGAAAATTCCGTCTTCCAGAATATACAGCAGTTTTCTCCTTTTTAGAAGAAGTAAAAAGGATGGCATCGGCATTTGTAAGGGCTGAAAAAATAAATATAATATTTCTATCATAATAATTTTTTTTTCAGAAAATGAGAATTGAAAAGGAAAAACACACACCTTTTTTCTTCACCGGAAAGCAATCAAAATTTCTTTGAGGAAGTGGTTTATAATTTAGTTGAGGTTGTGGTAAAGAAGAAATAATATCAATTTTTTCAACTTTGATAACCTGAAAAAGTATACATACAAATAAGTTCTATAAAAGAAAAGATTGTAACAAACTACAAATATTAAATATTTATCCTCATGTGGTGAAAATGTGCCATGTGGTCATGGAAGTAAAAGTCACGATTCCAAGAAATGTGGTCATGTGTTCCCAATATGTGGTCATGCCCTTCAACGGCTCAACCAGAATCAATTTAATTCCATATTATTAATACTTGCAGAACTTTTTCATTTTACGAAGTGACACTACTTAGTAACCCACTACTACGAATGAACAAAAATTGACTTGCTAATACTCAAAAAGGTTCATTATTTAAAATATTACTAGAATATGGTTATAGTGGAAATAGATTGTTTCATTCTTTTTGTAGTACAAATACAAAGACTAGCTAAGGCCATATTGTAACAATTAAGGATGTTTATGACATTACTATTAGAAAAGTCAATTATGCAAAGACTTTTAGACCCTGAAGAAAAAGATTTCAACAAGCAAATTTTTTTATGCCCTGTAAACGTAATACTATAGTTTTTATATAGGTCCCAGAATAAAGGTCACATTTTAATTTAAAGCTTTTACACAGGAATTCACTAGAGAACTCAATAAAAATGAATACAATATATATATTGGTGAGAATCTTCTGTTTCTTGCTATTTTTGACCTTGCACCAAATCACTTTATTTGCCACAATAACAGTTTCCTTGAGTCCATTCTTTTGGATAAACATCAATAGTTATTAATGTTCGGCACTAGTTAACTAGAACTAGTTGCAACTAGTAGTTAACTACTGATCAACTAGTAGTTTAACTACTTTTGGTTTAAACTAGTTCAACTATTAGTTGAACTACTTTTTTTAATAACTACTTAGCTGAAACTACTTACAAAATTTCAACTACTTTAAAAAAAAATTCTTATTAAAATTTTTATCAAAATATAGAAAAAATTGTACTGTAACAAATTTAATTAAGATGGTAGAGTACTCAAAATACCATAACCAGAATTAAAGGCCCTTTTCGCGCTTTTTTTGTGATATAGATAAGAAAGATGTATTAGAATTTGGGCAAAAAATAGGTTATGAAATTAAATAGACTAGTTAACTAGTAGTTAACTACTTTGGGAAACAGTTAACTACTAGTTGTAACTAGTCCCAGGAAAAAATAGTTAACTACTAGTTGCAACTAGATTTTCCCAGACTAGTTAGTAGTTGGTAGTTAACTATTTTTTGACCACTAGTTGCCGAACACTAATAGTTATATTTTACTTCTCTTAGTTCTAGAAAGTATTATTTTGGAGAGGAAGAAACCAATGGCGTATGTTTGGCAAGTAACAGTAGGAAGTTCTCCCCAGGCAATGGTACTGGCCCATACAGTGAGATAGTTTAGAATAATAAATTTCCAATACTTTTGCAGTTCATGGCAAAAATTAGTAGAGGTATTGCCCCAGAAAACTTCAGGCCTTTGTTTTAAAATTGGGTAAATATGTATGATGAAAAGATCCATTGATAAATAATAAAATCCTTAAAAAAAGAAAATAATTAAAAATTTAGTAATTATTAATATTAAATTTTTAATTACTCTAATCTAAGCTATTACAGTTAAAGCTTTTATTCAAAAATAAAACCTGTTCCAGCTATATAAAATTTCAAGCTTTTTTAACCTGCCAGAAAACCTGCTAAAGACACCTAAAATTTTGGTCCTTACGTATTAAGTATTATCCCGTCGACTATTCAGAGACTGTCAGATTCAATAGCAGTCTCTATTATTTGGCAATGCTCTTAGGATCCAGCAGCACAGTCAATGGGGAAATGCGCAAGTACCAAAATTTTTAATAGACCAAACATTCTTTGCCGATACAACAGACAAATCCAAAAATTAAATAGTACTTACCGGAGGTTGTTCAGATCTTTCTTTTTTATGAACCACTTCTTTGGACTTTGACTCCTTTGGGGAATGGGTGACTGAATATGATGTTCCTTCTGAAGATTTGCGTTTGGAAGGCTTGGACTTTGATTCTTTTTCAACAGGTTTTTCATCATGACTTTTAGAATTACTTGAACTGGATTTTGAAGTTTTCTTTCTTTTAACTGGTACAATATCATTAAAACTTAAGCAGTCTTCAAACCTAGCTTCAGATGAAGTGAATGCATCAGTTGATTCGGCCATTTTTCCAAGAACTTTTTTAACACTTGAGCTTTTCTTTTCGGAATTTTTCGATTTCTTACTTTCTTTTGATTTCTTAGAATCGTGACTTTTACTTCCATGCTTATGATTTGAGTCTTTACTCAGTTCATGCGAGTTCCTTTTTTCTTTTTCATGAGTCGTGTTACTATGACTAGACTTTTCCAAGATATCTAATTTCTGTTTTTTGCTTTTAGGCGGAGAGTCTTCAGTAGGATCATGTTTATGTTTTCTTTCTAAGTGACCATTTGAGTTAGATTTAGAAGATTCTTTGGTCCTACTTTCGGAAGCATCTAAATGAAAATGTCTGGAGTTACTACTGGATTTATTACTTTTATGAGAGTGACTTGAAGAGTTATGTTCAGCTATAGAAGAGTTTTTTGATTCGTGTCCATTTTTTGGACTTGTTCTCTTTTCTTTGTTGGAGCTGTGCTTTTCATGTCGAGGAGGAGAAGCTATTTTTGGGGCAGTAGCTACTACTTTCCTCCAATTATGCAAGACTGACAAAGCTTTCTCACCAACTTTTCCGGGTTTTTTAGACAAACCACGAACAACTTTTCCTATTCCAGTTTCCTATAAGAATATTACTTGTGAGTATATATAATAAAAATAACTTGTTACAGAACAAATTTGAGAAATAGATAGCTCGGAGAATTACTATTTTATGTATCCAATTTTATAGTTGCTTTTTAACAATTCAAATATGAATGTTTAGTGATTTCCTTTCATGGTAATGATATTTTCTTTCCAATTCAATAAATTTAAGTTATGTACTAAAAAATATTTTGCATCCAGTAATATTTTATTGTTTTGGTATTTATCTTCAAGAGTAACTAAAAATAGTAAATTACACAATACATATTACCCCACAGCATACCAAAAATAATGCATTTTTTGGAGAAAATTAATGAATAAATTGAAAAATTGTTCAAAAACTTTCACCTGTAATAGATCTACTGTGACAGGAACTTTTGATAGCTTGTGAATAATACCTAAAATCTAAAAAAGAAAGATTTAAAATAAATATAATGAAAAACAGAAAAGAGCTTACAAGCTAAGAAAGCATTCACAACACAAAAATAGTTCATACTTTAAAATCACTTTGCATATTAGTTTAAGTTGTGAATTGAGAAAACTTATGTTGTCTGTAGAAATGGATGCGGTCCTTAATTTTTAAATTAAAGCTGGATCTGAATAAAACAGGTTTATTTGTGGCTAAAATATGCGATGTAAGTACTGAAATTTAGTACAAATCGCTGCCAATCGGTCAGCTAATTTTGCGTTTCGTAATTAAACTCGGAACAGAATTCCGTTCACAGAACCTTTAGAAAGACGGAATTCCTTCTCCAGGACGAAAGAGTGGCACCCATGGATGTTACCTAAAGGTTTCAGGGGCTAAATTCCAAAATTTTTCTGGAGTACAAACCCCAAAACCCCTCAAAATTTTGTCATTTATTACACTACATACCAGGCCATTTTTTAAGGAATTTTCACAGCGGGGGCAAAATAATTTTTCTTTAATGCTCTCGCTGCTCATTTTGACTGATGTTGAGGGGGCATCAACAGAGGGATGCAGGGACCCTCCTATAACTAGGGAAAGCCATACCAGTTAAAAGAGGATCTGAGGGTTACACGTGGGAAAAATTTGAAACCTTGATGAAAAAAAGCGTTTTTAGGACAGCAAAAAAAGTTGGAAAAAAGGTTCAGATTTTCTTCATTAAAAGAGACATTTTATGAGGGAATCCCCAAAGGAGTGAAAAACTTTAAAAACGAAAGAAAAAGGGAGGGACACCCTTTCTTCGAATTTGGACTGAGACCACTTGTACCCCAAGAAGCTCTCATATCTCAACATTCCCTGACCCCCAACAGAAAGTGCCATAAACCATGAAAGGGATTAGCCCCCAAGTTATGTGTATTGAACCATGGTTGCAGTGGCGGATCCAGAGGGGGGGCCCTGGGGGCCATGGCCCCCCCCGAGAAACCCTAACAAATAGCTTAAAAAACACTTTCTTAATGCTAAAATTCAAAAATTTTCTGGGGGAGAACCCCCAATCCCCCCTTTAATATTGTGACATCTGTTTTAGAGTGTTTTTTCCTTGAAAATTCTTCCGCTTAAAAGAAGCTGTTCTCTTTTGGGAAGTTTTAAAATAGATGAATACTATAGTTTAAAAGGGCGCATTTGCAAAAATTTTCTGGGAGAGGACCCCTAGCCCTTTTCAAAATTTGGCATCTATTTATAATTTCATCCTTGAAAATTCTGTGGTTTACATGCTTTCAAAATGAGCTGAAACTTTATTTTTGGAGGCAAAGTTTCAAAATTTTTCTCGGGAGTTACCCCCCAGACCCCCTATCAATTTCTCATGGTTACTTATTTACTGTTTTCTCCTTGAACTTATTTCTCTCCTCTCCTTTTAGGAGTACAAGAAAGTTGCCCTCTTTAGGTGTTATCCAATGGGTACCAAATGTACAAAAATTGAGTAAAAAAACTTACTATTTGTAGCCAAATTTCAAAAATTTTCGGGGGGAGGACCCCCAGACCCCCCTTTTGCTTTCGAGCTAGTATTGCCTGATGAAATCTTTTTAACTTTAACAAAGTTTCGCATTTTATTTATGTTATACTCGGAAAATTGGGAGCCAAACACCTCGCGAAACTTAAGTATTGTTATGCCCCTACAAAAAGGTTTCACCCCCCCCCCCCACTTTCTAAAACAATGGCACGGGCCCTGGATATCCTTTAAGTTACTATTAAGTTACTATAAACCCCTAAAAAGCTGCTTAAAAGCAAGCACTCTTCAAAAAAAATTCTGAGGCTCTGAAAATTTCGAATGTAATACCCTCCGACTCTGACATGGCCCCCCCCGAAAATCTGGTCTGGATCCGCCCTTGCATGGTTGCACTAATTTTTGGAGAGTTCTTTCAAACCTCGCTCATTACAAAGTCTGGGTCCTAAGAATTTTACCTTTTGCACTTTGGGGGCAAACTTTCATAATTGCAGGGGCAATTTTTATGGGGGCCCCAGAATTCCCATTTTACTTGGGATTCACATTGTTTACAAAACTTTGAAATTTAGTGCACCAAAATTAAAATCCTATGTAAGTCAGCTAAAACTTAGGAGGCAGATTTTATAAGATGCGGGCAGGTCACTAGTGACCAGTTTTGATTTTGCTGAAAATTTTATGGCGGGTTCTTCTAATGATTTTAAAATACCCCTATTTTTCTTTTTCCCCAAAAAATGTTTTTTGGCCCACAAAAATTCCAAAAGTGGATCGCAACCCAGTATTTTTTTCGAATTGACATCTTTTTGTACTCCTTTTTCTCTGTACATTGAGGGTCAATCAAAGTAATTCTGGTGATAACAACATGTCCTTAGGTAGCTAAATTAAATTCTTTTGTGAATTTCATGGTTTACCTTCAGTGCAACCTGGAAGAGTTCGCCAAACTTGGTCGCGGAAAGTAAAAATATGCCGAAATTGAGCCCTTATGGACCCCCATCATTGAGGGTCAACCACAGTTTGGGGGGTTAACTTGTGTAGTACAACTCAGTATTAACTTATTTAGCCCATTTGTTGCATCATTGACCCTCAGCGCTTGTTTGATGGAACTTATGCTCTGAAATACAATTCATAGTACGAAATACTATTTTCAAGTTCCTCATTTACCCTTAATGCTCTGAAATACAGGGTCACCAAATTACCTGTTTTTGCTTTGTTAGCTACAAAAGTAGCCATATTTCAGTTGTTGTTGTTGGTCAACGATGGAACAAATGGGCTAAACAAGTTAATACTGAGTTGTACTACACAAGTTAACCCCACAAACTGTGGTTGACCCTCAATGATGGGGTCCATAAGGGCTCAAATTCAGCATTTTTTCACTTTCCGCGACCAAGTTTGGCAAACCCTTCCAGGTTGCACTGAAGGTAAACCATGAAATTCACAAAAGAATTTAATTTAGCTACTTAAGGACAGGTTGTTATCAACAGAATTACTTTGATTGACCCTCAATGCACAAAGAAAATGGAGTACAAAAAGATGTCGATTCTAAAAAAATACTGGGTCGCGACCAACTTTCGGAATTTTTGTGGGCAAAAAAATGGGGGGGGGGAAGAAAAAATAGGGGTATTCTAAAATTATTAGAAGAACCCATCATAAAAGTTTCAGCAAAATCAAAAATAGTCACTATAATGCCCCCCCCCCGCATTTCTGCCCACATCTTATAAAATCTGCCTCTAAACAAATATAAGTACTCGTAAGGAGGTATACCTCAGAAATAATGTTGAGCCAAACCCCCAAAACAAAAGTGGTTACCACCCTGCCACCTTGTAGGTGAATACAACCAACTGGTATAATAGAATAACCTGACAACTGATACAGGGTTATTTAAATATTATAGAAAGTTTTTCAACCCTACCAGAGTAACCCTATATTCTTAAGGGGTATTTAAACTTAATAATCTTCACACATTTTTTTTACATTATATTAGTAGTCTTCAAAAAATTGTACTGTTTAAGTAACTTATTTTAGCTTGTCTCACCTTTAAAAATAGGAAAGCAAAATATGTAATGCCATAACAATTTTTTTTCATATACCTTTAAACCTTTATAATAGGTACAGATGTATTTTTAAGCACAATTTTATCTCAGAATTCATATAATTTTCGTAGCTTTGATAGCCAGAATTAGTTTCGGATTTAACTTCTGTGGGGTAGGATTTTAGATGCATCTTTTAGAATGAGATTTTTTTCTGAATGTTAAAGGATAATTAACTGCTTTTTCATACATGAAACTAGATATTAAGAAGTTAACCCCTCTGATTACAGCAAGACTCAAGACACTTGTTTCTTTGAATTTTTTTATTTGTGGAACTATGGATGCTTAATACACATTAAGTGTATTTTTCCTGAACCCAATAAAAATTTTCTATGTTTTTAACCTCCCTAACAAGGTTTCCTAGGTCACAAGTCATTTATCAAGTTCAGCCCTTTAGATAGCAGAGCCCTGCCATTAATTTATTATTATTTCAACTGGGAGAATTTAAAAATGTAAAGTAGTGTATGGAATTAACTGTAGAAGTAATTTACAATGAAGGGAAAATAGAATAGAAATCAATGGAAAACTTATCTTGCTTGATCAAATGGTAAACAATAGATATTGATCTAATATTTGCTAGAGGACTCAAACAAAACAAATAACAATAAATCTTCCCCTAAATAACCCTTTCTCGTTACGATACCTCACGATTTGATTGACACACAAATAGAAGATATTTATACGTCGTTTTCTCAGTTTACAGTCATCTTTGACAATTTACCCCACAAATGGACACAATAATTAGCTGGGTTTTGGCCTAAAGATCAGATGGTATTACTTCTTAGACTTGTAGAAATACTTAAATGATTTTTAAAACGTATATTACAATAGCATTATAAGGAAAAGTTTTAAATAGCCACATTATATAAGAATTCAAGAATGAATTATCTGTATTTGGGGGTTCTTTCTTAAAATTTGTACTGAAAAAGTTCATTTTATGCACACATTGTGTTTAACTTGTTCAATAAATAACGTAGATAAACACGTATTCAGAATTACTTATACATAAGAATAAATTTATTTTATAAATCCCCGTTTAGTAAGACTACTATTACATGAAACAAGATATGAACTAGAGATTAAGACAAGATTTAACACTAAAAAGACATACCGCAAAACAAAGGAATCATCTCGAATAAATAAGAACATTTTCGTCAAAAAAAATAAAATTTTTAACAGTGCATGCGTACGTGTCAGGAAATTTTCATAACCGTAACGTATATAAACAGCTGTTTTCTAATAGCATAAAAGAAAAAGATGCATAAAAACTTAAAAACAATAAACAATGACTCACTTAACACATCGCGATGGCACATCGTATGGTAAATATTATACTCACTAAATTTTCGTCGGATGTTCGTTCAAGTTTTTTAGCCCAGCGGATCACATTTTCAGGTAAAGTCGACGCCATATCTGCTCGGATGGCTGACTGAATTAACTTCACAGCACATCGCTAACACAAAACAAGCCAATAGGAGAAGTCCGGATCCCGGAAACCTATACAACACACTTCTTGGGAAACCTATGGTCAGTACACGTGGTGACATCTTTTCATAAAAATCTTAACCCGTTTTAGTAAATGGGCAATTCTTCACAAAATTCAAAATTAATATTGTAAAATCGGGAATAGGGATCTTAGAAATTTGGTGTTGAATTCAATTGGTATTTAACTTTTGTATTTAAATATAATATTTTCCGAGATCAAAGAAAAACATTTATTATATTTAAGTATTTTTTTAAATCACACCGGATATTATATGAGATAATATTTTTAAATCTAAATTATAATTTTGTCGGGAAATTTTCTTTCACGGAAAAAATAAGTTTAGCTTCATAATTGTCTCGTTATTTGTTCAATAATAATAATTTTGTAATGCTGGACAAAATTTATAAAGTTGTTTCTCCAGCTTTTTAAAATAAACGTAAATCAATTTCTATAATCTGTACTAGAACGTTTTAGTTTTTGTTCAGTTCAGTATATTATATTTACCACTATGCTAAAAAATCTCCCCAATGTTTTTTTTTTTTTCAAAATTAATATGGGGCCGTCCATAAATGATGTCACACTTTTTTTGCTCATTTTTGACCGAGAGTTGTAAAATTCTCGGTAATAATTTTTTGTAGAATATTCTCCTAGAAGCAACTAAATTTAATTTTTTTAGATAAAAAGTCTTAGAAAAAAATTCTGTTTTTGTTATTTTTGGTTGATTTTCAGTTTTGGGGAGGATGTGATGTCACAACTTTTGAAACCCCCCCATCCCCCTTGTCACAAACTGTCACAAATTGATTAACCCCCTCCCCCCCTCTGAGCGTGACGTCATTTATGGACGGTCCCTATTTGGAAATTTTTTTTTTAATTATTTTAAAAAGACATCACACATAGGCCAATTTTGCTATAAAAATTTAGCCATTAGACCACAGTATTAAAAACCTTAACATTTTAAGAAACTTTAAAATGTAAACTTAAAAGACTTAAATAAATTAAAATGAACGTATGAATGAGAATTAAACGTTAAATGATTAAAAGTTCAATTTTTTGAAGATTTGTTATCTTTTAACAGTGGTGTATATAGAAAATTATTTCGGGAGGAGCCCAAATATCCTCGAAAAAAATTTATTTATCCTCCTCCAGACAAATTTTGGTAATTTCACAAAAGTGACTAAATTTCTATGGGGTTTGAGGGTTCCTCCCCAGTGTAATTTTTGAATTTATCTCCTTTAAAAAAGTGTTTTAACTAACTTAAGACTCTTTGAGTTACACCTGAAGAGACCCATCCCTTGTGAGACACATAATTTTGAAGGAAATACAAATATAAAAATTTATGTCAAAATTCTGGGTGGGGGTTGAATCCTTACACCCCTCGAACGGCCCTGATTAGGCCCAAAGTTAGTTTTTTTCTTTTTTGTACCCATATCTGATGAACTTAGTAAAAAAATGCGAATAAAGAGTTCCAAGTACAAAATTGGGTCTGGGGGTCCTACCCCAGAAATTTTTTGAAAATTTAACTCTAAAAAGCAGTGTTTAAACTCTTTTTGGTACCTAGACTGAATTTTGGGGTTGGCCTTGGCCCCCTTGATTTTTTTTTAATTAAATTATTATTTTGATGGTTTATTACCAAATATTGTTAAAATTAAGTGTTTCAATTTGTTTGTAAGGTTTTCCCTAGATTTTCAATTCATTAAATTGATTAATAACGAATGCTTTAATCATCAATTTTTTATTTTTTTTTCTGCAATTACTATAATATAACTGCAATATTCATGAAAAAAATTACCTCTGGCAAATGCGTCAAAAGTTTATAACACAGATTAGAAAAAAAAGGGGAAAATCTCTTGAATGAAAAAAAATTAAACTTTTACTATCCGATTTTCGTCTTTTTGGTCAACTTCTGCTTGAACATAACGTGTCTATAAACATGTATCAACGTCTTGATCTCTGTAATTTGATTATTTGATATTTTTTCATTGTTGGTTGTGTTTTTGTAGGCCAAGGCCCATACACGGGCATAAAGCGCCAAACCAAGACAAATTAAATATATTTTTTTTAAGATGGCGCAGGCCATTTTTTCTGGTGTAACTATACTTAAAAATATTTCCTTTAAAATGTAGGTTAAAGGATGATATAGAACACATTTAAAATTACATATGATACATATAAAACCAATTGCATGAATTAATTTTAGAACAGTTTAGAAATAGATGGATTTAAATTTTTTTCGAACTTTACAAAAATTTAAAACAATGTCAAACATTTATTTGTTATTATTCTAATTCTAAGTAAAAACCATTGAATAGAAATTTTTATTACTAGTATGTAAAATTTCAGTTAAATTGACGCATTTTATAAACCCGTATATTTAAAATAGTAAATGCATTACAATCAACGTAATAAACTTTTCAATTATAACGAGCTATGGGCGGCTGGAGCTAGTATACTCTTGATGGATAGTGGAATAAGATAAGACCATTATGAATTGGGGAGAATGTGATAGTGGCACTTGGGAATACAGGTATTTAACCCTTTCAGTCATAGACCGCCTGAGATTAAGAAAATTTGGGGAAAACGTAAAAGCCACAATTCACCAAAAGTTACCGTTACAAACCCGAAGACAGTTCAGATTTTCGTAATTTTTTAAAGACAATTTAATTTAAATGTTATTTACAGCAAGAGCTTTTAGAGCAATTTGTTTTACGTATTGAAACCAAAAACACAAAAGAGAAAAGTTTTTTATTAAGATACACTTTCTATTCCGTCTCAACCAACACATAATTGTTTTTATTTCTTCATTGTCTGTTAATAAAATGAAATATTTTTTCATCCATAAAAGTGAAAAATATCATATAAAATAAATGAAAGTTCAAATTATTAGTTTTTAAGGTATAAAAAATATAGACTTTGAAAATAGAGAAATTTTATAATCAAGTTTCCAGAATAGGTTGATTCTCTTCAGGTAAGCTTCGATGACGAGGAGATCTGTAGTTTCGTTTGAAAGCAAACACAAATGTAATTGAAGCCTGAAAAAACGTATCAAAAATCAATGTATCAAATGAAAAATATCAATCAAAATAAGAAAGTATGAAATAAGATATATTCTGAAATATGAATTGAAATCAGACCATTTATAGAACCTGCTGTTGTGTTGTATTATGTCAGTAGTTCCCAAACTTTTCCGACTTGCGGCGCCCCTATTATTTAAACATTTTTTGAACGGCGCCCCTCTTATAAAAAAGAACTAACTTTGGAAAATTGAAGACTTTAAAGTTTTTTTAAATTTAATAAATCAATTTTTCCATTGTTAACTTGATGATATCATTCAATTAAAAGCAAATGATATGTTTTCAAATATACTTTTATACCAATTTTTTAACAACCACTCATCATAAAAATCTTTGAATAAATATCACATTGTGAAAATAAAACCAGTTGAACTCTATTGTTAAAATGAGACTAAAATATCTATTTCCTCTCAAAGCATTAAGCTTCGAATATAGAATCTTTAAATCTAAGTCTTCGAATAGAATCTAAGTCTTCGAATATAGAATCTTTTTAATAGAGAAATAAGAGTAGATATATGCAAGGGAATGCCATCATTTCAGAGAGTAAAGATATTTTTTTTTAAATCTCCCTGTTTCAAAACTTTAGGACAACCACACAATACACTCTCATAAAAATTTAGATTTCAAACAAAGTTGTATACAGGTATTTATTAGATTAAATGGGACATTGTTCTATAGCTCTAAATTAGAAGGTGTGAATATTTTCAATAGAGTGCGTATTATGTATTGAGGAATGCATGGGCGACAACGTTAAAAAATAAAGGGAAACTATACTTATAATAAGTTATAATAAAGTTGCATGTATTTTCTAGTTTTTTTAGTCACAGATAAAATGTGAAGATTACTTTCTCAGTTGCCTTCCTAGTTTCCGAAAAGATTTCATTCTTATATTCTAACAAGTACTAATAGTAATTTGATTTTTGTAGTCCCTTTTTTAAAGCATTAATTTAATGTTCTATTCAAGAGTTCAGCCAAAATGGGGTCCCAACTGTTATGGATTTTATTAACTTTAAAAAAGTTAATTATTTATGTAGAGAGCTGGTCAAGATTGTCCCTATTTTTAATGTTAGTATTGAAACAAAACATATGAGAAAATTTTTCTTTCTTGCATATGAAGCTAATTTTACCTCTTGTTAAAATCACATCTATTCTTCTAAAAGCTCATTTATTTCGATGAAATACGATTTTTCTACTCTAATACTGGTTAAACGACGCATCTTTAACAACGATAAATTTCTCTTTACCATATTTTTTATGTTGGTTCCCGAGACAGAATTAATTTATGTTCAGTCAATTATTATAAAATATGCTGTTTCGTTCCTACTTAAATTCATCTTGTAAGATATTTTATTTGAAGAAGTGCTTGGTGATATTTGATATTAACAACAAATATCAATGAGACTGGCAGCAGCAACTTTATTGAGTGCAATTGGTCAAACGATTGACTTATCATAGAAGTAAACAAAATAAAATAATCTCACAGAATTACTCACGGAAGCTGCCTCTAGTGCAAGAAAGATATACGTCGCATTATTCATTCCAAGGTAATAATTTGCGAATCCTGTTATAATACATCCAAATGAGAACCTAAAAAATTAACTTGGATTTAAACTCTTAGTTACATGTACATACTTAGGAGCCATTCATTAATTACGTAAGGATGATTTTGGCAATTTTTGACCCCCCCCTACCCCCATGTAAGGGTACGTAAGAGTTTTCAAACCCCTCCCCCTATTCTTACGTAAGATTCCCGTTTTTCAAAATTTTTCGGATTCAACAGTTTTATTTTTTATCTTAACTTAATGCTACTCCAATAAAAAAGATACATCTGAATACCTTAATTTTTTTAATTAAAGCTTCGATAATATACTGAGATCGTCAGCATTTTTAAGTTTTTCTAGGGTTATTCAATAGTAATTTGATTGGTATTTGTTTACATTAACTTGGAAAATCTTACGTAAGAATAGGTTTGACCCCCCAAGTAAGGGTATGTAGAGATTTTTCCAAACCCCCCCCCTCTCCCTCGGGACCCTTACGTAATTAATGAATGGCCCCTTACTAATTTCACTTTAAATTCATTGTTCTTACCCTAAGAGACATCCAAAAGCAAACATAGTAGGGATTATTAATTGATCACTCACTTCATTAATATTTTGTCTAGTCCTAGAAAAACAGAGCATTAAGGTAAAAAATATAAATATGATGGGAAATGTAACATACAAATCAAAGAAAAAGCAGCAAAATTTCCACGGGAGGATAGTTTAGCAGTTCTCTATTGTGAAAAAAAAATGTATTTAGAAACTTAGAATGTTTAAATATGTGATTTATTGAGGGTGAAAGCTGATAAAATAAAGATGGAGATAAATGAAGCAGGGTAGGAAAAATTTGACGAAGAGTACAACGTTTGAAGAACATTTAACATATAAAGTTATTCCATTTCCTTTAGAGGAAATTTTTGTATTTTCCCAAAATCCTTTTGAGAAAACACAATTATTGTTTTCAATGATTTATACCAACACTTCTACATTCCCATTCCTAGCGATTACAAAAGATAATGAAATGAACACATCAGATAAAAAGATAATACGTTATTGATAGGGTTAAAAAGTGGAAAAAAAAAACATTCATTTTATCCTAAAATAAAATCGTCATCAACAAAACTGAAAGTAACACAAATTTAATGTGAAAGGAGTTTATTTACTTCAGATCCCGGGTACACGAGTATATAGCAGAAGTCAGTTTTCCACCTGAACCTAACCCACACAAAAGCAAAGCAACGGAGGCATTTAATAAAGATCTGAAAAGTGAAATAAATATTTAGTGTTTTACAGAGTTAAAATACTTTAAAATAAAACCTAAAATTTATTCATTATTCGGAAAAGAGGTGGGATTGTGACCACAAATACATTTTTATGCAATAAGTTTAGGGGAGTAAATGAGGTATCTTGATTTTATAGAATGAGTTTTTTTTACAGAACTACAATCATAAAAAATGTATAACAGTTTCTAATTTGGGAGATGTATTGTATACCGATTTAACCTTCATGAATGATGTTTACTGAGCTTCTCAGATCATCCTGATATACAAATACAACAGGAAAATACCTGTACTATCTCATTAAACAAATGATACGTACTCGTTTAACGAAGTGAAAGGAGCAGGACCAATCAATATGAGAGATGCAAATGTAAATATACTTGATATGCTGATGAGAAGGACACTATTTATCTGAAAAGAACAAATATTGTTGTTTAACCATTGTTTACGTTTAAATTATTTTTGAATTCATCGAAAAAGATTCACAGAGACTTACTCCTTTTTTAGTTATCCACTTCCATACGGGAGCTGTTAAACCACAAATAAATAAAGGAGTCGAAAACAGAGCTCCAAGGAATGCTTTATTCATATGAAACTGAAAGTAAAAAATACACTTAAAAGGAATAACCTCAATTTTTAAATTTTGAAATCGTTTTATTCTTACTATTTTTTAATCTAAAATGAGATGAGGGTGTCTTTGCCACCTCTTATTAGATTTAAAACTGGTTTCGATTTTTACGCCGTTCATTCAAAATCAATCTAGCTCAATTTTTTTCAATCGTGGTCGGTTCATATTAGATCAGGGATTTCCAACTGGCGACCCGCGGGGTCATTTTGTGAGGCCTGCGAAGCCCCTTGAAAACTTTCCTAAAATAGCTTCAGAACACTTCTGAAATTCAGAAATTTTTAGGGGGAAGACCCCAACCCCCTTCCCTCTTAGATCATGGAGTAGTTTTGGTCGTTTTCAATGGTACAAAATGAAAGTTTGAAATTCGGAGGAAGGTAGTAATTCTCTCTGAAATTTCCCTTTGATGTAAAAAGGGGTTATGGAGCTTAGGTCAACCGTCAACCTTAACAGAAGGGGGGCCAATATCCGAAAATAAGGTAAAACAAAATTTTTTAAGGAAATTTACAAAAGTTTTCCGGAGGAAAGTCCTCCACTTTTACGTAAAAATCACTATAAAAAGAGGTAGGGACGAAATAAATCCGTATATTCCTCTGAAATATTTGAAAATATAGTAGTACCTGCACACCATATAAATAGCCTTCTTCCATCCATCGCTTGAAGAGTTCCCATATAAAAGACCCCCCCTTCGAAAAATATATCATGCATGCAAAAGTAACCTGTTTACTTGGCGGCCCACCACTAGACTTGTGCTTTCGATTGCGGCCCTCGAGCACTTGTAAGTTGGAAATCCCTGTTATAGATTATAGACAGAATAAGGGAGCAATTAGTCAACTAAACTCGAAAAATTAAATATAATTTCATTCAATCTTTTTCATCTCATATAAATATGAGGACAGCACAGCATCCCACTAGAATTGGACACCTTATTGATTAAAAAGGGAAGGGAGAAATATTTTTTTAAAATAATGAGAATCACAAGCTAGATCTTAACCTTATTTCGCTGGTTTTGAGTAACTTGAAAATGTTTTTATTCACTTAAGAATTCAATGTAGGGGAAATTTTTTGAAACTTTTTTGGAGACCTAGTTCCAATTCTGTGATAGTTAAGTACTTTATTTTTATGCAATATCTATTCAAAATAATAATAGATACTTTATTATATTTATCCTAGTACTATAGTATATAAGTAATATAGTTTTTTTATTAACAAGGGTTTTAAGTTATTGAACTTAGCGAAATAGTGATACTGCATTAATATGAATGAAGTGTAAAGTTAACATTAATCACTGTACTGTAGACTGTAGCTCTAGGGAAAATTTCCACCCCGCGTTCACCACTGAATAAACGCTTCATGTTGAAATAAAAAGTTTACTTCGCGGACGAGTTGATAAAAACGCTTTGGATACGAGTACCCTAAATAAGCATGAATAGCAGTCAGATTCCCCTGACACCAATTACGAAAACCGAATCCTTCCTAAATATAGGATTATCTCCTCTCCAACCTAATAATTTGCATGATCGCCATGTTTGTCCACAATAATAAGCCTTTTCGGATGCAAACGAAAATGAAATTTAGTTTTTACACACGGAGGGCAGGGCTCGTATAAATCTCATTTATACACCTAACTTTTGAGCCACCAAACAATCGGTCATATCCTAATTTTAACTTACTCGCAAGGGGTAAATGAAAGAATTCCGTTTTTCTATTTTTAAGGTTTAATTTTCAGAAAATTTTCGAAAGAAATTCCCAAACCCCTTTGCCTATTCGCTTTTTTTGCCCCTTTGCTATATTCGAATATTCTATTTTTATGTTTCTTTTTATATTTCTCCCATTTACTTCGTCTTGTAAACAAACGTCATTTTACACGGGTGAGCATCGAAGTTTATTTCTCTAATAGAGATAAAGAGATTTCTCTAACGATATCAGTTTTGAAACTTGGGAAAATTTAAGTTTCGAATCGATAGAATTTGGATACAATAAATTTTTACTTTATTTTTTCAAATTTAATATGTATGTGGTCCAGGGAGTTCTTTAATTATCATTTCAAAAATGGAATTCGTGAACAGCTGAACGAACTTCTGGTGTTCGGTAATTATCAATTCCTTCAGTTATAAATTCAATACAAGAGAAGTTATGAATCGAAAAATCTTTTTCATTAACGGGCCTTGCATTGCGCGGCATTTCAACAACTATTATTTTATTGAAAGTTGATGCTGTTAGTTCTTTAAAAAAGTAATTTAGAAAAATATACGGATGCTAAAATATACTTTAAACTTGAAGTTAATATTGGCCATGGACCATTACTTAAAAAAATCGAATTAAAGTTGTTTCATCTTTTAACTTTAATTCCAGGTCATGATCGAAATTATTACCTTACATTCTTCTACTTCGCAAATGACCGTGGTGCTATTGACCTATTCAGAAATCGTTTAGTTCTTGTTCTAAATGCAAGATGGTGAATGTTTATTCAAATTGTTCAGACAAAATAGTTAAATTGAAAGTTCATTTGACTGCAAAACGCAATATCCTGAAAAAAAAAACATCTAAAAACAACTCGTAATAAATGGAGTAGTTATTTAGTCTGCTTTCTATTTTTGATGGTAGCCGTCAAAAAGGCATTGAGGCGTCGTGTCCATTCAGAGACTGTCTGTCTTGAATTTGACCCATTATCAGCACTTGGGTTTTCTTCACTAGCATTACGGATTTAAAGATTAGAGAAAGTATGCAGCCTACCTCTGAGTCACGCGTAGATCTATCTTTAGTGTTTATGATAAAACACATAGGTGTGTTAACGATTAAAAAAGTTCAAATTAAATTATTAAATGCTCAATGTTGGTTATAACTGAAAAACATTTATTTAGTTAGTTTAGATTTGTTCGAATAGAGAGAGAATTTAAAGACTGTTTACTGTTTATATCTAGGAATGAAAAAATGGTCTTGGTTAAGGAGAGTTCTGAGGTTTGGCGACTTATCGGCCAAGGGGGGGGAGAGGGGATTGGTGGAGGAGACAGTTTATTTCCAACATACTTAGATAGCATTATTAGATTAGCAAAGTAATTTATGAGATAGGTAAATCCCTTTCCAATCAAACATTCTGGATAACGCATCTTTCTTTAGCGAGTAGGCGCCATATTGAAACAAAACCGAAACATCCAACTATGAAAGGTCAAAATTAGTCGTTATAATTTAAAGTCTTGTAAAAAAATGAAAATTGAAGATTTATCCACTTTTTTTAACATTGATGTAATAAAGGTATTTAACTATTTTTTAGGAAATTTGACCCTTAAAATAGAAAATTTACTCATTTTTCACATACAAATAAATTTCCAAAATAATTTCCCTCTTTGTAAGGCCTCCGCAGAGCCGACCATTTTGTCGACTTTCAGTTAAAGAAAAAAATATTTTATGAGAAAAATTGTTAACTTAAAGAGTTGAACAACAACAGTACCTGTTTATGTTGAAATTTTATTTTGAAATGTTTACAACACATTTTTCCATACTACGTGAAAATCCCCTAAATTGCTTTCTAAATGTGTGGATATAGCCAGTGGCGGCTCGTCCATAGGAGCACAGGAGCACGTGAACACCCACAGAAAAAGTAGAACAAAAATCGAATATAAAAATAAATATCAATAGAAATATATTCTAAATTTCTTTTTTATACTCAGAATTATGTTTCTCCCCCCCCCCTTCTCTATTGAATAAGAAAAATTTACTACCGGAAACGCGAAAGAAATCGAAAAAAGAATGAACTCTTATTTTTCTTTCCTTTTTCGCACGTGTGAGCGTAAAAAATTTGAGATTCCGAAGAGACCCCGACTGCTTGCCGGGGGAATTTTCAACTTACGGCCTCGCAATTTGGATTCCCGCTAGCACAGATTTTGTGTGCCGAGGCTTGCGTTTTTGAAGCTCAGCTTGGTGTTTTTGTGGTCTGGATTGTTTCGGCTAATTTATTAGAAAATGAGAAAAGCACTTTTTGAAAAGACAATTATAATCTTCATGTCAACTAATTTTTAATAATTAATAATTATAAAAGGTGTTTGTTAGGTATAATGTTATGGATAAGTATTATGACTTTCCCCTCAATGGTATTATAAAAAATGAAATGAATATATTCATAAGTGTTTGTTTATTTCCATTAAATGCATATTTTTTCAAAATAAAAGCGCATGCAGTGAAGAATTTAGGCATTTAAAACTACTCTCCTAAGATAGATAATTTTTTTTATGCATTGGCCCAACATCCTTCTCTTTCTAGATCTTATGTAAATTTTAAATTTTATAAAATGGGTGTGAACCCCCAGTTTATCAACTCACGAGCCGCCACTGGATATAACATACATTTTTGGGTAGTGCCGTGGAAATTCACTTTTCTACAAGGGCACCATGACTGGAAAAATTTGTGAATCACTACACTGTCTCATTTTTATAAAGATATTGAATCGTCAGTTTGAAAAAGATAAATCCAAAAATTAAATTTTGAGAAAACGGATAAATAATGGAATTTTCATTGTAAAACCACCAAATTCTTAATGAGAATTCTGGATCCTATTTATAATACAAAACAATCATAAAAAAATATAAATAATATTCAATCAAAAATATTTTAATAGTTAAAAAAGGTAATGTTGAAGATTGATAAAATCTTATAAACCACTTAAATTGACAACTAAATTATTTTTCTGCTTAGGCTTAGTTCACAGTATTTAAGTGGAAAACAGAAAGACTATGACCAATAAAATTCAAAATGGGAAAAGAAAAGAAAGACAAATTAACTTAAATTTCAAATTAAATAAAAAATATAACGAATGGACATCGATTTCGCCAAATTTAAGGGGCACGACCAGTTTCTCAGCTCGACACTACTTTGTTGAAGAAAACTTTTGATCGGTGGGCTTGGGACTTCATTGTGCTTTTGTTCCCCGAGCAAAGGTTGATCACCTCGCGTAGAAACCTTCGGCTTTGACCTTGATTACGACCACCACCAGTAAACTGGTAAACAAGAGACACCTAAACCAGTCGGGTATTACGAAATATCTTTAAAAGTTGCCATGGAAACCCTCGTCTGCTCTCGAAAGAAGTGTTCTCTACTTCCAGAAAGAACGGAGGAGAATAATGGCATCGACGTCGCTGAGCTTCACTGATAATAGGGTCACAACAAAAAAAAAGCAACGTAAGCGATGCAACTACATGGAGACGCAACGCATTATTTTTTAGGTTCTTAAAAATTAAATTAAACTTTAATAAACATTTATTTTTTTTTAAACAGTGCTTACTTTTTTGAGGGACATACTTCACCTCTAAATTCAATTCAGAATTAATAGGAAATCATGAAGAAAAAACTATATTGGTTGGTCAGACTGGTCAGAGTTAACTATAGTTAACTCTGACCAATTTTACCTATCAAAAAGGCTACACATTTACCATTGTTTTATTTGTATTTTTATTTATACCCCTAATGCGAAAAAATAGTTAGATAATATTTTATAAAAACTTAAAAAATAGCGAGACAAATTCAATTTTGCTTTTAAAAACAAGCCTTCCCTATTAAAAATTTTGCACAATTTAAAATCCCAACTGTTTTCAATATGTTTGAAGTTTTATTTCGTGATTTCCCCCAATTTTATCACAATTTAAATCAAACATATAACGATTTAAATTTAATTTACTTCTAATTCCCTTTCTTATCACACCCTTATCACATCTTGCACATCTAACCGCTTTATTGTGGAATATTTGTATAAGAAATTTAGTTGCAACCGTTGATTTCGTACGTAAAAAATATTTCCCAGAAAGCACCTATTTAGTATGTTACACAAAAGGACTCTCAATCTTCATTGAAAATATGACTTTTTTGCATTGATGCTTGGCCTCCTTGCTAAACCTCTTTGCTCTCAAAGTAAGAATGAAAGAGAATCATAAATATTAAAAAAAAGAGAAGAAAAATAATGAGAACAGGTCTGAAAGATATGAGATCATGAGGGAGAAAAAGAGAACAAGATATTAAAAATGAGAGAGAGGGAGATAGAATGAAATAAAGAAAAAGAAACAGGAAAAGGGAGAAATACTATTTTTCATATTTTTTCCTCAATTTCTTTTCAATCATTTTTCTCTCAATTTTTTTTCAACCTATTACCTATTCTCCTCGTTCTCGTCTCTAGTATTTTTTTCTCTATTTAATTCTTTTTCATCTTGTTTTGGTTTCTTTTCCTTTCTTTCATTCTCTCTCTCATGTTTTCTTTCACTCCCTTCTGATCTCTCTTTCTTTCAGAACTCTGTTCTCATTCTTTTTCTCACTTTTAATATTTACGATCCTCTTTCATTCTTACATAGAATAAAGAGATTCAGGTTAAGCAAGGAAGCAAGCATCAATGCAAAAAAAGTCATACAGACGAAAAAGGAGTTGGTCTTCTCCTCCCTCCAAACGTCCCTGAAAAACCCGAGCAAGAAAAAAAGAAAAGAGGGGAAAGATGATGAGAAGAAACGAACGATCAGGGGGTATCGAATCGAGGCGCATCCTTCTTTTCGAAATCGAAACGACCTTGATCGCCCCGCGAAGACCAAGGAGTGGTTGGTGTAGCTTGGGCAATAAACTGGTTTTGGGGGCAAAACAACCGGAACATTTTACGTAGCCCTATAGTTTTTGTCTTCATTTTTCGCAATCAAGATAATATGAACTAGGCAGGGGCGTCATTTCAGTTTTTGGTTGGGGGGGGCAAGGATTTTTTTTAAGTGGGGCTGAGCCACGCCGTAACCAGACTTGTTTTTTTTTGGGGGGGGGTGACTCAACATCATAAGTTCTAAGTAAAAATGGGGGGTCTGGGGGTCACCCCCATAAAATTTTTTAAATTTGCTTCATTTTTACAACATTTAAGTTACATCCGAAGAGAACAGCCCCTTGTAAACCACATAATTTCTAGAGAAAAAAGTTACAAATAAACGTCAAAGTTTTAAGCAGGGGAGCCGGAGGTCCTCTCTCAGAATTTTTTTTGAAAATTACCCTTTAAACTAGGGTTTTATCTCCCTTGCAACCTCGTTGGGGAGCACCCAGAGGGAACTGCTTGTTGTGAGTGGCAGAATTTTCAAGTAAAATATACTGTATAACATAATATATATTTAAAAATTTTAAAGGGGGGTCTGGGGGTCCTCCTCCAGAAAAGTTTTTGAAATTTGCCTCTTTAAAGTAGTGTTTCAGCTCATTTTGAGGTCCTTTGGGTTACATTCAAAAAGAACAGTTCCTTGTAAAGCATAGAATTTTCTAGGGGAAAAAAAGTTATAAATAAACGTAAAATTTTCAAGGGGGGGCGGAGATCCTCCCCCAGTAAAATTTTTTGAAAATTCCCCTTTAAACCAGACTCCTAGGCTAGGGGCTTCAAACTCTTTGGTTCCCAAATAGTCCAAGAAAAATAAGGTTTGCTTCGGAACTAATTGTAAAAGAAAGTTTGATGGTTGATTCTTATAGGAAATTTTCCGTAGAAAACGATGGTGAAAAGTCTACCGAGCTACGACGTGTCCTTTAGCCAATATGGCGGATTTTCCAAAATGGCGGCCGCTTATTTTTCACATTTTTATTTTTTACGTTTTTACATGTAAATACATATTTTTTTTGCATAACATAAATTATTCTCTATTAAATTACCTATAAAATGGTATATTAACCAAGATTGTGCGATATTTAGAACCTAATAAAATAATTTTCAAAATGGCGCCCGCATATTTCAAACTTAGTGGAAAATGGATATTTTTGAATTCCTACCCACCTTTAAGAGTATTTACCCTTAAGTATCGGTAAATTATGATTACTCTGCTCATATTTTACTTAATAACATGTAAAACTTCTAATTTTTAAAAAAATACACAAATTTAAAGCAAACATATATTTTTAATCTTGACTACTTATTCTGATTATTACAACATTTTCCAACATTCCCTTTGATTTTATGCATACAAAACATTATTTTCTTTGAACAAATAATAATATTATAATATATTTCTAAATAATGTAATGAATTTTAGGTTAATGAAAATTAAATTTATTTAATTATTAAAACTTAAATTTAATTATTTTAATTTTAATATCGCTAAGTTCTTAATAAAAAGTAACCTTCACTAAGTTTTTTTAACGTTATAATGTCTAATTATATTTTTAAGAACTATTTTAATCATCTTCCATATCTACATGTCCAGTATTGCAGCAGCTAACACCTCTACAGTCGCTACAAGCACTTGTACATATTGTACCTTGATTTCTGCATATACATTGTACGGTAGCATATTGGCTAATTTTAAATCCACATTTGACAAATTTCAAAAGATGGTCTGGAGCAGGTGCTTTTTGCATCTCTATAGGTCTCAAACCTCCTTCCCGTAATTCCCAACCCCAGTCACATGGGTCCATGGAAATTCCTATCCACTGCTGCTTGATGATAAACTCTTAAACAGTGAAAGTTATTAGAATCTATTGTAGGAGGCAATATTTCTGGTGTTACTTGGACTGATTTCGTAGCTTTTGTTTGAAAGTTTGCAGTCTTACGTCAATTAAAGAGTCTCCCACTCTACCCCCTAGAGAGATGTCATTGCTCTATTGGCCAGCAGTCCGGGTATTTTGAAAACATCACATTGATTTTTGAAATCCTCGTTTTTTGAAATTAACTTTAGACAATCACTTTTTCTTAAGCCAAATGGTTGGGACGTAGTGTCGCATCCAAGCCTAGCTTGACCAAAAAGGATATTGGAACACTCATCCTCATCAAGTTTCTCTTGAATTTCCTTTATGTTGTATATGACTGAATTCTTTGAAGTTTTTTTTGGTTCAGGTATTAAAAATAAGTCACAGGACTTAGAGTTCATATGATGGATTAGTAACACCAGAAGATCAGTATCCTCACCAATAACAGATGTCGGTTGATTCAGTGCAGATGTGATGCCTTCAATTACGATCATGACATCTGCATCGTCTTCTGCTTGTTTCGTAATACATCCAGATTCAGCTAACTTGTTTGATAGATGATCTATGAAGGCTTGTTTATTATCACTGTTTAAAAGAAAAATGTCCTTCTTTATGGTGATTTCCATTGTAGTAACAAATCCAGACTGCTGGCCAATAGAGCAATGACATCTCTCTAGGGGGTAGAGTGGGATACTCTTTAATTGACGTAAGACTGCAAACTTTCAAACAAAAGCTACGAAATCAGTCCAAGTAACACCAGAAATATTGCCTCCTACAATAGATTCTAATAACTTTCACTGTTTAAGAGTTTATCATCAAGCAGCAGTGGATAGGAATTTCCATGGACCCATGTGACTGGGGTTGGGAATTACGGGAAGGAGGTTTGAGACCTATAGAGATGCAAAAAGCACCTGCTCCAGACCATCTTTTGAAATTTGTCAAATGTGGATTTAAAATTAGCCAATGTGCTACCGTACAATGTATATGCAGAAATCAAGGTACAATATGTACAAGTGCTTGTAGCGACTGTAGAGGTGTTAGCTGCTGCAATACTGGACATGTAGATATGGAAGATGATTAAAATAGTTCTTAAAAATATAATTAGACATTATAACGTTAAAAAACTTAGTGAAGGTTACTTTTTATTAAGAACTTAGCGATATTAAAATTAAAATAATTAAATTTAAGTTTTAATAATTAAATAAATTTAATTTTCATTAACCTAAAATTCATTACATTATTTAGAAATGTATTATAATATTATTATTTGTTCAAAGAAAATAATGTTTTGTATGCATAAAATCAAAGGGAATGTTGGAAAATGTTGTAATAATCAGAATAAGTAGTCAAGATTAAAAATATATGTTTGCTTTAAATTTGTGTATTTTTTTAAAAATTAGAAGTTTTACATGTTATTAAGTAAAATATGAGCAGAGTAATCATAATTTACCGATACTTAAGGGTAAATACTCTTAAAGGTGGGTAGGAATTCAAAAATATCCATTTTCCACTAAGTTTGAAATATGCGGGCGCCATTTTGAAAATTATTTTATTAGGTTCTAAATATCGCACAATCTTGGTTAATATACCATTTTATAGGTAATTTAATAGAGAATAATTTATGTTATGCAAAAAAAATATGTATTTACATGTAAAAACGTAAAAAATAAAAATGTGAAAAATAAGCGGCCGCCATTTTGGAAAATCCGCCATATTGGCTAAAGGACACGTCGTAGCTCGGTAGACTTTTCACCATCGTTTTCTACGGAAAATTTCCTATACGAATCAACCATCAAACTTTCTTTTACAATTAGTTCCGAAGGAAGCCCTTTTTTGAGCTAACTTTCTTGGACTAAAAGGGAACTGCTTCTTGTAAGCGGCAGAATTTTCAAGGGAGACAAATTGTATAACAGACATCAAAGGTCAGGAGGGGGATTGGGGGTTCTCCCCCAGAAAATTTTGAAATTAGACCCTCAAAAGTAGTGCTTTAACTGCTTTTGGGATGTTTTGAGTTAATTCTGTTGCTCCTTGTGGAAGTTACAAAATTTTCCAGGGACTCTCAGCAATTTTTCACTTAAGAGTGGAAACCTTGGGGGGGGGCAATTGCCCCCCCCTGCCCCCCCTAAATGACGCCCATGGAACTAGGACAAGGATGAGAAGTGTACAACTATCTGCTGCCGTCTTTGTTTGGCACACGCAAAATATCCTGGTCACGTCGTCTTATTTCCTCAACAAGGTGCGGTTAGAGGTACGGATTGTGGAAAGATAGGACGTACAAAAACTATGATACAAATTTAATAAACTTTGAGAATGAACAAGTTTTCAACTATGATGGAAAAAAAAATTACATTCCAAGGGGCCATTCAAATATTAAGTACGCGCATGTTTTTGGTCATTTTCGACCCTCCCCCCTTGTCACCAAAGATAAGCAAACCGCAAACCCCCTCTCAAAATTACGTAAGAAAACTACCAGCCCCCCCCCTTTGTTTTTTTGTGCAAAATCTTTATTAATGCTTAGATTTCTGAAATTCATTGTTCTCCATGAACACTTATCATATCGTTAAAACTTTCCTTGTGAAAAAAAATTGAAATTTTTTTTTTCCTAATTCAATTTTTTTTTAATTTTGAAATTATTTATTTATTAAACAAGAGATTTTCGAAAATGTAGTGTTAGTAACATCTTACGTAAACATCACTCATACTCCTCCTCCCCCCTGTCAGGAAAAATAAGCAAATAAGTAAACCTCCCCCTTACATAATATTTGAACGGCCCCAAACCGTCCAACTAACCGTCCATGGTTCAACTATTATTATTCGGTAAAAAATTGCAAAATATGAATTTTCAACAGCTTTCACTTGGGAATGATCTCAATAATAACTTACTAAAAATCGATATTAAGAATATATCCCCCACCACCATTCAGACATTTTCTTCCCTTTCTGACTGTAGAAAAAAAGACTTCCCATATCCCCCTAACAAATTTTCTGCCTACGGCTAACGCACACCGTTATTAAAGTAACCACTCACAAACTTCAAAAAAGTTTCTTACTTGTCGTAGGTTTGGTTCTAAAACAACAGCCAAGAAGCCAATATAGTTAAAGGTTGTGAATATTACGAAGAAGTATATCAGCATTCTGGATTCTCTCATCCAGGATAGGATTGGTATTTCTAGATATGTAAGCTTTCGATCTGTAAAAGAAAAATCCATCGTTACAAAAATTAGGGGACTGCTCTTCCTCATATACACACAACTATACAACACTACTGCATTACACAAAAATAATTAAAAAGACCCCACAGAGAGAGAAAGAGAGAGAGAAAAAAAATTTCGTTGTTCATTCTTGAATGAACCAAAATTTTAATTCGATATCTGCAAAATTCACTGCCCTGAGGTATCAAAACCGAGGGAGAAATTAGGGACTTAACTATTTTAAGCATAACCTGAGTGACACATTAAAATTGTAAAATAGAGATCATCCATCATACATAGCGAATGATCCTTGAAAATTATAGAGGGTTTTTTTTAATTACACGCTTAATATTTTTATACATTGGGTACTAATCCCTTGAAAATTTAAACAGGTATGTATTTCATTGATTTTTTCACCTCTATCAGGATGGATTTTTTTTGTTTCATTTATTTTATTTAGGAATCAATTAGATAAACAGATTTTAATTGAGAGTGAGACGGGAGCCGTATAAAAATTTAATTACGCATTTTCTCAAATTGAACCCCTTTAAGGAGTCACCATAACTTATATGTATATTCAAATTTGTGTCTTTTTTACGAAACTTCGTTCATGAAAAAAATGCCTAGAGGGGAAATGTATATAGGTTGGAGCAAATAAAAGTGGCCTATTTTATTGCAGCAGTTCCAGCAGTCCAGCTTCGATCTGCCTTCAGCAACAAGTGCCAAGAGATAAACGGTGGTCATTTTCAACATCTGCTATAAGCAGGTTAGCGAACTAGTATTCCTTTCCTTTGCTGTGTTGCTTTGTAACCTGGAACTGTTCTCCGGGCCACTTTTATTCGCCCCACCCTATATTAGAAACACATTAAAATAGTGTTTTTCAATCACTCTGTGGAAAAATAAATTTTAAAAAAGTGTTTTTAATCACCCTGTGGAAAAATAAATTATTTAACTTTTTACTCATGTCTGTAAAACATGAAAAAAAAACAATCGATTTACAATTTCAGAATAAAATTACCTGGTTCCGGTTGTAAAACCGCTATCACCACACCAACTAAAATAGTTAATGCTCCTATTCCATAGAAAGGAATACTAAAGCCATAAACCTAAAAATAAACTAAGATTTCAATTAGACCCGTTTGTTTCCAACGGTTGTAGAGTTTATATATCAGTACAGTTGAAACCCGCCATTGATGAATCTCATGATATTCTAAAAAGAAGTTTAGTATGATTGGAGGATCCCCATAATCGATTTTATTAAATAGTTACATTAATTTTGGTAATTTCATAGATATTTTAAAAATTGGGGGTAGATTACCATATAAAAAATCGTTAAATATAATTGAAAAAAATATGAATTATGAATAAGTCCTTTCCTCCAAAAACTTGCCAAATATCAATACAATAGTATACATATACACGTTCTACATAGTTTTACAGTTTTAACTATGAAAATGTACGGGTAATTAAATAATCGCTTTAAATACTAATTTAGATCATTGGAAAAAAAAACCGAGAAGGTAAATACAGCAGAGCGCAAGCTCAGTTTAAAGTGTGGTGGAATGTAACATTTTCATCAAAAAGTTTTTCTTACTCAAAAGTTCTTCTCTTAAATATTACACAGGTATTAAATATTACAGTCTAGGCGTCATATTTAAGAATTGCGCGTTTCCTTGGGATTTTTTTTAATTTCTCCATTGCATGGGTTTGAAAAAAATCATTTAAAGGAAGTAGGTATAACATTCTTACTTACCCCAAAAGTAGCTTCGCCAGTTATGGGACCTAAGCATATGCCAAGAACAAGAAATATCTCTATAACACCCTAAAAAATTTTAAAATGTTTCAGAAATGAAAAATGCATTGAAAAAATGTTTCAAGGTTATGTACTTTACGCTTTTAAAATTTTCCCTTTGAATTCTTATCAGAGCTTTATTTATGAGTCAAGCAATAAACTAAATTAAATTAGTTACTTAAAATACCAACGCAATAAAAACGCTTATTCTTTTAGTTAGGGAATCCTTACAACTGTCTTTATTTTCATAAGTTCACTGTTTAAATTATAATAGATATTAGGAGTGCGCAGCGCTATCCTACAAAATTACCAGATAAGAACATTTTATTAATTTAAGGTCGAATGAAAAAAAACTCTCAGTATCTTTCTGTGACCCAAAATGTTTTTTACAATGCGCCCTACAGGGTAACTGATATAATTGGAGAACTCTGCATTACCTACTTTAATAAAGTTTTTTATACCTTAAAAACAGAAACTAAAACAGGATCAATTTAGAACTACAAAAAATATATGATGGTTTTTATGGGTCATCCATAAATTTTGCAATATACAGAGAGGATTGTGTAATAAGAGAAATTACACGGAAGTTCCAAACTTGTTTGAACATTTTTTCTTCAAGTCTTTGTATTGTTTTATTTTATTCTACAATTAAAAATAAGAAGTCGCGAAGTGAAATCAAAGGAGGAAGTTTTTACAAATCTTAAACGTCAAATGTTTGTCATTCTTGAATGAAACTGCGACTAAATCTAAATTTACAGATCGTAAAATTATTTTATTTGGATAAAGAGGAGAACAGATACAGCAGATATCAACGAAATATTTAACAGAAACTGCCACAACTCTTTTTTAAATCAACATTTATTTTTTAGTTTAGAAATTTATTCTATTTGTTAAAATTCACTATAAATTTATTTTTTATCAGTTTCTTGACTATTTAATTTTTCAAAACCGCTTGCGCGCGACGTTAGTCCGTTATGAATTCATAAAATAAGAAAAAACGGAATACCCACAATGCTTTTCATCGTCTTTCCAGTGGTCTGAGAGTAGAGAGTCACATAACTTGAAGCCAGTAATGTTGACACACCTAAGCCTTCAACTATTTGAATTCCAAAGGATAAAGTTATAAAGGAAAATGTTGAATTCATCAGATCTAAAGTTCTATCCAGAAATAAAAATATTAAGATAGATACTTCATACCTTTTATCAATCACCATCTCCAAAAAATAACTGTTCTGTATAAAAATACATTTACTCTATTGGTTTACCGTAATTAGTTTATCATTTGAACAGTACTATTAATTTTTTTAATTGCTATTTAATCATTTATTTTAGTATAATGGGTCATATATGATTGTTTAAAATGTTCTATTCATCAAAATATTTCCAGCTAAGCGAGTACTATTTAAAATTGAGCAATAAAACCAAATCTTGGGCCTTCTAATAACAAGTAGGGAAAGAGGGGTACATTAGGAAAAAAACACATATCTCTATTTAAATTCAATTTAAAAATCTGAAACAATTATCAATATATTTACCATCTTTTGCATGAATTTTCAGAGCAGTGGGCCCATTGGATGGAAAATTGTTTGCTTTGGAAGTAGCAAAGTAAAATTTCTTCTCCTTTTATTCGTGTGAAAATACAAGAATTAAGAAAGTTTTTAAAGTAGAAATTTTGCCTAGCATTTTCATGTGGCATCTATAAAGTTAAATTTTAAAAAAAAGTTTTTTCCAATTCCGATTTTAAATATCTATTTTTTTTTCTCATAAAGTTTGAGATGATTGATGGGGCACTTTGAACACAAAAAGTTGGGGCACATTTGATTAGTTAAAAATGCCTTCTAGTTCTTTTTCTTGATTTTGAACGCATTTTTAGACGTTAAATGCATTATTTTAAGTGAGGCCCCTAGTTTCAAAAACGGACTGTTACAGTCCGTTTTTGAAACTAGGGGCCTCAAGTAATGTAAATTACTGAAGTTAATAACTTTAAAAAAGTAAGTTTACGTTAAAATAAATAAATTTACGTTAATGTAATTAGTTAAATTATTTCTAATATTAAACTTAAAATTCAAAGCTTTTAGGATTTTCCATAAATGAATAGTTTTATAGCTTTTAAGATTTACAAAAGTATGGTTAAAACCAAGCAGAAAAGACTGAAAGGAAAGTCATTACAAGGAATCCTTTATCTATTTACCATGACATCCTACGAAAAATATCCAAAACCATTAATTTTAGGAGATGAGTATTGAGTTGCTAGCTAGCTCACTTTCGTTGAAAACTGTACAAAAAATGTTTTTTTTTTATTTATTTATTCTATTTTTCTAAAAGTAAGAAGCTGAAATTTAAGGGGGGAAAACTTAAAAGTGCGAAATATCCAGCTTAATTGATTGATGTTAATGCAAACATGAAATGTGCAATTAATTTGGTAGCTTCTAAAAATGAATTTTGTAATATTTATGCGAGGGTTCAAATGTGTCCGAAGCGTGTTCATGTTCAAATGTGCCCCTCCACTGGGGCCCATTTGAACAGAATTTTTCATATTTTAGAATGATGTTTAAAGTTGGAAATTCTCGATAAAATCATGTAAAGCTGTAAATTTATGGAAAAATTGGATTTTTTTTTTCAATATTTTATGATTCGATATAAAATTTTTATAAATATATGGAGAAATAGTCAAAAATGTACTTTTTGTTCAAATGTGCCCCCTCTCCCTTTTATACATTTTTCAGGGGGAAATGTTATGAAATAAGACATTTTAGAGTAAATAGGGAAATAAGTTAATCAAAATTTTTCTATGAACTTAAAAGTTTTAATCATACCCGAAGAGAATTCTACAAACTCCAATGATAAAAAGACTTGAGCTAATAGATTGCTTTGAAGAAACTGAAACCACCTAAACAAAAATGCATAAATATTTTGATTTTACATGGGAGAATTAACAGCAAAAAGAACTTTTCAGAAAGTTCACAATCACAACCAAAGTAAGAATTGGATAGGTTTTTTTTGCCATTAACAAACATTTATTTTTTACAAAAACCAATACAGGGTGATTCCGCCCAAACTTTGCACAGTCAGAATCTTAGCAGGGGAGTACATAAAAAATGACTACGGCTACAGAACTGTACCTCTACTGCTCATTAGTTGGTACAGTTTCTTCTGGCAAATTTTATGTACTCCTAAAGGAATCTTTCTGTGGTGAGTTTGGACGCACTTTGTTGAAAACCCCTGTATATCTGTTCATTATTGAATGTTTAGGGCTTAAAATTAGGTTTCAAACTCACACAAATGTACTTATAAATCAACTTGCCATTTTGCATGCTACAGGGTAGAACAGCACTGATATAAGTGAACTGACAGACATGATGGCTCCATACCAACATGATGATATTTCGTAAATCATCGCCTGGAAGTTAAGAACAAATGTTTGACACCCGCAGATGTTTTTCTTACAAAAAGATAGTTGAATTTGAGATTGACACACACGTTACTTTCAATAAACACAAAAAAACATCACCTTACTTTAGGTTTGATGGTGACAATTTTTTTATACTCTCTGGTGTTCAGAGTCCTTGCGGAACGATTTTTCCCACAGAACGGATTGAATTTCCCTAGGAAAGGGGTGGAATGAACCCTTTTTCCCTCTTTGGGGGCCGTTTATTTACACCGAACGGGACTATTAACGGGTTATTAAACACCGAACGGGAGTGGGATTGCTCTTTACTTATTTTTCCTGACAAGGGGGAGGGGATATCAGTGAAGCTTACGTAAGACATTAAAAAACACTGTATCTATTGTATTTTGCTTTAATTTAATCTGAAATATGCAAGTAAAAATTTATTTTTTATTTATTAATTAAGAATTAAAGCGCAAATTTTTATTTCAAGCCAAATTTTTCCTTAAAAATTAAGTTCTAAATTTAAAATGTTAGATAATCACTAAAAGTTTTGCACACAAAATGTGAAGGAGCTATAAGAGGGCGTTTTATTTAAAAAAAAATCGTAATTCATGAAAAAAGCTTTTTTTTTTCAGAAGTCTTTTATTCTATGTAGTATGTTTTATCCTTCTTTTGGGGGTACGTCCCCCTGATTTGCCTTGGAGCACAAAGATGATCAAGATAAATTGAAATTGACATTTTATGTTATTTTAACCTAATAAACCTTCGCCTGATGCTGTCATCCCTTCATTATCTTATCTTATCTAACTACTCGTACTTATCTATGTATATTTTGATCTAACAACTGTTTACATTTACTATTTTGTTAATCATTAGTACTCTTCTTATTGCATTTCCTGTAGTCAAGGTGGACACCCGGTATCCGTTCGTGTGACCTTGTTAAGGTCACGGCGAAAACCTTGTCGATAAATTCAAATTAATTATATTGGTAACATTAGATAACAAATAATGTTGGTGTGGGATTGAAAGAGTTTTCATTCATAGGGATAAATGATAAAAGGTCGGGGCTTTTATAATTATAGTTGAATTTAAGAGAAAACAGGGGAAGTTTTTTTCTCTGCAAAACATAAATTTACTTTTTTTTTTAAATCGATAGCAGAATATAAGGGGGGAAAAGGAAAATTTTATACATTAATCATATGATATGTGTTAACTATTCACGTCACAAGCCCGGCTAGCTCAGTCGGTAGAGCACGAGACTCTTAATCTCGGGGTCGTGGGTTCGAGCCCCACGTTGGGCGAGCAATATTTTTGCACCTGAATACGTTGTAAGGGTTCTCCTTATCCTGATTTTTCTAACTTTTAGTTAATAAGAAAGGTAGTTTATTTTATACTACATGCCTTTCAGTTTCCATCTGAATTAAACTTTGATTATTTCCTTAGATTCCCTTTAATGTTTCATGGTAATAAAATGAAAAAATTGACTTCCCACTAGCGAAGATCAAGTTTCGGTAAAATTCTAGAAGGAGATAATTTTAAATTATATTTCTGGAGGAAACCATCAATTTTATTATTTAGTTATGTCATAGATTAGAAGTCTAGCGCCATCTACTAACAAATAGACAACATAGATGATTCAACTTAGACTTTTCATTTTCAAGGGCATTAAAGCAAATTAATATAATACGAAAAAAATTAAAATCTATATTTAACCGAGAAATATTCAAAATTACTTTTATTGAGTTATCTTTAGAAGAGAAAATGTTTTTATTATTCAATTTTCATGGTAATTTTTTAAAAAAAAAGTTTTGGAAAAAAAGAAGAAAATTCAATACAAGGTTCAACCTAAAGTTTGACTATGTGCACGAAAAAAAATAGTTTTCATGATTTTTTTATAAAAAAAAATTTTTAAAAACACTGTTGGTGTCCTTGAATTTTTTTTAAAAATATACACGGTTTTGCAATATTGTAACATTCCGAAAATTATAGAATGGGACAGCCATGGGATCAGGAGTTATTGCAAAAAGAGTTGTTTTAAATAGCACTTGTAGGTAAAGTGGCCAAATGCGGCGAACTAATATAATGTAATAAAATAACCAATCTCCGCAAATGTATTTATTTACATACAAAGTAGAAAAAAATATTTTGAAGAATATAATCAAGAAAATATTCAAGAATTATTTTGAAATTGTTTTAAATAATTTTAGATTTTTTTCACTTATTTTTTTAAATAAACAATTTTTTTAGTTAAAACATTTTACAGAGCAAATATATTTTTAAATAGTATGCAACTTTTTATGATTACCATCAGTTAGGTTATTCACTGATAAATGGTGTTTCTAATATATTTTGGTTAGTAGTACTCATATACCTAACCTATGACTTTTTTTAACCTACAAAGTGTTATTTAAAACTACTCTTTTTGCTATAACTCCTGATCCCATGGCTGTCCCATTCTATAATTTTCAGAATTTATACTTTATAATATTGAAAACATGTTTAATTTTCAAAAAAAAATTTCAAGGAAACCAACATTGTTTTTTAAAAACTGTTTCATAAAAAAATCATGAAAAATATTTTTTATTTGTGGACATAGTCAAACTTTTTGTAAAATTAAGCCTTGTAAAATTTTCCTTAAAACGAGGGGTGATATATATTTCTCGGCTAAGTGGAACACTGGAATTATGTGAGGTTTCAGAGTAAAAATTTGGATTTTCTTTCAATTTTCAAAAAAAAAAAAATTAAAAAAATTGCAGATAAAATTGAAGTATAAAAGCATTTTCTTCTTTAGAACCATTATCTTATTATTTGGAAGTCCAGTGGCGTAGTGGTAGTAGTACATCTCGCTGCCACCCCACAGGCCCGAGTTCTGTTCCCGGGTTGTGCGATAAAATGAGGACCAAGTGAACTTGGGGAAACATGGGGCTTTGCCTCAGTTAACTGTGGCTCTGTAACAGCTCTCCTCAATATCGAAATCAAAATTTTGCTTTTTTTTAAGGTCAAACTTTAGAAAGATGATAGTTCTTTTAAAACGTTTATTTTTTTTAATCCAAGCTTAAGGCCAAATCCACTTTTTCCGAAAATTCCCAAAACTTCAAAACCCCTTATTACCGTTAAAAGCGTTTTTCGACCATAATAATATTTCAGATTTATCTATTTGACTATCAGGTAATTTTTGGTAAAAACTTGAAAAAAAAAACATATCGGACACAGATAAACCTTGATCGATTTCTCGTGGAATGGCCTAATAGTCCAGTAAATCTACTGAAAAAAAGGGTCAAACCGGTAAAAAATTGATACATTTGGTTTTTCAACGGTTTTCACTTGGGAATGGCCTCAATAATAACATACTAAAAATCGGACAAAATCGGATCGCGGGAAGTTTAATTTTTTTTAAATTTTTAAAAAATTTAAAATTTTAAAAAAATTTAAAATTTTAAGAATTTTAAATTTTTAAATTTTGTAGTATATAGGCATGTGATACACTGATACATGTCTATAGGCTATATTTTAGTACTGTTTACGAATATCAGGCCAACTTTTCAATAAAATTTAGAATAAGTGTGGAAAAATGTAAGCATTTTTCTTTATACTTTTGCTTTAAATGCTTCAATTTTTCCACACTTATTCTAAATTTTATTGAAAAGTTGGCCTGATATTCGTAAATAGCACTAAAATATAGCCTATAGACATGTATCCATTTTTTACCGGTTAAGTTACAGATTGCCTGGACTATAAGAAGCAAACAAATTTCTTTACCTCTCTCGGAAACAATGGCCCATAGAGGCTGAAGCCCATACCATACGCTAAAGAAGCAGCACTCAAAAGAATCAGAGTACGCGAATGTTGCTGTTCCATCTTGGAATTCAACCTGTGAAGCTCGTTCCTCAGCATACTAGATGGACGGACTGGATATTCGTCCGGCACATTATTCGTTCCTCGGGACATAGTTATTTTCTATTTCTTCCAAGTTCTAACCTGCAAAAATTTTTACATGATTTAGCTGCTTATCATCAAAACAAAGTTGTGTGAAGTTTGAAAGCACAGGTGGCACTTCTTAAAATGCTTTCAAATCACGAGACCAGGGCGGTAACTAAACTTTTGTTTTGGGATGGTTTTGAACAAAAATATTTTACACTTGCAAAAGTTAAATAATAAAATAAAAAGAAATAATTTAGGTAAATGCTGCTAATTTAGTCAAACACCAGTGCATGAATAATTATTGATATTTTGGAGATAAGAGCCCTAAGGATGTCATGCACGAACTTTGGTTGCAATACGGGCTTGATGTATAGATCCAAGGAAAAAGCTCGGAGGGTTGGAGAAATAGACTTTTTAAACTAAGTTTTGTAAAAAGTCCTTTATCAATAAAACATTTTCATAAACAGAAACAAGTTCATTAAAAATGTCTGAAAATTTTGAAACGTTGCGGAACTACAGACAGAAAATGAAAGTTAGATAGTTTGAGTTAAATAAAGCTTAATGGAAGTATGCAAAGTAGATAAAGGATAACAATTTTGAGGGCCGGATCCGGCCCACGGGTTATTTGGAGGCATATACTCATTCAAATTGCATGTCTGAGACGAAGTTTCATCCTCTGATCAGACCTTAAAAATATTCAAAAGTTAGATATACATATCAATTTGTAAAAATTAGGTATTTATACATGTGTGATACTGATATTTGATACAGTAGTTCACTAAAAAATTGATAGAACTTACTTTTAACAGTACGCATGCGTATGATCAGCTAAAAAAGTTAGCATCCGGTCTACAAAACTGTATCAACTTTATTTTCTTTCCCATTAACGTATTGCGAGTCATTTAGAATATGAAAATGCACCTCTGACGCTCCTAGTTTGTCAAATCTAATTTGAAAATAGCCACCTAAAAGTGACAACTTACTTTTCAACTTATCGTGATTGAGCTATCTGATCTTTTGTTTTAATCGAACACACATGGTCCTCAATGATAATGCTTTGTCATTTGACACTCATCACCCAACCACAACATATTCAATATACACGGGGAAAATCAAAAACAGACACTGTATTTTCCGGCCATATATATTTAAATTTCTATTTTTTATTTTATAGGGTTAAATGAAGTTATTTTTGTTCGCAAAAGCTGCCTCTTAGTAGTTAAAGATAAAGATTGATAGGATAGTGCTTTTATACCTGTTTTTATCTCATATTATTTCTTGGCAAATACTATTCATAGTTTTTCTAATTCTAATGTCCTAGTCCATCATAATGACTAATTGGAATAATTAGGTCGAGGTACTACCGCATTACTCTTTTAATACACGTCCTAGTGCGTAGTAATATGAACATTTGTTTTGTATGAAGAAGTAAATTAAACAGTTGTTGTTTGCGTAAAGTTCATTCAAGAAAACGCAGCTCTTGCTCGTAAATAGTAAAGCATAATTTGAAGTGTTAAATTTGGAAGAATCATCCAAAATGAAAAGTGTGAACTGGCGTTTCATTCCTTACTTCTTCACTTTTCTATGCAAACAATAGGTAGGGTTGGTTTGGATAAGTGGAACTGGAACCCCCTTTTGGAACAGTAAATTTTTGAAGCTTAATAGAAAAATTTTGAAGTGGTTAAATTTGAAATTAATGCTTTATTTTATTTAGGACTATATTAATAAACAAAATTTTATTATTAGTTTCTAAAATAATGTTTTGTATATTTTTAACTGTTCTTTTTTTTTAAAAAATGAGATGGGTGTTCCACTTACCCCATAAGAAGGGGTAAGTATACATGCGTAAAGCTAAAAGAGCAAATGGGATGAGAAAACCTAAAATTTTCAGAGAACATCACGTAATCAATCAGTTAGTTAAATTATTATTTGATAAATTATTTAATAACAGTAATTATTTTTTCCATTAATTTCATGCAAATTAATTAATTACATAATTAGTTACATAAATTAATAAATTACATTAATTAATTAATTTTTTTCATCAATTTAAAGCAATTTTTGGATTTTCAAAAAATGCGAAATCCTAACGGACTGCGTAGCGGACATCACGTAATCAATCGGTTAGTTAAATTATTATTTGATAAATTATTTAATAACAGTAATTATTTTTTCCATTAATTTCATGCAAATTACTTAAATACATTAATTAATTACATAAATTAATAAATTACATTAATTAATTAATTTTTTTTCATCAATTTAAGGCAATTTTTGGATTTTCAAAAAATGCGAAATCCTAACGGACTGCGTAGCGCTGAGACCACCTTTTTGGAGATAAGGCGGCTTTATATGCATCCGGCAAGTGCGGCGTTTGCGACTGCGACGGAAGATTTTTTCCTGCGAGTCGCCAACTTCTGTGAACGTTTTGACGCGTGTCTGTACGCGTCGGCTCCGTGCGGCAAGTGCGATCGTGTCGCAGGTTCGTGCGGTGCGATTTCCGCTACTCTAGTTTTGGTTTCTGTATTCGACGAATAAATTAATTCGATGTGTAACGAATTAAAATATGAATGTTCTATGAAAGAGGTGGTTGTTCACAAATTTTGATGCTCTCAAGTTGTCGAGCGCATCACGAAATTAATTAAGTTTTCAAAACCAAATAAGATGGAAATTTAATTTTTTTTACTAAAATCATTTGAATTTTTGATTTTTAAAACTTTTCAGCTGTTGAGGGAAATAAAATATTTTTTTTCAGATCAGATAGTCTCATGGAAAACTAAAAAAAAATTTCTCTGTAAATTTGAAATTTATAAATTTTTAGCATATATTTATCTCCTAAATTAATAACTTAATTATTTTTAATAAAATTTTTCTACATTGGGTAAAAAATCATATTCTGGGACGAGAATAGTAATTTATGTTATTTTGCCTTTAAACAGTTTCTACTTTTTCATTACAAATACTGTAATTACTCAAATTCCAAATTTGTCTATGAATTTTAAAGCTTTGGTTATAAAACTAACCTCACAATCTTCCTATTTTTTTTTCATTACATCCTTTTGTAGAAATTTCTGAACTCTAGAATGATTTCTTCCAGAGGGTTATTTTGTTTTAACTTGGGGAGGCTATGGAAGTTGAAGCCCCAAGCTCTCCACTTTAAGTATTTTAAATTAATAATATGAACAGTATTTAATTTTACTCTTTAATTTAATTGCTAGTTTATTCCCTTCAAGAACATTTTTTATTAAAATATAAAGACCAGAGATAATAACATTAATTATGAAAAAAATACAGGAAGATATTTACACAATTAATTAAGGAAAGGTTTTTGATTCAGATACTTACCTTGCTAATGTTTACAAAAAATACTGTTTCAGCTATTTATAACACAAATGTTTTTTTTCCAATTTAATAAGAACCCTTTGTAGCAATTTAGTACAAAAATACCATAAAGGATTAAACATATATAGGATTAATCATATACCTATGCAAAAAATAATGGGATTTTTTAATTCAATTTTCTGCCAGCACATATCTGCTTTTTAAAAAATTATACAAAATATTAAACCTATTCAGAATAAATGTTGTGCAGCCTTCAAAGGGTGGTAAAATAATAATGATTACAGCATTTGAATTACTATTACATTATTTCTCTGTTGAAATATATGCATGCATATGTTAATAGAAGGAAACAATTTCCAAAACTGAAGTTCAATCAAGAATTTTTATTACATACAATCAAATTACATTGAAATGTTAACTTTCATATTCATATAAATTGTTCAATTAATATTACAAAAGAGCATAGGAAACTAATATGAGTATTACATGAAACCATACAAATGACATAAAAAATACACCAAAACATACTTCACTAGCATCAAATCTACGAATTTATAAATATTTTTGTAAACATAGAAGTTTAATTGAATAAACTAGTATACATTTTCTTATTAACCTTTAATTTCCACATTTTTAAATTTACAGAATATGAAAATTATAAAATTGAGTTTATTAACACAATTTATTTTTAATAAATGTAGATGAAGCAAATTCCACAAGCAATACACAGCATGATCATGAAATGCCATATGATAAGATTGAATATGTCCTTTAAGCAATAGAACCTAAAAAAATAAAAATTAAAAATATCAAGTAACCCTAAAAAATTGCATCAACACAATAAAAATTGCAAGGAATGCATGAAGTGCATATTTGAAGCTCATTAGTTTTCGAGAAACCAGCCTGTTCAAATATATTAGCTCCAGGCGCTGATCCCGCACTACTCCAAGGGGGGGGTCACTTTTCCAGACCATCACCTTTACCTTTTGAGAAAAAAGTCAAAATGTTGGGGATTTTCAAATACGTAGTATTACTCAAGATCCCCTTTTGGTATCGCTGGGGGTATGGGGGTACTCCCCCAGATTATTTTTTTAAATTTTACCTGTAAAAGTAGGGTTTTAACTCGTTTTGAGTACATTTTTTGGGTCCAAGGGGGGCACTGTCCACAGTGACACAAAATTGTTTAGCTCAAACTGGTTGGTGTTCAATTTAAAAAATTACAAGAGGTACAACTGACAACAACCATGTGTTCGAAACATCTCCAACTGCCATATTAATAGCAGTCGGTGTTAAATCCTTGGTCAACGAAGGATTCCACTAATCAGAGACAGCGAAAAGCTAATTTTTTTTTCTTTAGATGCTATTTAACACTGACACTGATGGCTGTGAATATGGCAGAAATTAGTTGTTAAGATTTAATGCATTGATTAAGGGACATCCATAAATTACACAAAGTCAAAAAGGGGAGGTCCAGCAAAATCTCAAGGGGGAGGGGGAAGTAAATTAAAATCTCCCATCAACTTTTAGTTTAAAAAATAATTATTTTTTCTTTGATCTGTTAGCACATGTTCAGGAAAACTGGACAAATTAGTTACAACAGCAAAACATTAGCCAGTCAGTCATGATAATCAAAATATATATAAGAAAATAATTTTTATTAATTCAACATTGATTTTTATCAAAACTTTTGCAGCGTATATGCTAGGCTTCATGCTAAAAAGACGAAACAAACGTGGCTAGAACATATCTCAAAGACATTTATTCATTAAAAAGTTGAAGAAAATATCATGTATGAATTTGTGGGGAAGAGGAGTCTGGCAAAATCTCAGCAAAGGGGAGGAAGGGGTCCAATATTTGGAAAAAACACCTCACGTAATTTATGGATGTCCCCTTATCAACACAGATCAAGACTCATTAAGTTAGGTATAATAGATATCTCAATAACTAACATTTCTATCGAGCAATATTCAAAAAACTTTCAAAATGTGGGACAGAACACTACTCTCGGTTATTTTAAGTTTGAGAAATTCAAGATCCAATGGCTAGAAAAAAAAAATTATCGAAGGGGATATAAGATAAATCACCGAAAAAATAAAACGGACAAAATGAAATAATTGAAACATCTCAACAGTGTTGCTTAAAACAATATTAAATTTTGTAATTTGTAAAATGTTGTTGATGATGTCTGATTGGCGAGACATGTGCAGACTTGGATAATATGGGGAGTTATGAAGAAATTTTTTAAACAACGGACTTTTGATTAACAAGCTTCCTAAGGTTTTGATTTATAAATTCTTTTTACTGTTAAATTAAAGAATCATCATACAGTTTTGGTGAACAATGTGACTGTCGAATGTTTATTGTTTTATATCCAAGTCTGGACATGTGCCGGGCTAATTGAAAAATACTGATTTAAGTTGTATAATACATGTGTGTATAGGAGTGAAAAAATACCATAAATTTACTCACTTTTATAAAGCCAAGTGCAGACAAGACATCTTTCAACTAATAGGGCAGGAATCAATTGAATGGGTCACTTTCACAGACATCGCTGCATAGCTTGATAATTATTTACTTTAAGCATGATGCAGCTCCATGCTATCTGCAATGAAAAGTTTACTTAACATTAGAATAGCACAAAAACATGTAAAACTTTAACTCAACTAGGTGTGTATATTTGTAAGTGAGAATGAAGTCATGAAGTCAGATTGGCGAGACATGTGCAGACTGGGATAATTTAGTTGCACAACTTGGAAGTCTTGCAGAATTTTTTTTAAATAACGAACTTTTGATTAACAAGGTCCCTGAAGTTTTGATGAATATAAATTCTTCTTAAGGGGCCCACAGACGAGCAACTTGGTCGTCAACCCGGTTGTCAACCAGGTTGATGCTTTTCCCACAGACGGCCAACCTGGTCGTCAACCAGAATGTAAACAATGAAGAAAAAATTAATCAGATTGTAACAAATTAATATATTTTGATACTTTAAATGCAAAATTATATTTTATTTAATTATTCTCTCGAGTTAGAATTATATTATTTTAATTTTTAATGCTTAGTTTTTTTTTATTTTTCTAATAACATGTTCCGATTAAGCTCCGCCCACCAAGTTGATGATCAGATCATCAACTTGAAATTCAATCATCTACTTCCCTACAGACGGCCAACTTGGTTGAAAACTTGCTCAAATTGACAACCCGGTTGACGACCAAGTTGCTCGTCTGTGGGCCCCTTTACAGTTAAATTAAAGAATCATCATCGTACAGTTTCATTTAACAATGTGACTATCAATGTGTATTATCATAGTAGCAACAAAACATGTATAACAGTTCTTAGTTTTAACTCAACTATGTGTTTATATTTGTATTCTAGAATTTGAAGACAAACATTACACTCAAACACTACAAGGAATTAAATAAAACCAACAAATTGAGTCAGAAAAGAAGTTTTTCAAATCTTACTAGACACAAAAATGTTTAATAAAGTATAATGCAAAACTTTGTGTTCGGATAGAAACCAAGGGGGGTTGGAGATATATCCCCCCGAAAGTCAGAAATTTATGACAAGCATGAAATAGGAATTGAGGTTGTATAATACCTATATGTGTATAGGAATGAAAATAAACATAAGAACTACTTACTTCCATATCAACTACTGCAGCAATGTCAACATCTCATATACAGCACATCTCGAATTTTCTTTCACTGATAACTTTCACTCTTAACTTTCAGAATGATGTAAATTCCCTTTATCTGCAATGAAAGTTTACTTAACATTAGAATAGCACAAAAACATGTAAAACTTTAACTCAACTAGACACGGAATTAAAATTAACAAGTTGTCTTTCAAAAAGAAGTTCCTTAAATCTACTAAAGACAAAAAAACTTAACCTAAAAAGTAATATGAAACTTGTTTGCCATAGAAAGTTTATGACTGTAAGTAAACAATAACTCAGAAACAAGCATCAAACATATCTTATCAAATCCTTTAAATCAAAACTAGTAAAAATAGAAATAAAAAGACAAAGATAATGTGAATTTTAACAAATTATATAACAAATTTACTTACTTTTGATTGTGGCCGGCCCGGTCGGGCCCGTCGCATTTCTTTTGTTTACATTTTCATTTCGCGATGCGAAAGCGGCGATTCCGGCAGCTTTCTCTCGGCGCGGCAGATTTCAAGGCTTCCTATTGGTCCTTCCCGACAGTGCAAAAAATAGGAAAGAAATTCGCAATCGCATGCGATTTTGCCGCATTTGCCGGATGCATATAAAGGCGGCTTTATGGTCGAAGCGCCCGCATCCGGCGGGATTTCGCGCGAAATCCTAACGGACTGCGTAGCGCTGAGACCACCTTTTTGGACTTGGACTTGGACTTGGACTTGGACTTGGACTTGGACTTGGACTTGGACTTGGACTTGGACTTGGACTTGGACTTGGACTTGGACTTGGACTTGGACTTGGACTTGGACTTGGACTTGGACTTGGACTTGGACTTGGACTTGGACTTGGACTTGGACTTGGACTTGGACTTGGACTTGGACTTGGACTTGGACTTGGACTTGGACTTGGACTTGGACTTGGACTTGGACTTGGACTTGGACTTGGACTTGGACTTGGACTTGGACTTGGACTTGGACTTGGACTTGGACTTGGACTTGGACTTGGACTTGGACTTGGACTTGGACTTGGACTTGGACTTGGACTTGGACTTGGACTTGGACTTGGACTTGGACTTGGACTTGGACTTGGACTTGGACTTGGACTTGGACTTGGACTTGGACTTGGACTTGGACTTGGACTTGGACTTGGACTTGGACTTGGACTTGGACTTGGACTTGGACTTGGACTTGGACTTGGACTTGGACTTGGACTTGGACTTGGACTTGGACTTGGACTTGGACTTGGACTTGGACTTGGACTTGGACTTGGACTTGGACTTGGACTTGGACTTGGACTTGGACTTGGACTTGGACTTGGACTTGGACTTGGACTTGGACTTGGACTTGGACTTGGACTTGGACTTGGACTTGGACTTGGACTTGGACTTGGACTTGGACTTGGACTTGGACTTGGACTTGGACTTGGACTTGGACTTGGACTTGGACTTGGACTTGGACTTGGACTTGGACTTGGACTTGGACTTGGACTTGGACTTGGACTTGGACTTGGACTTGGACTTGGACTTGGACTTGGACTTGGACTTGGACTTGGACTTGGACTTGGACTTGGACTTGGACTTGGACTTGGACTTGGACTTGGACTTGGACTTGGACTTGGACTTGGACTTGGACTTGGACTTGGACTTGGACTTGGACTTGGACTTGGACTTGGACTTGGACTTGGACTTGGACTTGGACTTGGACTTGGACAAAACCAAGTTATAATCAAGACGTAATACTTTCAGGTTGTTTCTTACCCGAAACTGATAATTTCCTTTTATTGACCATCGAAATAGACCATATCCACCTCAGATCCCCAATCGAAATAGACCATAACTACCTCAGTTCCCCGAAACACCACCTTCCCCACCAAATTTTTTTTCTAGATACACGACTGTTCTTACTTGTATATTAGAATCCTATACTTGGTTGCAACGTTTCTTGAACCCAGTACGTCACAAATGCGGAAGGAGAAATCGGTAAACACGAAGCCTGTTGGGTTGATAGGAGGAGTTTTGGTACGCAAATCGCGTGATTGAAAAGCACTATATATACATGGGTTTAACAAAATAATCATATTTTTAAATTGACGTTCTTTATTTCCCTCAAAATTCAGACACCGCGATGGGAACTACTTTGTTTATTAGTGACGTCGTAGGGTCAAGTTAAGTTGCAATCTAGAATAGGTTCATTTTGAATGCGTGGTATTTGCCCCTCAGAAATAGCCAAGAATACAGTTGATAACAAATCCTTGTCATAGCTCAACAATTGCACAGATTGCGCATATGTTGACATCAATGGCACTATCGGCTTTCCACACTCGAAAGTAGCTAGATCCCAGATGTAAATTTCTACTGTAGTTTCTTCTGTGTCATTATAGGTTGGGAACTTAGAATCACCAAGGCTAAGTAAATCTTGCCGTTTGTATTGAGAATAGAGGCGTAAAACGGAATACACACCATAAAACTTCAAAATTTTCGATGGGAAATTAAACAAGATTTCACACAGATCTATATTTTGTATTTATTTGGAAGGATATCCATTGTTTAAATTTTAAACTAAGCTTATTTAGACTCTCCAGCCGTGCTATCCCATTCAATAAAAAGTTAATTTCAAATGGTACAAAAACCCTTGGAGCTTGAATACAAACAAGTTTGTGTTTATGTTTTATTTAATTTTTTTACCCACTGTCATAGCTGGTCTTTCATGAACCATACTTCATTTCTAAGTAATCTCTAAAAAAGTATGCAAATAAGTGTCCAAGAATTTTTCAGGATTTAATTGAGCGTCATTTTTATTTTTTCCATTTAAAGTGAAATTTGTTCGGACACTCCTCCAGCCAAATTTACTGCACAGATTTGGACTAACATGGTATTAAATTAAAACTTACAAACCCCTAGGCCTAGACAATCCATCAAAGCTCACTCCCTCAAATCCCTTAAACTTTTGATTATACGTCAATTCGGCGTTCTAGTTTAATTGCTAAATTTGCTCCAGCTATGGCACTATGAGGAATCAAGGACAACACTGATAGGAGCATTACTCAGTTTTAATTTTCCTTCCACGAATAGCCTTGTTTTAGTTTTTTTAACACTGTCCTTAACTTGGGTAAGGATTCTTAGAATATGGCGTTCAAAAAAGAAATTTCAGATTCCAGAAATCTTAAATTTTGTAATTTAAGATTTCAAATCCCAATCATAAAAGTATTAAGGTTTTCATGAAACAATGTAAATTCTGATGAAGTTTATAAGCTAAAAATTATTACTAGCTATTTAAGAAGTGTTTAAGCTAAACATTATTACTAGCTAATTAAGATGTGAATAGTTTCGGTGTTAACTGAACACCACATGCGGCAAGTAACTATAAAGAAATTCAACGTACTTTAGAGAGTCTACTTGGTACAAAATCCTTTTGTATGGAGTCGTTTTTCAAACCTGAACTTTTAAATTGATAACAGTTCGCTAATTATAGATACAAAAAAGCAGCACTGTAAAGGAATAAATAACTTTAAAACAAAGTAGCGACAAAATATACCGAGTAACCCAATTTTTTTTTGCTTAATGTATCTTATGTTCAACACTTATCGATAGGGTAGTATACAAACCTTTTTAGCTCCCTTGGCTTTAATGTTTCCGTAATGTACGAACTTATGCTCCACTCCTTCGGAGCAGTAAACCTGCGGGTTGTTTAGAAAAATAAAGACTATGCAACACATGTTGCCATCAAAGAAAACAACCATGTCGTCCAGAGGAAAAGTTTGTATTTGCTGCGAAATTTCAAAACCACTCCCCTTCCAGGTGTAAATGCCACCTGTAGTATTCCCAAGACCTGAAATTAAATAAAATTCAAGTATTTTCAGAGGACAGTTGAAAATAATGCTTCAACCAAGCAGAGTAAAACCAATGCTTTGCCACTGGAGCGTTTACTGCGCCCGGCCGTAGACAAGACGAGAAGATTGATGAGAAATAAATTGAGTTATCAATAACATTAGCGAAAACCGATTTTGCCGGCCATATTTGCATAGGAAAGATAATATTTATAACAATGAAATATTTACGATTAAAACTGATATAAGTAAAAACCCATTCAACTTCAAGCGTCAAATAATAAAAAAAACATCTTAAATTCAGCTTTCAGATTCAATTTTCCATCCGTTTAAAGATAACTAAAGCTTTTCATGAAACAATGTAAATTCTGAAGAAGTTTATAAGCTAAAAATTACTACTAGCTATTTAAGAAGTGTTTAAGCTAAACATTATTACCAGCTATTTAAGTTGTGAATAGTTTCGGTGTTACCTGAACACCACATGTGGCAAGTAACTAAAGAAATTCAACGTACTTTAGAGAGTCTACTTGGTACAAAGTCCTTTTGTATGGGGTCGTAGTTATAGAGCGAAATTGCTGAACACCGATTTTTGCTCTGGAATAGTTACGATAAGCAGCAACTCTCCACAATCGTTGCCGGAGGTATAATGCCATCTGTAAGCCGTGGGAATGGCAAACGACTAAAAAGTTCGTAGTACTGGAACACTATCGCTTGCTCTGAAAAAACAAACCCATTAAATGTTTTTTTCTGAAGTAAAACCTGTACAGGAAACAAAGTAAAATAACAAAAATGTTTTAATTTCTTAAATCGCGAAGTCAACGGTTATTAATTTTAAGATCTCTGGGTCTTTAAAGCAACTCTTTACCACCGTCTTACCATTATTTAAAACAGACTCATGTTAGCGATATTAAATTTATGTTTAAATATTTTCCTCACCATACCCTAAAAATCCATTGCTACTTCCAGTAGTACCGCCGGTGGTCATTTAAAAGTTATTTCTTTCTGTACAGCACAGAGCTCGTACAAATTTTGATTTAAATCACCCATTTGACAATGATCACCAACTGTTGACAAACTTTGTTTATTTGCTTCCTGGGTTATGGTTATGGCATTGATTGACAATCATGGGCGTAGCCAGGGGAGGCAGCTGCCCCCCCCCCTAAATTCTCAATTTGTTAATTTTGTTTTAAAAATATTTTCTGAAATCTACAAATCTAAATTATTTTTCTTACACTTTTTGTTGCTTTCAAAGTTAGCTGAACAATGTCTGAACCTAGAACAAGGTCAAAGAGGTCACGTGTCAAGCAATCATGAACTTGGCGGGGGAGAAAAGTTCCGATAAGACCATGTTTTCACTAGGAGAGTGAAATAATTATTGATAAACAGGGGCGTCGACAGAGCACCTCCCCATGTTTATCTTGGAGTGTGGGCAATTGAGCTTGTTATCACCAGTGACAGTTGAAACCTCCCACTGACACGTTTGAATGAACTCAGATGTGTCCAGTGTTGATACAGATGAGTCTCAATAGTGCTTTTAAAAGGGGAGGAAAATTCCAGAAAAATTCTGTGGGCTCAGGGAGGGCCAGGCGGTCCAAAGGAATCGAATATAAGGATTCGCAACGCCTCCTCTTTATCTCTTCATCAGCTATTGGTTCAATGCATGAAGAACCAATCCTGTGTAATTAATGAAGAATTCCCGGGTTTTCCATCCACTTCCATGTGTTTACGTGACCTGTAAATCTCCACACAAGCTGTTTCGCCTGAAATTTTGTTTGACAGCATATAGGAGAGATTGCTACAACATTGAATTAGAGAGAATTTACTCACTTTGAATCAGCTGGAACATAAAAATCGGTTATAATTTTTCTGGTAAGTTGTAACTTTATAAGTATTTTATTGTAATCAAATAAATTTCATAATTTGTTATTGTTATGGCTATTCACTCGACCTGGACAAAAGCTAAGTAATAAGCACCCCAGGCCCAAAGACTAATGAAACTGAGATGGGTACCGCCTGATGTTCCACTAGGCCTGGGCAGAATTTGATTAAAGAATACTGTCGGAGATGGAGCTTGTGGTTCATTGCCAGCAATGCAATTATTAAAATAGTATACAAAAAAACCGACTTATTGTTTTATAATTTGTGTTGGCAACTTGTGGGAAAAGGGTTTTTAAAATGATTTTGAATTTAAATAGTTTTGGTGGTTCGTATGGTATTAAATTTGAAAGAGATGTGCGAAAAAATAATTTCATGTAACTTTGTATTCTTCTTTATTCTAAATTATTATGTAATTAAAGCAGTAGCGTATTTTCCTAAAGCTTGATGTTTTTTTAACGTATTAACATTTCACCCGGTGACATAAAATAAAATGGATAGAATTTATTGAATTTAACTCAACTCGATTAGATTCTACAAATTATACTTTTAGTCATTAGCCACATAAATTTCCTTGAAAAGTATGTGGCTTACAAGAGGTGGTTCGGTTCGGACCAAAGAGTCTAAAAATGAGCTAAAACACTACTTTAAGGGGCAAATTTTAAAAAAGTTTTCTGGGGGAGGACCCCCAGACCACCCATTTTTCTTAGAATACACATTTATTACCATATTGTATTTATTTACCATATTGTTCTACTCGCGTTTTCAACGGTTACTGTAGTTCTTACATTATTTGAAAGAAACTCGACGCCGCAATAACCGGGATTTTTCTTCGGGGGACCGGAGAAAAGCGTCGAAATATGCGGGAAGTCGTAATAAGCGGGGGCGCTATAAGCTGATAGTTTTTAATGATAAAAAGTCTATTGGTACCAGGGACCGGAGAAAAACGTCGTAATACGCGGGACGTCGCACTAAGCGGGGGCGTTCTAACGAGACTACTGTATTAAAAAAACGAGAACATTTGAATAATGAAGTTTGTACGAAGTATCTTAAAACTATTGCCAAACAAAATTACTTTTAAATTCAGTTTTTCCATAAAAATAAAGTTACTTCCAAAATGCCAACGTTATTCAGCTACCCTAAACAAAAGTTATTATCAAAACTTAAGGAACACTTTGATATCCTTAGCCATTTCCAACCAGTCTCTCCTTCTTTACTCCAAGAAAAAAACTGTTCCAATTTTAAATTTAATTGCGTACACAACTGAAACGCCTTAACAAACTCAACTTGTTTAAACACCTCAGAACCAATAGTTTGCAAAACATTTTTGAGCAGCTACAATACAATGAAAAACCATTTCAATTCAACGTATAAAGACACATACAGGCATACTTACATATGCAGTCTCTTTAAAAGCTATCTCTGGAATATGTTCGTCAGCTAGCTTCAGTGACTTTTCGTACAAAGCAGCGAGATCGGAGAACCGGATATTTTATTTGCAAATAGCGATCCCTTGATCACCAGATTTTTTAAATATCCAAGTACCTGTAAGAAAAACTCTTTAGACTCTTTGTAAGTAATAAACTCATTTTTCTCTTTTAAATTATAGAAAGCATGGGCGGATTTATGGGGGTGCGTGGGGGTGCAACGCACCCCCAAGTTTTTCAATGTGACTTTTTTTACGCTTTTAAAATTTGGTGCTGAAGTATTAAAATGATCAATTTTGCAAAACAAAATTTTAAATAAACTAAATGTTGTTGAATCAGATGAATTTTTCTTACTTGAATCTTCGTGAATTACCATAGTTTTAGTGGATTAACTTTTAAAAAGTGGTTAATTAAAAAAAATATGGTAAAAAATCCCCTTGAACCTCTACCACCGAGGTAAAGGGTTTAGCAGGGCCATATCCATGGGGGGGGTCTAGGGGTTCAAACCCCTCCTGAAATTTTGACATCAATTTTTATACTGTGTTTTTCATTAAAAATTCTGCAAATTTATAAGGAGCAATTCTCTTCGGTTGTTACCCAAAGGGTCTCAAAATGAGTTAAAAACACTACTTTTAGGGGTAAAATTTCAAAAAATTTTCTTGGGGGAAAACCCCCAACCCCCCTCTCCAAAAATATGACGTCTTTTATACAGTGTCTTTCTCTTGTAAATTCTACCGTTTAAAAGAAGCAGTTCCCTTTGAGTGGACCCCTAGACCACTTAAAATTTTGACGTCTACTTATAATTTTCCCCCCTTGAAAATCAATAGTTTACGATGTTTCGGATGGAACCCAAAGGGTCTCAAAATGGGCTAAAACACTATTTTTAGAGGCAAACTTTCAAAAATTTTCCCAGACCCCCACGCACATATTTACTTCAAGTTCACATTAAAAAATGTGTAATTTAAGGGATCTTAACTTAACACAGAAATGTAGTACTCGATTGAGGTTATCTTAGAAATAATGTTGAGTCAAAACCCCTCCTGAAACAAAAGTCTAGTTATGGCTATGGGGTTTAGGTTCGCACCCCCAGGATCTAACTCCTAAATCCGCCCATGATAGAAAGCCACGGGATCAGAGTAAGGCAACTTAAAACCCCGTTTCCCTACCACACAATTATCCTATCCATTTCATTTATATTGGTAACAAAGGATGGTTTGTTTTGATTTTATAGTACAAGGTCCCGATACGAACGCAAGATAACTAAGCATTAAGAGCAGACCATATTAACCCTTTCAGCCCTGACCACCCTAAATTTTCTATAGGATTTAATGGCTATCTCGGGAGGTTTAGGACTAAAAGGTTAATACGGATATCTGGCACCCCTTGCTGTAAATTTAATGTCTCTTTCAGCCGTACATTAGAAGTTAAATAAAAGGCTGCTTCCTCCTTATATGCCATACAAGTTCTTACATTCTCTCAAAATAGCTGTAATTTAAAAACTTTCCAGTTTACTGTAAACAATTTACAAAGCTATTTGTAACTTAAAAATTCTCTGCTTATAAGAACGGTTCAAGGTTAGTAAAGAGAGAAGGTTGGCTCATCCGTGACGTCACTACATGGCAAGGGGGTGCTCTGCCAATAGACGACATTAGTGTGACGTCACTTGCTTGTTTGGAAACGTTGATTCTATCCGTGATTGGTTCCGTGATTGGAGGTAAATCCGTACCAATCCGTACGGAACCAATCACGGATGGAATCTACGTTTCCAAACAAGCAAGTGACGTTTTGACTAATGTCGTCTATGCTCGTACAGCTCTGTACGAGCATTGCCATTGGCAGAGCACCCACTTGCCATGCAGTGACGTCACGGATGAGCTAACCTTCTCTCTCTACTAACCTTGAGAACGGTTGTCTTAATCAGTGGCGGATCCAGGATTTGGTTTTTTGGGGGGGCTAAGAATTTTCATAATCCAATTGTATCTTCTTGATTATCTTAATATGGAAAAGGGGTAGTGAATTGAATTATCCTGCTCCAACCACTAAAAGGGGGGTCTGGGGTTCTCTCCCAGAAATCTTTTGGAAATTTAAGTAAAAAAAAACACTTTTCGTTTTGTTTTGGTACGCCTCATCCGATTTCGGATATAGATTTCATGGTAGAATTTTTGTGTTTTTACAAACTTAATATAAAACAAAGTTGTAATAATAGAGTTACAAGTACTAAGGGGCTCTAGGGGTCTCCCCTAGAAAATTTCTGAAAATTTAAGTAAAAAAACCCACTTGTTTTGGTACACCTCATCCGAATTTCGGACATAGATTTTATGGTATAATTTTTGCTTTTTGACAAGCTTTATATAAAATTGAGTTTTGATAATAGAGTTATTACAAGTACTAAGGGGGTCTGGGGGTTCTCCCCTAGAAAATTTTGAAAATTCAAGTAAAAAAAAAACACTTTTTCAACTCGTTTTGGTACGCCTCATCAGAATTTCGGATATAGATGTTATAGCAGAATCTTTGCGTTTTGAGAAACTTAATATAAAGTAGAATTGTAATAATAGAGTTACAAGCACCAAGGGGGTCTGGGGGTCCTCCCCAGAAAATTTTTGAAAATTTGGCCCTAAAATAACATGGTTTTAACTCATTTTGGTGCATAAAATTCCATATTATGTAGAGTAAAATTTTCCATTTGGGGGGGCTCAAGCCCCCTAGCCCCCCCCCTGGATCCGCCAGTGGTCTTAATATCAGAAATTTAGAGTTAAACCACTGAAAAGGCCAACCAGTAATCACTAAAATACGGTCACATCACATAGTACACAAAACTAGTTCATAACTTGCAGCGGCAGGTTTACTCATTACTAATATCTTCCCCAAATCTTATTTTAAGCTGTCATATACAAGATTGAAACCCAAATAACTTACGATTGGGATTTATCTCAGGATTTCTGTGCAAAGAAATTTCTTTGAAAATAGAAAGATCAACTCCACCTACAGTTCCCGTCACAAAACTATCAGCATCCAAATAAATTGTTTCAAAAGTCTTCGCACCTACAATTAAAAAATTCAGTACACAATAACATACACTACACATTAGGGTGGCCCTTAACAGTATGGGAATTTTTAAAAGTTAAAAATATGCTTCTCCCACCCCCTAAATTTGTGCCAATGAACAAAAAAATGATAATTGCAAAATTTCAGCCAAATCTGATAACATTAAAGCAACCCCCAAACGGCCTAAAGTTATGAGTTTTTAGCTATTTTTTTGAAAAAAAGACAAAAAACCCAAGATAAAATATTCACAATTTTTTACCAATTTTTATATGATGAACTACCCTTGCTAGAGATATAATGGCTCAGGTTTTGGTTTTGTGACACCCCTCATTTAGGAGTAATAAATTTTTTAGTGATTAGCAATTGTTGTAAAGTTGTTTTTCCTGCATTTTGAAAACAGCTGCTACTCTACAACCCCTTAACTTAAACACATGAAATTGGGCTCATTTTGTTCGTAATTTTAATATCTTTATATTGATGGGCACTATGACCAATTTCGTTTTATAAAAAATTTAAAAATTTTGAAAAAAGTTTAAAACAAGTTAAAAAATTTAAAAAATAAAATTTTTGAAAAAATTTTTAAACAAAACATTTTATTGCTTTTTACCGTCTAATACATACATTTTTAACAAATATCAAGACAGAAATTGAATTGGATCACATTGGAAAAAAATTAAATTCACCGTTCATTTGGTAGGTCCACTAATAACCCCCTATTAATAGAAAAATAATAATAAGCTCCAGAAAAACTGGTAAAATCTTCGAAAGGGTTCATATGATTCAAATACATGCAAAAAATTCGACACACATTATTTAAAAACATTTGTAAGCTAATTTTCTATAAAAATCTTATTTCCAGAATTGAGATGGAACCTTATTAAAGGAATTATTTTTATTAAAATTCCTAAATAGTTTTCTCATATTTTCCAGCTCTTATGTTATTACAATTATTTCAAAATGATAAGTGTACAATTACATCATAATCAGACAATTTGAAGGTTCAAAAGACTTGAAATTTTGTGATTTTGACCGTAAAGTTATTCTTTTGAATTTTTTTAAAAAAACTTTATATCTCTTCAATATTTTTCTCATCTGCTAATTCCTTTTAATTTCTTGCAAGACCCTTTTTATTGGATGATCCTTTCTACAAAAAAGGAATTGAAAAACTTGGTAAAATTGTTGTTGTAAACGATACTGTAGAAAGGGGCATAAAACTGATTCATGATTATAAAAACATTCTTACAAAAAATGAAACTGATAAACAGTTTTTTTTGCAAATTGTTGCTGAAGACCGAAAAAAAAGTACCCATCGGCAACTAAATCTTCCCTAAGAAAAAAGGTTAAATAGATTTGTTGTTTCAAATAGTGTTTTAAAACTATAGGTATTCATTTTCGGAATAAAAATTAAGTTTCCATAAAAATAGTTTGCAATTGAAAGAAATGTTATATTTTATATTGTTCATGATTTAAGGATTTTTCCAAACTTCAAGGCATTTGAGGATTGCCTTGTAATTTTCCTATTCAACTGAAACTTTGCCCCATCAGGTTTTGTTGATTGAAACAATATTATGGGTAAGTGTGTGACATATTTTAACTTTTTAAAAAATCTCATGAAGCTAAGGGCCGCCCTTAAAAACCAAGCCTAAAAGTAGAATTGATTAGAAAAAAACAGCCTTTTTAGAATTAATATATGAGTTTTTTTAAAGAAATAAAAATTAAAAATCACTTGAATTATTCGAAAGTCTTTTAAATAAACAAAAACTTGGAATTAAAATTTTTTCATTCAATAGCAACACTATTTTTTAGAAAAACTAATTTTTGTTCATTTAGTATTGATATTTTAAAGAACAAAATATTCTCTTAAAGAACTAATTTAGTTTTAAACATAAATTAATAAGTAGGATTAAGGTTTTAAATGGTAAGAAGAGTTATGTGAAACTAATTATTAATATGGAATTTTAAATAGAAAATATTCCTTTCATAAGGTTCCATCTCGATTCTGGAAATAAAGATTTTTATAAAAAATCAGCTTAAAAATGTTCTTTAAATAATGTGTGTCGAATATTTTGCATGTCTTTGAATCATTATCATATGAACCCTTTCGAAGATCTTACCAGTTTTTCTTGAGCTTATTATTTTTCTATAGATTAGGGGGTTATTAAGGGACGTACCAAATGTACGGTGAATTTCATTTTTTTCCAATGTGATCCAATTCAATTTCTGTCTTGATATATGGTAAAATTGTATATATAAGACGGTAAAAAGCAATAAAATGTTTTGTTTCAAAAAATTTTCAAAAAAAAATTTTTTTTTTAATTTTTTTCAAATTTTTTCAAAATTTTGGAATTTTTGAAAAAAGGAAGTTGGTCGTAGTGTCCATCAATATAAAGAGATTAAATTTAAGAACAAAATGAGCCCAATTTCATGTGTTTAAGTTAAGTTGTAGAGTAGCAGCTGTTTTCAAAATGCAGGAAAAACAACTTTACAACAATTGCTAACCACTAAAAAATGTATTACTCCTAAATGAGGGGTGACACAAAAACCAAACCTGTGCCATTATATCTCTAGAAAGGGTAGTTCATCATATAAAAATTGGTAAAAATTGTGAATATTTTACCTTGGGTTTTTTGTCTTTTTGCAAAAAAAATAGCTAAAAACTCAAAACTTTAGGCCGTTTGGGGGTCACCTTAATGTTATCAGATTAGGCTGAAATTTTGCAATTATCATTTTTTTGTCCATTGGCACAAAGTTAGGGGGTGGGAGCTAAACATTTCGAAAGTTTGAAAATAAGGGCCACCCTACTACACATACAATTTAAATTAATTTAAAATTTTAAGAACATACCAGTAACTACTTGTGGGTGGTCAGCCGTCTTTATCAGTATATCCAACTGAGGAAGCTTCCCTAGAATAATCGAATAGTTATAACATTACACATAATTTCTTCTAAGAATTTCGATAGATAATGACATAAAAATAGTAATTTGTGGGTAATTTTCACGGAAAGAAAAACTAAGAGTTTCGATTTATCCTGTTTTCCGGTTTTATAAAAATTTAACACGAGACAAAGGAATTTAAAATCTGGTGCCATTTAAAGACAAGTTTAGAAAAAAATTCATTAATATTAATTTCATTACAATTTTTAACCTTCTGCCACATATTTAAAAAAATGTCGCTAAAACTCACCAGGATATTTATAAGTTCCGATTCCATTTAGAGATTCTAAAACCACAAGTTCATTAACTTTCGTTGTCGTTGACTGTTCAAATGTATGGTGTGCTGTCACGTTTGCTGGAATGTTAATATCGACGATACGAGGACCCGGTATTGGAATTGGCATTTCTTGTGGGTAAGCACTGGAAAGGGACAAACTGATCCTTCACGAACTTGTAGGCAACTACTGTGGAGTCTGATCCTAAAGTACAAGTAATCGCTTGATTAATAATAACAATCATAACTAGCACATTAAACTATTATACATTTCCGATTCCAAAATAAATGGAGCCCCCAGTGCGTTCTACAAAACACGCTTAAAATTTAAAATCCTAATAATAGCCGAAATAAACAAGCCAACAAAATCCTCTAATCAAAGGGAATAACTATAGGTACTCTACAGCTACGTTTCCCGACCCTATGACGTCACTAACAAAGTAGTTCTCAGCGCGGTCTTTGAATTTTGAGTGAAATGAAGAACGTCAATTTAAAAATAAATTATTTTGTAAAAACCCATTCATATATATGTTATGGGCAAAGTGATTAATCTGGCATTATTAATAATGCCCGAAGTGGAGGCGGGCAAAGTGATAAATTTCATTAATAAATTCCACTGAATTTATCACATTGCCCGTAACATATATACTTGACAGCACCGTTTCTTGAACCCAGTACGTCACAAATGCGGATGGAGAAATCGGTAAACACAAAGCCTGTTGGATTGTTACGAGGAGTTTCGGTACGCAAATTGTGATTATAAAGCACTATAAATACATGGGTTTAACAAAATAATCATATTTTTAAAATGACGTTCTTTATTTCACTCAAAATTCAGACACCGCGATGGGAACTACTTTGTTTATTAGTGACGTCTTACATATTTTAGATAAAGAAGCAAAAAGTACTGAATATTACAAAATATAGCCAAGTATATTTTTCACCTAGCTCTCTAAAGTGTTTGCTTTTCAAGAGATTAGCACTTTTAATTTAACTATAAAGAATGTTCGGAAAATATTCCATTTTGAAATAGGTGATACTTAAATTATATTTTACCTTTGTAGCCTTTGTGAGTGTCTTTATTGGCCACTGCCATGAAGAACTCCGAGCTATAAGGCCAGAACCCAAGACAAAGAACTCCTAATCTGTAGCACGGATTTTTTTGATGAGAAATCCACCTTTTCTTTGTTCAAGATTTCAGAGTCCGCATCATAATTACGTTTCCCTTTTCTGAAGTTGGCAATGGCTAGATACGCAGGTCCATGGATGTGAAAAGTTTCTATATCTTTGACGTCAAATGCGTGCAGAATGTCGTATCTATCAAAGTAGGTTTCTGGAAGAAAATTCACACGTCAATTTAATTTATCAACATAACCTGTAATTCTCGCTCATTATTCAATTTTAAAAAATAGTAAGGAACATTGTGAAAATTTTCCCTCGGTTTTCCATCCACCCATCTCGATTCTTTTATCAAGTTTATACTCACGGTTCTATGACGTCATTGCGTGCTTATGTGGTCTTAATTTCGAATTTAAAAATTAAATGGAAGATTTAAATTAAAGAACAAAATGTATCATTATATTGCTGAAAATAAACTAGTTTCCTATACTAGACAGTAACTTAAGTTGACCCTATGACGTCACTAACAAAGTAGTTCCCATCACGGTGTCTGACTTTTGAGTGAAATGAAGAAAGTCCATTTAAAAATATGATTTTGTTAAACACATATAATATATATGTTACGGGCAAAGTGATTAATCGGGCATTATTAATAATGCCCGAAGTGGAAGCGGGCAAAGTGATAAATTTCATTCATAAATGCCATTAAATTTATCACATTGCCCGCCTCATATCGGGCATCATTAATAATGCCCGGTAATAAATATCCCATTGCCCGTAACATATAGTAGGGTGGAGCGAAAAAACACGAAAGTTCGAATTTCGATTTTGGGTACCTCCAAAAAGTTGCCTTTTAGTGTCAAAAATACACCTATAAAATTTTATGAATTTTGAAAAACTCCTTCAGGGCTCTACCAGGGCTTTTATGTTTTCAAAAATAGGTTTTTTACTATAAATTTCACATTTTGCATTGTTTATCGGCAAATTTTTCTGGTATTTTTGTATTTTTAATATAAAATGTAACTTTCCAGGCCCGACAATACATTTTTAACCCAAAAAGTTGATGAAAAGGCACAAATAAATATGCTATATGCTATGAATATTAATATGCTATGAAATTTACTTTTTTAATATACTGCGTAATGGGGGGAGCAAAAAACCTTTTTTGCGAAATCGATCTACGACTGACTAAAGATCAAAGTTTGTGGTTGGTGGTCCTTATAACCCATAAAAAATTTAAACTTGGTCGGATGATATCTTTAGGTCGTGCTTTTGAGTCAAAGTCTGAAAATTTAATGAAAAATGTAAAAAATTTGAAAAATTTCCTGATAATTTCTAATTTTTTTATGGCAAATATTTACATATATTGCTTGTATGTTGCTTAATATTAGTAAATTAGGATCTTTGAATCACGAAAAAAATGGTTTAATAGTTCTTCAAAATTCGTTAATGGACTATGTAAAATATGTTAGTAGCTTATTACATTGTGGTCGTTAGGAACAATATTTACGGAAAAATCCCGGCTGACTTATGTTAAATGACCTCCTGAATCCGAATATGACCTTTGTTTCCCTCACCAATCTTAATTTTTGGGGGGACGAGCCCCAATTTACTTTCCTCACTTCTCGGTAATTTTATGGCTGTGAATTCAGTTTTTATAAGATTAAGTGATTACTTTACCGTTAAAAATTCTTGTGAAGGGTCAAAAAGGTTGTATATACTGAAAAATAATAATTTTTTTCTAGGTGATGAATTTAAGAGGGTATTTTTCCATATTAATTGTAAAAAAATCAATAAAAGGTTTTTGTCAGTATTTTTTCTTACATTTTTCACAAAATACTACTTTGATGGTTCTTTTCCCATTTCTTTTATTTGGGAATGTAAAAAGGAGGATGAGAAATTGTTTGAATTGGGTTATACGAAAAATATGACACGGAAAATATTAAAATATTTATCGCGAAACCTCTCAAAATCAATTTTATTGATTTTTTACAATTAATATGGAAAAATATGCCCTCTTAAATTTATCACCTAGCAAAAAAATATTATTTTTCAGTACATACAACCTTTTTGACCCTTCACAAGAATTTTTAACGGTAAAGTAATCACAGGATGAGGTGACAACAGGATGAGGTACAATCAGATTGATGAGGGAAACAAAGGTCGTATTCGGATTCAGGAGGTCATTTAACATAAGAGTCAGCCCAGCCGGGATTTTTCCGTAAATATTGTTCCTAACGACCACAATGTAATAGTCCATTAACGAATTCTGAAGAACTATTAAACCATTTTTTCGTGATTCAAAGATTCTAATTTGCTAATATTAAGGAATATACAAGCAATATATGTAAATATTTGCCATAAAAAAATTATTTAGAAATTATCAGGAAATTTTTCAAATTTTTTACATTTTTCATGAAATTTTCAGACTTTGACTCAAAAGCACGACCCTAAAGATATCATCCGACCAAGTTTAAATTTTTTATGGGTTATAAGGACCACCAATCACAAACTTTGAGCTTTAGTCGTAGACCGATTTCGTAAAAAAGGTTTTTTGCTCCCTCCATTATGCAGTATATTAAAAAAATAAAAAAACATGGATTATACATTTATTTGTGCTTTTTCAATAACTTTTTGGGTTAAAAATGTATTGTCGGGCCTGGAAAGTTACATTTTATATTAAAAATACCAGAAAAATTTGCCGATAAATAATGCAAAATGTGAAATTAATAGTAAAAAAAACAATTTTTGAAAACAAAAAAGCCCTGGTAGAGCCCTGAAGGAGTTTCTCAAAATTCATAAAATTTTACAGGTATATTTTGGGCACTAAAAGGGAACTTTTTGGAGGTACCCAAAATCGAAATTCGAACTTTCGTGTTTTTCGCTCTACCTACCCTAATATATAGTGCTTTTCAATCATGGTTTGCGTACTGAAACTCCTCCTAGCTACCCAACCGGCTTTCTGTTTACCGATTTCTCCTTCCGCATTAGTGAAGTACTGGGTTCAAGAAACGTTGCTGTCGAGTATAGTTATTGGATTTTAGCCATGTTTAGCGGAATTCGGAGTCTAGATTAACTGGTCACGAATATTCATTTATTGAATAAATTATAGGAGAGACTAAAAAAGCTCCTTCACAATAAAAAAATAGTTTTATATAAATTTTAATTATTATTGCCTTAACACTAGTAGTTTCTATTAAATACACGGTTTCACAAAAGTAAAATTTTACAAGGAAAATTTTGTTTCCATACGAATCTTTCCATTGGTACCTATATTTCTATTTCGGTTACGAAGTTTTCCAAATCTTTGTATTCAGGAGAGTTTCCGATTGCCATGCGAAATGCGCCGTCTTTTTTCCTAGAAGAAGCTAAATTACAGAAGAAAAAAAGAGATTACCCTAATGATTAAGACGTCTAACATTGTCCAAATTCGAATTGTACTAGTAGTGAATTTGGTAGAGACGTCATGATGATCCTCATCGACTTTCTAAGTAGCAATATTATATTTTGATAAAACTACGCCTTCTGCAATTTAAAGTAATATCAAGTCTGTAATGATAATTAAATTTTTCACATGGATGACATTGGCTTAAAAGTCAGTCTGAGAACTGCACGAACGACATTGGGTTAATAGTATTTTTTATTTTTACACTATTTAGCTTTCGGTATAGATTACTAATAAATAGGAGAAAAATAATAAAAAGAGTTTAATAGTATTTATAACAATTAAGTGTTACATTTTAAAATTCTACCTTGTGGTAATGATTAGAAAGAAAAACTACACATTATAAAATATTGAAGTGGAGAAAAATATTTCATTGAATGATTCCAAAAGTATTACGTTAAATTGTTTTTGCAAATTCTTTTGAAATCACGTGAAAAAAATAATCAAGTTGAGATTTTTCATATTAGTAAGAAATAACAAAAAAAAGCATTTTTGAATCTTTTAATACGATTTAGAAAATAGGAAACCGATAATTACACGCTGCAAACCAAATAAAAATCTTACCGTTACATTAAATTGCCTCAAGTATTAAAGTTAGTCATAAAAAAGCCTCGCAAGTCAAGAACATTAACTTTTATTTAGAAAAAAATGTCAGTCAAAAATTTGAGTTCATAAGTTAATTTCTCAAAAAGTAAAAAATTAACTTTTCATAAATATATTCAAAATTAGGAAAATCTACCAAAAATCTCCTTTAATAGTTAACTAAGGAAATTGTGATAAATTTAAACTTCACGACCACAAACACAGTAAGGTAATGCATTTTTATTTTATATTTTCCATTTTGTAAATTTTATAGGTAACACATTTTTAAACAATTCGTTATGATTTCTAATCACCCTGCCATAAGAGATAGTATTTTGTGATAAAAACGGGTTAAAAAGACTAAGTTACCCAATATCCTAAACATCTAGCATTCCTTAATGTTCAGAATAACTGCCAATAATGTTTAATATTCAAAATAAGTTTGTATAGTTTGTGTATTTAATTTTGTAGGTATTTAATAATCATCATCATCATCATCTATAGATCGACAGTCCCGGTTGGACTCTGGCTTTCTCAAGAAGACGGAACCAGTCCTTCCTTCTGCGTGCCACAGCTTTCCAGTCTCTTGGGTATTTAATATTAATAGTTTGAAAACCCATGCAATTTTTCTCTTTACTTTAAGAGTGTTGCATTTTTAATATTAACGCGATGTCTGCTACATCTTCTATAAAAGATTCAACAGATAATTTTCACTAACAAGAAAACATTAGTTCCCACTGAAAGTATTCCAAATACTATTTTTATAAAGCAACAAGGTTGATATGAATTTAGCACTCTAAAAAATCTTGTGGGCGTTGCTCCCTCATGTACCATGAGCAGTTGAAGAGAAAACCGTTGAAATTGTTAAGTACAATGGGTTTCGCAGGTTTGATTTAGAAAAGATGAGAAAATTAAATTATTTATCAACTATAGGAATAACTAACTTGGTAGTTAATCTAACTTAAACATTGTCGCTCACAATAGGGTGATTTTTAGTGTCCATCTCAAAAATATAAGCTTTTAGAGATTGTCTCAAACGGCATCAGCACACAATTAGTAATGAAAAGCTTTTAATAAATCATAACTTATAAACAGATCGGTCAGTGGGCGAAGCTCATCAACGGCCCCGAAAAGCAAAACCTGATCCAAAGGAGTCCTCTCAACCCTTTAGTTTAAAAAATTGCCTCTATATAACTCATCTATTGTTCCGAAAAACGTCGATTTTTTTTTATTTTTTTTTCCTGAAAGAAAATTAAGTTTGTTGAATTTTATCTTTCTTCATCGAATCAGTTTTTTATCTTTTTCATTATTTTAAAATCTTTTCAAAAATGTTAATGAACGAACTTCAATTTTGATCTTTAATTAATTTTTTTTGAAAATATAAGAAATAAAATTGTTCTAGCATTGGGAGAACCCGACACCAATAGCTAAGGTCACATGACCAAAATTTTAATTCAGGTTCAGCGGGTCGAAGGTGTCTATGGGAATTCCAATGTTAAAAATAATAGCATTACAGTTTATGGAAGTGCCTCTTCAGTCTTCTATTCTGAATAATAAATCCCTTACCCCTTAAATATTGTCGGCGACCAGAACGTATATGTAATCATTGTGGTGAAACGCAGCCATGCCAGTGGGATAACTAAACATACCAGCTAGTTATTGGTTGGAACTGTCGATTCTATAGAGTAGAATTAAAATGCTCTTAAAAATTCAAGTTATACGCTTTCCAGGTTACAAAACTTTAATAAACATAATTTACCTTGTAAAGTCCTAACTTAATCTCGGCTACATCGATACTTGTTTGTTCGGATGCACTTGCACATACAGCGGAAGTATCGTTGCCTACATCCAAAAACTGGGAAAACACCGCAGGTGAACACAAGTGAGAAACTGGAGTCACAGTCTGAAGGCGGTAAACACCTAATAAAAGGTAAAAGCCCGTTATAACATCGTAGAATTGACAAATTAAAATTTATGTGCGAAAAAACTCAAAAGCTCTAAATATAAACAGCAATGTTCTTACACATGGACGTAGTCCAGGACTCGATAAGAGTTTGCATCAAAGAATAGAAACAAAATTCATTAAATTGTGAATCAAGTTTAATTTATAAAAAGTTCTTGCAAATTATATCAAATCTTGACTAAAAAGGGGCAAATTCCTCCATGCATCCCCTAAGCACTCGGTGAGCCCATGTTCAGACCTTTTGAACATATTACAAAAACGGCAGATTGTAAAAAGTTCTACGACCAGTATAAACTTTCGAAACACAGATTTGATGTAGGTAGGTCCTCCACGGCGAAAAGGATGATACCAGTCAAGAACTGGAGATCGGCCGAATAGCCGCTGCTAAAGAGCAGTCTCCAAGTTGTCAAACGTTTACAATATCAAATCTGTTCCAAACTTTCAAAAATAACGCTCTGGCTTACAACACAATCGTAATATAAAGATTTTAAAATTTCATTAATACGCAGTTGACTATGTTAACCGAATTCATAATGAATACCTACAACTTAAAACATTACGAAATCGTAAACATTAAGCCTACCTTTGTCATCAGTGATCAACGACTTGTAGCTCGAGTCAAGATCTCTTTTCTGCGAGTTTGTGTCCGGGAATGAGCTAGGCTTAGTGAAGACAGATAATCTTCAGTTATCTTGTCCAATTCGGCTTCCAATTCTAAAAGATAAAACTACATTAGCAACCCTCATTACGTTCTATGTACGCAATTTTTGCATTGTTATTCCGCATATTATAATTTTGCATGACTGTTAGTTCTAGTTGTGAATTCGTTGTATCTAGTCTAGATTCCTCGAAACTCCAAACAATCTAGAGTAGGATCGTATTTGTTAAAGCACTTCCCCATGTTACAGATTAACTCTTCATCCCCGGTCTAGATTTTCTTCATTGCGTCCCCATTACAAAAGCATATAATCTTTAAAAATTTTACAAATTTTGGTTTACCACACATTGGAAAGTATTTCTTTTTACCTAGTATTACGTTTAAAACACATATTGCAATAGTACTAATAAAATTTACCTGGTTTGAGCCTCCTTTCTCCGATCCCCTGGGATGTTGCATGGGCCAGCCACACAACAAGAAAGACCAGCTTCCTCATGGCGAATCTGAAACACATAGGCAAAAGCATATTAATTTAAATTTGGTTTTCGTATATCTAGCTAGGTGGTCGATAATTTTATTTCATAATCGATTGCAGTATTGCATTACTGTCATTATTAAATTTAGGGTGAGCTCATTGAGAACTATATAAACAGATTGATATGAAATCTAGCTCTATCATTAAGAAATTTTGAGCAAAAGGCAGCTTTGTCCCCTCGCGTCTTTTACATAAACATAAGTGTGCATACTAAGTTTTACATAAAGTGTTTACCATCAACGAGGACGACTAAAAAGAACAACGAAATAAGGTTATAATCAACATCATAGTTTCCAATACACTTAGCAAGCACTATCTACTACAACGAAAAGTCGCGGTTGACATTTCCTCCGAAGTAAATTCACGTCCATCAACAAATTATGAAAGTTTGGTTCAAAATTTTAAAATTTACTAATAATCTTAATAATCACACAAAATATTAAAGTTCATCGGAAATTATTAAATGGCCAGTCTCCTATATTAACAACGAATTACCCTTCAAATTCAACATTTTCTCCAATTTACTAAAATACCCATTATTAATTTAAAAATTAAATTTCCATACACTAAACAAATAATTCAGTACTGACCTTTGAAAATAATACAGTTTACAGTCATGTTATCTAGACCGTTCTTATATACTTTTCTACAAATGATGTCACAGTGGATGACGTAATTAGGTTATGAAGGCTTCTTGATAAGTTAAAAAATTTTAAAAAATCTAACGACTGCCACTTTTTAGCTACTCTGTGAAGTATTCGGAATAGTCCGGAAGAAATTAATCCGTTTAAAAAACACGCAATTAATTTTGATATTTATCTTGTGTTTAAGACCTAAAAATTAAATGATTTTCTACTAGAAGCTTAAATGTAATGTTTAAATCACACTTTTTAGGCATCCTTGCACCAATTTTTTTTATTTGTAAATCATAGTTCGATTCCTTTTGTTCAATAGCTGTATTTTACTACTCTACCTCCGGGCATTTCTTTGGTAAATTTTTAAATTTAGGTGAAAATGTTCAGTAGGTGATTAAGAGAGAGAGAGAGAAATGGTCGAGACCGGGCCGGAAATTTCGAATAAAAGTAATGAATCGGAAATTTTGAATATAAGAGTAAAAAGATTATCAATATTTAACTGGATTTGTAGAAGATTTTGAGGATTACTTCGTATTTACAAATAACGAAATAACTAAACCTGATGGTTTTAAAATTTTTAATTACATAGTTGAATTCACATATCTAATGAAAATCACGAAACTAATATATTTGAGGAGTTACTTGCGAGTGAAAATAGTCCGTTTTCTGACCTCAAGAAAGAAAAGGTTTGCAATTTGCAAATTTTTCAGCATTTAAATGTAAATAGTGCTTTTTTCAGTTAATGATAACAAATTTAAATTGAAAAATCAGAGAAACAGGCAAATTTGTGAACTTTTTCTTTTCAGGCACAAATTTTTTTAGGCAATTTTCACGCGCAAATACTACTATCGCTTGAGTATTAAGACATTTTCCTGAAACGTTTTTTCTGTCTTTTTGTTACATGATATTGCGCACATTTTTTCAAACTGAAATTTTTGTTTTGTCTCTTTTAATTTATTCCCTTGTTAGAAACTTAAATAAAATACATTAGATTTTAAAAATTCTTTCACTTATAAATTTTCAAATTTTATAATTCATAAATTAAATTAATTATTTTCATCAATTCCTAAAAATGTTTGGGTTGATATCATTTTTAGGGCCTAAGCCGAGCCCTCCGCCGCACCAGATGGCGCAGCCAGAAATTTCTTCTAGGGGGGGTCCAAGTCTATCGACCAGGATCGTTATGCTTTTGTTTCGGAGGGGGTTTTGACTCAACATTTTTTCTGAAGTACATCCTAATTAAAAGTAATATTAGATTTACTCTAATTATAGAGATATTTTAGACGACTTGCACAATTACTTTTAATTTTGGTCCAGTAAATTTAAAATAGTATAAATATAAACAATATGTGAATTCCTAGTAAAATTGGAGGTCTGGGGGTCCTCCCCCAGAAAAATTTTGGAAATTTCCCCCTCAAAATAGTGTTTTAACTCATTTTGAGACATAAGATTCCAAAGAGTATAGTAAATTGCTCATTGTAAGTGTCAGAATTTTCTGGAGAAAACAATATACAGTAAAATAGAAGGCAACATTTTGAAGAGGGTTGGGGGTTCTATCTAGAAAACTTTTGTAAATATACCCCAAAAGTAGTTATATATCCCTTATGCACTTGGAGTACACCTAAAGAGTAAAGAGCCTGTAAGTCACACAATTTTCAAGGGAAACAGTACATAATATATTTCAATGGGGGGGGGGGGGCTGGGGGGTCCTCCCCCAGAAAATTTTTGGATTTTTTTCCTTAAAAGTAGTGTTTTAGCTCATTTTGATAATGTGTTTGTTAAAGTAGTGTTTTAACTCATTTTCAGGAGGGGTTGAGCCCCTAAACCCCACCTTGGGTACGGCCCTGCTATCGACAAATCCTAACAAAATTACCCCCCTCCCCCCTCCAAAGACGCCTGGGATATTTCGGGCAAATATAATACTTAGAGGTGCACTTAATGGAATTTTTTGTGCGGCAACGTCCGCCCCAAGTAAGAAGGGGGTCTGAGGCCCTCCCTAGAAAATTTTTCAGAAATTGGCCTCTTAAAAGTAGTATTTCAGCTAATTTTAAGATATTTTGGATTAAAAAAGTAGAGGGCCCCGCTCCTTGTAAGCCACAGAATTTCCAAGAAAAAAATAAATAGAAGACAAATTTTTGAGTGGGCCTTGGGGGTCCTCCCCCCAAAAAATTGAAATTTTTGTCCTGTAAAAGTCCTCAAAAGAAGATCGCTCTTATAAAACCATTTTCATTTAAAAGAAAACACAGTTAATAAACATGCATCAAAATTTTAGAGGGGGCTTGGGGGGGGGTACTCCCCCATAAATTTTTAACATTAAAAATAAACAATAAGAACTTAAAACCCATTTTAAAACCCTTTGGGTTGCACCCAAAACCCACTCATTGTAGGCTGCATAATTTTCAAGACGTGTATGTAGACGTAAACATTTCTACAGGTGGCTGGGAGTCCTCCCCAAGAAAAGTTTTGAATTTATCCCTTTGTTACTAGTCCTGTTTTAACTCATATTCAGACCGAAACATACATTTTCAGACTTCGGGTTTTCACCCGAAGAGGGTCATTGACGTCAAAATTTCGGGAGGGGAGATGGTTTGAACCCCCAACACTCCCTTGGATACAGCCCAAGGCTAAAATATTAGGTTAATCAGACGTTAATAATAATTTCTCGAAAGGGAAAAATTTCATTAGGAACGGTTTGAATTGAAACGTTTCCGGGTCCCGAGTACCTCCAGCCTCTGGGGGGGGTCCAGACCCCCAGACCCCGTGGCTGCGCCGCACCCAAAAATCTATAAGGTCGGCACTTTCAAAGGGATACATCATGGTCATGGCAGGAAAAGTAACATGCACAAAGGATCATGGAGGTTAAAAGCTTTCATTGAGGAAATACAGATGGCGCCAAAGCAACTGACTTTTCTCTTTTTAAAATATGGTGTCGTTTTGTTAGTTTATGTTTCAAAAATGATTTTAACCTTTTTTCTCGTCATTGAGTTATTATTAATTCATTATTTGAAAAATAAGATGGGAAAAGCTTCATCCTAGAATATTTATTATCTGCTACAATTTATAGTTAAAAAATTACAAACTAATTAATTTTTGGAAACTCCAACTCTCAAGCGTCACCTCCAGCAATGGACCGGTTTTGTCCTTGTTAGGACTCATCAGCACGGCATAGGAAGGTAACGCAAGAGAGTAGAGGAATGCTTCTAGTCAAGCCGACTAAAAAGTGGTGACCATGATTAGTCTACCACTATCTGCCGGAATGAACTGCGCATTCCCTGGACAGATTTAATTTCCATATTGGCAAGTGTGAGAAAAGGAGCATTTTTCACCATAACCACTGGTTCGGGAAAGGTTTGGAAACTCCAACTCAAGCGTGGCCAACTCACCTCCAGCCATGGACTCAAGGTGACGCTTGAGATTAAAACACTACTATTAAGGGTAAAATTTCAAAAATATTCTCTGGGGGAGGACCTCCAAATGCCCCTCGAAATTTTCACGTGTATTAATATTTTTTCCTTGGAAATTCTGCCGCTTTCAAAAGGCTTTTTTGGGGGTAGCACAAAGTAAAATAAAACTACTTTCTAGGGGCTAATTTCAAAATCTTTTTGGTGGGAGAGAGGCCCCTAACCCCCCTGCAGTTTTTAAACCTATTTAAATAGTACTACTTTTCCCATTTATGCTAATACCAAGTGGTTCTGTTCGGGTCTAACATAAAGAGTCTCAAAGTGAGCTAAAACACTACTTCTGAGGGACAAATTTTCAAAGCTTTTCTGGGGGAAGACACAGGGCTCACATTTATTACAAACATTTTGACTTAAAGTGCTCATAAGTTAAAATCCTTTTATAAGTACTCTAAAACTTAAGTAAAAGTATTTGTCACAGCTATGTGACTTCATAAAATGAATACGAGCAACCCCACTGATATTCAAATGCGGCTAGCGAGGCCCTCTCATCCGGCCCGCGGATACCTTTCTGTCTACGAAAAAAATTATGGACATGTGGTGTAGGGATTGTTTCCCGGAATCCCGTAGAATTTTTAGGCCGGGACACGTCCCGGGATTTCTCAGTCCGTCCCGGGATTCCCTCAAAATTTTAAATTTCTTCAACGCTGCTATACAAACGCTTGAAAATCGTTCCTGATGGCATGAACACATATTTCCTTTCCTTGGAGGATACATAAATTAGTGGAAGTGAGATGGTTTAAGTCAATTATCTGCTGAATTAAATTATCTACCACTCCTAGAACTTTACAGCTAAAAAGCAATAAACAAGGAACTAGCCGTGATCTCAATAAGTCGTCAGCTTTTGTCTTTTGAAGAGATTATACGTTTTGAGATCGGACTGGAGTGGAGAATATTCTGATTTTGTATTATGGCAGAAAAAGCTAGTACATTCAGTGGCGTAACTAGAGTTGACTAATGGGGGGTGTTACTCCGACCAGTCAACCACTCCAACATATTACTCCCTTTAAAAATATTCTCATAATGTAGGTATAATATTTTTTTTTTTTTGCAGAACTTCCGATGGGAAAACTATCTAAGAGGCTTAACTTTCAAGGGAAAAACACAGAATAACAGACGTAAAATTTTTTGAGGGGGGTTTGGGGGTTCTCCCCAAGAAATTTTTATATATTTGTTGCTTAATGTAATGTTTAAAGTCATTTTGAGGCCCTTTGGGTTAGTTCCTAAAAGAACAGTTCCTTGTGAACCACCTGCTTTTTCCTATACCTGTGATGCCCTCAGCGGCGATTGGGTGGAAATAGTTGGGGGGTGGACTGGTGGATAGCAAGTGGACCTTCCTTTTAAAGAGAAAATTTTTCAGTTTTTCATGTTTTAGAAACCGTTGATGTAATGGGGGGTTACATCCCCAATAACCCCCCTCGTTACGCCTATGAATGTCCTTAAACCTTATGCAGCTTTTTATGAAATCGTAAAGTAGGATTTGCGTCCTTATAACTTGGTACGTGAAAAATTGTTGGTGATACAGAGTTGCAAGCACAAAACGGGGGTCTGGGGGTCTCCCAGGAAAATTTTGAAATTTGACCCTTAAAAACAGGGGTTTTAACTCGTTTTTGAGCTAATTTTCAATGGGGGGGTTACATCCCCAATAACCCCCCTCGTTACGCCTATGAGTACATTTGCATGGGAGTACTTCATAAAAAGACCGAACTCTGAAGCAAAATGCAAAAAGTGTTCTTTGATAATTAAGTGTAAAAAAAGTTCTACGAGTGGTTTGCTCCGACATTTAAAAAAAAAACATTCCATTAAGAATTATTACATATCTATAAGGGAATTCAAACGCATTTTTAGGGTAAGTACACTTTTAACTTGAGTATTTTTAAAACATATTTAAAATATTAAGTTCGTGTCATTTCATAAGATTTTATGGGATATACTATGTATGTACTATTATAATGAGTGAATATAAAATTGAAATACAAATATTTTAACATCATTTAAGATATTTTAAAGCCTAGAACTGAAACATTGCGGCATTAAAAACTAATAATTTCCCCCCATAAATTTTTCTAATTTCATCTTTATGCAAGTTTAGATTTTACAGCCAAAAAATTTTTTTTTTCTTGAAATTCTGGCATTAATTAAATTTTCGGGGTTTCCCGGGATATCAAATTTTATCCCGAAATCCCGGGATGACCAAAATGCCCTTAGACGACAATCCCTAATGTGGTGTACTCAAATAAAAGATCTAAAATGTTAAAAAAAAAAAAGATCAAAGATATCCCGAAATTTGGACTAAGGGTATCAGAATGAGTAAAAACTCTTTTATAGGGTCAAATTTCCAAAAATTTTCTGGGGGAGGACCCACAGACCCCCCATTTTGTACTTTGAATTCAATTCATCACATTCATTTTCATATTAAGTTCAGCAAAATAAGAATCTGACCGAAAATCTATTAAAAAGGTAAATTAAACTTATTAAATACACATTACATAACAGGGGCTTGGAGATAATTTTAGGTGGTCTCCCCAGTGAAAAAATCTAGCTTTCGGTCTGATAATCACTTAATATTCTTAAAGGATATTTGGGCCCCTCCCGAAATAAATTTTCCTCGAAAATACCTCGAGTATATAGTCAGCCCACAAACTGCTGTTTGATAGTTAATGCGGCCCTCGGGATGAAAAGTTTGAAGACCCCTGCTCTACTACCACAAGAATATCATTAGAATTAGCAAATCTCGATTAAAAAATGCTGCTCTCAAGTACTATTAAACTTACTCAAATGATAAGGCGAAAAGCAGTCCTAAAGGTCCCTAAATTCATGAAACTTTAATAAAAAGTTTATTGAAAAGGGTAGATTTGTCCAATTACTAAAGAATTTTCCCTTAAACTTGATTCAATTGAAGGTCTTAATTACTTTTACAGTAAAATAAAAGACTTAGTTTAAAATCCATTTAAATTGAAAAAGTTATGGGTAGAACATCACAACTCGAAATTACTCATCATTCCTAATTAGGAACTTCTCCCATATTGTTTCAATTGTGATTTCCAACATTCTTGTAGAAACTAGTGATATGCCATTCCCCAATTTTTCAATGATGAATAAAAACCTCCCTATAATCAATAATTCTTCAACCTCTAATGAGTAGATAGTAATATTGAGAAATACAAAACCATAACATCATGTATGATTTTAATGAAAACATTCATTTTCAAACATCAGTGATCTACAGTAACTGCAAAACTATCACTTTCTAAAACCATGTGTTTTGCACTCCTATATATGCTTTTGAATCAAGTTATTACCTCTTTCAGGTTTTATCCAAACTAAACAGATAGCTTTTAACAGTTTTAATAATGCATCACTGGTATGTAACAGGTGAAAGAAGCAAAATAAACTAAAGGATAAATAAATTTCTGGACAACATGAAAATACACAAGATGCATTTTAAAAAAGAATAGGGAAGAGTATGAATTGCTTGAGAGAGGTAAAATTAGGAATGACTTAGAGATCATTAAGAAAATCACAACTTGAAATACTTGGCACAAAACAGCTGAAAATTTACAAGTGCTATTGTACTAATTTTTTTAGATTAGTTCCTCTTAAAAATTTGCTACAAATGTTCTTTGAAATAAAATATAAGATTAAAACCAGATTCAAACAATTTTTATACAGCTCTGATTATTTTAGATTTATAATTCTGAACAGAATTAATTCCTTCTAAAGAGATTTGCACCCCTTCAAGGTGGGCATAATAGAAAAGTTTTGAAAATAAAAATATATAAAAACAACTAACTTGTAAAATTTTAAAATATGATCAACTAGGTTAGATTAAAAAAACTTGCTAGCTTTACACAGTAAAATAAGTTGGCTCGAAAAACTTACAAATTAGATCCATCCAAAACAAATTAATGTTTTCTTATCACATTTTAATATGATATAATTACAATTCTAATATTTAAGACACTTTAACAATTAAATGCAGATCTTTGAGGTCTAATTTGTAAATTAGCTATTTAATTTTCAAAGAAATTGTTTTCTTTTTACAAACAATGAAAACTTTATAGCTTTACATAAGCTGCCCCATTAACCAGAAAGGAGACAGTTAATATTTAAGCATGCATTTTTCATCTTTAGTACTTTTCTCTTTCCATAAAATTATGTCCAGACTTCAGAGATAACTTTCATTTCAATCATATATAATATGGCAAATATAAATTTTAACATATACCAATACTCTTAAATATAATTTTAAAAAATTATAAATATCACAATCCAAAAGGCGTTTTTACTTTTGTCAGACTAAAATTGTACACTTTGGATAAACATAAACAGCATCTTATTAATCAGTGTAAATGCACATATAAAGTACAATATATATTCAAAAAAACATAATTTAGATCATTTGAAAGAATTTCCTTTAGGCTAAATTATAACATATAAATAAATTATTCCAGTTTGTGAATTCAAAGTCATACATGACTCTAAACATGAATGGTTCTAAATACACAATTCTAAGACAAGTTACAGGAATGTTAACAAGGACAGCCTGTTTTAAAATCCAAATAAGAAATTAAGAGACTTAACACACTGAAACCATCACACAAACCAGAACATATATACAAAATCTGGAATGATAAGAAATAACATATACAGATGCTGTAAAGTCCTATTTATTCAAAAAGAAAGTTCAGTAATGAACATCCAGACCTGGCATCAGTCAAATGCTTACTTCATTCGAGAGGAAAACTGATCTTGAAGCCCACGCTAAAATTTATACCACAGATCAGGAACAAAATACTGAAAACTTAGGAAAGCCGAGAAGTATATTCAAAATGAGTTTGTGCCACTGCACAATACACAATACTTCAAATCTATTCGAGTCCCACATGAAGTACACACAATAGATAGAATGACTGTTCATTTCCCAGAATAATTTCAGACAAGGTAGAATTTGGAAACCTCTAGGAAATTCTTCAGAATTGATCTTGCAGAAGTTCACAGAGTTCTTTTGAAACAGAATCTTTGCTAGTTCTAACAGTCAGACGATACATCTAAAATGGATAAAATCAATTAAAAGATAATTGATAAACTTTAAGACAATCTAACAATAACAAAAAAATTTATATCCTATTTCATAACATTGGTGATTCAGAATAGTTAACTAGGGCAATAAAACATGTGTCAATCTTTTAGGGTGTTAGGAAATCTACTTTTTCTTCAATGTGATTATTTTACAAAGCAAAAACAAAACCTTTTGAAATTATAAATTTTGAGTTTTAAGGTTTTAACCCTATTTTTATGACCAGAACATTTTTATATGGCACATGATCCCATGGGTGAAAGTTTTTCCAGGATGGAATGGGATTAAATTCTTTCATTGAAAATGTTTCTTTTTTCTTCTAATAACCCAGTGTAAAACTTTTCATGTTCCATCCTGAAGAAAGACACTCAGATGGATTTCTATCTTTGGATGGAAACCTTTCATCCATGCAGATCACTCAACCCTTTCTGCATTACTTTCATACTTTTTAAGAACATTATCAATATTTTATCAGTAGCTGACATTTTAATGTAATTTTTCCGAGAAAGAAAGAAGTGGTGAAGTAGTTTTAGGCAACATGTTTAGTTTTAAAGAAAAGAGAAACAAATCATACTTGAGCCTGTCTATTTGGTTCCAATCTCAGAAGACACCCAACTTGTACAGCAGATGTATGTACAATGCCGGCACAGACAAAATTTTCCGGATTAGGATCAATTCCTTCCAGCAGCATAATACCAAAGCCATTCAGCTAAATGGAAGTATTAAATATATGTAAGTAAACAAAAATTTAATTTTGGTGGTACCAAAGTACACAAAAAAAGCCCTATATAATATTTAGCATTTTTAAACTCTAAATTCTATATTCACTAAAAGAATAAGGCAAACCTTTGCTTTTGTTGCCTCTGTGTCCATTGGATATCTGGCTTTAAATATTCGTTGTGCTTCTTGAACAGGACTACAAACAAAATTATAAACCTCTATTAGGTACAATTTGAAAATTTTTCCACACAGTTGTTTTAAAAATTCAAAGTACCTACTTATTTAAATTCTTCCACCTTGTGAAAAATGCTTCAGAATTCATAACAGTTGGCTCAAAAAATTTATTAACCATCACTGGCAATTTCATTGACAATTTTTGCAAAACATTGGAGTACCTAGAAAACAAGTATACAAATTCAGTATTATAATGACCACTCACTAGTCAAATAGTCATCTAATTCTATTGCTGCATAAATTCAGACTGAAATGAGCATACATCACAAATAATTTTAGGAACAAGCATCTGCCCAAGCATAAGATAGTTCAAACAAAAATAATTTAACATTTTCAGTTTATCAAATTTCATATACTTACATGAACTGCACTGTAAGCACAGGTTTTTCATTGAAATCATCGATGCACTCAATGTTTAATTGTTGCTGAACTTGAGCTCCAGCATCAATTGTTGGTTCCACAGGTTTAAATTGAATATTTATTTCTAATTAGTTAAGAAATCAGATGAAGTTAGGTTGGAAATATTGCACCCTAATAAGATAAGTGACAGATCTCAAAATGGAAAGAGTCCACCAAAACCCATTGTCTGCAACAGTTAACCTATTTTTTAACTTACTACCTTGCTTTGACTAGCTTAACTCAAAAACCACTTACAATTTAATGTTTTAAACCCATATTATTGAAGGAATAAAAATCCCCTTATCACAATTTAAAAAACAGGAGCTAGAAGCTTGACTACAGCCACCTTAGGGTCATTTACCTAGCAGATTTTTAGTTTACCCATGCTAAAAACAGTCATAAGTGTTTGCCCAGGTAAACTCATACAACAGCTAATCTCATTAAGTTGTCACTTGTCTTGCCAGGAAGCTGTGAAACACTACCTGGAGACTTAAAAAAAGTAAGATAGACCATTAAAGGATACTTTTACTCAAAGTGTCAGAACAGGAAACATTTGGAGTAAAATTGTTGAACTGAAGCGGAGTCTTGTTTCCATAGAAAAGACCAATTCTGCCAAGATTTTGTCTAAACTCACTTTTTACACCAATTTGTAAGAGGTCATTTTCAAACAAGATGCCATTGTTTTTACAAACTAACCTAAAAATAAACACAACCATTAGCACATACTTAGAAATCAACACAAATAGAGATGAAACTGAAACAAAACTTTTTACACTTAGCAAAAATCTTACTTCCAGTGTCTATTCAGTTTTCTTTTGCTCAAAACGATGCAACGAATCAAAATTTAGTAAAATTATTAAACTTCTAACAAAGAGAAAAAGAAACTGAATAACTGAGCGAGATTTCTGCAAATTAGTTGAAATATATACATTGAAACTAACTTATAAAGGCCTTCTTCATTCGAAATAACAACGGCTCCAGGAGCTAAAGAAGGAGAAGATCCAGAATTAGGAACAGAAACAGGGGAAGCAATATCAAAGACATCAACAAGAAGAGCATTTGTTGCAGCAGGTACAGATGCTTGAGTATTAGTTGGAGTTCCAGCTATGCCAATGAGATCTCCAGTAGCTGAAGAAGGCTGAAATTGTTAAAAAAATAGAGATTAAAATATTTTAAATACTTAATGGATTAAAGGTACAATTGCACCAATTTTGATGGTATTCAAACGCAGGAGGAAATCTGATACATAGATCAGAAATTAAACAAGAGGGTTTTTTTTAAATTATAATTAAAGCTCTCTACAGAAAATAAAAAGTTTTAAATTGAATAGAAATTAATTAAGCAACAATTGTGCTAACATAGTATCTTGAAGATTACAAGATGTCTTACGTAAATACATCTAACAGTAATACACTAAACTTTTTGTCAACAGGTATTTTTCTGGGCACATTATATATTATGTGCCCATATATTCTATACATTATATTCTAACATTATAGCAGTAAAATCTGCACACACTTCGATAAAAATGTTTAATGACTAATTGAATAGTTAAATCCTCAAAATTTAAATAATTCAGTGATGTCTATAGAATTTCCCTTTGAGCTTTTTATTACATCAGTATATGAAAAAACAGTATTAAAAAATCAGCTCTCAGATAATCCTTTTGTAAGTAAACAAAAAATTATCATTTGATGCATTTAACTGTGTAGATATGAAGAGCAAAATGAACATTCAGTCCAAAATATGTGTTTTACCACTATAATCTAGACTTCAGATTCTACAACAACACTTTAGGTTGAAATCACTTTTCTCCCTCATCAAATACAGAAAATACCAAGCTAGTGTGTTCACACTTAAAAGAAACCTTACAAATACATTAAACTCAAAACTACTTTTTGTTGAGTTTGCCCTTCATATTTAGAACACCTCTAAAGCAATAAGCAACGAGTAAACAACAGTTAATGAAAACTAACACTAACTTAAAATTGTGAAATTAAAAGAACTTACAGTTGTACTACTAATATCAACATTATTTGTTATGTTATGATTAAACAATGCAGGATGATCTTTTGTAACAGCATTAGGAGGAAGTCCTTCAGCAACACCTGGCTTCTTTTTCTTTAATATAGCAAGAATTGAAGACTCTCGTTCAGGGAAAGGAGGCATTTCTTCCAAAACAGTAGCCTAGAAGAAAATCAACACACATTTTTACAAGCATTCACAAATGAAAATGTACGCAAAAAAATTAGTTTGAAAAAATACCTTAACCCATTTTTAATTAAACTTAACACTTTAAGTGAACTGAACGTAGTTTACAGTAACCGATTTTCCTTAATGGTGACTGATGATACTATACAGCAGACCTTTTAAGAATAGCTCTTAACAGGTCAATTATTGAACTTTCAACCTAGACATCTACCATATTCAATAAAAGTTTCAAAAACCAAACAAGTAAAACCACATTATCTCAAATTCTGAATTTTTTAACTGAGGCCACTGTCACCCTGAGAGGTAGGTCTACTTTAGTGGTAATGAGATTTTATATTTCATACAAAAAAAATAGATAACTTACGAGTTATTTTACTTACCAAAACATCAGATGTAGCTATGCTACTAAGCTGCAAATATTCTACAGTACGCTGTTGAAGCTCTGCATCTGCACTCCTGATATTGTTATCACTTTTAAGAATCTAAATAACACACTTAGATTACAATAAGGTTTTTAAGTTAAAAAATACTAATAAATTAATTGTTTTTGATAACTAAAAATCATCTTGGATATTTAACTAAAGGCTTAATTCAGAGTAAAAATTTGAGCTAGTATCTTTTAAAATAAAACTAGCACATGTACATAACACTAGTAACTAATTTAACTCAATTCAGAAAGTTAAAAGGCAAGGTTGTTTTTAGGGTTGTCTGAAGAGACCTGACATTGTGAAAATGGCAACTAATGGTTTTTTGGAACCCCTTGAGATGTACATTATTTTGGATGCTCTAGCAACCACAAACTTAACAAAGTTGCTCAAACAGGAAAAAGTAACTAATTGGATTGCATTTTATGTATGTAACAGAGATCTTTTCAGACTACCCTCTAATTTTGAAGCATAGACCAAATTTAAATCAAATTTATATTTTTTCCATCACATAGTCATAAGTAGTCTATGAACTTACTGACTGGATTTCATGCTTTATTTCAGGAAAAAGATTGATGAATTTGATGTACGTAGTTAACAATAGTGCTCTAGTAGGTGCAGGGCATAGATGATACTTAGAATGAAGCAATTGGAATTGTATTAAGGGACTGCAAAGTAAAATAAATAGTTAAACATAAGTATAAGGGTTTTTAATGGTATTTTTATACAATACAATACAGAGCATATTGCTTATAATATTCACTGTACCTAGAACGTTGGTCGCCAGCAATGAGATTCCCGAATTCTCCTAAAATATATCCTGCAACTTTAACCATATTTTCATGACAAGCTGGAGCTTGCAATGCCTATAATATTTAAGACATGTATTATCTTATCAAAATCTAAAGAGTAATCTCTTTTACATATCGTCGGCACAATGACAAAAACACGAATCTTCTATTCATTAACATGGCAGATTCGTGTTTTTGTCATTGTGCCGACGATATTGTACAAAAATTTACCTCAAAAACTGTCTTAGCAGCATAACCTTGTACATCATCTCTATTTATGACTATTTGAATAACTCTGTACCATACCTAGAACAAATGGCATAAAAATTTAATATTTCTAAATTATGAATCAACACTTCCCAAGAAATAAAATCTAACAATTTAAATCTTAATTTTAGGAAGAAAATTAGGAAAATAACTTACTTCTTCACTAACATAATCTCCAGCTATTCGAATCAGGTTTAAAATTACATCAACATACCAAGTATAATCAGAGGCATACTTTTCAGCAAGTATAGCAACTTTCAATACCTGTAAAACAAAATGGTTACATCCAATCAATTTTAAACCATTCCCAATAATTTAATGGTTTAGCTAAATAAAAATCTCACCATTTCTTCTCTTATAGAGTAATCGGCAGTTTCCAAATATGCTAACATTTCGCTTACTATTTCTTCTGCATTACTTTTGTCGCACATGGCATATAAAAGATCGACAGCTCTTTGACGAACACTCACGTCTCTCTCAGTCTAAAAAACATAACAAATTTAAAATACAGGAGTTTAGATACTCAACTAGAAAAACCTATAGTAATACAATCTTACTTTAAGAGCATTTATAATTGTTTCTTGGTGCTTTTTCACAGCTTCATGAGAAAACTCTGAAGTTGCTAACAAGCACATGCTTTCTAATGCCAGGTACCTGAAAGCATAAAATTAAAACTGGTTATAGATTGGTTTGCACATATGTATTAGAAATAACCTGTAAGAAAATGTTGCTGGACAAAATTGATTCAGCAAAACTTAGTTATGATATTAATGAAAAGGCAAAAATACTAACATAGATAATACATTCATATTACCTCAAATTAGTCTCTCTATGCTGAAGAAATTGACCAAGCTGGTTACAAGCCCTGACGAGCAAATTTGGCTCACTAAAAATAACAGTTACAATTGAAATAAATCAAGTAAAATAAACCATGAATATTTTTAACCACTAAAAGTTTGAAACTATTTAATTAAAAATCTGCATGGTATACGATTGTATTTGACAGATTGATCTTATCCAGTTATTATTATGGAAACTGGAAAATCTTAAAAGATTTAAATTTTTTATTTAAAGAAATTTAAGAATTGTTATAACATTAAAAATATGCAAAAATAAAATTAAACACATTCATTATAGATTGACAGTAAAGACACTATTTCTGTTAAGGTGGTCTTATTCACAATAATCCTATCAACAGTGAAATAGCAGTCAAAGAAAGTTGGTTGGGGTTTAATGGCGCGAGGTCGCAGTCAAAGATGGAAAAGAAATTTCATCAACTAAGGGGACTCTGAAAGAGTTTGACTTCTGATGAACTGCCACTTCGGTTATCTGTGAATATGACAGCTAGAAGCAGTTTAAGTTTATATTAGAGTTAAAAAATAATTATAATGAAACTTACCTGTCCATATGAATAATTAAACTTATAGCCTCAAACAGAACAGCATTTTTTGCATTCGAATGCTGAACTTTTTTAGATTTTGGAGGCTCCTGAGCTTTATTCAAAATAGTTTCAAGGCACTCAGTTAACCGACCTCTCACCCCAGCATCCTCTGAAAAAAGATAATTCATATGAAACAACAAGTTAAGTTTTGAATTTGATCAAATTAAAGCATGTGTCACTCTTAATAGAATACATAATGTTTCAAAAATTAGGGCTTTCTGGATAACATTTTTCTTTTCAATGTTTCGATTTTTGAACAAACTCATAAACACAAATATGATTTAATAATATTCACCAGGAGGTGGATAATTCTGCAGCAGGCGTAATAGCTTCACTGATAACCAAGGAGCAGGAACAAAGTAATATGTATAATCTTGCAAGTCAGTGTAAGAAGCAGTCACAATCTGGAAGAAATAATAACTTAATATATTTAATCCTTTTCAAATTTAAATTTTATAGAAGTTCACCCACTTACAACAGAATGTAACAAAGATTTAAGTCAAGAATTCATTGCAATATAGTTTTTACATAATTAACTGGTATATATTTCCATGACAAAAAGTTCAGATGTGTATTTCATCTGGCAGAGTATATTGAATGGTAAGTTTTCTAAATTAAGGATTGATACAACAATTCATCCGATACTTTGAGGTATTTTCATTATATGGAAAAGCTTAAGATTCATAAAAAAGAGATTGAAAGAAATATCACACAATATTACTTACTCGACTTAGTCTAGAGACTGCAAGAGAAACACATCCTTTATACTCCTCAGGATTTTTCTTTACAAATGCATCAATTAAGCTTACTACAGAAGTTACCACACCCTAAAACAAGTATTTAGTTTCAGATTGAATGTTGAATTAAACATTTTAAATTAATTTACTGAATTCAAGTTAACATTAAATTTTACAAAATGTACAATCAAGTTCAGTTTCATAGCCTAACTTAGGAATGCCTACAGCTTGTCAAAAAGTTGTTTTTAAATTCAATGAATTGTTAATGGTCCCTTTACAATAAGACCACTTCCAACACACTTTGAGAAACGAAAAAAAACCTGTTCATTTGCCCATTTAAAGAGCAGCATTGATTTAGTATAAAAGACCTCTGGCACACGAACTGTAGAATAGAATTCATCAAATGCTCATTTGCCCAGTAAGAATCTTGATACATTTAAATACTTTCAAAAAAATATTTAAACCAATACAAATACTGAACTTATATTACTTTCATCCCCACACAGCTTTAATATACTAAATACTCTTAAAATCAAATGCCTTAAAATGTACTGTCTAATTTTTAGTTTACAACATACCATGTGTTGATCATGAAGAAGGTGAATTATTCGAGTAGTCCATTCTCCACTGGGTATTATTTCAGGCATAGTACGAAGCAGTCTGAGCAAACAAAGGGCAGCACTTTGTTTTACCAAATCTATGGTTTCCCTATAAATATATTTTGCACATTGTTATGTTTATAAATACAGAAAGGAACATTTCAAATTGGTGTAATTCATTTCATTAAAATTTTCTCAGAGGTTTAATAATTGTATACCTTTAAACCACCTTATGAAGAATTTTGAGTGATAAAAATTGTATTTTAAAACAAAGAAATTCAATGCTAATAATTTCTACAGGATGGAAACTTTGAAAAGTCTTTCTATAAAATTCAGTTTCCCAAATTTTGTTTAAACAAAATACTGAAAAATATCTTAATACTCTTCACACTTAAAAAATCTAAAAAAGATGCCCCACATACCCTGAAACAAGAAGTTTTGGAATCTCTGAGCCAAATGTTTCAGCCATTTCTCGACTTCCAATGTTGGCAATGCACTGCAAAGCTAAGTTAACATGAATAGGGTTGCGGGAAGATAAATCATTCTTGATGGATTGTATAATCAAACGCATCAGCTCATTATTTGCATTCATCAGCACAGAAATAAATAAGTAGCCCTAAAAATGAGACATTATATCAGCATTACAATGATATAAATGTAAAATTCACACTGAGCAAAAGATCAATTGTAAAAAAAGGACAACGTAGAATAAATGCACATGATAAAATTTAATTAAAAACAAACAGCCGTTTTATGGATGCTTGGAGCCCCTTCATCAGTTGTGATTGAAGAATGTGACAAACACAGTACTTATACAAAAAACAAGCGTTGCCGGAGAAAAAAGGTTGTACAATAAAAATAATTCAAGTATTGTTACAGGGCAAATACTGAAACAATCAAAAAGGACAAAAAGATACAAGATTATTATTAAGATATCCAAATTGGGTAAAGGAACATGGTACTAGTTAAATCGTTAATCAGGTGAATTGAGAACTAATTAATCATAAAAACTTTCAAAAAAAATCAAGGTCAAGGGTTGCACTACAGATTTTAATAATCTTGGCAGAGGAAAAGTCGAAATTGTGGTCATTATCCCAAACGTGTTTCGCTATAGAAGATTTCTCAAATTCCTGTTTTTTAATATAATTTTCATGTTCTTTAAGCCTAAATTTAAGTGCACGTCTTGTCTGTCCTATATAGGACGAACCACAACTACAAAAATTCTTTATATGCCCCATCTGTTTCAAGAGGGTCCTTAAGATTTGAAAAAGAAATTTTATTACCAGGAGCTAAAACCACAGAAAAACCAAATCTTTTCAAGATGTAAGAAATTTTGAAGGTGATTTTAGTCGAAGGAAGGCCTCCTCGTCAAGAAGGGGCTCCAAGCATCCCCGAAACGGCTGTTTGTTTTTAATTAAATTTTATCATGTGCATTTATTCTATGTTGTCCTTTTTTTACAATTACAATGATACTTGAAGAAAATTACACCAGAAGTTAATTCAATTGAAACTTACTATTTGCTTCTCGGAATATTTGTTTGAACTTAGAAGATTTACTGCCTCCATGTGTCCAAAATCAATATCATGGCCCAGCAAGAAAATAAATAAAAGTTTGCAGACATACTTCTTTTTCTGATATCCATCCAATGCTCTGTCACCTTCATAAATATTACAAACCATTACTTAATATTTAATGTCTTATAGATTAAATGCAATTTAAAACAAAGAAACTTATTTGTATTTATTTTACAAATTCATATTTTTTAGTTTCCTATTTTTAATGATATAGAGCACTCAAATATATAAAATACAAACTAGATGACAAGATATCTATTTCAATAATAAATCATCTCATCTCATCAAATCCACAAAAAATTAAGTAGCTATATTTTACCATTTAAATATTTTATAAACTAAAAAGCTAATAATAAAAATCTATACCTTTGAATTTAGATCTAATATTTGCCAATTCTTTATTTATACGCTTGATTTCAGCTTCTTTACTTTTGCCTAAAATGTAAAAGTTAAGTTAAACATATAGACATTATTACATTATAAACACTTTACATACTTTTTAAGGAATTTATACACAACTTACAGTTTCTAATATCTGAAATGAAAACGGCAAGGCCACGCATGCCTTCTCCTCTTACAGCAGGCATGTTTGTATTTTAAAGATCTTTCTGGCTTAAAACCTAAATAAAAATGTATAGTCAATGTCACATTCACTTTCCCATTAAAACCTGAAATAACTAATATAATTAACAGTGAAACTGATCAGAGGTGAAAAAACCGAAAGCCAAAAAAGCAAGTAAAATTCCCAACTATATTTAATTTTTTAAACTGAACGCAGAAATTGTACCCATCCGCCCGAAAAAATAGTACTTGCTTGTATTATAATTTAAAATAAAGAATATGCAGACACATTTGTAAATTTGTAACATACATAGTTGATTGATATTTTTGTCATATAACTAAATTTAATCATTTGTTAATAGCCTGTAACCGAAGCGAATGAATATAGTACGTAGGGTAAAGCCTGGTAGGACAGCGTTGAACGGCAATCCATTCCGGCTGATTGGCTGGGAACCAGTTTCCTGGCTGTAATTCGGTCACCGTAGCCGTTTCTTCAGTGCCAACTTAGGGTGGAACAGAGTGTAAGACCTAAACTCTAGTGATTATCATACAGGCAAAGTGATAAACCAGGCATTATTTATAAGGCCCGAAATGTGAAGCAAGCAATGTAATAAATTCAATGACTATCATTTCCCCCTCTTTTTTAGGCATTATTAAGTCATTAGGGAGGGTTGGTTCAAAAAACTACGTTGGCACATTTTATTTTTTATTGCTGTTAGTAGAGGACTTAAGAATTTAAATGAATAATTTTTAAAGAATGTTCCAATGTAGGTAAAATAGAAATTCATTACTTCCAATTTGTTTTATAGGCGAAATCGCAATTAGAAAACATTTAACCACTCTTTGGAGATGGCTGGGACATCTCTCTCCTCTAGAGAAAGCTAAAATAAAATAAACTTTTACTGTAATCTTCATAACCTTTTTCTATTGCAGCCAGATATATTTTTAACTCCTCTGAGAGGGTATTTCACTCCTTGAAAATTGGAAATACTCCTTAAAAAAGTAGCCAGGAGTATTTTCACTCTGAATATTTCACAAAGGTTTAGCTTAAAAAATGCACCATGCCCCATCAAATATCAACAAATAATATTTTTCTATTCAAAACACCAACTGATCTCAGCAGACATTCATTGTTCTGATGCTTAGGGAGTTTGATTGCAATTTTCGTGTCTCTGTATATGTAGTTTATGCTATTTCGGTATTTCACTCCTCCTAAAAAAGTCAAGGAGTATTTTTACTCCTCCAAAAAATCCTAGGAATAACACTGATCGCAGCATAATTACAAGATTCAAATTTTATTTGAATCAGTAAATATTTACATGTGCTGCAAGAAGGATGAATATCTAACAACCTCAAAATCATCAAGTGTTTCAGAAAAATTTAAAATTTATTATAATATACTATCTAAAGTACTACTATATATTTTTCTATGGTAAATGCTCTATTAAAGATGAAAATTTACTTAAATAGTTTTTACCATTGTGAAGTTCTTCCACAAAGAACTATTATATTCGGCAGAAGGGCAAGGGATGGTCAGAAATGGGCAGCCAGCAAAATGCAAACAGCAGCACCCCCAGTGGCAAAATAAGAATGTTAAGTAAAAAACTATTGGAGATGGAACAAAATCTTAAATGAGAATATTATTGCCTATAAAAAAACATAGAAAAAGAATTCATGAAAGTATTTTCAATATTCAAGGAGATATTAGCAAGTGAAAATGGCACTTTTTCAGGCCTCAAAAAATAAAAAGTTTGTAAATTTCCAAGTTTCCTTGATAATTTAGATAAAATTTGTATTTATTTAGATAAAACACGCCAAAATTGCAGAATAACAATGAAAAACTTGCAAGCTTTTTCTTTATCGAGGCCTGAAAGTGCTATTTTCACTTGCTATATCTCCTCGAATATTGAAGATGTTTTCATGAAATTTTTTCTGTGTGCTTTTTATTATGTTGGCAACAATATTCTTGATGAATATTTTGTTCCCTCTATCTCCTTTAGGGTTTTAATTAATTTTTTAACTTTTTTTATTTCGCCACTGGAGGCACTGCTGTTGTTTGCAATGTCGGGCGTTGTCACTTATTATACCGTTACCTCAATTGCACTCTCTCCGTTCGAGAGTATTTTCAGGTTAAAGTGACTTTCCTATGCACCCTGTATATGTAATGTAAAATGTTTGAAATTTTGAGTAAAAAATTTCCTGCTCTCCCAAATAGGTTGCAGAAAACTGCACATTTTTATCTATTTTAGCTTCTTTGAATAATATTTTAAAAACAACCAGTCAATTTTGAGATATCATCATGAATGCATCAATAAAGAATTTTGATGAGAATTTAGATTTAAAACAATACTTTTGCCATTAAATTTACTTCCAAGTTCATTTTGTTTTCTGAGATTAATTTAGCTTTGTCTTTTTACCCCATTTCCCAAAATTAACCAGGCATTGTTAATAATGCCGGGCCAAGTGATAAACTGCATTTGTTACTTTATCAAAATGACCAGAAACTATTATTAATGCCCTGATTAATCACTTTGCCCATAGCAATCACAAGTAACTGAATTCTTTTGATTCTAATATGCCAAGGGAATTCCTTTTTTGTTGATTCATTTTTAATATTTCAAGGAGCTAATTAGATTATGAAGGGGGTAAGAGGTCCTCCCAAGTCTAGTGGTACATATGAATTACTTTATAAAGTAATTAAATACATGTTTAATTTCTATTTTCAGAACTAATACAGATCAAAATTAAATTTCACAAAACAATTAGGCATATTTAATTATGTACATTACTAGAATTTAACTAATAAGGAAAATTACCCATTTATCAAAACTGCAGAAATTTTTTTTTTTAATTTTGGGGTGGAATTTTGATAATATATCAATAAAATAAGAAAAAATTCAGTTTGACATAATGATTACTTCTTTTACTACCTTGTCCAAAAATAGGGAGACAAACAAAATCCATGGTTTTGAAAAAAAAACTATAAAAGGTCACACTTTAAAAACATTTTTGCAGTTCAAGTGGATTTTAAAAGAATGACTTAAATAAATATGAATTTTTTTTATAATATAACCATTTATTAGACTTTTATAAAATATAACCAGATATTTTTTCCCCTGCTCTTGACTTGCACCAGATATGGAAATTTTATTATAACAATACATTTTAGTGAAAAATGCAAAATGCTGACAAATGCACTTAAAATAGCAAATAACAGGGTTGGAAAAAAACATGTTTTTTTTCTAAAAAAAAAAAAAAGTGTTTTTTTTGTTTTAAACGTGTTTTTTTGTTTAAAACGTTTTATTTGTTTTTTTTACCCTCGACACAGAAATTCTAAAAAAAAAAACATGATTTAAAAAAATTAAATTAAGTTTTAAAATTGAAAATGGATTAACAAAGCTACCACTGACATCAGATGGCATCTTGAGCTTTATAGCACGTGTTTCTTGGAGCTTGGCCGAAGTAAAATGATTGTTTTGGAAATATGTTACTATGTCAACAACTTCAGCTTTAACATTAGAAATGTCAATATATTTTGCTAAAAGGTTTAAGATATGAGCTGAACATTTATAAGTTATTATATGCATATTTTGACATTAGCAGCATTGATCGTTTAAAATATTAAAATAAAACAAAGAACAGGTCAATTATACAAAATATGATTCTCAAACAAGTTTATTTGTATTTTTTATTAAATAACTTTCTAGAAAAAAATCAAATAAAAGTCAATCAAATAAAAATCAAAATCAGTTTTATATACTAATGCCATCTGTTCATAGAAAAAGAATTACTAAAAAAGTACATGTGTATTAAACAATGTTTTTTTTTGCTTTGTTTTAAACGTGTTTAAAACAAGTGTTTAAAACAAAGTGTTTTAAACGTAACAACCCTGGCAAATAATAAAGTCCTAGTCCATTATAAATTAACTTAACCTTAAAATAAAAATACCATGATACTGGGGCATATATAAAGGGGGCTACTTGGCACATCAGATAGGCATGGGCGTAGCCAGGGGGTGCAGACAGGGGCAGCTGCCCCCTCCCCTAAATTCTCAGTTTGTTAATTTTTTTTTGAAAAACTTTATTAAAGCAATAGTACATAATTTTCCTTGAAATTTGTGTGACTTACAAGAAGCGGTTGGTTCTGTTCAGCCCAGAGTCTCAAAATGAGCTAAAAACACTACTTCGAAGGGCGAATTTTAAAAAAATTTCTGGGAGATGATCCCCAGACCCCCATTTTTAAGCTCACATTCTTTACCCATATTTTTATGTTAGAGGACATCCACAAATTACATGAGGTGTTTTTTCCAAAATCTGGACCCCCCCTCCCCCCTTGGTGAGATTTAGTGAGATTTTGCTGGACCCCCTCCCCCAAGTGAGATTTACCTACAACTTTATATAAATTATTTTCCTTTTTCATACTTAAAAAAACAGAAAATCGTATAATTTCTAGCTTAAAAAGTTGACGTGAGATTTCAATCGACCCCCCCTCCCCCTTGGTGAGATTTTCCCAAACCCCTCCTCCCCCTTTTTGACCTCACGTAATTTATGGATGTCCCCTTAGGTGTGCAAAAGTTCAAATCCTTTGCATAAGTACCCTAAAATTTAACGAGTAAAAGTACTCGCCATGGGGGGGGCCTGGGAAATAATGTTGAGTCAACCCCTAGTAGTCACTAGTATTCGCAACATCAAGAGCACAGGTAAGTATCCTTGCCCCCCCTAACATGAAACCTGGCTACGCCCATGCAGATAGGTACTTAGAACTTGTGCTGACAATTTTTTTTTCAGAAGAAACATTATTTGAAGTGGTAATTATTTTCAGGAATGATTTGATGAAATATAAACTAGTTAACTTTTTATAAATAGTAGCATGATTCATAAAAGTAAAATGAAATTAAAAGTCGCAAATTAATAAAACTTGTAAAAGGCTTGTAAGATAATGCTGAAAAAAGTAGCGATATCCACGTACAGTAGTGATCTGGCACTACTGCAGTGAGGGATTGGGCATTTGGGGGATAATAAATATTGTGGAATACCGAATGAGCGTGGTGCCATCAAATATGTCCGTGTCTGATTTGTGCCTTTACCTGTTGTATTTTTAAGTGTAGATTTCCTTATTTTAAGCATGATCGATGCAAAGATTACCAGAAATACCAACCCTTCCAATTACGGCAAGTTATTTTTCCAATTTTTACTAAAATTTCCATGTTTTCAATATTCTTATTAAAAATCGTGATTTTTTTGGTAAATAAATTCAATTTTTACTTGAAATAAATAAAGGACAAAGAATGAATAAAAAGCTCCTAAAAAGTAAAAAGTAATGACATCACCAGTCGTTTCCAGATCTCCCAAACCGATTGCATTGCAGGAAAGGCAACTTTAACAAGTGCAGTTTAGATAGTTTTGCAAATTTAAAAAAAATCAGACTAATAAAACTCAAGTAATTTGATAAGTTTTTTGTGAACACAGATGTGGGCATTTAAATTGTCTGTTTTTCTTGTGTTTAAATGCTATGCAGGAAAAACAACATAACATGATCATGGATTCCGACTGATTTGTATTCTTGTTTGTTTACAACCCCATAAGCTCATTACTTTGAACAAAAATTAAGATGATTTCACTAGTAGCTGAAGCACTTTTTCTCAAAGAACTAAAAAACTTCAATGTCATTAACCCTTTAGGTGCCAACAGTATTTTACTAAAACCTTTTTATTCAATTTTGGTAAAGGAATTTTCTCAATCTTAAACCCTAGCTAGATACTTCATTACATTACATAGCTTATACATGCCATAACACTGAAGTATCTGGTTCAAAACTGGTTCTGGTGGTGAGTGAAACACTACTATATATTTTACCTCTGTTGTGCAAATCAAGAAAACATCCCCACTTAAATACTAAGATATTTTAAAATCACAGCACTTTTAGCATTGCAATTCAATAGCCAAAGGGTATATCCCAACTCATAAAATATAAACTCAAAATTAAGATTGTACTAATAACAATTGTATTTAATTTTAAGTCTTTACTAAACTAGGTAATGTCATAAAAACATTGAAATTGACAAGCACAAAGTATTTAATGCAATAGATATACTAAAGAAGTAAAAAAAACATTATACAATACTTATAGGAGCATTAATTTCTACGGGAATTTTACAAGTTAAGATCAGATATAAAAAGTATACTTTCTGCATAAAAAGAACTCGGATGACATACACTTATACCAAAGTTTCTTAGAAAGATACCAAGAGTAATAAATGACCAATAGTTTACTTCTATATTGAAGTAGAAGAGTAAAACGAAACGAAAACACAAATTCACACTAGTACACACACCCCTTACATGCCATTTCTATCCAAGTATTTATTTTCTACTCAAAGGGATTTCGCTCAAAACCTTTATGAAATGAATATAAGTATTAGGCTAGTGATTAAACAGTTACTTATACACCACAATTTGTACTTTGTTCGATTCGGCAATATTTATCAAACAACTCGCACGTAGCAGTATACCCCAAACAGAAACATGGAGCACTTCATTAAAGTTGAAAAGCCGACGTATACTTACTAAACTACTTTTCTTCCCAAATTCTAAGATTTAATAATATGACTTCTTATAAAATTTGAATCGGTATGTTTCTGGTTATAACCTTGTGCCGCCCTTATTACATGTTAACTACAAATAACAAATCTGAAGACAGATCCACCCACTGCCAATACTCATTTTACAGAATACAGGAAATACATCAGTCAGAGATGCCATAGAAAATGAGCCTTTTAGGCTGCAATGACGTCACTACAGTCACAGAATAATCTTGATGGTATGAAGAACCACCCTTAAGTTTGAAAAAATATTTTGTTATAGAGCTGGAATTTATCAAGATTATGGAAGATTATGTAATAGTTTACTGTTTTTTGAAGTTTATAAATGTGTGAAGTTAACTTTTTTTTCCTAATTCTTGAGCAACTATCAATTAAGGATGGCAATAATTTGGACGGACCATAACGGACAGCTCATTCACCAATTTGAACAACATCTTAAGCTCAGTATTTTTATGATAAAAAGGTAATAATAAAAATAAAAAGGTGTTCATGTGATGAAGAACATTACTTTTTTAACTATATAAGCTTAAAAACTCACGGTGATTTAAAACTTCTGGGACTACCCAGCCCAGCTATCGGACACACACTCCAAACAAAAAAAAAACTAGATTCGCTGTGTATCTTATCCACCTACCCAATGCAAATAAAGGCTAAAAATCCTTCTAAATATTTGTTACTTTTTTAAACCCAAACCGCGTGGTGTAAAGCCGCTTTGACGTTCAGGGGGTATCGAGAGAGGGATGCAGGGACCCTTCTGTAACTAGGGAAAATCATACCATAGAGAATCATACCAGTTAAAAGAGGGTCTGAGGGTTTCTCGTGGGAAAAATTTGAAAACTTGATGCAAAAAAGCGTTTTTAGGCCCAATTGAGGCAGCAAAAATTTAGGAAAATGTTTAGATTTTCTTCATTAAAAGAGACTTTTTATGAGGGCATCCCCATCCCCAAAGGAGTGGTGATTCTCTCATTGAAGAGGAGCAAAAAACCTAAAAAACGAAAAGACACCCTTCCTTTGAATTTGGACTGAGAACACTTTTACTGCAGAAAGCCCTCTCAGATATCAACATTCCCCGAGTCCTTGACCCCCAACAGATAGGGCCATAAATTGGGGGCGAAAGGGATTCAGCCCCAAGTTCCAAGTTATGTGTAGTTGGACCATGGTCGTTTCACTGATTTTTGGGCAGTTTTTTCAAATCTCGCTCATTATGAAGTCAGGGACAAAATAGACCACTGCGGGGGCATTTGTAGGCTTACCATACGTCCTGGTTTACCCAGGACAGTCCTGGGTTTCGGAGGCTGTCCTGGGCCCCGAAATGTCCTGAGTTTTCGTAATTTTAAGACTGGACAATTAATTTTAAGACTCGAACTGCATTTTTGCATATTGAACACTCTGAGAGAGACTGATTATGTCCAGGAAGAAAAATTGTTTTCCAGTGTTGATAATTTTTATAATTCTGCTATTCAATATCTAAAGTTGTGAATAAGGAATTTTGATAAAGTTAGTAAATTTTAATGGATTAATTTGACAACTGAAATTACCTGGAATGATCTAGAACAGAGTGGACAGATTGTGAATGAAGTTGTGAGAGATTCCATTAATATTGATGACATGTTTGATGAGCGTACTTTGTTGAACCAGGTTATAATAAAACAAGTGATGGTTAGGACTCAAATGGTACTACTATTGAAGAAAAATTGGAGGGCTATATTTCATGTGTTAAAAGAAACCAATGTTTCATGTTACAACATTTTAAAGCTAATGGAATTTGCAGTGGCTCCAGTTGAGACAGTCTTTTTAATTATGGGTAACATTTGGACTGCTGAAAGGGGCAGACTTTCTGTTTGTACTGTCAAACACCTTTTAAATGTGAAAATTAACTCAATCATACAAAGAATTTTTGAAAAAAGTCATGTCAAGTGAAAAGTACAAATAATGAAATAAAGTCTATTATTTAAGTTTAAAAGTTTAATTTTTTTAGTATGGATGTTTTTATTGGGTTTTTAATCTTCGATGGACCGATATGATAAAAGTGTCCTGGGTTGGACTCAGGAAAATATGGTAAGCCTAGGCATTTGCCCCCAAACTTCTTACTTAAAAAATGGCCTGGCAGTGATCAGTTTCCTCCGACGCGGCCTGCTTTTTGCACTAAAGAAACTTCACTAAAACTGATAAATATCTTGATGTGTAGCTATTTAGTATCATGAGGTCAAGGTTTTTTTAGCGACCAAAAATAGTTCAAAGAAAACGTCAATAGATGACGCCACTACAAGTGATGGTTTTTGGACGACATGAATAATTCATGTCATGTAATTATTATCACACATCATAATAATTATTATCACATTATTATTCACATAATTATTATGTGAATGTGAGATCAAAAAGGGGGATGGGGTCATGCAAAGTCTCAGTCTCACCAAATATCAACAGGGCAGCAGTGTTTCAAACCAGGCCAGGGGGGACAGGGGGACGTTTCCCCCTGCGCCCTTTTGAAGAGACAATTTTCTACATTTGTTAATACTAGTGCTTCTCAATGTTTTTTCTGGGCCCCCTTTATTAAACTGTAACCAATAGTAATTTTAAAATAGAGGAGTTTCTAGGAGTTTCAATTTTTCTAGGAGTTTTTTAACGCCCTCCCCCAAAATTTACCTTAACATCACATTTCGGTATGAATTTTTAGGACGCCTTTAGTTAAAGATTAATCATCAATTAACAAGGCAAGTTGGTTAATTTTCAAGACACCGAAGCCCTTAGTTAAACACGTTGAAATTGCTATAGCGGGGCATTTTTATTACGGTGCTCTTATTCAAACTGTCTAATGGGCTCCCTTAAATCAAAACATTAATACCTTTGAGAGTGTTAAGTCAAGGTAGTAATTTTTTCACCCTAACCCTAAGCGAAAAAAATGTGATGCGTAACTTGATAGTGGAAAACTAAGCGGTGTTTTCAGGGCGCTCTTGGTCTTTGTTTATTACTGCAAATTTGCGAGGGCGGGACAATGTTTAGTGGTGCGTGCATGTTCTCTTCATGCACGCACCAGAAAATGCAAGGAGATAGCACTGATTTTTTTTATTGGGCCGTTGAAATCAACGGCAATTTCAACGTTAACACGTTGAAATTGCAAGGGCGAGGCGTTGTATTTTAGGACGCTGTTATTTAAACAGGTAGTTTCTTGCTTGACTAATGGTGGATTTACACCACCGCGACAAAAGTGACTAAAGCGGCCGTTTTCAATGCTTCTTCGAGGCTTCCTATTGGTTCTTTTGAATCGCTTAGTCGCTAATGTCGCGGTGGTGTAAATCCATCATCCTTAGTCAATAGAGAGGAGTATCGAACGCAGAGCCATATCCAAGGAGGGGTTTAGGGGTTCAACCCCCCTGGAATTTAGGCACTTTTTTATGCTGTTTTTTCTTCCGGTTACCCAAAGGGTCTCAAAATGAGTTAAGACATTACTTTTAGGAGTAAAAGTTCCAAAAATCTTCTGGAGAGGACCCCCTACCCCACCCCCTCGAAATCCATTATAAACTGTTTTTCCTTGAATGTTCTCAGACTTAGAAGGAGTAGTCCTCTTTTGGTGAAATCATCCGAAGCGAAGGGGCTCAAAATGAGCCAAACACTATTTTCACAAAAATCAAATATTAAAATAAAAAACAATCAATACCTCAAATAGCACTGCTTTAAATTTTTCTATTGAGAAAAGGAATTTGTGAAACGTTGCCAATCTTAACAGAAAAGTAAATTTCTATGTTTATACTTATAATTACTTTGGCGGCACCCTTTCACCCTTTGTCCACCGCCCTCTGAAGGTACCCAGCACGGGCCTGTTTCAAACTTTTTTTATTTGTATGCAAAAAACCCTGTGAGCTTACAATGCTAAGACTGAAAATTGTGAAGATTATTTGTTGATTGATTGTGAAGTAAATTTGAACGTTTCAACAAACATATTATTCAATCAACAATCCATCACCAAAAGTACTACTAATATTTCGTCGTTGGCTTCAATCTCGTCAATTCATACCACGGTTTATCCCTATTTAAAATGAACCGGTCTTGTTGCTATAGCGACCGCCATAATCAGACAAACTGGCGGGAGCTCTTCTTGTGGTAGACAGACAGTATTCAAGAGCGCATCATAAGTTTGGTTGCTTTGATGATTCAAATAGCAAATCAAACTAAAATACAAAAACATGTTTTTGCAATATTTTCATAGACCGTTTTATTTATCGAAGTATGAATAAATGAACGAATGAAACTAGAGCAATTATTTTACTTTAAAAAGTGAATATTCAAAGATATGATGCCAATTAATGTAATCGATAGGGTCTGGGTGACTTAGTTGGTTAACGTGCTGCCAACCACGCTAACGCTAGCAGTCTGCGCACTGTATGCCGTCGGTTCGATTCCGGCCTTTGCCCTGGGTGTACTTTCCTTCTCTGTGTCAGTAAAAATTCTGTTGGGTCTGTCTTTCTTGACGAAGGTTTATAAAGCGGATCCTTGAGATCAAGCACACAGACCGGAAAATGTATGTACCCACAATCCAATCCAATGTATTTAGAGAGGCCTGTTTTAATGTTTGAAACTTATTTTATATGCCAATAAAGGAAGTATCTATTTGGACGGCAAAAACAGCAGTTGGCCAATGCGCAGAAGGTCTCGCGGTTACGTAGAAGTCCCGGCGCTTAGTGTGATCTCCAATCAAAACCGTTGCCGTGTAAATAAGAGTAGAGTTTAGTTGTATATTGTACGTCCAAATAGACAGTGCCTATGATAAATTCATAATCTAATTTGAAACAGCTGATACTCTTTTATTTCAAGCGGAGCAAAAGCGCCTCCGGCGCTGTGCACTCCTCATATATGATGATGATGATGAAACAGCTGACACATCAGCGAGCAAATGTCCGAATAAACCTCAACTCAGCTTAACTCAACATATCTAAAATATGTCGGCCATAGAAACTTATGAGGATTATGTGGTTATGAGGAATGATTTTTACGAGCGTATAAAGCTTTTTTGGGCTAGCATTCCGCCGACCCTACAAGGTATTATGGAAGGTTTCGAAAACCTTCATCAATTGGATATTGATTTCTCTACCAAGTTTTTGAAAATGTTTACAGAGGTAGGAAAAATTACACTTTGATCATTGTTTTACCAAATGTCCTTTATAGGAAAAATGTGTTTTTTAACCTTTTTAAAAATGGCTTTGTTAAAACTGGTTTTAAATCTCTGTTGTAATTGTTTTTTATGATTTTTCCTAATATTCTGAAGTGAATGGAGCTTTCATGATTTAATCCTAATCATCCTTAAGTGTAATCATCAATGTATATGTTTAACAACTCCTGTCTCGATTGTTACAATTGAAATTTACTACTTTAGTTTAAAGTTTCTAGATTTCACTAATTTGGATATGTTACCTGCGATCATTTAAAAACATATTTTGGTACTTACGTATTATCCCGTCGACCATTCAGCGGGAGTCTAATTCAGAGGCACGGTAATGTAAAGTCAATGGGATTTGATAACGTTTTCGGATTCAGCGTCACGGTCGACGGTATAATACTAAAGTACCCATATTTTTAGTCTTAAATCCGTTTTCTGTTTAATCAAATCAAGAAAATATCAAACTGCCAATTCAGCACAGCTGGGATAAGAGTCCTCCAGCCGCCATGTTTACCCATAAGCTCAAATTATGACAATACTTAAGCAGATTGCTGTGAGAGCTGTGGATGAACATGGCGATAGGAGGACTCTTGCCTAAACGTTTTGTGGAAATGACAATTGGATGGTGTCATCTCAGTGTGTTTGTGGTAAATAAGTTTTTCATTACACTCCGTACTTTAGGATTAAATTAATCAACTGGACACATTTTACTCATTAAAATAAATATTAATTTCTACAGACATTTTTGGGCACAGCTTCGATATAGTCCTCCAGCCGCCATGTTTACCCACAGCTCTCACAGCTACTGTCTGTATCACAAGAAGAGTTCTGGTTTACGTTTCCGTTGCCATGGAAACAGGACTCGCCTCATTTTTGACGGGTGAAACCAGAAGAAAGGTGCAACAAATTTGGCTTACTGAGCGCCTTGTTGGGGGTTTTGGCAAAAATTATTTCTATTTTGTTATTACATAATCAAATCAAGTAATCGTTGTAATCAAAGTTATTCTGGTTGCTAAGAAAGCAAACTTCACTTGAAAAACTAGGTAGATAATATAACTTATTTAAAAAGTAAAACAACTTCTGTAACAACTGATACTATTTTCTGATACATTTTTAATATGAACACAATTTCTACAATCGAATCAAATTGTTATTTGCCCCTTTTAAAAATCTGGTAACATTTTTTATTAAGAACGGATGATCAGTTTCCAATCACAAGAGAAAAACCCATATTAATCATCACTGTGATCGTAATTTTTAAGGATCATCTGTGATCGTAATTTTTAAGGATCATCTGTGATCGTAATTTTTAAGGATCATCTGTGATCGTAATTTTTAAGGATCATCTGTGATGATTATTTATGAGTAATATTTTTTGAATCAAGAAAGATAAATAACCTTAGTTTCGCGAAAGATTGACAGTTTGCCAACGAAGAGGTATCGCTATTGTTCTGAAAATTACTAAAGAAAACGCCTATGCTCGAAAAATGAGATTTTAGGTTTTAACGAGGTGTGAACGATATGTTTTGGAGATATTTTATTTTTAATGTTTGAGATACGTATTTCATCGCGTGAATTACTAATCATTATTATCCGAGTAAAACCTTATCGCACAAAAGTAATCGATGAATTTTAATCCCCAAAAAAAACTCAAGATCAGTTTTGATTTTTATCAAAAACTAGGTCTGATTTTCAAAACATTACTCAAAATTTGTAATTAAACTAGGTTCTTTCGATTCAACGTGATCATCGAATTCAAACCCTGCCTTATAATTTGATTGTGAAGTAAATTTAAACGTTTCAACAAACTTATCAATGAACAATCAATCGCCAAAAGTATAGTCTGTCTGTCCTCGCTTGGCACAAGTGGCAAACCTAAAATCCGTACCCACAGCAGAAAAAACAGTGGTGAAAAAGCCATAAAGATGGTTATCTCACTTCTATTAGATACCCGATACCCTGCACTCGCCACTGCTTTTCCTGCCGTGGGTAGTGATTTTAGGTTTGCCACACGTGCCAAGCGAGGACAGACAGACTTTACTAATATTCCGTCGTTGGCTTTAATCTCGCCAACCCATAGCACGGTTAATCCCTATTTAAAATGGACTGGTCTTGTTGCTATAGCGACCGCCATAATCAGACAAACTGGCGGAAGCTCTTCTTGTGGTAGACAGACAGTACATGCTTAAGTGTGTTATCATTTGAGCTGGGTAAGCATGACTGCTGGAGTACTCTTATCGAAGCTGTGCCCATTTTTGAAGTGACGACAGTAAGAAAATACTTTTTTTAAAATAGAAGCGCACATTTTTAATATATGAATTCATTCATTTCATTTTTCAAATAATGAGAAAAAATAATCGACCACAAACTAGTCCAACATCAACTACTAGTTCGAAACAAATATGCTGAAGTGTGTGGAGAACGGTCATATTTATACACAAGGACTGGGATCTAGGAATTTCTGAAACAGCTGTATGTGGTTTCTCATACATTGCATTACAAATACGCTGTTTTCCTTCATACATCTATTTTCACTGAGCCAACTGCTTATCTGTATCATTTATTAGTTCCTTAAAATACTGATAATTATAATAAATAGGCCATATTACAGGATCCACTGTTGCACATGAAAACAGAGAGAGCGTTGGATTGTGGGTGTGGAATCGGCCGTGTCACGAAGTACATTCTCTTGAAGTTCTTTCAGTCGGTGGTAGTGGTGGACCAAGAACCCAAGTTCCTGGATGCCCTTCCGCAGTATCTTGGAGAAGATGCGGATAGAGTGGAATTGATCATCTACCACAGTAAGTACCTTTTTCTAATAACCTTGAGTAAGTATTTGAGTATAGTTGTAGTATGTATATAACCTTGAGTATAGTTGTAGTGGTTAACAACACCAAAGGGGGAAAATATAACATTAATATTTGGGGGAATCAAATGTGCATTAGTTAGTATTTTCCACACAAACCTTTTGTGTAGTTGAAGACCTCTTTATTCTGCCTGATAAAAACAAGATTAAAAGGATTTAGGAAACAAAATATATCCGTTACATCTTTAAAAGAGGATTCCCAGTGGGATAATAAAGTACCATATTTTTCTATCATCCTACCAACCCTTTATAATCGTTTTATGCATTGAGATAATTTTATAGTTTGAGATTAACTGAATGGGGCTAATTTAAGTTTTAACAAAGTACCTAAATAAATCCTCATAAATAAAGAGGATAACCTTTATGAAATTAGATTTTTCTTACTTGATTTCGAAATAGTAATTTCAAATATTTAAGTTAATTCAAAATCTTTTGTACATTTTGAAAATGAACTGTCACACAGCTGTTGTTCCAAATTTATTTAATATTCAGATACCACACTTCTACGGATCAGACAAGCTATGAAGAGCTAATTCTAATAATCATTAATGTCAATCATGCTTGATCACTCATTTAATACGTCGAAAAGAACGAATGGAAATGAACCCTAATATTGCTTTACTTTATCTTTTTTCCCCCCTTCCTCCAAACCTTATAGTCATTACACTCGAAACTTTTCTTACCAACAGGGATTCAAACTTTTGTTCCGAAGCCTAAAGAATACGATGTCATCTGGATTCAGTGGATCCTTGGATATTTGCTGGATATCGACTGCATCAACACCTTGCGGCGTATGAAGCGAGGCCTGCGACAACACGGAGTCATCTTTGTGAAAGAAAACCTCGCTAGGGACCACAATGACTATTTTCATCAGGACGGGTCCTTTAAGCGTCTACACCACCATTACGTCCACATTTTCTACAAGGCCAACTTGAGAGTTGTCGGTTTGTGTAAGCAGGTTTTTAGTGCACAGACAACCCCCGTTGGGATCTATGCCTTGATGTAGACGGTTTTACTTGTAAATTTTTTAAATATGTTTTAAATTTTAATAAAAAAATTAAAGTTCTAGTCGATTATTTTTATCAACTTTTGGATAGCTTTTTTTCAACTATTGGAGTTTTCGAAATTACAAATACTAGGTGACATTGTTGGAATAATAAATATTTTGAATTTTTTAAGGTAAGAAGGCGCCAAGTAACGTATTCAAGAGGCGTATTCAAGTAAATGCCTGTTTGTAACTATTTTCCTGAGACCTATAATGTATTAGGATTTCTACTCATTTTAATTCATTAGAAAAAGGTTAAAAAATAGTTTTCAGTTTTCATAGCTTTTATATCACCATGTAAAGTTTGAAATTAGATGCAATAATAGGTAAACAAGTTTTCAAAATGAAGCTATCACAGGAAAAGATAAAATTAAATTAATGTTTTATTATTTTAAGCATATACTAGTACTACTTTTTACAATAGGTACTTGGTATTATTTCATTTGTCTCTAGGACAACAGAAGTAACAAAATATTTTGACACTCAAACAGCTTAGTTTAGGCACTGTCTATTTGCCCGGCAGATATACTAACTCTAGTCCTGTTTCCCCAGCACTTGCCCGATAACGGTTCTGATTGGAGCGCCGGGACCGCGAGACCTACAACGCATTCGCCAACTGCCGGTTTTACCGTCCAAATAGACATTTCGCTTAGTTTATATAGTAATCATAAATTGTTAAAGAAATTTTTAAATTGAAAATGAAAACCTCTAATGTTTAAAACTAATCGTACTTAAATCCAAAGAAACTTATTATTTATAAACATAACTTATACAAAACTGATATTACTCCTTTTCAGCAAATGCTTTGCTGTTTTTTTATTTCACAAAATTAGGAATTCAGGTTCAATGTAATTCTTCTCCCTCATCCAAACTTCTTCAAATCAAAAAGAACATTTTCAAGTTGCACGATTTTACAGTCCTTGCGGCGTTTTGCAGACTTCTGTAAGCATAGTTACAGGACTTCTACTGATCGACTTACCTAGTAGTAAAAAAATGAAAGAAATACTATTTACGGTGCATGATGTAATCTCGACTGCAACGTTTCTTGAACCCAGTATGTCACAAATGCGGAAGGAGAAATCGGTAAACACGAAGCCTGTTGTGTTGATAGGAAGAGTTTCGGTACGCAAATCGCGTAAGTGAAAAGCAATATACAGGGTGTCTCAAAAGGTCGGGTACAAACTTGGAGGGATGATAGTACTCATCAAGACGAACAAGAATTGGTATAGAAAGGGGGGTCGCAAATGAGTTTTAAGGGGTGAAACCCCGGGGTGAAAATCAGCAATAAAACTTGCATATTTGTGCAGGAAGAGACACAATTGTTCTGAATTAAGAAAAGTAATGAAAAACATTCTAGGAAGCATAAAAAGTTTAGGCACTGTCTATTTGGACGGCAATACGTAACCGCGAGACCTACGGTGCATGCACCAACTGCCGGTTTTGCCGTCCAAATAGACACTTCCAAAAGTTTATTTCTTCGATAAATTTTTGTTAACTTTTTAAAATTAGGGGGCCTTTAAATTGTGGGGCCCCGGGCCTAGTAGGCAATGGTAAATCAGGACCTGCTGTAGATGATCGCTTAAATTTGAATATTTGGGAAATCTCCTCTCCCCCCCGGAAATAAATTTTAATGTATACGTTCCACCTCAGTGCGTTCCACTGATTAGTATACTCGTCTCTGTGGGTACATTCGTAAAATCGAACTCGTTTAACCAGTTTAACGAATTATGCGAATTGAGCGTTCCTAAAGTCAACCTGTTATTTCCATGAGGATAACTCGCGTTCCTAAATTCGCTGTAACCGAAAAAAGTTCGTAACTCAAATAACTCAAAAATTTCTCAGAGGGTTGCCAATTTGGCTTTTTTAAGGCCAAATTCGAGCTTTTTTTGTTAAATCCTGAAAATTTGACCCCAAGTTTTCCCCATTTTTCTCTGTAGTTCATAGGCATTAGTAGTTCAAAATAACGTTTCTATTAATTTTCTGAGAAAAGTTTTGGTACTTTGGTTCCTAATTCCCTTTGTGAGGGCTTCAAGTGAATTTCAGATTCAGAACAAGCATGGAAATTTTTATTTTTTTAATAAATATTTTCATTTTTTGAGCTCAGAGAACGTTTGATTACGGTCTTTAATACCACCGCATGTTTAATAGGCGCGTTTAGCATTTTTGTTTTGAAATTTCAACTTGTATTTAATATAAATTAATAATGAAAACTCAAAAACTTTTCTGGATTTAAAAGAGTGTTTAGCGCATCTGGATTCTCGAAAAAAAACAAAAAAAAAAAAACAGATTGCAACATGGGCAAACATTTCACAATGTCTTGGTAATCCATTTCTTTTTGAAAACAGAACTTTTAAGCTGAAGGGAAAAACCCGCCAAGCCAACGCCAAGCAAGCAACTTAACAGAAAAAAGTTATGGTCGTTCGTATAATCTCAGTTTAACTCATGAAACGGAGGTCACGTGACCATACTTTTTTCGGTTTTCACCGTTTAACTGGTTAAACGAGTTCGATTTTACGAATGTACCCTGTGTTTTACACAAGCGCGGGTTTAAGGCACAGAGAAATATCCTAACAGAGGGTCCACAAAGCTATTTTCAAATGTGTTACTGATGTGAGGGCGCCACACTAGCCTCTGGAACGTATGCCGGCTGCTTAAATCTCTCGCCAAATTAGAACTCGGCGCATGCGCAAAAAGGTGTTTTCGATCACGATCTCCCATAGGCGTCCAGACTGGATCTAGACGCTAGTGAATTTAGTGCGATCCCAGCGCCAAAATTCCCCCAACCTGTAACAATATGTCATGCTTTTTCGATTTCCAGTTCTAGTACCTGTGGTTTAGGGGGGGGGGTGGCACTCCAGAAAGTAGCTCCCCTTGAGCCAAAGAAAAGACGGAAAAGGATGATAAAGGTACATTTTACATTTTACTTTCTTATCCCTTCTTTAAGTCCAAGAGGGCACTTTACCAGGTTATTCAAACTTTTTCAATAATTCTCTAATGTTGGTCTCAGTGTTCTCTAGTTCGTGTCGCTTTAAAATGGAACACGCCCAATGACCATTCTGTTGTCTAATACGTCGGTGAAGTCGTGACGTCATCAACATGCGGAACTGTGCAAGGAGGTCCTACAGCCTTCTTCCTTTTTGATTGGATGGTAGACCTTCTACTATAACGCCTCTCAGTCTTTGGCTAATAGTGAAAGGGATTTTATAAGCCACGCCTTTGACTCTACCCAATCAGAGAACACAGTGCTTGCAGACTATACGGTGTTATGTTAAATTTATGTTTGTGTTTTGTTTACTAACTCAGTCATCGGTAAACAAAGAACAGCTTCGTGTTTTTGTAGTTAACTTAAATGTGGTAACAAAGTTTCAAAGTTTACCAAAAGTATGAGACTATTAAAAACATTTTATCCTCTAAGGTTATACTGAGACGTTTATGTTTATATATTTCCGTATTTGCATCACGATATGCCGTAACTCATTGTATGCCTTGTTAATAACTTGTTGATATGTTTATGGTGTTAGTTTTAATAAAAACGGTTGGCTTATTATTCCTAAATTCGTGCAAGTTCTGTTTTTGAATGTATATCTATATATTTAACAGCATGTTTATCGAGCCAAAGCATTTACTGACACTTTAGAAAACGCTGATTTATAAACTTGTTACCTACTATTTTTTTAATTACGATATCTTTATGATTATTCTTCGTTTATATCGGTTGAGTTTCTCTGTTTTCTCAATTATATTTAAGGTATGTCCTATTAATTATTTTTCCAAGGGATATTAAGTCATGGTTTCCCATTTGGATTGCAAAAATTACTTTTGATCTTATCTTAAAGATTGTTTACTCTCCTTATAATCTTTATTTGCTGTTGATGTACTGCTTGTTTTTCATTTTTAAATATATCCGACTAGACAGTGATAAACCTAGCTATAGTCTTACAGTGAACCAAAAAATTTTTAAATGTGTGAATAGATTTAATTGAGTAAATTTTGCAAAATTATAATAAATAATTTGTTTCATATATAAACTGAAGAAAATTCTTACTGTTTGATATCAAAATTATTATTTCATCTATTAGTTGTTTTTTCTCATTTATGAGATAATATAAAAGATCAGTACTTTTTTTACCTTCTAAAACTGTAGGTTCTCAGATGCTATTTAGTGTAAATTCAGGTTATTTTGCTATCTTCTTGTTTTTTACCCTTATTATACAATCTATATGGCTTGTTTATAGAAGTTTTCAAATTTAAAATTGATTTATTATTTGTGTATAAATTCTCCAGTTCTAGTTAACAAAAATCTAATGAGTATAATTTATTTACTATTTATTCCATGTTATTTATTATTAACAAAAATAAAGGATTTATTTAATTATCTGATACTATAATTTTCTCTAAAAACATTTTGATAATGTAATATAAATTAAATGAATTAAAAGTATATGATTATTAATTAAAGTATATGATCCTTTTAAGTGTGGTACAAAATTCCTAAAGTATGTTCCTTTATATTTTGAAATGTTTAATCAATGCTTTCATTTTGAAAGTTAATTAACTGTATTAATTCTTTACTCTTCATTTTTAGGAAAAATTCAAGTAACAGGTAATTAACAAAAATGATACAATTTGTGTGTTCGTGCCTGAATATTCGTATTCATGCTAAAGGCAGCTTACCTGAGTTAGAAAATCCTAGAAATTTCAGTCTTCCTGATGAAGTGATTTGTGACCCTTTCTTTGAATCTCAAGTCTATCAAATTGTCTTAGATTTGGCTGGTGTGACAGTGGTTAGTACTCTTCTTATAGTCTGTAACATTAAAAACCTATTACATTTATGAATTATTTCTAAATCTCATAGAAAAGTTGACAGCTTTGATGTATATTTAAATGTTATTTTTTTTCTGGTAGTTTCTATCAATGTCAAACTGTTTTTGAATGTAATCAATGGATTATCTTGAAATTAAGATTTTTAAGTTCAAAAAAGTTATATAGAGCTTATATTTCAAAGCCTTATTTTTAGTGTTATGTGCAATGCATTTACTTAACATCTCAATTGTAAAATTTTGCCCAAAAGTATAGAAACTGTTTTCAAATCCAGGTATTAATGAAATTACTTTTGAAAAGTACTGTATCAATTGTGGAAGTTTTAATATTATGCACCTACTAAATTGATTGTGATGAACTGGATGTTATAAGGAAGTGAATAAAATTTTTCTCAGACAGACCAGACCTATGTTAAAGGTCATTATTATGGAGTTAAAATAAATTTCTCTCAAATAATGTCCATGGCTTAAAATAGCTGCCCAGTGTCCTGTTAATAATTTTTTCTCTCTTTTTTTTATATTGAAATGTAATTTTAAAACAATGAAAGAAAAAATTTTAATGTGAAAATGATGATTTAAATTGAATTTATATTTAAATTTCAGTCTCAGAAAGGATTGTGTAAATCTCGTCACATAGAAAATTGGATTATAACATCATGTGCATGTTGTATGATGGACATGTTTGCTAAAAGAATTGACGATCATGTGTCTGCTTATGTTAGCTATAAATCAGAAGTATGCTTTCTTTATTTCTTTTAAATTTTGATTTCAAACATTAAAAAATATGAAGTAATATTATTAGGTTGCTTTAAAGAATATATGATTTGAAATTCAGTTTATATTAGCCATCAATTGAATTTTTTGAGTTACTCTTTTTTCTTTGAATTTAAAAATTTTTAATTATTTATTTTGATGTTCTCATTAAATGTTTTTTTAAATTTAGACTAGAACTAATTATATTTCATCATTGTTGGAATCGGAATGCTATTCGTCTTTGTTCAAAATAGTTTTACCTGAAATAAATGACAACTTCATTCAAAATAATATAGGTAAGATTTAATTTAGTATGAGTTATTTGCATCTATGCATCTTAACAATTTTTTCAATTACTAACTTTCATACATTAACTTCTGTTCATTCTTTTAAAGTATCTAATGTTCATGTTAAATTACTCCTTTATCTTTAAAATAATTAAATCAATTTTCTTAAGATTTATTTATTTAAAGTGGAATATTTTTTATTCAGGAATTGAATTTCAAAATGGAAATATTGACCATTCTATTGAACTTGTTCAAAATCAAGTGTCTAGTTACTTAGAAGATGAACAAAAAGCTATGGACGAACGTATAAGGTATTGATATTAGCATAAAAGCACTACATTTTTCTATTTATTGTTTCTATCTTTTCTATTTCATTTAATTGAACTGTTTCAACTTTTTGCCATTAGGTTTTGAATATAGTCTTGACCAAAATATTTTCTGAATGAGAAAGTGTCTTTTTAAATTTTTGAACTTAGTGTAATGTTAAAAGGCTAAATGCTGATTGATAAAAATAATGTCTTTAATAAGCGTGCCTCTTCATTGATACTCTCTTAAGCGCAGGATCTAATTCAGTTGAGGAGAAATTTCTATTTTCATACATTTATCTTTTAACTTAGTTACTTAGTTGAATTTTGTCAAAATTTTTATGCATTTAGACTTACATTTATATTTTAGACTTTTTACTGAGGAACAACATTCAAATTATGCCCTTCTGTTGAAAAAAGTTAGGAAACACAAGCAAGCTATGATCTATTTAATGATCAAGAATAAAGAAAGCCAAAATAAAAGTACAGAAGAATCAGTTACATCTTCAACATCCCCGTCTGCTATGAACCAAGATTTTGGTAAAATATTTTTCTATTAAATAAAATATGTTGATATATTATGATTTCTTTTAGTAGTTGTAATTAGAGGACATGCTTTTTGCTATCATATTTTTTATATATTCATAACAAGCTCTTGAATATTCCTCTTTAAAGTGTAATAATTATATTTATCGGAATCATATGCACAGTAGAATGATTCTTATGTGTTTTTTTAGCTACTGAATCATCTTCATCAACAGATTCTGCTTTTATAAGAAGTAATTCTTCTGATCATCCAGGCAGAGAAGCTCTTCACTTAAGAAAGGTTATTCATTACTTTGATTTCTTGCCTGTTGTAAAACATGAACATTTGAAACCATTTTATGAAACTCTTCCCAATATCACATTGTGTCACATATATCATAACCCCCCTTAAGTTTTGATATAATTTGTAAATGGCCTTAAACAACCCAAATCCTATTAAATAATCATGTAACTCATTAAAATAAGTAAGAAAATATTTAACAAATTTGTTAATAAGTTTTGTCCTTGCTTGTTAATGGTTTAAATGTTCACTTGATTAATTGAATTAAAAATATTAAGAAACAATTGCAAAAATATGTTTTATGCAAATTGAACTTAAAATAGATTTTTTATATCTTAATGAGTTAATATATACTTTAAAGTTCTTGAGTAATTTTAATCATTGTTTTTAAATCTTTATTTCTCAATTTTAAAGAAGGATTCTTGTTAAAGTTTGGGCCAAATTCATTGATTAAAGATGTTAGTTGAAGTTGTTTTACTTGTTCTCTTATTAATTAAGTGAAAGTTGCACTCATTGTAACAAATTTATTAGCTTACTTCCATTTGAATTAAATAGTATGTTGGGAAAATGTTTTTAAATTTTTTGTTCTAGAGTCAATCTCTAAAGGGATCTAAAATTAAAAAAGAAGTGAAGAAAACAACTAGCCTGGATATAACTGATGATATTGATTTCCCTCCCCAAGGATGTATGTATTTTTTCTACATTTTGTGTCTTATTTATTTAGCCAGTGTTTAATCTGTTTCATTTTGTTTTCTCATGCACATTACTCTTACTTTATATTTGAAAGGTTTATTTGATATGGAAGAATTTGATTCAAAAGATGTATTTTCAAGCAATTCTGATGATGATCCTGATGGTAAGTTAATTTTAAGCTGTTCTTTTTGTATTCCTATTTCATATTAATTAACATACTTCAGTACAAGTTGTACTCACAGTAAATAATAATAGAATTATAAACTTATATTTTTATAAGTAAATAGTTGCTTATATGCTTCTAATTTTTAGTGATAAAAACATGCTGTTATTGCATGATGACTGTATAATGTAAAAAACATACAATAAATTTTCATGTTTAGAACTCATTGTAATTTCTTTACAAGTCACATACGACTTTTTATCTAATATAACAGTAGAACCTTGATAAAGCGATTCCTTCTGGGACCAACAATAAGTGGTCATATTTTATTTATTTTAGAGTTGGAAGTAGATGTTTCAACAGATGTAACTTCAGATATTCCTGATAGTCAACTCATGTGTGCATCCTCTCTTCCTGTATCTATTCCGTCGTTTTCTCGTCGTTCTCATGTACCCCTTCCTGAAGAAGAAGAAAAGGTATGGGAAAAGTGTCAGTCATAAATTTAATAGCAATGAGTTTGTGGTGTATGTTGAATTTATAGTTGAAAATTGTTAGTTTCCTTGTATATTAAGATACTCTTTAAATCGTGAAACATTTTGTTGCTTATTACAGTTGTTTGTTGTAATTTAGGACAATGTACCAGTTGACATTGCTGCAAGCATGCGAGCATTAGCTTGTAGCGTTCAAGATGGAACTGAAATGTTTGGAGAATTACCAAGGAGAAGGTTGAACACTGGTGAACTCCTTGCATTTAGACCTTTTTAACCCATTGTAGAAGTGCTGTTCAATGGTGAGCTGCTTTATACTAAAATATTTAATGCATTAAAAGTTTTACAGTCGTGAGTGTTATGAAATATTGGTTCTTATGTATTATCCCGTCGACTGTGCCGCTGAATTTGAAAACGTTGGGTCATTGACAGTTTTTTCTTTGAAAATACACATTAAATAATACAATGTATCTTTCTGACTTCTCGATTTAATTTCATATAATTTAGGCCTCATTCAGTAGCATATGTCTCTTATTATTAAGAAATTTCCTTTGAGTTATTGAATCTTTCATCTCAAGACTAAGTTGTGTTCAATTACATTGGGGTTTATGACTTGGGAAGATCTACTCTTTTAATGAGTACAACATTTCATAACTTTCAGACTTTTGATGAGCTTTAATTTAATAGCCAAAATTTTCAATGTTACAAAACTAAAAAAATAATGAACATTTTGTTGCTTTTTCTTTGCAGGTGCTTTCTTTTTCTTTGATGTTTCACAGAAGTACTAAAAGAAGTGTGAATCGTTCTGATCTTGTAAAAGAAGAAAATAGTTCTATATTTTTATGAATAGTAATTGTTACACCAAAACTTTTTAACGCTAAGAAGTAATTTATTAAATTTAAAACCATTCATTTTTCAAAGAAATGATAAAAGTAAATGTGTATGATGTAGGCTCCTTTTAATATATCATAAACAGTTTGAATGAATTACAGTTTAAGTGAATTGTACTAACAGTGACTATACAAAATGAATGACTTGAGTACTTCATTTTGGCAATGAAAACTACATATCTAATAATTATCATTCTGTTGGATGCAGAACTTTTTCCTAAATTAGCTTCACTGCTTATTGTATGGTTTTATTTTGTTTTAAGTGTAAGTTGTTTTGTGTAAATATATTGTTTTATGCATCCAATTAGATGTATTTTTGTTATTGGTAAGTTTATAAATCACAACTTTTTAATTTATAGGAATCATTAATGTTTACAAATCTTAACTTTTACACTTATTAAAAATTTTTATGTTGTTTCTTTTTATCGTTCATTTACAAATAATCAAAAACAAATGTGCAGCTGAAAATACTCAACTATAAATATTATGTTTGTTCCTTAAACCTTGTTATTCCTTTTTGTTACATTTTAAGAATTCTGGACTCTGAGCAAATTGTTTCTTCAAAGCAAGTTTTAGTTCTCGAGAAGTGTGAAATAAATATCACTCTCTCAAAGATTGACAAGATACAAATGAGTTAATTAGTGTGTAATATATTTTATACATCACATAGAATATTTTAAGTATGTATTTATCATGAATATTTTATCACATTTAATGATATGTACCAAGAAATATTTAAATAAATCTTTTAAAAATTTTGTAAAGTAACTAACTGGTAGATTTTTTCCCATTAGTTTATAGAAAAATGTTGTGATACTGTAATTCATAAGCCACTTATCTACTCAAAGGATGAAAATTAAATTAGATGTAATTTGTGCCGAACATTTGTGTGACAACACTTCTATTTCTTCAAGTAAATTTTTAGAACTAATATTTAATTTGATTAGAAATTTTCATTTGAATAGCTTTTGAACTATCCTTTTTCGTATCATTTGCCAAACCATTTTTATTAGATCTAAAAGCTTAAAAATTTAGTTAAAACATATAAGATGTTGTATATTTTTTTTAGCTTGCAGTTATAAAATTTAATTTTACAAAGTTTCCAAATGCTATCCTATAAAGATTTGTTTTACTTTTATTCTCATAAAATTTATGATTTCCTCCAAGTTGCTGCCACAGTAAAGTTGCCCAATACTTACTTGCATAACAAAGTATCATGTGATCAATTGATCATGTTTGTCTAACTATAGGTAATTGAACCTGAGAAATATTATGTTTGCATTTAAATTTTTTAAGCAATCAATTATCAAAGGTAATCTGTATAGTTTTGGTATTAAATTAGAAAATTTCTTTTATTAAAAATTGTTTAAAGACATTTAAACAAATTTTACATTGTCAGCCTGTTGAAGTATGCTTACTTATAAAAGGTGTCCTAAAGTTCAAACAAGAAGTAATTTTGAGGGAATAGAACAGCATTTAAAGCATAAGTCAATCAATGACTTTCTTGGCAGAAAATTGGTCACGACTGTTTTGTATAAGTATTAAAGCTCAAATTCAAGGCATTGGAGGTTGTGCACTTATCAGCATAAACTTTAGACCTCTATAAAGCCTAAGGGAAAATGCCAAGAGTGTTAAATCTCATGTTTTGGAAAGTCAGTTTTGATAACAAAAATGGGAAAATATTCTTTAAAAACTTATGCAGTATTTGCATTATTTTTGGGGCTATTATGTTTAAACCGTGTCATTGAAACCTCAATAATTTCATTTTTAAGTATTGCCCACTAATGAAAACATATTCTTTCATGTCGTTCCCCTTTTATAACTATGTGCTGTCTTTTTTTGCTTGGAAATCTTTACCAATCTTGTACTTACAAATGGTGCAAAATTCGCATCTTGTGTAAATTTTGGGACATTCTTACTTCAATTGCATTTTTGACTTGAGGTCTTGATGACTAAATACTATGGTTACTTTGCATTAAGTTTCTTGTTAAATAGGTTGTTTTTAAGATGAATTCACAAGTTAAAATATCAATTTCAATTTTTACTAAACATTTGTTAAGATTGCATCTTTTTCTGCCATTGATATTATTTCTTTATTATAAATCATGATATTGAAATTTTAGTACATCACTTTATAATTTTAATTGAATTTACTCTTTCTAAAATTTTAAATAATTTCTAGCATGTTTAGTTTAGCTAAAGGTACCTCCAATGAACTTGTGATCACTTTATATAGCAAGGGTTTCCAAGTGCTCGTGGGCCGCAATCAAAAGCACAAGTCGAGTGGCGGCTCCAAAGTAATCTGACTCCATTCTTCAGGGGGAGTCTTAAATATATAACTTTTCTGGCAAGAGAGGAAAAAAGGTTATTTACATAATGTAAAGATTCAACACAAATTTAGAGTATATATATATGTATACATTTTTGGCCCTACATCTTTTAATACTGAATATTACTTAAAACTGGAGGTCTGCCTCCAGACACTGTTTGTAAATTTCCCTAAAAATAGTGTTTCACCTCATTATTGGATACTGAGTTTTGGTCCTCCTTGTGATAAAGGCTGACCTAAGCCCCATAATCCCTTGCTATGCCCAGGGAGAATTTCAGGGTGTACTACCTCCCGAGAATTATTTTTGAATTTTAGCCTGCTTAAAAGTGTTCTAAAGCTACCCTGGAGGTTTCAGGGGCTGCGGGCCACCAGTTGAAAATCCTTGTTATATAGAATGAGGTTATTGGATGATAGTTTTCTGAAATGTCTAATTTTAATTTTTGATGGAATGTTTTTTTATTTTTGAGTTTGGTTGTGTATACATTGTACAATTTAATGGCACTAAATGGATTTAAGTCATAAATAGTTATATTTCCCTTTGTGCCAAAAGAGAGTTTTGACATTTAATATTAGTTTGTTTTTAAATTTTCTAAATCACTGTCGTCTAGTCTAACATAAATGTTTTTATAGGAAGCCAATTTTATATTGTTAGTCACAAAATGTAAACAATTAATATTTACTTATCCTCCGAATTTCGCCAAATATATTAAAAATCCTTGATAAATTTCCAAGTACCTGATCTTTTGTGTGTAGTGTTTCAACCATTCTTTTCTTCCATATTTAGCATGATACTATTTGAATAAGTATAGTGTGATAGTGTGCTACATTGTGTGTAAGTGTCACAACACATCACTGTCTAAGACTAGATCAAGTGCTAATAATCTACCTCTATCCTAATACCTCTAGTCTGATATAAATATATTATTCTAACCTGTTTCAATATTAGTACTAAATTTGGTATTAGGAGAAAACAATTATTGGAGTAAATAAAAATCAGACAACCCATGATTTTCTAAAGCATTTCGTGTTTTTTAGTAACCAAGGTATTGCAATCTCATGCCAGTAAAGAATATGTTACTGTTCTTTGTTTCTTTCAAATAATATTTACTTATTTCTAGCAGACATTGCTATACATGGCAAAAAATATTTTTACTTTTTGCAGAAATATCTAGAAATTATAGTGAAAAAGTTTTGTTTATTTAAGTTTATTTTTATTAATAGAGACTCCAACCTGCAACAAGGATTTTCTGTAGTACAGTAATAAACCCTTTATCTGTTAAATTAAGTATAGAATGTCCCCCTCAGTAACAGTAAATTTCAGAATTTTAAATAACTTGTTTAGAAAGTGTTTCTCTTGTAGGACATATGGCCTGTCTGATGAGTCAGCACCACCAATAATATTGACTACCACTTGGGAAGCAGTTGATTTAAATATGCAATCTGAATCAGGATATCTTGGAATTAAAATTTTTTTAAGAAAGCAGATGGTATAGAGGCAAGGCTCTTTTGTATCAAATAAAACTGTTGCATCGTCATAAGGCAGTGGAAAGGTCAGTTGTATCACTATCGGCATTTTGCATGATATGAACCCCACTGCATTGTCGGAAGGTTTGCCAGTAATTTCTGTAATCCTAGTATGAGAACCACCATAGAAACTACAGAAAATCTATACTACATGGAGTCTGATTAATACTATTACCTTTTTGCTCAATGATAGTTTGGTACAAAAACTTGATTCCTTGTGTTATTGCAACTAGTATTGTGTATTATTTGCTTCTTTTAGTAAAGGCTCTTTTTAGCAAAAATTATAGATCTAAACCCACAAAGGACATGTTTGAAGATATATACTTCTCAAAAACAATCGGTGTTGCTTTTGAAAGCATTTTTCTGACTTATTTTATGTGTGATTTACCATTTACGACTGTTTATTGAGAATTATCATAACTCAGTTGTTTCAGTCAAGCATATTATTGAATGGGCTACTTAAAATGGAATGTATATTTGAATGAAGCCTGTCATAATTACTATTAATATTGAATCAAATTATATGAATTTATATTGGTTGCTTAGTGTTTTATATATTGGTTTGATGGTTATTATTTTTTGTGCTTTAGATTTTGTACTTGTATCTTATGCTTGTGATGCAAATTAGTAGGAATCTTTTTGTAGGTTTCAGGTTTGTTTGAAATGAATTTCAGAACTTAAACCACAAAATTTGAATGAATTTTATACATATAATGATTATATAAGCCAAACTTTTGGTAGCATATTGAATCAAATAATAATTTGCTTCTATGTATATATAAATTTCTAATGATTTTATTAGAAGCATTTTCTTCCAAAAATATTTTTAAGGCAAGCTGAAACTAAATCAGTAGTTATACTGTGTGTCCATGTAGTAGTTTCTTAGAAGAATAAGTTTTTATTAAAATCTATTGATTAAGAAATTTTTTTGCAAATTATTTCAGTGCAGTTTTCACTATATTGAAATTGGGAGGCTTAAACTTAGATATTTTTTAGTGACAAAATCAAAGGGTCTAACTTACTAATACACTTCATAAGAACTATTTTTTTATGAAGTGCCAAATTAATAAATCAATGTTGTAAAACTAATACGTCATTCATACTTTAATTGAATAGGTTTTGTTGAAGTGCTGAAATAATTTTGATGATCAATTTCATTTTGGTTTAGATTGAAAGTGTTTATCACCTAAGTGCAATCAAAATCTACAACCATCTTTGTTTAAATACCTTTTCTATGTTAGATATGTAAATTTTGCTTTAAATCATGATCAGTTTGCCTTTAATTGTTTTTGTTAAAAATGATTGTTGCTTCGATTAAATTTACATTTGTTCTTAAGAGCGTTGCATCAACGCACAACTTTAATATTGCCAAATTTAAAGCATGTTGACATTTCATTTGTTTATAAAATGAATTTGTATTTCTTTCATTCCAAATTCTTAGAATTTGAACCCTGGAAGACAAAAAAATAAACCACCTAGGTTTATATTGTCATTTTAATGTTTGTAACTATTAGTTTGTTAATAAACGTTTTTTGTACATTTGTGTTTTGAATAACAATGATATAAATAATTTTTACCGACGTCAAAAAGGAGGAGGTTATCAATTCGTCGAATATAAATGTTGAATCTTTGCCAGGCCCTTTTGGTATGTTCTACTGGACCGATTAGATTAGAATTGTTTTCAAGTTGGTCCCATTTAAATTTAAACGCCCTCTAGCGGATACCAGAGGAGTATGATAAATAAATCAAAAACTTGTGGCAAGCTTACTCACCACTATAAGAGTCAGATTATTGAAACGGGGAATAAATACCGACTGAACCGTACAAAATTCTGAAGTAAAGAATCTGTTTCTTAAAAAGAAAACTCGTGGATCGGTCGGGTAAAATTTTTTTCTTTTGGCATGAAATTTCTGGAGCCGCAGGCGACTTGATATAAAAATAATGAAATAAATTAATTTTTAACAAAAAAGAGACTGACTTCAAAAATGCGCCTAAAAGTGAGAAATAATTTTTATCCAAAAAACAACAATACTACTTTTTAACATAATTTTTGAAGTCGAAAGACTTTCACAATAAGTGACGAAACCACATGTTTGATAGTAATTCTAAATACAATACATATTACTAGTAGAGAGGTCTGCACTCTTTTCGTCATGTCATTCGTCATTCATTTCGTCAAACAGAAAATAATATATTGTGCCTTTAATTGTAAATCTTTTATCTTATGTTATATGCTAATAACGTGTTCTTTTTTTTATGTTAGCGAGGAATGTTAATTTATTGTGAAAGTGTTTCGACTTCAAAAATTATGTTAAAAAGTAGCATTGTTGTTTTTTGGATAAAAATTATTCCTCACTTTTAGGCGCATTTTTGAAGTCGGTCTCTTTTTTGTTAAAAATTATATATTCTACTCATCTTACCTCTAGTGTGAGTTCCTTAGCAGGTTTTGACATTTTAGTTCATTGATTTATTTGATGACTGTATGTTATATCCTTTAGAAAACTCCTAGAAATTTTCATATTTTGACCTTGAAAATGACAAAAACTACTATGCAACACTCTCCAAAATGTCAGTATCCCTCTTCGAAAAATTTTAATAGTTTGTACAGAATTTGCAACTAAAAAGAATATCACTAAATGATTTTAAAGCACAACTTCTACAAATGCATTATTTAATTTCTTCACTTAATTTCTGTATTACAAGTTGTGATCTTTCCTAAAACAACACCAAATTGCTTAACATAAATTTTCAGTAACATATTTGAGTTCAGGAAAATTTCATTTAATTAAATAAAACAATCATAACATCAAGAAAAACTATTATCAATTTATTCATACCAGTAAGATAAATAATTCAAATAGATACTAGGTATTTACATTGTGCTAGAAGGGCACAGTTGACTCCATTCTAACATGATTGCCATGGTTTTTTACATACAAGCACACTTAAGGCTGAACAGCTCCACAATTTCAAAACATTTATAAAACAAAAAATCCTGAACATAACTTTTGAAATTGAAGATCTTATTGCACCTCAGATTATTGCCTTGGAAAAATTTTAGTCAATACATTGAACCATGTTCACAATTAAAAAATTAGCAAGATGACAATTCCTAGCCATAAAGTTTTTAAAGTCACAATAAATTAATATAGTATAAAACTAATTTTTTTTATTCAAATAAAACATGTGAATTTCCTAGTGTTTCATCCAGTTTTATAAAAATGTGTCTAATGCCAAAAATTAATATAGCTATTTCAATAATTTAAGCTATCAAAATATTCTTATTCTGAGAATGTCAGTTAACACCAGAAGCACTTATAAAAATAGAAGAAATCCATTCCACATGTTTCCAGTTTTACATTTTGTACAACTTACTTAAAACAGCATTTAACTGTATTTTAAGTGTTTGTTTAAATATCACATGTATTTTCAACGAAATTACAATTAATGAAGGAAATCAAATGGTAGTTCAAAGAGTTATCGGTAGAAAACAGGATACTTAAGAGGTGGTTTTGGTGGGCATTAAAAATAGATGTAAAAACATTGCATATAAGTACATTGCTCAACACTAATGCTATCTTTCTGTTGCTGTTAGGTTAACTTGCTAAAATAAATACTTGTTGCAGGCTTTGTAAACAATGAGCATTAAAAATAACTTTTGAGTTATGAAGTTGAGTCAAGTAGTATTTATAGTTCCCAAAATGTAGAGATACTGTTAAATAGTGGAATTTATGACTATGAATTTAAGACAACTTTAATAAGGATATCTCACCTATCTAAAGAAAAAGATGAGCTTGTGTGAAAACCACAAAAGAGAGCTTCAAAGAAAACATCCATATACAATTAATTTGAAATAATAAATAAATCATCAATACCTTATGGGCAATGTGATAAATCTGGGCATTATTAATAATACCTGCCTATTTCGGGCAATGAGATAAATCTGGGCATTATTAATAATACCTGCCCATTTCGGGCAAAGGGATAAATGCCATTGAATTTATCACTTTGCCCATAACATATACACTATTAATATCAGACTGTTAATTTTCTACAGGAAAAAATGTAAATAAGATAAGCTTTACCATTTAAATGATATATTATGTAAAGAGGTTAAAAGAGAACTTAACATTATTTTAATGTATTATATAATTAGGCATTATCAATAATGCCTAGATTTACCACATTGCCTGTAACACACACATGAAATGTTTTTAAGATAAAATCATAGCTTTCAAGGGTTGTTTTTGAAAAGTATCAAATTAAATATAAAGAACATGGACTCACAAAAAGTGGAGAAAAAGATGAAAGTTATCAAAATATCAGTAATATCTATGATATGTTACCTCTAGCTATCCTTGGAATTGTAAAACTAAATATTGCTTCTACAGGTATACAAGGTTAGTTATAAAAATACTGCAAGAATAGTTTCTTTGAACTACAAAAAAGGCATTTTATACACCTGACTTTAACAAAGGCACAAATAATTAACTTTCCGAAGTACCTTATTTACAGCATTTCATTGCTTTCTCAAATCAACAGTACAAATATCAGTACCTTAAATCAGAATAACTTTAAATACTTTTGAAGTTAAAATTATACAAAGCAAAAAAAACAACAAAATTGAGTTGAAAAATAAAAAAATATAGCCTAAATAATTGAATTAATCTTAAAAAAATAAAGAGTATTTTTAAATAAATGCATTTTATAACACTAAAGAAAAATGAGCATTTATGTAGCACTTAGCAACATACATTTTCATACAAAACAACAAGCTATTGCAGTAAAGTGGTAGCCTTTATTTAAACTATTATGTCCAAGTACTGATGGGTCAACCAAACATAAAAATATTTTCTTTTAATGGCATGTTCAATTTATACAGAAGCTAAGAGGGTAACCTGAGGTAGGGGACGACAACCTGAAACTGATTGAAAAAATAATACTTTTTTCAGTTAAGTGCTTTGATAAATGCAAGACATTTTATCCAAGGTCATCAAGCTTCACAATATGTAATAGCAGTGGCAAAACTTTTAATACACAAGATTTTGGAAAACATTCTTTTAAAAGGAAAAAAAACATGATAAATTTAAAATCAGATTACAATTATTATTAAATCAGAATGTGATTAAAATTATATCATAAACTAGAACCACAATACTAGATTCAAATCACATTAAGGCAGGACGATGGATGAGAGGATATTAATTATTATTTAACTCCTGTTCATAGAAATTGCAACACCATGATGGACTTTATATTTTAAAGAAATTTACATGGTAAATAACCTTATGTAGAAGCAAATAAACAATAAATTTTTAGAACAAAATTAAATATTGAAAATTACTTTAGGTAGTCTACACGTGCTGGCAATGAGGGCCTCTATACAACATGTTATATAATCAAACAGATTGCGTTTCATCCAAGATTCTTCACAAATCCAAAGTTTGCCAATATTGGCATGGGACGAGCAATTTGAGAATGAGCCCTAACAAACAAAATTTCAGTGAAGCTCCATAGATGTGAAATATTGGGTGAAGAAGTTTGCAGAGAAAGAAACTATCTTTGTTGGGTGTAATGGAAATCTGGATCATTCCAACAAACATGTGTATGGGGTTTTGGCCTGATTGGAATGCTTTGAAGGTAGAGTATAACTTTTGGATCTAAAAATTGTTTGATGCAGTTGTGGCTGTTAAAATTGCCCTCATATCTTATCTGATAAGCTTTGGTTATTGTTTTATGGCATAAGAATCAAGTAGGATCATATTGGGACACGCTAGACATTAAAATTAAAATGTGAAATAAAAAGCATGTGAGAAAGCCGTAGTAAACCAACATTGAAGCAGGAATCATCCAAAAGGACGAGTTGTTGTCATTAAGCAAGGGAAACTTTTTTCTGGAGCCCATGGTAGCCACATGTTCCGATGGAAATCTTTAAATGCAAATGATGTGTCTTTCATCCCGTGTTGATGTGACTATGAGATTCCCAGTTCAGATCTTAAACATCTTTGGACCACTGCTTTCTCACCCACATGACTGTTGCCCTATTTCCCTTTATTTGCGCTGGAGTAACATGGTGTAAAAAAACACCCTTCAGGGAGGCCTATCATTTGTCCTTGTTCTAACTATGTTAAATGCTCATGGCACCAAGGGGGAATAATGACTTATAATGACAAGATTACCAATGGTAGACAACCTTCTTACAACCCTTAACGTTTTGTTGCAGCCCTTCATTTATACCACCATATCAATGGTTTAGAAGATGCTGCTCAGTCCACACATGCACTATAACTCTGAATTTGATATCATTTAAATAACAAACCATAGTTAAAATACCCTGAAAATTTCACTTTGATCAGGTAATTTTTTCTTGGTGTTGCAATTTCAATGAACAGGAGTTTATCAATGTGTTCCTAAGTTACTTTTTATCTAAAATTACATAATTTGATTAATATACAAAGCTTAGTTAATTGATATAAAATGCTAAGAAATGATCACCTATCATCTTTACTAAGATAAATGGGGCAGTAGATAGCATTCAAAAATAATTTCATGGAATAAGAAAGGCACTGCTGTCATTAACAAAGGGGTTTGATACGCTTATTTCCAATACACCTTTGCTTAAATAAAGAAAATGCACATAAAAAATTAAATTTAACATTTTCAATACATTTAATAAAATAATAATGCAAAGAATGAGAAGGTTTAAATGAGCTTTAAAGTCGCACTACTTTAGATCTTTATGGTTAGTATCCCAGCCAAATGTTATCCCTTGAGATAGAAAAACAGCAAAAAATGTGATCTCAACATTGAAATAAAAAAATTTACTACAAACAAGATCTCTTTAAGAGTTCTTATTCTGTAAGCAAAATAGTAACACTATCCAAACTCTTCAGCAAATCAAAATTAAGCGCTTTTATTCAAAATAACTTTTTAACTCATCAAATGAATAGTATATAAGCCATAGCAAAAGTAAACTTTAAACAAAGAGAAGCATCAAAACTAATTATAAAACATGGAATACAAATATTTATAAAAACATAATAGAAATTATCTTGATCATATCTGAAAAATTAACAAAATACAAATGTAATTTAATCAAAACTATTGGAGTATATGGTAGAACCTGTCAAATATAATTAAAAAAATCTAGTTCCTATTATGTAGATAGGAAATCCAAAACTTGTTATTGATTTGAAAAATATGTTTCATTAAGTTGTTTCTGAACATATTACCATAGACATAATGCTAATTTTAATAACATCTACAAATTTGAAAAATCTTTCCTACAAACTCATTTGCCTCTTTTACTTTTTGAGGTCAAACAATATAAAAAATTCCTTCTCTCTCATTTGAAAATTAAAATAATTTCTGATAGTCCAGTACAGCCAGCAACTGAATGTAAAGGGAAAGTAGAGCTTAGGTTGACAGATAGAGTTCTGTAAATTATCATTTTAAGTAAGTAACAAGCACAGATCTCCAGCTAAGGCCAAAATCCAGTCCTTCAAAAGCTTACATACTAATTGCCAATTTTCAGTCTGCATTATGTTGCAGAAAAACAGTGAATAAATTTTTTATACTGGATATTTACTCATTGATGTTAGATTCTTTTGACTTGATACTAAAATCTAAACCATGACAAATAAGTTACTTAAAAAACTAAACAGCCTTGACATTCATTATAAACATAGTGAATTACGTATGATAGATTCAACTCAACAAATCAAATTGAACAAAATGTTTATAAAATAGGAGTGCTTGTTTGATATTTTGTTTCTTGATAAATTTACAAGAAATAAAAAAGCATATTCGTACTAAATAATATGTATGAGATTTTATGAATTCAGCCTAATTTTGATACTGCAATGCATCATACAAACTATTTAGGAATTATTCATGTGGTCACAATTTTTGTTATCTTAGGGGTATTTTAATGTGGCTGTTTGCAATATATTAACACAAAAATAAAAGTTTTATTGATATGAAAACAACAATGAAAATTGATAAAATGAACAAAAAATCATACGTTATATTTTGTGTAGCCATCTCCATATCTGCAAAACTTGAGCCTTTTAAATAGGAAACCCAAATAAAAGATGCACTTCCTCTCATAAAATGGGGATAATTTGGATCAAAGGTCCTAATATAATGATGAATACATGCCATGTTATGAACATAGTATTAACATGAATATTTCATTATTAATGAAACTTTTTATGTAACTAGATGCACAGTATGTTCATGTGTGGAATGAGGAAACATTTGTATGAAAAAAAAAGGTACTTGAATTTTCTCTTTTTTAGCATTGATTATGTGATAACAATGTTAAAAAAGAAGCCCCAAGTTACATTCATTGTAGATATAACAAAAAATATACCCATTACAAGTTTTTAAAATGAGGTAATATTGACTATCATCAAAATAAGTAATGAAGTTTAATTGATCTATATCAAATATTAGTCAAACTTGGCTATCTAAAAACCTTTTCAAGTGAGAAAATAACTAAACCACTAACCAAATTTTTATCAACAAACCATATTTGAAAGGATCTGAATACTTATGTATGTTCCCAATCACCTTCATTTGCATAGATGTCATTTAAAGGAATATAGCTTATTATATGCTATACTCTTGATATCTTAAAAATATTGATGTCTAAAAATTATCTCTACTTTGTTATCAAAACTTTCTAGCACTAATTTCATTCAGCTCATGTGAGTTTTTACTCAAAATCTAAAATAGTGTATTAAAATTTTAGGTACTTATTCTTAAATTTTGTAGACCCAAAACTAGACAAATCACTAGACTCACAACAGTTACTAGTTTCCACAAAGTTTCAGCCAATTGCTTTAGTTATAGTATTGAAAATGTTACAATACAGGCTTGAATTTTTAAAACACATAACACAATCTTTAGCTTATTAAATGCACAAGTCTGGTTTTTATGAGTTGAAATAATCAATGTTTTAATACATCATCAAGAAACAGCCAAGCTTGAAATATATATTGCAAAAAAAGTTAAATGATGGGCTTTATTAGCTTAGTCTTATAGAAACTTTAGTATCATACCACTTATATATACTTGATAACACGCTATTTTGACCAATTAAGTTATAAACCATTTATCTGAATTAACAGTTTTTTATACATCATAGACCCATAGCATCAAGTGCTTTCAAACAAGGAACCCTATAGGACTGTCAAGAGTTAAGAATTTTGGTTTTTCATCTCATTTTTCCTGTACCAACCACTGAAATAACATAGTAATTGTACTTTAAGTTATAAGATTTGTTTGCTCATTTCTTAAATAAAAAGAAATCAACGGTCATTAAAATTGCAATTTGTTTTAAAGCCATTAGTAAAATTGTGATTTTATAACACACATTGCAGAAATTTACAAATAACTAAATACATTTAGAAAATAATAATATACATTCAATACTAATAGAAGTCAAGTGTGCATATTTTTTAAAATAAATATTATCAGTTCGTATAATCCAGCTGAAACTTATCTCTGATGTACTTAAATGGCTAACAAGTTCCTAGTATAAAAAATATAGAGATAACATGCTTAAAAATAAGTTGAAAACTAAATTGCCCTGTATAGAAACATATCCTTTAATGCGTCCCGTAAGTGACATAAAAATTAAAGTCATCCATTAAATGTAATTTAAATTCATTATATTCTACAAATAAAAGGAACAAATTACTGACTGAGTTAAAAACAATTGACTAGCACAAAAGCACATACAACAAATGATACAAATAAATCTGTAGAAAATGGCATGAAAATTAAACATAGTAATTGATATTTTTACAAGAAATACTTAACTTAAAAAGAAGAATAAAGAAGTTTGAAAATCTGATTAAATATGATTTTTAACTCTCACAACTACTGATTAAGTACACAAGTTTAAAAGTGTTCAAGTTAAATAATTATCAACTCATTTAAAGAAATCAAATTTTTGAAGGAAAATAACTATCCAATCTGTTATTGTGTATTGCATGCCTAAAACTTTGTAAATGAGTAAAAAGCCAATGTGGAATTACTTCTTCTCATCAATCATTTTTCTAAAAAATTAAACATAAACATATGATGCTTACATGACCAATCAACCCAAAATATGCGCGTGTGAAAGAGGTTTTCAAAGAAAACACAGTTGCTTAAAAGATCCTTCTTGTAAGATGACATTTTACAATAACAAAAGTGGATTCTGGGGTACGTCATGAGAAACACTGAACTTTATTAGGATGGAAAATTTCAAAAAAAAACTATAAGCATCTCCTCTGCACATTTTTCTTATATAGGAGAAGCAGTCAATTGATTTATTGAATAGACTGATTTGACCCCCTTTAAACACGGATTTTCATAATATAAACAGCACTTTAGTTAACTTTTTGTCAATTCTGAAAATCTCATAATTATGTAATAACTTGAAAACAAGTTCTTCTTACTTGCTTGAGTCTTGCTTTGTAGTAGGTTGTAGACATAGGAGATTCAAAACAATTCATTCTTTTGCACCAAAGACTAATAAATAATTCAAATAAGACTTATTTTTAATACCCAGATTTAGGCCAGTTTCCTTATACACATACCAAATACATTAGTTATATACATATTACAATTAAAATTTTGGAAACATCCCTTGAACACTGTAATAGTACTAGGAATATAGAATGAAAAGTGATGTAAGATATACACAAAATTCACTTATAAACCAAGGATAAGAGTTCTTCAGTTTTTAAAGCAACTTTAATTAATAGAAAATCTGATCCATAAAAAGATAATTGTATTTTGAATTTCAAAAGTATTTTTAATAAAGGATTACTGGTATAAAGTATATAATATAAAACCAACTAAGTTTGGTAAAGAATTCTAACATTAAAAAAAATCTAAAGTTGTTTTCAAAATCCTAAATTTTTCATTTAAAGAAAATAAAACTAAATAGATAGACATGAGAAAGAGTAATATATAACAGCAGAAAATGAATATTCTTGTGTCTTCCAATGTCCAGAACTTATCAAGAATCGTGTTGCAGGAACAATGGATTAAAGTTCATTTCAGCTGGCACTTTGTTCCTATAGGAACTACAGCATAAAGTATCCTTAAAGTGACTAGTGACAAGCACCTTTTCTTTGTTTTGTACATGACATTAACATATATAACACATTTTGAAACATTCTAAACTATTAAAAAAAACTAAGTTAGTTCATTGCATGTGTCTATTCCAGTTTTCAGCAACACTTGCCATTAGCATGGGTAGCATCTAAAATTTTTAGTTTCAAGTTTTAGAAAGCAGTTAAAATATTTATCTTTTACCCAGACTTCAAAATTTGCAATGGCAACTTCTTCCAATATCACAATCCTTTTCTTTAAAAAGGAAGGTTGCGTACATACATATCTAACAAAGGTTGCCCATACTAAGGCTGTAATAAAAACTAAAAATTCTGTTGTCTCTTTTTCTTGGCATCCATGGCATCTAGGATAGGTTGTCGTTTGGCTTGATACCGACGCCGTAACTCTTCAATTTCCCGTTCCATTTCAGAATCTAAGCTTGCCATCCGTTGACTAAGTTCATCATAACTGAGAAATTTTAACTGAAATAGAAAAAATAATCAGTAACAAAAAAAGATAACATTATTCTTTAAAAAAAAGAAACCATTGTACTTATTGCATCATCAATGGAGAGTGCCAAGTAAGTTTTACAAGAAAATATTTTCAAAAATATAAGACAAATAAACATAATTATTTACAAATAAAAGAGTGCAACTTGGATAATTCCTGCAAAAAAGTTTGAAAAGAAAAAACAAAATGGATTTAATAGGAAGTTTAAGGAACCAAAATAAATACTTAATTATTCAAAACTTCAAAGTTAAAATGTTTTAGCTGTTAAAGTTGCACAGTATTATTAACAAGTAAGAGAATAACAAGAATTTATAAAATTACAAAATCAAAGTCTCCTTCTGTAAAAGATCGTTGAAATTTTGATGGTTCTTGTAAAGCAGCAGACGGACCAACATTGCTGATCTGATTGAGTTGTCTTTGAAGTTGATTGGAAAATCTTTTTTCAGGAGTTAGTAAAACATTATTTGTAGAGTTTGAATCAACATCATTTTCTTGAAAGTGATTTGGATGAGGCGTTCCAGTATGAGGTATAGATGAAGAGATATTATTTAAACAAAGCTCATTTCTGTGTTGCTGTTCTTTTTCTTTCTTATCAAAATGATCCAAGAAATACGGACGGTAGTTTTCCTTTTTCTCCCCAGGGGCAGTATCGTGTCCTAAAAATAGTGGATTATAAGTGTTTTAAAGGCATAACAAATTAATCAAATAATATACAAAAAAACTAACTTTTCATAGTAGAGTCCTCATCTTCTCTATCACTATTTATAACAAGTGTTCCTAGATCTGATTCAATATCACTATTAGCTACAAGAGTATTAGAATCGCTATGAGCAATCATAGTATTATTTTCACCGGATTCATTATTGCTTGGAACCAATGTGCCTGAGTCAGCCATGAACTCTACCATAGTATGAGAATCTACTTCATCATCATCCTGAAAGCATAAAAAAGGAATAAAAGTGACAATTCTATTTCAATTACAAACATAAATAAAATAGGATATTACTTACAAAATCCAAATTGTTGGTCCTATCTAAGCGGTAAGTTTCACTTTCCTGTATTTCTTTAGCCTCAGCTATCATTTGTTGCAAGATTGTCACAGGTTTGGCATTTTTTATATATTCATGCTGAAAAACAACGTAGAGTTGTTAAACAAATAAAGATGAAAAATCATTGCATGAATAGAATAGAATTACAAGGAGGGGAAAAAAAGCAAAAACCCAGGCACCTTGACGAAAGGTCCATTGTGCCAACCTCCTGTCTGAAAAACAGTCTCTGTCTGCAGACTACTGAAAGCGACTCAGTGTAGGAAAAAAACCCTACTACCTAAGTCTAAAAAAATCTTTATTAACCAAAAGAGTGCACAGTAGGAAAATCTGTCCAATCCCCTATCCAGTCCCTCAAAAGAATGAGTTCCATGCCGAGCATGTTGAGTTCCTTAGTTGAGAGAGGCAAACCACAAGATGAGCTTCTGGGTCTCAAACTGCACCCCACCTCACAGGCCATTTGTAGCAAGCTGTGACCCATAAGTGAAAGGCAGAGTTGCCCCGTTTCTCGTTTGACACATCTGCGGAGCTCCAAACTCATAAAGCCTCTATTGTTCATATCAATCCATGGATAATTAAAGTTTTTTTAGGTAATACCCAGTCCTATTGACCTTGAATTTTACTTGAATACTACTTAAGGTATCTAAAAATCATTTTTTTACAAATGGATAAAACATGACATTCATTAAAATTAGTAATATTTTAAGTTCTCTTATTGAAGTTTTCAGACTTAAGCAAAAATTAGTAATATCCCCAGACTTTATTTTAGCTAAATTGAAATTTCTCAACAATTCCAGACCTTCTGTTTGAATAAAAAGACAAGCTTATTGTCTATTGAAGTATGCCCCATGTGTAATAATAATACAAAAACATTTAATAACATTTTAAGTGTTAAAGGCAATTTTTGGATCAGTAAAGTGGAACTATGAAGAAGAAACACTAACTTGCAAGAGCTCAGTAGCTGTGGCCCGTTCATCAGGGTTTTTTACTAAGCACCTTGAAACAAAATCAATGAACTCTGATGACCATTGATCAGGGTCACGAAATGATGGAGGGGGCTTGGCAGGAATCATAAAAATAGCCTACAAAAATCAGAAACATTTATTTTGTGGTCACCCTTTAATTTTAATCAATCTAAGAGTTAAATTATAATACTACCATATTAAAATTACAAGTTAACTATTTAAAGCTTTCCAAAAAATAGAAGTGGAATAATTCTATAGATACAGAAAAAAAAATAAAGTAAAGAGAGATTGTTTTACCAAAAACAAGTAGTAGTTTTACAGCTACACATCTTAAACACATAAATAAAAAAAAACTTACTCTCATAGGATGAATGTCCCCATATGGAGGTTTGCCTTCAGCCATTTCTAAAGCTGTTATTCCTAAACTCCATATGTCAGCAACACAATCATACCCTATTTCTTGAATTACTTCAGGAGCCATCCAAAAAGGAGTGCCAATGACAGTGTTTCGTTTAGCCATTGTGTCCTAAAAATGACAGTAAACACAGCTGCAATTTTGAACATGTAAAAATTTATAAAACAAACATTAAAACCAAACATGAATGTAATACAAAACAGAGTTGGCAAAGCTTAAACTTAAGGGTTTTGTTTTTTTTTAAAAAATAAGCGTTTAAACAAAGCTGGAAATTTTGAAGCTAATTTACAGTCCTCGCAACAAAATATTTAATTTGTTAATCCTTTGAAAAGGAGCTTAGAAAACATCTTTCAGACAACAGACATTTTTAGCATTTGTGACGAATGCTTTTCACAGAGATAAAAAACCAACATTGTTTTAAAACAAGTCATGATATTTTAATTTTTAAAATGCAACACTATTTAAGGATGTTTTTGATAATTGAGGAATATTTGTGTGACACCTTTTATTTTTTATTACCTCTTACCACATTTTTTTCTTTTAGAATGTTATAAAAATACCTTCTCTTTACATATTATGCTTTTCAGGTAATTTTTCTAAACAGATTACTAATGGATTGATTACAAACTGAATTCACTGCTCAGATATTACATAAGCACCTAACAGGGAAGGGAGACAGGAGTAATAATGCTTACATAGTTAATCCTTTTTTTTAGTAATTTTTTCTTATTTTTGAAATCATACTTACAGTAAGTTGACCAGCCACTCCAAAATCAGCTAACTTTGCATGACCTTCAGTATTAAGTAATATATTTCCTGCTTTGATATCCCTATGAATTTTTCTACGGTAATGAAGATATTCAAGCCCTTTCAATGTATCACAGAGAATGGTAGCAATTTCTTCTTCTAGGAGCTATAAAAACATTATCAACTTTAACATATCCTTTCATTCCTTAATATTACACATGAGAGCACACTTTTGAAATAATAGGAATGTATTCTTTTTTTTTTTTTTTGGTGAATTTCAAAAATGAAAATGAAAATAACACCTGTATTTGAATCATTTTCAGAAAAAGAAAATGGGTAAAATTGTTAAGAGCCCCCTTAAATCCCACGTTAGAGTTTTAAACATTTTGGTAGTTTACTTATTTTAGTAATAAAATTTTCTTAAAAAAATAATAAAGCAAGGGGCAGCTCAGATATTACATAAGCACCTAACAGGGAAGGGGAACAGGAGTAATAATGCTTACATAGTAAGTTCTTACATAATAAATAACATTTTAAAAAATCTCTAGAAACTCACAAGGTTTCAGCAGCATCTGCTAAATATACAGGGATGAGATTGATAAAAAAGAAAAAAGTCTGAAAACTGCGCGAAGAACATTTGATCTCATAGATTGAGAATAAATCGGAAAAACTAATAATAATTAGTTAATATTAAATTGGCTGAATATGAAAATTTACCACATAAAAGAGCCTCATAAGTCAATAACATCAACTTGAATTTAGAAAAAGGAAATTCCCAGTCAAAAATTTCAGTTCATAAGCTGATTTTTTTAAAAGTAAAAAGTCCGAAATTTTCATGATAATTTCAAAAAAGTCTGAAAAATCTCATCCCTGAATATATGATTGACATATTTATGAAAATATTCTTTTTAAAATTGCATTAAAATAAATTTTCAGGCATTGAACAAATTTTGGGGGTAAAATTTAAAACTGTGAATAAAAAACAAAATTGAAAATTTTTGGCACATTGAAGCAGCTATAAAACAAAATTAATTCTCTTATTTAGTAACTGGAACATATATGCTGATTATTTACACTTCAAATTAGCACGTAAACACAGGGTTTGTACAGAAGTTTGAAGAAAAAAAATTAAGTATTTTCTGGAGTTTTTGAGAAATTTTAAGGATCTTCTTGAATGCCATTTAAAACTCTTTATAATTTGTTTTGAATGACTTTCCAAGAATATTTGAATGCATTTTTGTCCTTTGAATAGGAATAACATTAATGAGCTTACATACTAGCATTGTCCCAATACCTTATAGTTCAATTTTTCAGGGAAATAAAGGCAAGGGAAATTTGAATTTTTTTAAGTGGTCAAATATTCTGTGTAACCTAATATACGTGTGTGTCCCAGTTAAAATAAAAGATAATAAAGAATACATACAGTTTTCTTTCGAAGTCTCATAATATCAGATACAGATCCTCCACCACAGTATTCCATGACAATCTATAAATGACAAAACATTCAAATACTTTCAAATGAAGATTTATCATCAGTTATAAGCTCAACTTTACTTTTTCTTTATACAAAGGTTTAAAATAATTGGAAAATGTAATTCAAATTTAGGATGTTTGTATGAAGTTAAAGAAAAGAAGCTATAATTTACCCATAAGTCAGTTCCTTTAAAATAGCTTCCATAATATTTAACTACATATGGACTGTCACACTGCTGCATAATAGATATTTCCTTAATAATTTCTTGAAGATCAGTGTCAACTGGAACTTGCTTAATGGCCAATACCTGACCAGATTCTTTGTGAAGGGCTTTATAAACACTCCCATAGCTCCTATAAACATGGAAGTATTTTAATTTACTATAATATTGTAATACATTTTAAAAAGTTACATTAAAAAAAACTTACCCTTCACCTAATTTACAAATGATGTCAAAGACTTCTTCAGGTTGCCTTGTCAAACTTTCTTCACTTAATTTCTTTAATTCACTAAAATACATAACCTCAATTAAAAAGAAACACAAGTAATTTTTTTTTTTCATAATGATGTATTGTGGTAATAATTTAGTTATGGATTTTTTATTGTTATTTTACTTATGTTTTGCATTACTAAATGATTTCCATAATACTAATAATTTAGTCATGGATTTTTTTATTGTTATTTTACTTATGTTTTGCATTACTAAATGATTTCCATAATACGCCATTATTCAAAAAATATCAAGATTTTTTAATTGTTAAATAAGTTCTAAAAGATAAAAGCTGTTTTAAATTTCACAAATATTCAATACTATTTTACAAAAGGGCATTAGTGCACATTAATAAAAAATACAGGACATTTAAGTAAAAAAAGAGAAATAGAAAAATTTACTCGGAAATTTAGAATTAAAAAAAAAATAATCTTCAAAATTTCTACAAGACTTACCCCATGACAGATTTCCGATGATCAAGAATTTCCAATTCTTCATCTTTTATGATGTAATTTAGGAGTTATGTAGTGTTTCTTGATTACATGATATAAAACCATAGAATTTCTAGAAGTTCTGTAAATATGAAATTGTTTTCAGAAACTTTCAAATTACTTATCGCTGGCATCATCAAACAACCTCGTATCTCAAATTGAGAGAATCTACAGTATGAGATATTTGTGTGAGTTCAAGCCAAAGAATGGTGCCAATGACAGATCTGAACTTTTGGCATACCATAGTAAGTAAGCAAAATCCATTGATACCAAAGAAAGAGTGAATTGTTGCGGTTTCCCTGGGAGCATCAGTGACACTACCAGGCCCTTTTAGTCTTTATTTCACTTTGTCGTTTTCATGTTATAATATTCTTTTACAACCACACCAGCTGAATTGACTGTGAGCTGAGAGTAGAGCAAGTGGAACCTTTCTCGAATTTCTCTCAATGGTGATATCATAAGAGTAAAATAATGAAAAAGTTCATGAAAAATATCAGTTTGGTAAAGAAACGAATTCCCCTGTTCTGAATATTCTCCAAATCAAAGGTACAAAGTTATCCAATGATGCCAGCATTATATTCTTTTCATCCCATGTCATAAGTACTGAGAAACTCAGTTGTAATGACATTTTAACCCTTTCATAACATCACCAGATTTTATCTTGTCTTAACATTTCAAAACTACCTTATTCAAAACACCCATAAAAGTCAGAGGTGCCATTGATTTTAGAAGAGGTTAAAAATTAGTTCCTTAGTTATTTCTATTAATATTATAGCACCACTTATAACTAATAATACAACAATCTAAAAACCTATCACCACCCTTTTTTATTTAGAAATAAAACAATAATTTAATTCTTGTTTTGCTCACATGGTTTATACACAGACTTGGTGAATGTTCATAACCAAAACTCTCAATTGAAATTGAAATCGATTTGAAAATGCAGTTTAGAGAGATCTTATTTTTAAAAATACAGGGCTGATGCCATCTCAACAAGACTGAAAATCTCTTGGAAAAGTCATAACATTCTTATTGTGATTCCAGTAAAGATTTTATAACCATAAATGACAAAAAAGCTTTAATTTAAGTTTAATGAAAAAATCCTTTGAATTACCAAAGTCAAACTTTGAATTATAAATAGAAACTTCATGGGACCAAGAGCAAGTTTTGAATGATCTCATCTGCTAAGTCTATTTAAAGACATTCAAGTTACACTCTGACATGAACTAATGGTAATCCAACACATTTTGAAGAAGAAGAATTTCCTTTTCTACCTCAAGTTTATTTTTTGACACTTAATGAAATAAAAAAATAGTTTTATTTCAAAAGTGGTACTTACTTTTTGTGTATTTCAGGGGGAGGGAAACATGGGCAGATTTAGGTAGGAAAATAGATTAACATAATTAAGCACCCATATTTAGTGTTTGTTTATAAATCATATCTCATGGTTATTGAATATGACTTAAAACTAATATTATAAAACATTTTTTTCAAGAGGTGCACCGTTGTGTAGTTAAAGGGGTAAATACAACAAATCTGGACCTTGCCAACTTTTAGACAGAGTTCTGTTTTGCCAGAATCCACTACTCTATCACCATTCTTTGCGTCAAAGGACTGGATTCTTTGTATAAGACATTTTAAAAAATTGAGATTTACTGTGATGCTTAAAATACCTTTATCTAGTCTTATATGCTTTAAAATTTCATTGATAGATCTGATTGATAAAAATAGCTGTGACTTTCAATGTAATTTCTATGTACCTTTATCTAAAATTGAACTAGAAAATAATTTTAACCTTTTTAAATACAATAAAGTAGACTGATCAGAAAATGTATTCCCAATTTCAACAAGTTTTTTTAAATTGACACACTACAATGCTTTAACTTTGGTGATCTATACTAATCTCTAACAGACAATGACTAATAAATAGCCCGAGTTAACTCTATATTATGAATGAGCTTACATTAAATTTAGTTAAAAATTGTTGGTTCAACAACAAATATTAAATTAGACTTGTAAGGACTAGCAACGAAATGTTTAAAAAAAGGATGAAGAGGCATAGACCGGGTATTTATTCTCTCTTTTTATTTTGGTATCTAATCTAATCTATAAGGACTATTAATTTGAAATTTATGAATAGGTATAAAAACATACAGAGAAGAGAAGTTGTAGAACAAAATATGTATCCTAAATTTTGTTTGACCTTTTGGAAATAGAACAAATATTTAGCTATAACTGTAAGAGAATAGAATACAGTTGAAGTTTAATTCATGAGCGTTTAGACCTTCGTATAATTTGTCAAAATCTGCTAGATTTTTACTATGTAAAATTGAGAACACCTTCTATCATACATTAGAATAAGCAATAGTATTTGGAGAAGGTGATATGAGAATTCATAGCAAATAGTGTAGATAGTATCTCAAGATACCTATAGGAGAGAAAAGAAATGAAAATAGTGAAAAAGAGAAGAACAGTTGAAACTACAACTATTTTATTGAATTATGCGGATAAAATCTTGATACGATAAGCAACTCGTGTTTTAGTTGACATAATGATCTGTTTTAGATTGTGTGCATTATTATATTACAGAGTTGAAAATAAGTATGTAATCTAGAGTGAGCTGAGACTATACTTTTGTAGAATAGTGCATCAAAAAGACTTGAGATGACGAACAAAAACTTCCGTGACCAAATTTTCATTACTAATTCAACACAGGAAACTGTCAACACAAAGATAGGCTTAAAATACAAATCGTACCTTAAAAAGCACGAGAAAAGTATCTGTATGTATGGGAAACAATTTTTAATGTATAATGGTAAACTCTCGCACGATTTCATGTATATCGGACCACTTGTAAACAAACCCATACTTCTTTAGTTCGACTAGATAAAGAGAGAGTAAATCCATAACATTTCATCTTCACATTTATCCTATCTAAAAATACAGCAATAAAAACAATTAAGAAAAATATGTTGCCATCGGCTCTATTCTAAATTAACGCGAAACAAAGCTGTACACAGAGTCTCCATGGATAAAAGTTTCTTGGCTGTGATGAAGAGGCGGGGCTCATTTTTACCATGGAAACCGATGGAAACCATATTGTGGTGCTGCCATCTAATGGTATGCTATTTACTACATTCACAATGAAATATTCAATTTCAGTTTGACTTATTTCGTCCTTTCTCTGTTAATGAAATTTATGTAAATAAAAAATTAAATCTCAATAATAGCAGTAAAATATTCATTCGCGCCGCAATATTACACTCGTGAAATTTCTTGAAGTTTATTTTGAATTTGGAATAGCTATTAAAGTAAGTATGTAATTTAGTAATTGAATAGGCTGATATACTTTTCAATGTTGTTGTTGTCTTATGCCACTTGGAATATCCAAGCTCCATCCGCAAAGCGGATAGGATTTTTAAGGCAAAGGGGGTGCGGCTCCTGAGGAAGTGAGGCCCATGAAATGGCAGGAGTCCGACTTAAGCCTCGGATGATAGATGTCGCCACCATCTATCGCCACCTCCACAATTTTGCCATGGCTCTGAAGGGGAGGGAAATAGTCTCCAGACACCTGGACCCGTGGTAAACTGCGCCATGACGGACCACAGGATTTTCGGACCCACAGATTTAACGAGCACGTACTCCGCATATACTCGGTGGGTCTTCAGCGGTGTCGGGAATCGAACCCGGGACCCTCCGATCCCGAAGCCTTAACCACTAGGCTCCCCACGGCCCCCATACTTTTCAATGCAATTTGTGAAGCACTTTACCGTACATCATCGCGGTTTACTGTCTTTTACTTTTGATATCGAACATTGTACCCCCATGAATTATGTTGGCTCCATCTATTAACGTATTTTTGAACTATAATTTTTTGTTGCCTTATAAAAACCCCATGACCTCAGGATGCTGATGAGACTCAACTACCTTTTGAACGGAATAGACATCTTTGTGACGTAAGTGTAAGTGTGGTAATATTGAAGTAAGTGTGGAAATATTGAAGCATTTTAAGCAAAAGTATAAAGATAAATGCTTCAATTTTTCCAAACTTATTCTAAATTGTATTGAAAAATTGGTCTGATATTCGTAAACAGCACTAAAATAAAGCCTACAGACATGTATCACATGCCTATACTACAAAATTTTAAAATTTAAAAAAACTTAAAATTTTTAAATTTGTTAAAAATTTAATTTTTTTAAATGAAATTTTGTCTTTTTTTAATTTAATTATTTTTTAGATGATTTGTCACTGAATATAATTAAAATATTTTCTGTTATATTTCATTGAATGATTTTACCTGAATTTTTAATGTTCAATTTAATAAATTAATTAATTAACTTATGATTTAATCATCAATTGGAATTTTTTTATGTTATATAGCTATATAACTACAATATACATGGAAAAATGACCTTGGCAAATGCTTCAAACGTTTTTAACAAGAATTTTAAAAAAGGTCGATTTTTGAGGCCAGAAAAATTGAAAATTTGAAATAAAATAAACTTTTTATTGTCCGATTTTTTTTTTAAATTTTAGTACGTCATTATTTAAGTCATTTATAAGGGATAGCCGTTTGAATTACTTCTTTTGGATTTATTTTGTGGTTTTTCGAATATCCAATTTTTCTAATAATTTTTAAAAATTGATATTTTAATTTTTTAAAATTTTAATTGGAATATTCGTATTCAGCACTGAAAAATAGCTTATAAACATGTATCATAAGTCTCAATTACTATTAATATATTTTTTGAAAAAATTTTTTTGGCCATTTTTTAAAAATTTAAAAAAAATTAAACTTCCCGCGGACCGATTTTGTCCGATTTTTAGTATGTTATTATTGAGGTCATTCCCAAGTGAAAACCGTTGAAAAACTAAATGTTGCAATTTTTTCCCGGTTGAGTCACAGATTGCCTGGACTATCTCCCTTCTAAGTGATTTTTTCTAAAATCAGTCCGTTTTCAAGAAGATTTTTTTTTCTAGGAAGGAAACGTTTTTTTTTTTAAAGGATTTTTTTTCTGACTGGGGAGTTAGTATTATAATATCATGAAAATGTAAAAATTTGATGCGCCAATGTTAAAATCCCTCCTTTATATTTCACAAAAACCTGCAGTTTTCATTTAATGCAGTGTGGTCCTTTAGTAACCCGAGTGCCAAACTAACTTTAATGTAATAAACATGGGCCAGAGTTAAATATTACTCAAAAAAAAAAAGGAAATTACTCATTTTACTCTTCAAAACTGGAGGAACTCCATTTCCTACCCGTAACATCTCGGTATAGCACGGTATGGAAAGAATTTCTCTGTCGCATATGCGATTGAGAAAAAGTAAAAATTGCAAAATGCATTGAAAACTTCAAAAATATATTATGGCGTTTTTAAAAGTAGTGTAGGCGAACGCTAATTCTGGAAATCGAAAATTTATTTTATCTCTTTTTTCATATTTCCCTTTTATATGCTCCAATGGACGAGCAGCCAGTGATACTTATTTTTTTCTTTTTGTGATATCGGAGATATTATTTTTGAATTGATTCTGGTGATTAACATTCAGGTTACCACAGAAAAAATCTAGGCTTCAGGAGGCAAGTCAAAAATTTATTTTCTTGAAAAACATATTATCTAGCACATTAATCAAACTATAAATCACATTTTATTATCAAAGATGATAATTTTATTTCATTAAAAGCAATGAGAGAAGGCAGTGAAATGATATATTCATATTTATGATATGCCAAATTTAAATAATAGATGAAACCAGTAATACAGTTAACTTTTAAGAGTTTAATTTTGTAAAAACAATTCAATTCTAAAATTTGACATAAGCACCAAAAAATGTCCTTCTCTTGCACAAACAAATGAAAACGAAAACTTTTTATTTGGTCAAATTGCTTTTGAGCTCAAGTATTGAAAAAATAAATAAGATTTCAATGATTAACAAGATTGGCAGTGTTGACACTTGAGCAAAGTAGAAGGCACACATGGCATAGATATCACAATTATTTAAGCAATAAGATAAAAAATTTAGTCGAAAAATGGAAATAATCACAATGAATCTCTCCTTCTATGAAACAATTTCCCATGATATCTTGGGAAGGTACTACGACTAGGGGTTCTCAGAACTCAAATAATACACTGAAAAGTTATGATATTTAACATTTAAGAATTAGGTATTTCCAATCAAGATATGAGATTACGATCAAGTACATAAGAAAAACTCAATTTTTACAGCAGCATCAATTTTCTGGTTGATTAATTTTAAAATAAATTTCAAATCTCAATGCGAGCAAAACAAATGTAACAAAACATAATTCGACTGACTGAAACGAGACCATAGTCAGTGGTCAGTGGTGTATCCACAGTTCACACAATCACCTTGTGGTCAAGACACTAGAAGCGAACCTTTATGATGTTTTACCACAATGACATCGCTTTCACACATTATATCAATAGCCCTAAGATCCGAATGTCCAATCCTGTTCACCATTTCCAGCCCAACGTTGATGCCAAATCAAAATGATTTCAGATCGGGTAAGGATACGCAGGCGAAGTCTTGACAACGTGGAGAGGTGATGATTTGCATTCAGTTTACAAAGCGGTTTTGAAACAAATGGATGAGACCAGCTGGATAGCTGGTTTAGTCGTCCGTGTTCCCCTTCAGCACCTGAGAGTGCGGCGGTTGTAAGTAGTTGGCGAGATCAGCGTTTTGGTAGTTGCAGAGTTCACAGTATCCGGGAGGGCCTTGAGGACCCGGGGCCCCTCTGACGCCATTCGTGCCCTGTCTTCCTGGGGGACCCCTGTCTCCTGGTCGCCCTGGAACTCCTGCTCCTGGAGGACCCGGAGGGCCTGAGGAAGAAATTTCGTCTCTTCAGATGAAGTGTATTACATCTATTGTTGTTTGATAGCTACTATATAGTGTGAATGAATAATTTCATATTTTTTTTCGCTTTAAAATTATGTTTTAATTTGTTTTCTTCGTATCCCTCTCACATAAACGTATTAAAGAAGATAGTCTTTTAACTTTTCAGGGTAAATAACTTGAGAATAACCATCCTATTGTACTGAAAAATCCGTATTTTCGTAAATTGAAGTCTGGTGAAATTCAAGAATTCCAAATTTAACATACATTGTGAATTGGTCAATAAACTCAACAGAAAGCCTTGAGTTAACTTTTTTCAAATTATTTTTTGATTACAAGTTTTATTCAGATTGATGTTTAATTTAACAGAACCTATTCTACACAATAACTTTTAATTTAAAATTTTTGGATGGAAGTAGTTTCACTAGTATAATTTATAAAACGTAGATCACAAACCTGGAAGTCCTCGTAATCCCATAGGGCCTTCCACACCTATTCCTTCCGGACCGCGATCGCCCTTTTCTCCTTTATCTCCTAGAAATTAACAAAAAATATTAGTTGTATCAAGTATGTCTTTAATTTTACAGAAAATTTCAGGAACGAAAGTGCAAAGAGTTAAAGAGAGAAAATAGTTTTTGTTTAGTCTTTAGTTGATAGATTAAATTATTATATAACATTGAAAACCCAAGTTGTAGTTTGAAAATTTTCTGGGGTTCATTTTCATGAAAATTGGTTCATTTTTGTTTAGTGAAAAGGATTTTTTTGTCCACTCTTAAGTCACCTTTGAAATACAATGATTACGATAGGAATTTTATTCCCAAATTTTATGCCCACATCTTTAAGGATTGGCAGCTAAACTTTGAGTATAAATTAATGATAACTTCTTCCCTTATTTTACTATTCATTTTATTGTGAATGAGAGAATGATAGGAAATGTCAGGGGGAAAATAAAAAAAAAATGAGAGAGGGAGAGCGAATGGGGGAAGAATGAATTTAGGGGAGAGAAAGTTGGTAATAAGAAAGAACAAATTTGTGGGAGAAGGAGAAATAATTATCAGTTTCGGCATGTCATAGTCCAAATAAAATCACTAAGTAGATAAAAAAAATGACCTTCAAAGACAAGACGTGAGTTACTTTACCTTTGCCTCCAGGTGGACCATGAGGACCCGGAACCCCGGGCATACCCATAAATCCTCTTTCCCCTGGCAAACCGGGAGTGCCAGGATCCCCTGTGAAGAGAAATTTCGAGTTTACCGTTGTTAGTAAAACGGATCACGATTGCTATCAAAATACATAAGCTCATTCAATCACAAAGCGAGTTTTCATGCGTTAAAGAATCGGAAGGGGAGAACTAACTACCTGGAATTCCGGGTTTTCCGGATGGACCTGGTTTGCCTGGCAGACCTAACCCAGGGGGCCCAGGAGGGCCTTGAAGTCCTCGAACCAAATCTTCTATCTGGTCTGTGTACAAGCAGAAAAACAATTTCAAATTAAACATTGGATTTCAACCTCGGGTCCTCGGGTAGGAATTCCAGGTAGTTTCTCTCCTCACAAGGGTCAACGGTAAAAGAAAGGCCGTACCTGGAGCTCCTTGTGGACCTGGAGGACCCGAGCGACCTGTTTTGCCACGACCGGGTGGCCCTGCAGGACCTTGCAGCCGAGCAGAGAGCGACTCCAGATTTTCTGAAGCACATAAGGAAACAAATTTAACTTGTCTTTAGTGAGGGATGTTAAGATGGCACTGCCAAGAAGTCTAAGTCATGGTTGACCATTTCAGAGGTTTTTTTTCGTTTCATATGTAAGATATTGTTAGAAACTTACCTCGCAATACAGAAGCGCAGATTTCTCGCACTTCTTCTTCAGTGAAACTTCGTCCCTAGAAAATAAAATTTGATAAGGTTGTATTCTCTCAAATCAGGTTACATACATTTTTCTTGTGATTTCCTACCTCTGACCATATTACGAGTTTTAAAATTTTAGAGATCCAAAGATGATGACAATGTGATGACAATTTATGATAAGTGCAACTTTTAAAGTTAAAAGTTTATGCAGCGAAATTTTTTGCATTTCATAATTAATCTTGTAGAATATACTATGTGAAATCTTATCAGGGATGTTCATGAAAGTGATGAGTTTGTGGTCACTAATCTTTGCACAGCCCATAAATCGTAAGAATTATTGCACTTTTTTTCTCCAAAGCATAAAGAAACGGTTTTCAAAAACACCAATGAGAGAAATTGCAAAAGAAGTCACAGCACAAATTGTCTGACGATTTCATTCATTTTTTCTATAAATTACTAACAGTAATTATTTGCAGGGATTTTCATGCTAAATTATGTAAAGATTCATTTGGGAGGAAAAAGATATTCATATGGCCCTTTCAAGAAAGAGCAGTTGGTGATCTGAATTATACGTGTGATGTCACATTGGTTCAAACAACCTCCTTCTTTCTTTTCGCATAATGTCACATATACAGGATCTTCTACCCTCCTCAAAACATGTAACAAAGTTTGTGTTTATCCCCTAACTCTGAATGAAGTTCAAGGAAGAAAAGGAGCAACTCACTGGTGGTCCCTGCAATCCTGGCATTCCTGGAGGACCTCTACTTCCTGGAGTTCCGGATATCCCAGGAACTCCTGAAGCTCCCGGCATTCCCCTGTTTCCAGGAGGCCCGGGAGGACCTTTTTCTCCTGCTGAACCGCGTTCACCCGGCTAAAAGAAACCACAAATCATTATTCAAATATTTTTAACAAAATAACGCTGCTTTATATTCACCGTTGAACAGAAAATACTTAATTTATTTATAGGAAGTAACCGTTTAAAACGTTTTAGTCTATTATTTCGGAATTAATTAATAAAGTGTACTACGTATTAAAGTTTTTTTAATTATATCAAAATGGAAAATTTAAAAACCATTTTAGACTCATTTATGGTATTTTTGGAATGTATATTTTGTACAGGAAACCTTAGTAAAATACTTGCGCTTTGATAGACTGGGTATATCTTATGAGAGATTTATATACTGTTTATTTAAAATTATTTACAACTTTCAGCTCCATTTCAAAAATTTTTATTACTTAACTTTATAATTTCAAAATCAATTGTTACGTTAAATTGGTCACTCATGAATAATTTTAGCTTTAAAAAAACAATATCCAAAAGAGCCATTTTTCTTAGTATGAAGATAGGTATAAAAAATCCTTGGCGTTAGAGATAATTTGACAGATAAATACGAAAAGAAAGAGTGTAGTTACTTACAATTTGTTTTGTTTCATAATTGCATAAGAAATCACTTAACCACGAAACCACACCCTAAATATCTTGAATTCAAATAACGCTATGGTTAATTTGTCGAAGGTAATATTTTAATGTTTTTTCATGCTTTTCTTATGTAAGTTCATTGTTTTTACAATCTTTAATCTATGTTGGATAAACTCAAGGATAAACCTCTCTTTTCCAAGGTTACTTGGAAAGAAAAAATTAATCCTTTAAAATTTAAAATGATGAAAAAGTTACAAATTTAGTATTTTCGAACAATAAGATCTTTTAAGAATGAATAAAATATGTAATGAAACATAATCTTTATTTTTTATACTCACCATGCCTTGAGTTCCTGACACTCCTTTGTAGCCCTGCAAAAGTTTCGCATAATTAACCATAGTAAAAAAGTCTTCCCTTTGTGATTAAAATAGTATAATTTTAACATATAACTTTTAACAAACAAAAATTGAGGGTCTCATTCTGTCTACTCTTATTTACGCATCATTGGTTTCCAATGTTATCATGGATTTCATCGATTCATTTAGTACATTTTTATGTAACAAATAATAAGATAGTTAGTTTTAAATATTGTCTTATAAGAAGAAATCTTACCCTTGGGCCACGTAGATCAGACAGGTTTTCTACCATTAAACCTTCGCCTCCACCAGAACTCTATAGAAGAGAAAATGTAATTAGTTTGACAGACAATAGAAATGTTGAGATAGTTTAACAAAAAAAAAAGAAAGATAGAAACTTACTGGTGGGCCGGGTGGTCCTGGTGGTCCAGGGGGACCCTATAAAAAATATTTAATTACTTATATGGAATTAACACCTGAGATAACCTACATATAAAACCCTTACTACCGTAGCTTACGCTTATGATCTGCAGCTGCAGGATACACCCGTAGAGAGAGATTTTAATACATATTTAAGTTTCATTATGTTTTATTATTTATACGACACGAAAACATGAGGAATACGACATTATTAACTCGCATAAAAATTAAAAAGTTCATGTAACTTGGAAGAGTGAAATAATGCAATGATTCTGGAGGGCTTTCGAAGGAGTCCATCCATCATTATTTTGAACTGCATTTTTCCTGAACTTAAGTTTCATATATCCGCAATACATTTTTACGTTTAGTATGGAAATGTATTCTTTCAGGCACTTTCTTTTCCAAAAGGCTCTAATTTATTAGTCTCCTTCAAGAAATTCTATTTAAATTTAAAATCATCAGTTAGGCATCACTTTCTTTTCATAAGTTTGAAATTAAGCTGTTTAACTTGCCTTTCAAGGGTGAAGAAAGAAAAGCTATTTAACTCCAAGTCCATTACTAAATTTCCCAATTGTGAATTTAATTTTTCTGATTATACCCATAGAAAAAAAGATACCATATAGATAAAAATTAGAAAGAACTCAAATATTCTCCGTAATGCTATTTTTGGTACAGTTAAATTACTGAATATTACCGCACCTGATTTAAAACTTAAAAACATAACTTACAACATAACTTAAAAAATCATAACTTACAGCTGGCCCACTTGGACCCAAATGTCCCGGCATACCTGGTGGTCCTGGGGGCCCTAACTCTCCAGAAGGTCCCTGAAAGGAAATTAGATGATCAAACAGGGAAAACATTACGTGAATGTATTTAAATAAGGAAATGGCTTACCGTTTGACCAGTCAAACCTCTTGGTCCTTCTGGTCCTCTGGGTCCAGTTTTACCAGACTCCCCCTAAGAGAAAATAATCATTTGGACAAAATTTTACAATAAAAATGAGATAATAATTTCCATAAAGCTTTGAGCCTGTAGGGGTTTTGTCGGATATTTTTTTTTTAAACTTTTTTAATCCAAAGCTGACCAAGTTTGACTCTTATTCAATGAAAATTAGGCAATATTATATTTAAATGGGTTTATAAAATAGATGAAATAAAGTTTATAAGTTATTAAGTCTGTTATAATTAAATCATTTATTAGATTTATCTGGGGCATAAAACCAGGTATTTTGCCCAAAGGTTCATTGTAATGTACACACCTCTAAACTCATCAAAAGAAGCAAATAAAAGGTAAGGTTACATCTAAAACCAAACCAAATAGGTCAGAGGGGTTTCCTTTACCATGAAAATGCCCGTTTATAAGTTAACTACAATGCTATAGTATTTATTGTGCTTTACTTACTTTAGGTCCTGGTAATCCAATTAATCCTTGAAGTCCAGGGGGGCCACGAGGACCCTACAAAAAGGCACTGTTTCTTAATGGTGAAGGTAATAAAAATGTCTAGATAATAACTTTAGAATTAAACCACATATGAAACGAATACATAAAAACCAATATGGGTTAACCGCTTGTGTTTTATCATCAATAACGTTCAATAGAAAGAAAGACACTCACTGGCAATCCTTCTGGTCCGATAGGTCCAGAATCGCCTTTATTTCCTTTGGGTCCCTGAAAACATGTTATATCGCATTATTTTTCAAAATATTTTAGATTCTTCTTTTTATTCAAACTACATTTGTATCTTTTTCTTCTTTATTTTACTTTTCCTACCTCAGAACCTTCAATGCCATCTAATCCTTGTGGACCAGGTGGACCCTATTGGAAAACAAGATAATTTTGAATCGTTATTTGTTCGGGAAGGATTTTTAAAATACATTTGAATTCAATTTAAATTTAAAATTATTCTTCCATTACACAAGTACTATGTCTTACCGGTAATCCTGGAGGTCCAATTGGGCCAGGTTCTCCTGTTATGCCTGGTTCTCCCTAGGAAAAGTGTTTTTAACTCAAAGCTATAGCATTCAAATTCTTTTTTTAAAGCTATGAATAATTAAAAAATTGCAAATGCATTTGTGATAGTTTTATCAGATAATACATTTTACACTACATAAAATCTCTTTTGATTTTTGAGTCCTCAAACAACAATCAACAAATACATTATTGAATAACAAAGTTTTCCCTTTGAATATTAGTTGTTTCTCTAAATCAGTAAAGGGCTTAAATAGCTAATAAGGAAGAAAAAAATTTTACCTTCCTTCCATCTTTACCACTTTCACCTGGAGATCCAGGTGGGCCTGGAGTACCCTACGAAGGAACAAAATTATTTTAATAGAAAGACTAAAGAAAAACACAACTATGGTCAGAAATCTGTCAAGCTTAATGAAAATGGAGGTGCTTTAAACCATAGGCTTTAACAAACCATAGAGGTTTCAAAAATGAAATGAAGTATTGTGTGAAAAGAGAATGCCGTTATCTCTCATAAAATGTGCTCTCGTGACTTAATAACTAATTTGTCGCTAAAGTAAAGCGCGTCGTATTACACAAATTTTTAGATATCTATATAAGAAATGAAAATCATATTTTACGAGTAAAGGGTGAGAGATTTTATTCCCCTTTTGCAACTTATCGGTCTATAGGTACTGTATGGCCTTCACTAAAGGTGAAAACTAACTGTCGTAAGAAAATACGTAATCACGATTTGAATAAGTTTAAGAATTCCTAGTTTAAATTTATAAAATAATTTTATGAAAAAATTACAATAAATGTAGTAGGTAGTATATGTATTAAAAAGAAATTGATACAACTTATTTAAAATAAGTAGTTGCTTTCTAAGTATAATTGTTAGTATATTTCTAACTTTATATTTACATTTAAAAATAACGGTAACTTAGTAAGATGTAAAATTTATTAATACCATCGAGTAATATTTTAAGAGGTTAGAAGTAAATTAAATTTTAACATCTGGGAAACTTTTAAAAACCTGATAATCAAAGTAGCGAAGTTCCTCACAATTATTCAATTATTCCCTTATTTTCTTTTTATCTAACAATTTTTCTTAAAGGAAAAATGAGCTCTGAACTTATTATTTTTCTTCTTCGATTGTTGCTAATTTTTCAAGAAAAGTTCCACACACACAAACGACAAGAAAATAATCATTATTATCCTTTCTTCTATTAATTGCCTTCGCAAAAATGTATATTAATCATCAGCTTTCAACGATTAATAAGTAGTATTCATCTAAGCATGAATTCATTAATTAAGATTATACATCATTTATATGAAAGAATAATTAATCTAAAATAATCTGTGAAGCTAAAAATAAAATAACCTGGGTATATTTCCATAGTCAACCTTCTAATGAGTTAAAACTGAAGTAAAAATATAAAAATTTTAATGGACTTTTTGCATTTTACAAGCTTTATGTGCGAATTCATTTACATTTTTTGATTATTTATTTATCTTTCGTCTGATCAGATTGAGTTAAAGATTTGTCTTCTTTAATTAAATAAATAATTTTATAAAGAAAACATTAGTTGATTGTGATCTAGTAAAATTAAAATATACTTACTGCTTCTCCGGCTTGAGCAACATCTCCTGGTATACCTGGTTCTCCTTGGTTACCCTATAAAAAAGCAATAACCTTCTAATACAGAAGTTATCTAATTTTGTATTGCAGTTTTCTTTTGATGAGAATTTTCCCATAGTAACGGTTTCTTTTTTATGAAGTTAAAACCTTAGAAGGTCTTTTACTATATGGAATTAAAAATAAGAAATATTTGGCTAACTACTAATTTACTTTTTATGAAATTGAAAACAAAATGCCCCTTTTATTTCCTAGCTGTTTGATTTTACGAACAGTATAATATGTAGTTATAATACAATAATGAAACTAATATACTATTTAATAATAACTAATTACCAATTTTCTATTTTAAAATTTAAATTTTAAATTTAAATTCGTATTTTTTTCAAATTTAGCAAAAGTTATTTCTTTGATATACAGGGTGAGCATAAAGTCCTGACCTGTTTTTAAAAATCAATAACAAAAAAACAAAAAGAGATAAAATTCCGCCGTCTTCACCAACCTACTTGAAATGTTTGGGAGTTTTTGTACACAAAGTTTTGAAAAATCGTAGTTCTCGAGTCAATACATAGATGGAAGCACTGTTTTTAGGGAAAAGTTCATTCAAAGTCCCTATTTCGTTCATCGTGGGGAAATCAAATTTAGGGATAGAATCGATCTTAGAATCGAATGATAATAAAGTACTTTGAAATCGATCCTTAGTTTCCAGTACACGGGGAGGGTTTTCATTGAATTTTGGGGATTGCAAATCTTGCCTTATGAATGATTCTAATTTAGAGAAAAACTTTTTAAATAATTTCTTGTAATTTGAGTTAAATATTTTATAAATTCCTTGATGTTTCCTTTAAGTATACAAACGACTTTTATTCGATAACTTCAAATTGTTATTTACAATTTATTGCGTTGGGCATTATTTATAATACTCAAAAGACTTGATAGTGATCAACCTTGTTAGGATGACACGGTGGGTTTCGATCGCTCCATATAAATAATTAGATTGTTTCAATGAATTTAATACTTTTGGGCGGTATCGTTCATTATGGGAAGTGATTAATTTATAGGTTTAGGGACAAGTTTAATCAGTGATTTGAAAGGGGTTGTAATTTCGCTGTGTCCCGCTCTCCGCGACGTTTTCTCGATCGCTTCCCCCACAGAATTCTACCTAACCACAGATTGTTTTCATGATTACATCAGAACTTATGGGATCATCCCGGATGGTTTACTGAAAGGAAAGTATTGGGTCGTGTCCAGGGCCGTAACCAGACTTTTGTTTCGGGGGGGGGGGGGGGTTGACTCAAATATTTTCTGAGTATTTTCTTATATACCTCCTCACGGATACTTTTATATGTTAAGTTTTAGATGACAACACTATATTTAAATTTTGATGCACTAAATTTCAAAATTGTATAAACAATATGAATTTGAAGTAAAAGGGGGGTCTGGGGGTTCTCCCCCAGAAAATTTCTGGAAATTTGCCCCTCAGAAGAGTATTTTAGCTCATTTCTGAGACCCTTTAGATTACACCCATAGAGCACCACTCATTGTAAGCGGGCGAATTTTCAAGGTTAAAAGAAGGTATATTGTAATAAATGGCGAAATGTTAAGGGGGTTTTTAGGTTCCTAATCCTGAAATTTTTTTGAATTTTGCCCCTAAAAGTGGCATTTTAACTCCTTTTGAGACACTTTAGGTTACATTAAAGAGGACCACTCCTTGTAAATCACACAAGTTTGAAGGAAAAACCGTTTTCTTAATAGATTTCAAAATTTCGAGGGGGTTTGGGGGTCCTCCCCCAGAAAAATTTTGGAAATTTGACCCTTAAAAGTAGGGTTTTGACTCATTTTGAGACCCTTTGGGTTATACCCGAAGAGGATATCGCTCCTTGTGAGACATAATTTTCAAGAAAAATAGCAGTATAAAAATTGATGTCAAAATTTCGGGGGGGGGGGGGGTTGAACCCCTGAAACCCCCCCCTTGGATACGGCCCTGGTCGTGTCGATCATGATGAAGGATGATCGACACAACCCCGGCTTACTTGACGAAGTAAGGGTGGCTCCCGAGGGTAGTTTCAAAACACCACTTAGGGTGACGTCTAGGACCATGGGTTTCTATGCAATTCTGAATCCTTATGATGCACCCTACCTCCCCTAGAAGTTTGTCCCTTGATAATGACACATCCTGTAAAAGTCTGCAGAAGACATCAACCTGTCGTATACTGTGCCATCTGACCAGTGGTTAACCAGACAAAGGAGGTTTTCACCTTTCATTCGGATGGTCCTCTTTTTGGGGAGGAGGGCTATTGATTAGTAGATTTAGACTGCATTTCTTAAAACTCATATGATAGAATTGTGATCATTTTGTATCATTGATTTTAATTACAGATATTCTCCGGCTTGTTATCAATTTGAAAGATCGCATTGGAGTCACAATTGTGGGCGATTTGGTTTCATGGAACCAAAGCACACATTGAGCTTTTTCTTGATTTGTAGTCATTTTTCGTTTTCTTCTAAATCACTATTCTAATGATAAACTCTATTGCACAAATAAAAGTACTGAAACTGACCTAGCCAATGCCACAAAAATTACATAAAAAGTAGCGAAACTGAATTAAATGATAGGTGAAAACAACCTCTTTCAAATCACTGATTAAACATGTCCCTAAACCTATAATTAATCCCTTCCCATAATGAACTATACCGCCCAAAAGTATAAAATTCATTGAAACAATTTAATTATTTGTATGGAGCGATCGAAACCCGCCGAAAATGTCGCCGTGCAACTTTTTTCGTATTTTCGTATGAATAACCACTACGTTATAATAATGCCCAACGCAATAAATTGTAAAAAACAGTTTGGAGTTATCGAATAAAAGTCGCTTGTATTATTAAAGGAAACATCAAGGAATTTATAAAATATTTAACTCAAATTACAAGAAATTATTTAAAAAGTTTTTCTCTAAATTAGAATCATTCATAAGGCAAGATTTGCAATCCCCAAAATTCAATGAAAACCCTCCCCGTGTACTGGAAACTAAGGTTCAATTTCAAAGTACTTTATTATCATTCGATTCTAAGATCGAATCTATCCCTAAATTTGATATCCCCACGATGAACGAAATAGGGACTTTGAATGAACTTTTCCCTAAAAACAGTGCTTCCATCTATGTATTGACTCGAGAACTACGATTTTTCAAAACTTTGTGTACAAAAACTCCCAAACATTTCAAGTAGGTTGGTGAAGACGGCGGATTTTTATCTCTTTTTGTTTTTTTGTTATTGATTTTTAAAATCAGGTCAGGACTTTATGCTCACCCTGTATAACTCCTCTCCGAAGACAGTAAAACTTTGCCGTAATCCGATCAAACCATGTACAGTACTGGAAAAAAAAATCGACTCAGATTTTTTATCTCCGGAACCGCTCGAGATACAAAGACAAATAAGGTACCATTTTTCATCATTTGAAGTACTCTTTTAACAAAAAAAATTTCGAGTACTTAAGGGGTCGTCTTCATATCGAACGAAGCACCAACTTTCGTTTTTCCTATGGAAGACCTCAAATATTATATTTTATTCTGAAAGATCACCCTTCATAACCCCTAAATACCAAGTTTCATATCTCTGCGTCAACAAATAGACCCCCCAAAAATTCTTAAAATTTGGAAAAAATCCAGTAAGTTAACTCCTGATAGCAAAAGATTGGTATCGGTCAGAGCTCAAAGCCGCATTTGGCTGAAATACATTTGGCGACTTATCTACGATTTGGCGTACTTGTTTTTTTTTTTTTTCAAATACTGCCCGCAGCTTAAGGGGAGTGGTCCGTAACTTTGCGGGGGTGGCCGGCAGCTTAATGGGGGTTGTCCGTAACTTTGAGAGGGTGGCCCGCAGCTTAACAGGATTGGTCCGTAACTTTGAGAGGGTGGCCCGCAGCTTAACGGGAGTGGTCCGTAACTTTGATAGGGTGGCCCGCAGCTTAACTGGGGTTGTCCGAAACTTCGAGCGGGTGGCCCGCGGTTGACCGGGGGTTGTCCGAAACTTACCGAAAGTGGTCCGCAACTTTACAGGAAGTGGTCCGCAACTTAACCGGAAGTAGTCCGCAACTTAACCGAAGTGGTTCGCAACTTACCTGAAGTGGTCCGCAATTTTAGTAGAGCGGTCCGCAATTCCCGTGAAGTTCAGACCACTTCCGGTAAGTTTCGGACCAATCCAATAAGTTGCGGACGACTTCCGGTAATTTCCGACAGCCACGAAAATTTTTTTTTGACATCGTGGCAATATTATGGCGATTGTTATAAAAGCTGGTTATCCCTCAGTTTGGGTGATGGTTATTCATAAACGCATAAAAAACGTTTTGCGCCAAATCTGTGTAACTAGTTTTTCTCGTGGAGGTCGGACTGTACTAGACTCCTTCATTTATTTGCGTCACCAACGCAATCCTTTTTTGGTGATTGTCCCTTTGTTGATTTTATCAGTTCACTCGATGCAAAAGTTATATTCTTTTGCTGGAAAAATTTAACATTGTAAGAACTTGCTATATATGAAGCTTAATGCTTTTAAATATGAAGCATATTTTTTATGTATATGTTCTAATTATTCTTTAATAAACCAGAGAAGTGCATTTTTTACAATGGAAGTATTTTTAGAAATCTTAGTCATTTTATTTATTTTCTGAATGTTTTTTTTTTATTTTATTAAACAATTTCACTTGAACAAATAATTTTTATTGATATATCAAATTGCACAATGCAATAATTAATATTTCTTGTGAACATAATCAAAACCTTTCTTAAAATATGAAGTTTTAGAAAGATATTAAGAACATAACACCGTTTCTTACGGTTTAAAAAATAATAATAAAAAGAGAACTAAGCATTTGTTTTCATAAATCAGTTGTTAAACTTAAAAAAAAATATTTAGGGGCCATTTTCACCATACGCTTACATTTCAGAATTAAAAAATATTTTTTTTCAAACTACATAATTTCTTACACTTCATGCAATTACTTTAACATAATTGCGTTGTTGGAAACTGAAATAAAGCTCCATATATCTTAATTATAACAGTAGATAACTATATTTCTGGGCTTAAAATTTCAAAAAAAGTTGACATTAATAAAATACCTTACTTTGACAACAGAGTATTTCGTTTAAAATACGATAGTTTTCTCAGCGAAGAATAAAAAAAAGATTAAAAGATATTTATTCTAAAGTAAATAAAATTCAAGAAATAAATTTTTACAATTATCACAACCTTTTAATAGTTTATAGTTTTGATATTTATCGTTTGTTCTTTCAAAAAGTAAAATTCAATAAAAAAAACGACTTAGAATTTCATGAAACTCGTTACGGCCAAGCGTTTTTGGCTATACTCGGATCTTGATTAACATAGTTTTAAAGCTTTTTTTACTAATTAAAAGCTAGAAATATTTAATTTAGTCTACTTTACTTAAATAAAAGTTCAGACAAAAATTTTAATAATGATTAATTGTTTAATTTTCATATTTTACCTTCGAGGCAGCAATTGTAAGCAAATTTTGAAAATGACCCTTATTTAGTTATATTAATTACATAAATAATGGAATAATAATAAAATAATACATTAAATTAATAAGTAGTATGACCCCCATTTTTTGTTATGACTTGTGACATTCGCCGAGGCATCGAGTCTATGAGGTTTCTTATTGTATTCGTGTCTCTTCTAACCATGTTCCAGGCATTTTCTGCTCTTCGGAATAACTCGTCCGCTGAGGTTAGGCCGTCCAGATCAATTAAATTTTTCCATGATGCCCAAACATTTTCAATGGGGTTTAGATCAGGTGACCTCGGAGGCCAATTCAAAACAGATAAGCCTTGCTTCTCAATCCACGACTGTACCATTGCACTTTTGTGGATCGGTGAATTATCCTGAAAAAAAAATACTGTTATAATTTTGTGAAGATATGGTTCCTCGATCACTTTTCAAACATTCGAAATAAATTTACCTGCTGAAATATGAAGTCACCATCTATGAAATGGTTGTCGAGCACTTCTGGTGTCATCACATGTTCAAGAATATTCTTATACTCAATCGAATTCAGAATGCCTTGAATCCTATGCAAACGTCCTAACCCTTGGCTAGAAAAACAGGACCACACAGACACTGAAAATCTTCCACTTCTTGTAATTAAATTCGTGTATTCTTCGTCAAATCTGGAACATTCCGGGCGGTACACTTTTTTAATTTTGTTGCTGTAAGATTGCAGGCAACTTTCGTCCGTAAACAAAACCTGACTCCATTCACTTCTCCAGATTTCGTGGTCTTTAGCAAATCGGAGTCGAGTATTTTTGTGTGATGGAGTCATAGGGTACTTTGTTAGGGATCTTCGGCAGTGTAGTCCTGCTTCACCCAAGGTGTTTCCTATAGTTTTTCGTGAAACCTATAGGACAATTTTGTATTATAATCTTTCAAAAATTAAATGCATATTTCAAAATTGAAAATTAACTATACATTTCAAATTTCTTATGATTTTTAATTCGATTTATTATTAAGCATCCGTATGCTGTAGAGAGATGTTTCACTAAGGTATGAGGCAAATCACCTCACAGATTAAAATCAAGTTTTACAGCATTTTGTTTCTAAAAAGGTTAGAACTTAGGGTAAAAGATGTTAATAATCCTGGAAATCGGAAAAATAATTTGATTTAAATTTACAAATTGCAAAAACGTTAAAAATAGTGACAAATTAATTAAGTTTCTACCATATATTTTGTTAAGTATTTACTTATAAAATTTTTAAAATTATCTTTCTCTCTAATAGATAAAATTTCCTTTGAGAGATAATTTTAATCAACATTGAATTATTTTAAAAATATGTAAATTTTTTAAAAGTTACTATTTTTAACATGTAATAAATTAAAAAAAAAACATTAACTTGATATCTTGTTAAATTTTCAAAATATAATGAAAACAACTAAAGAGTTTACAGATGACTCATACATTGATTACATAATCTTTTTGTATTCGGGAGGCACTAAGAAAAGGGTCTGCAACTGAGATCCCAACCACTTCTCTAGCCTGATCAGGACTTAATTAAGTCCTGAAATTATAATTTATGTGGACGTCCACTACCGACTTTTCTTTCCGCAAATCCAGTTGCTTGATATCTGAAATTAAATAAATTTAGCTAGCACATTGAAAATATATTTCTGTTTTCAAAAAAGAATTTATAAAACATTTTTTAACTTACCTACTTGTCCATCTCGCTGCCGTTGTTTGGCTGATTGAGAGAATTTGAGCTATTTCTCTCGTGGTTTTCCCCACTTTCCTTAAGCCAATTATTTGGCCCTTCAAGTTTTCATCCATTTGCGAGGGCATTTTTAAGAAGCTGATTTTTTTTTGACATTAATTTTACGAAAATAGAATTCGATGGAATTACGTTTCGATATTGATAGAAATATAGCGTTGCCATAGAATTTGAGTTTATGTCTTTAACCATACTTAAAAATCAAATGTCCAAAATCAATTTTCGGAAAAACTTTTTAATCTTTTTTTCTTTATAAAAGAAAAACTAATCATCGTAGAACTATGATATTTTAAATAAACATCGTATTATTTTTTATGAAAAGATTGGAGTTTCGTTTTTTTTTAAATTCCAATTAGTTTTGGAATTATTAAGGTTCAAAGTTCTTGCCGTTCACTAGTTCCTTGGATAACTTTCACCAGTCATATAAGTTTGGCTCGATGTTTGGCGACCGTTTCTAGGTATTGCGGTTTCCTGCAGAGTGCACAGAAATATCCTGGTCTACTAGAGAAAGTTCAAAAAAAGTTTAAATAGGAAATTTAACATGGGATACCTCAATTTTTAAAAATTTTTGGGGGGTCTATTTGTTGACGCAGAGATATGAAACTTGGTATTTAGGGGTTATGAAGGGTGATCTTTCAGAATAAAATATAATATTTGAGGTCTTCCATAGGAAAAACGAAAGTTGGTGCTTCGTTCGATATGAAGACGACCCCTTAAGTACTCGAAATTTTTTTTGTTAAAAGAGTACTTCAAATGATGAAAAATGGTACCTTATTTGTCTTTGTATCTCGAGCGGTTCCGGAGATAAAAAATCTGAGTCGATTTTTTTTTCCAGTACTGTACATATATATAAAATACACAACAAATAATGATGAGATAATAATACAAATGAAAATTCGAGTAACATAAGTCAAAACCAAATACAAAAGAGACATACAAACCATCACTAATCAAAATTATCACGAATATTATAAAAGAATAATAAAGGAAAATGCAAAAAAAAAATGTCCAGGAAGGATTTTCCAATTTTTTTTAATGAAGTGGAACTTTTACTTCAACTCAGTGGAGAGAAGTATTTGACTAATTTACACATGGCTTTTAGAATAGAGAGAAAGTAGCCTAAATGGATGGGCATTTCAGGATGCATTGATGAATTATTCAGATATACGCCCCAAAACACATGCCTCAGAACCATCAATTAACGTTCGACAGCCGTGTACTGAATGCTCAACCGTTTAAGTCACAGCTTAAATCTCGTTTGGCTGGAGTTTTAAATTACTTTACAAAGTACTTATTAAAGAAAACTTTAAATAGAAGGGTCACAACACTTTTAAAGAAAAATTTGAAAGCGTGAATGATAATTGTTTCATTAATTATGATACAAAAAAAGGTCTGTACCTTTTCTCCCTTTAGTCCCGGTAAACCTGCTTGACCAGAAGGACCTGACGGACCCTGAAAGTACAATGAATGGCACAGAGTTATAGTTTTATAAGTGCATGAAATAGATATAAACTTAAAATAAACGGTTCTCGTTGTTCAGCGTAGGGCCATTTCATGAAAAAATAGTTATTTTTATTAAAGCATGTTTTTTTAAATAAAATATTGTTTCAGTAACATTAGTTAGAATAGGTGGTTGGAAAATTTACTTCCTTAATTAAAGAGTAACCTTAACACATACAAATCTTGATCTTTCATCACAATTTATTTTCAACCCAAATTAAACAATTATCTGAAACAATAGGATATTTTTGTTTATTTATGAGAACATCTTTTTTTATTAATGCGTACCGGAAATCCAATAATTCCAGGCTCTCCTCTAAGACCTGGAACTCCTGGAAATCCCTAGAAAAGGAAATAAAAAAAAATCGAAAATTAAAGCAAAGTACAATATAAAAAAATCTATGATTAAATAGCTGCTAGTCCTTACTCTTTCTCCTCGAGACCCTGACTCTCCTGATCTTCCATCATTACCCTTTTCTCCCTAAAAATACATGAATTTAGTTTGATTCTCATAAAAGCAGCGCACATAATTTCAATCCTAATAGAATCCTGGTTAGTTCATTTCAAAATACAAAAGTAATTTTACTTGAAAAAAATTTTGTGTGAAAGAAGTAAAGGTAAATATTCCTATAAGTAAATAATACGTGATTGAGGGAAATTATCTTCTTATCCTATTCAATTCTTATTAATCGTAGGTTTACGAAAAGGGAAGTAAAAATAATGTTTTATCCAAAATTCACATAAAAGGATATAAAGATAACCTAAAAGAGGTTCCAAATTTAGAACCCAAGCACTTGGAGTCTTCAAAGAAAACAGAAATATTTGTTTATGAATTACACCTAATACTCCTAACACCTACTACTAGAGGACAACGTGTTGATTATTCTTTCTCTTATCGAGATATCTACTTAAGATGTACTTAATATCTCGACCTAAGAATTGCTTATTCAAAACACCGCGTCAGTTTTCTATTTAAGGTAGGGTTTCGGGTTATTTCGTGGAAGATAATTCTTATACCTATGATTTATTCATAACTTGCGTCAGGAGACTGAGTATCGTTGCATCGTCTTTGGGTTAATACTCATTACTGCACTATCTTCTTGTGTGATTTAGACATGTTGATAGGTTTTTTACGTAAAGGGAAAAGTCCAAAGTATTTTTAAAAGGGAGGAAGTGAAAATACTGAAAATATAAAACGGAAGTAAATTTGAAGTTTTAAAATTTAATGCTAAATGTCGTAAAATATCTACAGTTCAAATATACGTAAAAATACATGCAGTTTAAAGTTTAAATTTGAGACCTATCGTTGTAAATATTTAAGATAGATTTTTTTCAGTTCAGCATTTTCAGCATTTCAGCATTTTTATTTCAGACATACAGCAAAATCACCCTGTCGTTAAATATGAAGCTTTAAAGCAATTTCTTTGAAGTAATCTTTTAATCAAGTCCGGCTTATCAGAGGAATTCTCTGGCTTGTTTTTAGGATATGACCCTGTTTTTTTTTTGGGGGGGGGGACTCATTTTTTAATATCACGGACTTCTACTATAAGGATTCTAATTAATAGTAACTTTAACTTTTGCGGTTCATTTTCCTTACTTATAACATAGAAACCAATAAAAAATAATAAACGCAATCAATATAACAAATCGGAAATTTTTGCATTTATTGTTTGAAATCAGCTAATTAAGTTACATTAAAAATTACCTTTTGACCATCAAGTCCAGAAAATCCAGTATCACCTCTTTCTCCTTTGTCTCCCTGAAAAGGCAAGAAAGAATGAGACTAACATAAGTCAAAAAATCATCACAAAGATCAAATCACAACGAGAAAATAGACCGTACATTTCAAAAGAAGAAATGTAACACTCACTTCTTAAAAAGAAAATGCTCTTGCTCATACTTACTTCATATGCACTTTTTTCAAATTAATTCCTCGTTTGCGTGAAAAATATATTGATAAAAGATATTGAAAGGTTTAAATCTAGAATTATTTCAAGTACATTCTAAATGAAGTTACTCACCTTCGGTCCTGATTCTCCGTTATAGCCTGAATCCCCACGTGAACCTTTTTCACCCTGTAATAAAACAATTATTATTTAGATATATATCCTATAAAATATTTAAAAAAAAGATCAAATCTCAACTCACCGGATCTCCTTTAGGTCCTGGAAATCCCGGTTCGCCAGCTATCCCTTGAATTCCCTATAAATGATTCTCGATTAATTTTAATTTATTAATGGGCAATATAGATAATCTAAGATAATGATGTTCAGGCGCCGAGTATACTTTTAGGTAAACTCATATACATAATTTAAGTACTTTTATGAAGCAAATACATGTAGGCTACTGAGACTATTTAAATAATTTGTGAACCTAGCCTTTAAAAATGTTGTTAGGTGTGTATGTTAAATGTAATATTCATTTAAATATTCGATATTCAAGTATCGATACATAATATATCAATTTGCTCAAAATACGCTAATCTTATCATTGATTAGAGATGGCACATCCTTTACTAAAATAACAAGAAATTCTAACTCACCGTTACTGCAGGAACATCCAAAGACATACCAGGAAGTCCATCCCTCCCAGGTTGTCCCTATTAAAGAGAACAAAAAAATGTTAACTTTAAAACAAGCTATTTCTTTGATGTATTATAAACAGAACAAATAAATAAAAACGACTTGTATTCGCCAGTAAAAATGTACTTACTGGGGGTCCCGGAGGCCCTGGTTTACCAACTATTCCTGGATCACCTTTGAATCCCTGAAAAATTTGATTCGGCTCAACTAAATATTTAATATTTAACATGAACTATGCCTTTATAGACATTTAGTTTCCAATAAAAACTGGGTATTATATTTTAAGATTTCTAAATTTTAAATAGGGTTATTCCCATTTTATAGTTTTCTGGATCATGAAAAGTTTAATTTAGTTTTCGAATTTAGGGTAGTAAAAAAAAACTCGTACCGGAAGTCCTCTTCTACCCGGCAATCCTCTATCACCACGTTCACCTGTCTCTCCCTGTAAAAAACATGATATCATTACAATGCACAAATGTGCGTATTTTTTAAAAGTACGTCATGTACTTTTCAATAACTTTTGCTGTGCCTTTTGTAGAGAAGTATATTTCGAGATTTTTGATTTAACTATAAAACAAAGAATTCTTGAGACAATGTCAAAGTTCAGCTGGGTAGATCTCATCCTCTTAAAAAAATTCTATTTTCATTATAATTCATGTAGTTTTCAAATTTATTACCACGAAAATCTTGAAAATATATTCAATGAATCTTAGGATTTCATTAATCTATCTATAGATAATTTTTGATAACTAGTAATGTGAATAATTACAGGATTATTGAAAACAAAGTAAAAACGTGTTTAAGATTAATAATCACTATCTTTGCGTAAATAAAAGTTATAATTTTTTTGCTAACAATAAATCTGAAAAATCTAAACTAATCTGAAATCTAATAAATAATCCCGTTAAATTTGAACTTTCTTTCACCAATTTCTCAAAATATTACCTTTGCTCCAGGTAATCCGTTTACTCCAGGAATACCCTGAAGGCCTTGTTCTCCCTAAAATATGTTAAGAAACAAATCATATACAAAGACAAACAAAAATAATAAACAAGACACCCGAAATCTTTATATTATTCATATTAAAATCAGAAGAAAGAATTATGCAAACCCTAACTGAGTTAACTTTTAAATGCTTCAATTATTAAATATTACCTAATTAACATTTAAATATTTTTAAGGGGAATAAGTTAAACGATTAATACAAGTAAAAAAGCATGAACTACCTTAGGTCCTGGGTCTCCTGGTGGGCCAGGTAGAACATCTCCCTGCAAGAGAATAGTTTTTAAATTTCCTTCATAAATCATTTGGTACTAGTACATTATATCACTCGTAAGGTAAGTAAGTAAGTTATTAGTTTTCATGTAGTTGTTGCATGCTAGTTTTATTGGTTATTTTGCAAAATACATCCTGAGCCGTATTTTTAACCTGTTATTCATGAATGGATTTTAGGGAAGGAGCACCTATGGAAAACTGTACCTGAAGCAGAACCTGAACTGCCCTCCCCTAGTAAAAAAAATGGGAAACAAAAGTTTATCATTTTTAAATAACTAAAAACATATTTTTTTTTAAAAAAAAGGGGAAAGTAACAAAAAAAAAATGAAGATGAGCGCAATTGACTCTCCGGTACCTAACGGCTTTATAAAAGTGATTAAAAAAAGAATTAGATTATCTTAATACAAAACTTTTTTCCTTTGAATTTTATTAAATTAAATTTAATTCAATTAGTTACATTAAATTAAAAACAGCTAAATCATTACAGGAGTTTATGATAAATAATATACTTACTGCAAGTCCTTGACCCGGTCTTCCTGGTGGTCCACGAGGACCACTTAGTCCTGGAATTCCCTAAACACAATAACAACCAAGTTTTAAACACACAAAAATATAATTTTTGCAAATTCAAGAAATTACCTTTTCTACATCTAATTTAGTAAGTATACCTACTTCAAAAGTTTAAAATTCAAACAATATTTTTTCAAACTCCTCCAGTAAAAGAAAGTGTGTGTTATTTATTTCCGAAGGAGTTTCTTTGATGAACCGCCAAAAATATCACTCAACAATCGCTTTGTAAAAAGAACGAAGAAAAGCACCCAGCAACCCTAGTATAGTCATACCGCCAGGAGAAAAACTTTTGACGCCTTACAATATTATTGAGACTGTTATGGAAACTGATTTTTCCACTCAATTTCAGCGGTGACGGTAATTTGTATGTTACGGGCAATGTGATAAATCCGGGCATTATTAATAATGCCCGGGCAATGTGATAAATTCAGTGGAATTTATGAATGAAATTTATCACTTTGCCCGCCTCTACTTCGGGCATTATTAATAATGCCCGATTAATCACTTTTACCCATAACATGTATACGAAAAAGTTTTGTGCAAAATCTGCGTGGCTTTAATTTAGCTTTGTACTTCTTTTCAAAGTTTGGGTTTTTCTCCTGGTGGTGGTATGCCTATGGCACAGCTTATACCAAATATGTTAAGTTTAAGGAACTGCAACTAGAAGTAAATGAAATTTGGCCATACATGACAAAAATTGGACGAATCTTGAACATTTGTGCTGTTTGGGAAGTTGAGAAAAAGGAGAGTGGAGAGAAGAGAGGTAAGAGAGAAATGGGAGAACAGAAAAAAGAACACGGAAGGAATAGAGAGAGAGGAGATCAACATTAATTTTCGGAAATGCATTGCAGTCGCTTACTGGTTAGAATAATCTAAGACATGATTACATTGAGAAAGGATCGTGTTTCAAAACTTTCGGTGTAACTTTCTCCAAAAGAAGTTAAAGAAGCCTTGTGTGCGAAATTCTTTAATAATAGCATTTTTTCCATGAAAGTCATAAAAAGCAACTCAGTTTCATCCTATCGAATGCATAGCGGCCGGATATTTTGTGAAGAAAAAGAATCCCGATCCAAAGAATCACGACTTTTCCGCACATGTCCAGCCAGGTCACGTATTCAGTTTCAGGTCAGAATGAATGATCGGAGATGGTAGTGTGAAAAAGAGAGGGCACAACCTTGTCACTCACGGGCTATTAACAGAAGCTACGTTCAGCACTGAATGCGAGAAACAATTGCTTTGAAAGAAAAAGTAGGGGCAATATACAATAACCATTTTTTTGTTGGGAAAAATCAAAGAAAGGCTGAGATAATTATTTTGGGCTTGTTTTCCCATTTATTTTATAACTTTTTTTGTTTGGATACATATGATATCAGACGCCCGTGAGCTTTTTTCAACAAGCCACTTAATTCAGTCTCCGTCTTAATTACAGTATGCAATGTAAAAGAAGATTTTAACGGTATACGTAGAAATATATCGTGTAAAAAGCAACCTTGAAATCAATTAGCAGAATTCGTCCTTTTTTCCATGATTTGGGTAGATTTTTAAGTTGATAAACCTTATTAACGTTGAAAATGCTTAAAATTCAAACATGCGGTATTAAATTTTTGAATGAAATGTTGGACTTGCTTTGGTAAAGTTTTTTGGTTGGTAAAGTTTTGAGTCTTTTGTAATACTAAGCTTTAAAAACTATAATTTTTGTTGAAAAAATGATTTTTAAAGCGGCAGTATACTAGAGAGCAATAAAATAAAAAGTCTTTAATAATTATATTTTTAGTGATATTTACCATTGACGCTACATTCGACATAAAGATACGATTTACCAAAATATTAAATTTAAATTCAATGTTAGGGTACAACTATTCATTTTCTGGAAATTTTAGAAAACGGTTTCAATACAGATTTTAGCTAAAAAAACCCTTTTTTAAAAAAACTTTGGATAAATTTTTAAATTTCAGTTTCCTTTTGACTTAAAGGCCTAGACTTAGTTTGTATCTCCGAAAATTCATAGGTCTAACGATCGTAAACCGGGTATGAATGTAATGCTATCTAATTTCAAGTTGAACAAATGTCTCAAGATGTGAGAAACAAAATTGTGAATCCGAAACTATCTAAATTGAAGTTGAATATGTGGTTGAAAATGTGTGAAAACAGTTGTGAATGCTGTAATTCACTCAAGGTTAATGGTTCCTATCAGCCAGATGGAGGATATACTACCTTCCACTTTATGCTGTTAGAGGTCGCGGTCGAGTAAATTAATCTATGTAACCCTGTTATTTTCTAACGCCTGCGTTTACCAGAAAAGATTTGTATAAAAAAAGCTAATGAATCATTAAAACAGCATCTAAAAGCGTGACTAATGAGTCTTACCGGTTTTCCACTCTCTCCACTGTCGCCTTTTTCTCCTTTGAGCCCCTGTTAGGAACCAAAAAAGATTGATTACTTTGACACATTACTTTTGTCACAGAAGCTTTCTAGGATTTCAAGCGCTAAATGAGGACCCAACAAAAAAGGGACCATGAAAGCGGATCTCTCACCAAACTCTGTTGTCGAGAAATTAAGTGTTTACCATTTGCCCAAATGGGAAGAAAAAAGGTAATAATTGCACTGATGGTTGGGGTCGAAATATACAGTTACCTTCCTAACTAGGAGTATGAAATAAAACCTCTCCAGGTTTTATACGTTTTTTTATAATTTTTTTTCCTGCTTTCACTTTTTATGAAAAAATTTTTGTAGTAAATAATATTAAGCACATAATGATCCAAAATTTTTCTAGGCATTTTTTTACCAATTTAAAAAGACTCAATTAATAGAAAATTTAAAGGAAATCTGGATATTTCATAAAATTTAATGGAAATGGTCGATAATTTAAAAAAAAATACATCTAGTGGCGTTTTTTAAAAATTACTTTTAAAGTTCATAGATTAATTAGTTTCGTATAGTGTTTCATAAAAATGATGAGGTTTGTCATAAAAATTATAAATTAAAAAACTAACTTAAACTGTATGAATGTTTTTTTTTTGTCCTAAAAATCTTATTCAGTGTAAGTTTTATTTTGAAAGTATTACTTTGAATTCATACAACAATTGGTTAATTTAATGCAATTAAATTTTTAACACCTTTATTAGAAGTTAAAGGTTAATTTATAATTTAACAATTTATTTAGTATAATTTATTATAATTTTTTAACACTTTTATTAGAAGTTAAAAGTTAATTTATAAATTTGGCATTGTTAAGAAGTAACACCGTTTTTAACATATTGATATTTTTAAAACGATTGGCCAGTACTTAAAAATAAAAAAATGCATTTAAACAGCTTAAAATATTTTAAATAACATAAGGGTTGAAGTTTTTAAAACATGATATTTTAATACTAATAATGTCTAGCTTTGTATGATGTGTTCATATAGTACAAATAAAAGTAAGGCTTCGCTTAAAGCTAGTGCCGTTGAAATTCACAAGTATGAAACGGCAGACCAGATTTTAAGAAATGCTGCTTACTGAAAACTCACAGGATTTCCTGAGGGTCCTGGGAATCCAATTTCCCCCTTAGGTCCAGCAGCACCCTAAAAAGGGAAAGTATTTTTTTTACTCTTTGTTACTAAATAAGAAAATCAAATAGAAAAGCAAGATGTATAGGTAATAGGTAATGGAAAGGGGGAAAAAGATTTTAATCTTCTTTTTTTTGAAAAATTCAAATAGATAATTTTATAAAAGTAGAAATAAATAAAGGTCTAAAAAAGGGGTGACTGAGTTGTACTCAAGGAAATTGAACCAAAACTGAAATGTGCGTAGTAAGAATTTAGTAAATAATATCATATTGTAAGGGGAATATGATATTATTTGCAAAGATTTATGATTTTTATGTTGTGCACTTTACATCAAGGGTCGGCAACTGGCAGTCCTCCAGAGAATATTTCCTGGACCGCCGAAAACTTTCAATTTGAATGAATAATTTATAATATTAAAAGTTTGAATGGTATTTTAAAAAAGCATTAATATGTACTCCTAGCACAGCAAAAATATGATTATCTTCTTTTCAGGGGTCAAATTTCCAAAAATTTACTAGGGGGGAACCCCCAAACGCCCTTTCAATATAAAGCTATAAATAATTTATGATCACTTAAGACAAAAGTTATAATTGTATCGCCAATTCCCGGGCCATTCCCCTCAACATTCTCTTGCCGACGACGCCCTTCTGTTTAAGTGATAGCCTTATCAATGTTTTTTTTTTAATATTTTATAAGTAATTTGATATTTTAAATAGTGTTTTTGTGATATGAAATCTTTTTAACTTAAATTAACAAGAGGTTTTTGAAAATTTAACAAAATTTAATTTAGAAGGTAACATATTCACATTAAAAGCATGTGTATCTGAAGATAAGAATTTAAAAGTAATAAGTATTTTTTTAGCTAGACCTCCATAAAAATTTTCAAAATTATCTGGACCCTGATGTTTTTATCAGTCATAAAAATTAAAACACCTATTTTGTCCGTAAATAAGGCAGTCTACCCTATAATAAGAAGACAAAGGCAAATAAAAGAGCTAATAAATAAATAATTTCAAAGCGCAAGATTTTCATATTATTGTAAAAATAATTTGTTTCCAAAACTTCAAAACGAGCAATATTGCGATTAAAAAGTACCTTAAATTTCATTTCAATAAAGTAAGAGATTTCCCGATTAAAAGATTCACACTTAAAATCCCAACGTAAATTATGTTAACTTACTGAGAGACCTGGTGAGCCAGTACTACCGGGTGAACCAGGTATTCCTGGTCTACCCTAAAAAAGAAAAAATATTAATAAAGGTAAAATTTCAATTATAATACCCAAAAATAAAATGTAACAAAAATGAAATAAAATAATTAAATCAAAACTTCAACATTAGCAACAAGGACATAATGAAACACCAAGATATTTTGTGTAATCGGATATCAGAAAAAGATGATAATATTCTTATATGGATCCTTATTTCACTGATAAAACTAAATGGAGTTGTCATTATGGTTTACAAGTCATTTCCCCCTTAAAATTAGTCAAAGGGCTAAAATACTGTTATCAATCCAAAATAATTTATACAATGAAGCACTTTTTGATGAGAGGGGAAATTTTAGCCTGTGGATGGCGGGCGATGACGAAAAGCATTTTATGTGAATGACATTAATAATCGGTGACACTAATTCTATGTTATTTGAATGATGTATGCCATTATCTCTCTGCCACTGCACTTGAAACCATTGACCTTTTACTCGGTATTTGTACTAAATTTCTCTAAAGGCATGAGTATTTTACACTAAGCTAGATAATTTTTGATATTTCAAATATATATTTTCCCCAAATTTTAATAATTGTGAAGGAGGTTTCACTTCTTCAACTTTTAAAAATTATTTATAAAAGTACATTTTTTGCTGAACGGGTGGAGTCTATCTATTACTTATCTAGAAGAAAAGTAAGGAATAAAAATAAACTAATATAAAAATGTTTTACAAAATTTGATATTTGTAACAGTTTAGGGTAGCCGGTTACAGCCGGGTAGATTTTTTTAAACTTAAAATAACAATGTGTGTGTCTTAAACCTAAAGAAAACTTAGGGAAATTATGTTTACACGGATACTTCATAAAAACTAGGAATGATAAAATTAAATCTACTTTAACGTATTGGTTTAGGGTAGAAAGAGAAAAAAAATAAGGTTAAATAAGAAAAAAAGAAAGGAATTAAAACTAAAAATATATAAATTGGAAGTTCAAAATAAAGTTACAAATTAAAAAAATACTTTATTTATTGTTGTAGACGAGGCATCTCTCGACCATCCCGGTTAATCGAGAGTCTATTTTATAATTCAAAGAAGTCAAATAATTATTTTCGTTTTAACGATTCTCTTCACCAATTTCAAAACATGCGAAACTTTTCAACTGCAGGTAAATCCCCGTTTCTTCCTCTCCTCAAAAATGTTTTAATAAGTTTCCCAACTTAAATGTAACACTATGTTTCATCATGAGAAGTATTGAAAATCCTAGAGACTACTGTGAACAAACACATTAGAGGGCTATGAGTTTCATGGTGCACACAGAGTTGGCAAACCTTTGGGATAAGGCAATACTATACGTGAGGATTTACTCTGAAGCTGCAATGAATGAACAAAAATAGTCTCTTACCGGTAGTCCGGCTGGACCCACTTCTCCTCGTGCTCCTGGAATTCCTGGCCATCCTTGAGGTCCTCGCTCTCCTGGGGCCCCTTGTGCTCCTGGGGGTCCCTAAAAAAGTTCCATAACAGTTGCGGTTCTGGGGTTTCTCACGTTTCAAATAAGACAGTGATAAAGTTCAGGAAAAGAGTTTTAGGAGTCATTGCAATCATTTTAATGGTAATTTCCTTTCTTAACTTCTTGCACTTTAATTTAAAAGGAAAGAGATAACCTATGAGCGGTAATAAAAGGGAGAGGAGGGGGAATGAAGGAGAGTGAAGAATAGAAAGAGAAATATAAGGAGAGAGTGAACTCGTCAAAACAGAATGAAAATGAAGATAGGAATAAAGCTATACTGGATATGTACAGGACAGACTTACCGGTTTCCCGTCTTTACCGGCAGGTCCAGCTGGACATACCTGGCATACTGTTGTGTTGGCTTTCTTGGCCTATAAGAGAAAAGATAGGTTTTTCAATGAGGCAGGTAGCTGATGCGATACCTATAATATCACCTACTGAAATACTTACGGATAATTCAATACATGTTTCTCTTTGCGATCTTGTAGGGTCACATGTCATAATCATCCACTGCAATTCCATCTGAAATCCACGAAACTTATGTTACTTTGTTGGAATGCTTTTAGAAACAATGAGACAATTTTGTACCTTTCAACTTAATTAACATAAATAGCACAATTGATTTTTTTAAACTCTTTTCGTTACTAAATAAAAATTCAATTTTATTATAACGTTTTCTTTCCCATTATTTTGATGCATACAGTTGTAGGAGCATTATTTTACCTCTTATGACTTGAAGAACCTTTTCAGCCCATGAAGCTGGAAAAATAGTTCAAGTCGAAGAAAGTATATTTTCTTATTTTCTTTCCTATTCTTTCATAAAAAGAACTAAAATTATAATTAAAAAATAATTGGAGTTTTTTAATTTTTTTTTATTTATCGGAAGATTTAAAAAAATTGGAAAGACAACCTACTCTATTCAATGGGAATTGGGTATAAAAATATATTTGGTTAGAGTTAGATTATCTAACAGAGGTCCATCATGCGCATGGTTTTTCAACACATTATTCAGGGAAATTGCGGCACTCGCAGCCATTTTACGATAATCATATTGTTTTATTTATTATTCTTTAAATATCCCAATGGGCATACTTACTTGTACTGGCATGTTGTCCTCAAATTTGGCAATGGTAACATCCCCGTTGACATCAATAGGTCTCCGGACATCCAAAGGTTCGAGGCCCACGGGTTCACAATCCACATACAAGGCTACGCGGTCCCTGCGTACGCTTAGATCTATCTTATGCCACTCCTTGTCATCCACCTGCCATTACAAAAGTAAAACATACAGTGACAACCCGTCATTGATGGGCACGCTGTCAAAATAAGTAAGCTTCAAGCTGTAGCAAAACGTGAGGCAGATTATGCAAGAGAATAGAGATGTCTTACGGGAGAAGAAAAATGTTATGTCATACTGTTTAACTCATCAGACAGTAGCTTTCAATCATGCATATTAATCTTACATGAGCTCTTTCTTCGTGATTTTTTTAAAACTTAATATTCTTTTAACGACTTAATAAAGAGTTATACACAGATTACTAATATACTGTAAGTAAATCGAATAAAAATATAGTTTAAAGAAAACGATTTTTATGTGAGTTGGACCATTTTTTGATTCATAAAAAATCGATGTAATGAGTCACTTATAAATAAATTTTAATCTTTCATGTTAGATACTGTCAACAATTTTAAAAATTTTGATCCGTTGAAATTTTAACAAAATTGTTGTCTTTAACATTTTATTTTTTAAATATAAAATTGGCACAAAACATTATTATTTTAAAAATATATACGTACATAAATTTAAGTAGTTTAACGTATCTAGAGTAATTAGGGTCCTTTTAAATTACGTTACTGCTTTCAGAATCCTATTATCCCTAAACAAGAAGTAAGTTAACACTTCAAATGATATAATAATAAAAAAAAAGAAATTAAATCAATTAGTACTTTTAGCTAGAAATAGAGGGCTGTAAAAGGAAGAAGGCATGACTTCATATCTCATATCATGTCTACAAGTTATCTAATACAGAAGCACACATCCATTCTCCTCCCCAGAAAAGCCCCTTACTTAAACATTAAAACACTTTTTCATCTTCTTTTGCTGATTCTTTTTGAAAAATAATTTCACGGGAATTATTTCTGAACACTGCGAAAGTAAAAACAGACAAGGCATTTTACGAGTTAGCACTCAATCCGTACTTGAGATTACTTTCCGACGAAACAATCTAAAAAAAAAAGTCCTTTTCTTCTTGCTCTTTTTTTCAGGGTTAATAGATCGTGTTTTTTATTCTATAGTTTTTAGAGAATCATAAAGCTACAGCAATATAGAATGGTTTTAAACATACTTCTATGGATTGAACTATATTTAAAGGGGAACATTTTATTCTTCGGTGAAACCGTATGAGTCTATTAGATGGAAATACCGAAAAACTACGTTATAAAAAAAAGTAACCATTTATTTTTATTGTAAGTTGGTTTATGCCACTGTCGAATTTAGTAATTCCTAGATCAAACTCCTAAACATAGAAAACTATCATGTTAGTATTCATTTTCTTTCCTGAAACCTGGGGATTTAGTAAGGATAATTTCGTTTCCAGATAAGTTTCATATTCCCCTCCAATTTTACATAAAATAAACTCCATAAAAAGATGATTTATAACAAAACTCCAAGTTATCAACTTGAAAAAATTAAATACCAAATGATAGAAAGTCATAGCAGAGAAATTTTAAGAGGGGTAACCTTCCAGGATACAGTTTCTTGAAAAGACGGGAAGTGTAGTAAAATTATTGTGGTTGAAAAATCTTTGACAGGACGAAACTTTCTGGGTAAGACTCAAAGCGGGAAAATTTTCCTGGGTGAAGTTGAAGCTTTTTAGGGAATAAAATTTAAAGGTAAATCTTTTTATGGGGATAAGGTCTCTAAGCTGAAGCTTAGGAAGGAAATTTAAAAAAAGGGTTAAGGAAATTTCAATAAAGGTTCCGGTCAAAAAATCATCCGGTTATGAAATAAGGAATATGATGAAGTTAAGGAATGGCAATTGTTATGAAACTTACATAAAAGTCCGGAAAGACAACAACTTGCGTCCTTCCGGTTAAGTCCAAAGTGACCATCTCGAGCTGCTTTTTCTTGGGGTCAAATACGAGGGCGAACTGGGTGCGACCGGACACATCCGTGATGCGAATCAGACTCCAGCGGTCACGGCGTCCATTGCGCTTGCGGAAGGTGGACACGAACGAAAACTCCGATGGGATGCCCAGTGGAAAGATGCCCCTAGAATGAAATTATAGTGTTAATAGCCAATTTCATCGAATATGAAAATAGACGAGGAATTTTTATATTACAATTACTACGTATAGTACCGAACAATTTTTTGGATGAGTGTGTTCTTTCATCCAAAATTTACTCAAACTTTACTAACCCTGTGGGAACTGTTTTAAAAGTTTTTAAATCAAATTTATTTTAGAAGTATAAAAACAAAAGTTACAATAACCAAAGAAAAATAGTATTTTTATCGCCAAGGGAACATCAGAATGTCCAGTTCAGGCGAAAGAGAATAAATATGTTTTAAGTTAAACACAAAGTAAAATAGTAAAAAGTACAGAATACAAAAACAAATAAGATAAAAAAACCGCAACTACTTTACAAATACTATAGTATAAATTAAATTGGCTGAAAGCTGGATAACATAAAATAAATATGCTTAATATAAAAAATGTAGATCCAGGCCGTCGATATTAATTAGTAATTCAAATAAATTTCTTTTAAAAACGAAATATTTTTTAATACTAATAAGATTTAAAAGAAGACTTTGTATAATTTAGGAGCAAGATAAAAGAAATGTTTGCAAACTATTCATTTGAAAAACCTCGGGATTTGATAAGTTGCTATTGATCTAGTAGACGGTAGAAGATCTTATAAAAACCATCTGTCTCACCTTTTGAAAGAGTTTGCTTTGGCGATAGTTCCTTGTGATCGCTTGACTTGGCTACCGTTAAGGACTCGCCAAAGTTAACTCTTACAAAAGGTGAGACTGCTGGTTTTTACCAATGGCGGCTCGAGGGTTGTTCAAATGGGGGTTCACAATTATGTTTTGAAAATGAAATTAAGTAACAATCTTGCAATTAATTTTAATTAATTGTATAAATGGTAATGAAAATAAATTTCACTGTTAACTCAATTAACTCATCCAACGGGAAGCACCATCTCATTTTGCTAAATAAAGACAAAAAAAAAAGACTTCTTAGTTTACTTGCACATTTATTCGCGTATAAGTACGGTCGCACGTGCCGTTGAAGGCCAAAAATTCTTAAAGCAGTGAAAGCTCTCAAAATTTTTGCAATAATTTTTTCTTCTTGACATTTTGAATAGAAGGGAGGCTAGAAGCTCCACACGTTGGATTAGATTTTTATTACTTTTTCATTTATTTTTATTAATAGACTTTTTTATTTTCAATGGGGGGTTCACGTGCTCCTGCTCATGTGCCTCTACTTATCAGGGTGTTTCGGAACTTCACGACGTTCTAACTTAAAAGGATGTGTAGTACTTAGTGCATCGAAACAAATAACATTCTTGCAGGAATATATGGGGTAATATGGTAATACCTTTCATCCAAATTTAGGATTATTAGATGTAAAGACACATCAACAAAGAATAAGGAAAAAATCAATCTTCTAACACTTTCTTGAAAGAAAGAGATAGATTACGATGATTAGCTCAGCGCCCTTCTTTCACTGAGAAACAAATAACTGAACAATAAATTCAATATATTATAAGTAGTATAATGTTGAGGATAATGTCCATCTTTTAAATATACTTTTTCGCCGATTTTCATTATTTCGGTATGGCCCCTAATATATTTTCTTCCCAACATTTTCAATAATACCACAGTTCCCGAACATACTTTTTAATAATTTCATAAGAAATTAAAATTTAATACCAATCTGTAAACACCGCATTTTGACTCATATTACTTTTTAATGAAACTGACGAGTCGAAAGTTTTCACTGAATGAATGGCAGATTTTAAAAATGACTAGTTAAGTATTGCATAATAACTATCTATATATCAAGACGCATACCAATTTGAAAGGGCAATGTCACTGGTCCATCAAGAAAATGATGGTTATTACGATACAAACATCTTCTATTCAATGAACATGGGTACATAAAACAGCGTTGTCCGAAAGAGTACGTGCTACAAACCACTATGAATAGCTAGACATGCATTAACCCAATCAAACGTGTCTAGAAGAAAACAAAATTGCTCCGTAAAGGTCATTAACGTTGCGAAAAAGCTCATTTTTCCTGCTGAGTGCAGATGATGCATTTTAAGAATGATTACTTCTCCTTTCGTTGAAGAAAAATACGAAAAGAGCCCCTAGTCCTCTTCATATCTACTGAAAGGTTAGGTAAGGTGTTTTTCCTCACCCTGAATCTACGTTTTTCCATTCATATGCTGATGAGGAGAGCTTGAGACTTTAAATCATCGAATGACTTGAATGGTTTTAAATGTTTTTATAAACATTTCGTCATAAAAACATCTCAATAAATCATGCTTGTACCTAAATCTCTCATTAAGAGTTTTTGTGACCATCAGTTTATTTTGATTTTAAAACTTTGGTAGAAGGTATGTAATGTATTCCTCAGAGTGTTAGCAAGAGATGCAAATATTTTCTAGGAAAGGTATTCATGATTTGTAAAAGTCTAATTTCTTTAGTAAAAATGCGAAATTTTAGGAAATGAGTTAGAAATATAAATTTTAAAAATATCAATTAAAAATTTATGTAATTATTTTTTTTTGTAATGAAAGATAGTCTTTCCACACAGTTTATCCCCTCGGGCTCTCTTATAACATGAATAAATTTATTGACGGTATTAAGGACTTCACATCACTATTACAGGATATTCTACTATATGTTTTACTCACTAGTACAGGTGTTTTCCACAGTCTTTAGGGGCACTCATTTTCTAGGGGTTTCCGTCCTATATCCCTGCATTTTGAATAACTAAGCATTTTTTGCGCGTATTATTATAGTAAAATCTACTACATGAGACAGCATTATTCTCAAATTGTAGGTATAAATATTAATTGATGAAAAAAATTACAAAAATACACCTTGATTTTATAATATTTATGGGAAATAATTACATTTACTAGTCTCATTTATTTAGTTGGAAAAATATAAAAGAGAATGAGAGATAGTGTACAAAAGATGAAAGATGAAAGTATGGGAATAAAAGTGTGAATGTGAGAGAAAAGAAAGAATGAAAATGAACATGTGTTTGAGAGAGAGACCAAAATAATTCTTTGCTTGTAATAAACAAGCGACAATATTTGATTAACACAATACAGTCCTACTTAAAATTAAATAAAAAGACCGGTTTTTTTTCTTCTCTAAAACAGTAAACGAAAAAACCTCCCCAACACCTCAAAAACGTCCACAAACGACTTCCTGGTCTACTTCTAACTGTTGTATAAGCTTCGTGAGGCGTGTTGATCCTTGGAAGTCATCAATGCGAATCAATTAGGCCGACACATGAGAAGTCTGACAACGATCAACGTGGGTGTCTGTCAAACGCAGCTTGGATCATCGCCCCTTGACCCTTGCACGCGGATTCTGTATTGTTCTTCTCAGAAATCTTACAGACAAGACCAAAGCTCAGATTTTGCATACGACAGACTGGGGCAGGAAGATTAGGTACATTTGAGATAGCAGAGTAGGCCTTCATCAATTATACGGGGGGGGGTGTTTTTGTTCTTGGGCAAACCTTTAGATTTGTTATCCTCACTGTGTGGTCATTACTTTATACGAGGAGTTTGCACCTTTTCTAAAAGTTTTTTTTAAAGTTTTAGTTTTTGATTTCTTGATTTGGAAATTTAGTTGGATATGGACTAGAATAGCGTTAGAGAAAATATTTCGGTCTTACCATTAGCATATTTATCTAAAAATCAATTTGAAACTATCAAATAAAAAAACATAAAATAAGGAGAGAATACATGGAAAGCTTAAAGGGACAAATTTTTTGAATTACTTATTATTTCTTATAAAATATGTAATTTGCAGCTCGAGCTTATGTCTATTTTAGGATATAAATAACTCTTCAAGTAAAATATTAACTAAAAAAAAGATGACCTCAAAAAATACAGGAATGCCATTAACATCAAGTGGATATGAATCATAACTATGTTAGTTTTTAAAATGATTTAAACTTGTCTTTTTCATTTCCATTTTAAATTGTCGAATGACATCATTTCCGTAATATTGCTAAAACATTCTGAAAGTTTTTTCTGCCTTCAAGGTATTCAATTAAACTCAAGAAGTGGCCTGTTTAGAAATCTAAAGTAAAGGGATATCCATATGCTAACTGACATTTGAACAAAGCACTCTTCAATGAAGAGGCTCTTAAAAGCCAGTGACCGTACTACACCGACTACTACCGTAGAAATATGCATAAAAGAACTTTTGAAAGAAACATTCCGTTAAAGATGCTTAACATTAAATTAATGCGAGGTATATATGATTAAAAGGCATGGAACCAATTAAAGGGAAATTAAGGTTAAATGTGGTCATGGTTTTTTAACTTCCTCACATAACCCATATGTGCTCTTGGTCATTAAAATTATCACTTTATTACTCCAAATTCAACTTAGGCAAGGGAATTTGATTTTTATACAGTTATTTTAGTGTTGTTTTTGAATTTCGTGTCACAAAACATAACTCCGAAAGCGAGTATAGTGCACACACGAACTCAAACAGCATTAAATATATGTGTATTTAATGCAGAAAATTTTTATCTGTTTAGGGACTATTCAAAACTGATTCACATAAATTTTATAAACTTAGAACCCTTTCTCTGTCATTTAACAAATTTTTGGATTTTACATAGTCACTTATCCGATTTGTTGCATGATATCCGGAAATACTAACGTATTCTGAATAATTTAGTCACAAAAGTGACAAATTCGGATGATTGAACTTTAAGGATTGGGGATCTTAAACAAATTGTAGTGCTCAGATGTAAGAATTCCTTTTCCTGTTGTCGCACATACAGGAACCCCACCCACAAAAAAGTGTAAAGTATTTTGTTAATAGTCCCTATTTTGAGGTATAACTGCATTCCCACAATAATCTGATAAGTGAGGTGTTTTCTATTGAGATATGAACGATAATAACAAGTACAGAAGCTGTTAGTTTGAAATGTACTACAGACTCATTGACAAATATTTTGTGAAAAATAGTAGGGTGGAAGCGATTCAAATATTCAAAAGTGCGAGTGAGTAGTACACTATACAGTAGAATAATTTTCTTGTTACTAAAAACTGAAAGTAATGAAAATGTCAGCTGATTTCTCACATACAAACGGTGGCTAAGACAAACCAGTTTGTTTTCTATCGACGAGATGAAATTAGGATTTTCCCCTTAGTGATGGTAATAACGAGATTAAAAGAAAAGGAATCATATGTTTTAAATAGTAAGTAGAAATAGATAGAGAACGAGGAGAAAGAGAGTGACGTATATTCTGGCACGTATAGATACGTTATAAGCATCAGCCTATAGTTTGATTACTAGGTCTAAAAGTTCCTAAGTATTGATAAAATTAATAAAGTATATTAAATGAGCTGATTACTATTAAATGCAGTTTTTTTAGTGTACAAGTAATACCTAGAATACACTGGTAAATTCTGATTTAGTTGTGTACGGTGCCCCAGAAATACACCACTAATTTGAAAAAATGAAATAAAAAAAGTAACACGAAAAATAAATTTACTAAATTTTTTACATTAGATAATAGTATAAGTTTAGTGTATTATTTAGTGTACAAGTAATATACCTGAAATGCACTGGTAAATTCTGATTAAGTCGTGTACGGTGCACCGTACATACACCACGAATTTGAAAAAATGAAATAAAAAAAAAAGGAAACACGAAAAATAAATTTACTGAATTTTTTACACTAGATATTATTAAATTATCTGACTTTCTAAGTAGAGTAAAGAAAAATAAATACTTTTATTCAGTATTTATTTATTATTTCATTTTTAATGGGCGGGTTATTTTTTGAAAACCCCATTATGTCTTCCTTTATTAGGAATCAATCTCTTAAGTTATTTTTCGTAGATGTAAAAATAGGTGGACATTAAATGTTTCAGAGAATCAAGGAAAATATTCAACTCATAACACGAATGATTTTATTTCAGAATAAGAAAAAAACCATCATTAATCGAAAGTTTTTAAGAATGAACGCTTACAAACTTTATTGAAACCGGAATATCTCTACTACTTTTTCACCAACAGTTAAATTTGTTATTATCCTTTCAATATCATAATTCTTTTTGCTAGTTGGGCTATTATACTTTATGGCCTTAACGCATTTTGTGTAAGGTCCCTTTATAATCATCATAAATAAGCCATCAAAACACTGTATGATTACTGGGCTTAAAAACCGGAAACTGAAAATCCCTGTACGGATGATCATTTCGTGGGTTAAATTATTAATCTCGCGACAATTAATTTATCTTTCCACTTAATTTCCTTTTAGTTTAATATCCTCTAGTAGCTAAAGCTGAATATTAGTCATATTTCTCCAGTCTAGACTAGCTTCTCAAGTTCAAATGGCTCGTAGTGTGGTTGGATTCTCAGGGCCGAAATGAAATCATCCAAAGGAAAATACAGAACCAACGTGAACTGGACCTTCAGGGATATTTTAATCAGTAGGAATTACGTTAAAATATGTGGGTTGTAAGTAGGAAGAATTCTGAACAGAAGCCGTTCAACGAACCTATTAATAGTGGAACAGTTTTACATCTTTCATGCTTATTAGGCCTACGCAAGAATAGTTTAAGTTTTTTCTTACGTTATGCTGTGAAGACTTAAGTGGTAGTTACATGTTACTCGGTTAAAATATATTATTTTAAATTGGTATAGCTTGTTTGGAATGATTCACTTTGTTTCAAGAGAGAATTTAACATTTAACCGTTCTCAATTATTTTGGAATAAATGATTTATCGCATTTAGGACTTTTTTACAGTTTACTATAGATTTTAATCGAGATTGAGTAGAAAGAAGACAGTGAAGTAATTGTATTGGAAATATTAATATTAAAATATGATATAGTAGTAGACTTAGAGTTTATAGAGATGTTAGGTAAAAAGTGTGTTCAATTAATGAAAAGTGAGGGAAGGAATAACGTTCCTGTAATAAACCATCCTTTCCTATATGACTTTTAACGGGAAAATTGTTTGGTTTGAACTTCTTTAAATATGGAAAAAATTAAGAGATTTTTTAGTAATGAGTTAAAAGTGAAATTATCAAGTAGAAAATAAGTACAGAACAAACTTCAATCAATGAATCAATAAAATTTGCAGCTTCCAAAAAGTTTGAGTATCGAAATTAGAGGAAAAAAATTAAGAAAAGTAATGGTGCGGAGCACTTGGAAATATTCAGATAAGCACCAAATGCTCCGCGACACAGTTTGGGAATAGCCGATGTAATTGCTCTTTTTTTGGATGGCGGGAATTTCTTATACAATATATTTTGGTGTGTTATTCTGTGTTAATTTAAATTTACGTATTGTTTGAAAACTTAAATTAACATATTTTTATATTATACCTTATCAAAGAATCCTCCGGCGGCCTTCCTTTCTTCACTCCCCATATTTGTAAAAAAAACCCCTTTTTGATATTTTTTTTTCTCTTACGCATAAAACATTACAAAATACTAAGATAAACTTACCTGGTTGCCAGTGTGAGGTTCGATCTCCTAGAGAGTCTGTAGGCAGTCTGCATGCGGTTAGATCCCCGAACCACCTTAACTCCTGGGAAAGTAAGCTCCTTATCGTCCAGACGAAACTTGCGAATGAGATCGAATCCTGAAACAAATATTTAAAAATGATAATAAACCAATAAGACACCTTAATAAACAAATAAGACATCATATTAAATACATGTTCAATTCAGGGTCAACAACCTGAGATAATATCAGCACAGGTATGAAGACATTGGTATTTTAGGCAGTGTGGAACCCGTCTATTAAAAATGTAGGCATTAGGCTGTAGCATTTTTCATTTAACTGTAGGCATTTTTCAGATTTAAAAGCTTGTGTTGGAAAATGATGAGTATTGATTGGGGTCCAGAACTCTCAAAAATGACTTTTGTACTGCAAAATTGTGAAAAAAGCTCCCGTGCCTAGGGAGATTTTGTATCTGGCTAATCACACACAACTAAAGAGAGTCTAGATATCTTTTAATTTCTAAGTTATATGAAGCATTTTTTATGCTTAGTATAAAAATATTGTTACAGACTCGTTGTTAAAGACAACATGATAATTCACTGTAATTACTTCAATTAATCATTCAATACTGTAATTATTAGTTTTTATATCCTGCTTTTTGAAGGGAGAAATTACAGCAGATATATAGTTTAACCCCCTCCTCCATTAAAAATCCTCCCCCTCAAGCAAGTTTGCGTTGCTTCCAATTTATTATATGCAGTTCGTTACACTTTTTTTTTGCATTTGCTGTATTTTTTTTTCTCAAAGGGTACAGTTTTATATCACAAGGATAATACTACTCCACAAATAATCTGACCTCATTAAATTCTCTCTGAAACGGCCACGTTTTCATTATTGCTTTATATGATGATCAGAAATAGTAAAATTCTAAGCTCATTTGCTGAGCTAATAGAATTAAACTAATTTCATTTCAAGTATAACTTATGAAAAAGAATGGCTACAAACTAAGTCAATTATTTTATACCCATGCACAAACAACATAAATAATTCTTTCAAACCCTCATCTTAAAATTTCAGACATTCGAACTAATAAGAAGCTGGAAGAAAGCATGGTCCAAAACATTTTCATTTATTTTCTCCAGATTGATCGATTGTTTATTAACGCTTCATGTCAGCCACACAATGGGTAATTGGCCATGGTCTCACGAGTCCAGCTTCATAGAAGTACATAACTTTGAAACAGGGTCACCACTTTTCCCCAGAGAAAAATAACCTAACTTAAACGGGGAAATCATTTTTCAGTATCTATGTTATGATAATAAGGATAGTTAAAAAGATTTAAGAGCAGTTTATAGGTAAAAGTATCGAAGAGAATAAAAAAAGAGAATTTTGAATATCAGAAAGCCTGTTTCTTTTTCTTTCAATGAAAGGGAATATATATTTCGAATGTATAAATGATTTGCTATGTATTGACTGCCAGCAATTACTAATGGGGCTCGGCTAATTAAGTTAGTGGCCAGTAACTACTGCGAGGTAAGCTTTTTTAGATTAGCAAAATAACTCATGATGCAAAAATACAAAAGAACACAAATGTAGTAATAAATACATTTTACCAAGATACTAAAAGACTAGAAGAAAAGAAAAATTACTGTTAAAAGCAAGTAATATAATTCTATTCCAAATACAGCTTTAATTAAAAATTAAAAGCTTTTTAATATTTAGTCCATTATTCGCCTACTCTCATTAACATTAGTGTAGTATCAATCCAATCTGAAAATGATACTGTGCTCTGGCTATACTTAAAGAATTATTATGAACTATCCATAAAGAGAGAGGAATTCTTGAAAACATCAAATAACAAATATTTCTATACTCCCAAATAGCATTTAAATCAGTGTAGATAAAGTTGGAGCAGTATAATAGGGTTTAAGCCTTTTATTCTAGACAGATGTCTAAGGATAATTACATGGGATGACAGGCGCTGTCATCAATAAAATAAAATATGACCTCACTCCACCCTACTAAAACTGACGACCATTCGTAAGAGTCATATCCTTATAAATTTAGCTGATCTCTTGGAACTGTTGAGAACCAATCACAGTGCTGCTACTCAAATTTAGGAGTAACTTTGTTTGTTAAGGAATATTATTCCTATAGCCCGTGATTTCAAGAAGAAATTTTTTTTTTAAATCTCAGTTTGATATTTTTAGATTAAAATAATTTAAAAAGATATAAAAGCATAAATTATCAATAAATTTTAAATGACATTTTTCAGACACTTACCAGGGAGGTCGTCCTCGCCAATTCGTATTTCTGGACATATAGTATCGATTTCATTGTCACCGTTTTCTGTAAGAAAATGGTAAGATTGAGAATAAAATTAAAGCAAAAAATATAATTGTGAGTTGCTATTAAAAGAATATAAGATATGATAGTTTGTTTAATTTTTTTAAGCTTGTTTCATTTGAAATCATGTTTACTGATGAAATAATTCATGTTAAAAAAGTGGCATAGGAAACCAGGGACCTTGAAAGTTTCGTTAAGAGTTTAAATGGTGTGTCAAATATTTTATATTTTGAGTGATTCCTATCAAACAAGATTGCAAAATTGAAAAAAAATGCATTGCATTATTCCTTATTGAAATAACCAAAACTTAAAGTAATGGAGGGCAAAGATATATAGGTATTTGATTTTGAATAATTAAAGATAGCAACAGCCTCAAAAAAGTACCCTTTAAAAAACATTGTCCCTATTTAATGTAGAACTTTATAAGTAGAACAAATCTGTTAATATTTGAGCTACCCTTAAGTTTGTTCTAAATTAGTGTAGAAACAAAAAGGGGGATAAAAATTTCGGAAGAATTAAATTAAATAGGAAATTTTTTTAACTATAAAATAAAATTGTTTTAAGAATTTAAAACTACCTTTTTCTTTCAAATTTGCATTTCAGTTTATTCTTTTTAAGAGAAGGTACTTCTAAAAAATGACATGTTTGACTTCTTGACATAAAATAATTACCCCTTTGCATTTCTTTTATTTAAGTACTTTTTTAAAATACATTAATTTTAACTTTATTTTTATTTCACAACTGAATCAAAATATTTTGTATAGATCCTAATTAAGAAATATTTACGTCTAAGTCAAACTTGCATTTAATGTAATACAGCTATCATTTTAAACGAATAATTGGATCCTATAATTGTTATATTGAAATTCATTTTGAATCTGAACATGAGAAATCAAGTTAAGCCCTAGGTATTCTTTGTAAGAACGTCTATGAACGAACGTGACTTAATAGTGTCAATTACATAGAAACGACCTTCTTTGAGTTCAAAAGTTATCCCTTATGATCGATAACAATAGGGAATTTTGAAAGGGGCACCACAAAACGACGCATAAAATGGTATTGAAGATAAGAAGCATGAGAAATATTGTGCCCATCAGGAAACACTTGTACCAGTCAAAAAATGTCTTTATACTCGAATTCACTGCTGTCAGCAATGAGCAACAGCAAAAGCATTAGGGGAAAGAAGGAAGCAAACAAAAAGGGCATTACATTAATTTTTGGACTTGACGACCTTGACGGGGCCTTTGATGTAAGAAGTGTTCCGAACACGAAGGTTTGGTGCAGCAATGACCGACAGAGTGTTTGACGGTTCCAGACAATATGACAGAGGCAGTAGACAAACAATAGGCAATAGCGCTAGGAAATCATTCTAAACAGCGGTTATCAAACTTTCATAGATCGCGTCTCTCTATTTTACCTGTGATGATTTCATGCCCTGTAATTTATCTCAAGCTCTTGCTCAGTTTTATTTCTGGTTTGTTTGGGCGTTTGGGGTATTTTGATTCAGTTAATTTTGAACAATAAATGAAACTTAATATTTTAAATATATTTAATGTCCGTGTACTTTAAAAACAAGTCGATTAATTTTTAAAGGAGTGGCACTGTGATTTTGCATTAAAAAAGGTTAAAACTAATACCAATTTTTAAAATAAGTATAGTTGTTTAAACTTTTTATAGTCTTATAGTTTTAGTAGTTTTTAATATTTAAAATAATTTAAATAGTTAAAATAGTTTAAATAGTTAAATAAGTTAATAGTTTAAACAATCGTCTTGGGTAAAAAAAAAGAAAATTCTGAAATTCTTTTTAAATGTATGTAAAACAAACCTGGTTGGATATTTCATCCAATTGGAATAAAGCTGGAAATAAATAAGATAGCTTTCCAATTACTTTGAATATTTTCTTATTTACTCCTTATCGAATTCGAAAAAAGATTTAGGAATAAATAGTAGATAATAATGATTACATCTAATTCTCTAAACACAAATTACTAGTAGTTAATTAGGCTTACTGATTAATTAGATTTCAAAGCTAAAAGTTTCATAACTTTGAAAGATATTGTTATTAAAGTTATTTAATTAAAAATTTCCTAACTTCCCTCTTATATTTTCAAGGGGCTCCTAGAGGGGTACATGTCCAATTTCGAAAAACATTTTTCAAACTGACAAAGAAAATAGTTGTTGGATAGTTGAAAATGAATAAACTAGCAGTACATATTTTTTATTTGAAAAGTCAATTAAGCAAGAAATTAAACAAACAAAGTACAACTATCACTATCAGTCGAAGAGGTAACACTAGAATTGAAAAAAAAATCTGACAATAATCTATTCCAGTAATGAGTGAAAATGCAATTGATTAACAGCCACTGCTTCCAATACATGCAAACAAACAGCGTGCTTTATTAACAGCGGCTTCTCCTAATATTCATTAAGCAATCAATGTAATTCATCGATGACCATTCCAAACAGCGATACGTAAGCCACTCAGTCCATTTTATCGACTCGTTTTGAAGAGTGATCACCACTCAGCACTGAGTTTTTATTGAACTCCATTTAGAGTAACGTTTCTCCAAGCACTCGAGCACAGCAGGGACAAACGGGAGGCACAGTGGAAGTGAAAGAGGCCGAGATTGTGAAAGGGAAGCATCATCGATGAAGACTAATGGAGTCAAGGGGAAGGATCAAAAGCGCGCCAAGGAAGAGAGGCGCTCGTGCAGGTAAATTAGACAATTGGCGCCTTAATAGACACAAGCGTGCCGCCCGGCTCGGCTGGAATTACGCGGAAAATGCTAATCTCCGCCATGTTTGAGCCTTTTTATTGGAAATCTCGGGTTGACAAATTTGGAGGTTGTCTCTCTCTCTGTTCTAGAAGATAATCTTCCGGGTTTTCGCTGTTTACAGGAGCAGTATGAGTCCCTGTAGACATGGCGTTCAACGTTGTGAGGTGTTTGAGAGTATTGTATCTGCGAGACAATGTGAAATGGGGAAGATGAGCTCAAAATTTCTTCCCTTACTCTTTTTTTTTAAATTTCAGTTCAAAATTTTTAAAACCCCTCTTTAGTCCAGTTTAAAGATGAATTTGGTTGTTAAAAATATTTTCTAGCATATTTGTAGCGTTGTGATCCCAATAGAGTTATAAGATAATTTGCTTTAAAGACTTATAAGTAAAATAGCAAAGCCTATAACTTTTTGACGCAAAGGAAATATTGGTTTTTGGGATTAAATAGTAATTAATTTAGAATTAATCTTGTAAATTTCTGAATCTCGATAAAACTAAATGAGAAATAAAACCTATACATCAAGTTATTAAGTATACATAATTAATAATATTTATATAATTACACTTAATAATAGTTATTTTGCAATTTTAGGAATCAAATAGATATTTAACAGTAGTACTTTAATTGGAAGTTCTAAATTTTTTTTGATACCATTATGTTTTAATACATTGATTCGCAAACTGGTAGGATGCGTGAAAACACTAAATGGAGGCGCGAGCACATAGAAAATTAAAACTAAAAGATAATTTGTCACCAAAATATATTATTATTGCATTCAATACATTGTTATTGTGTGAGAGGGTGGTGGGATTAAAGTTATGATTAAAAATTCGGTCACACACAAATATTGATAGTATAAGAAGCACGGATTTAATACAAAAGTCCCTTCTTTCCGGGATATAAAAAAATCATTTAATAGGCATAGCCAGGCAGGGAGGGAATATCGGAATGCTCAGAACTTTTCAATGTTCTATAAAAATAAATTGAGGAGGTCGACTAAAAAGGTAACTCGAAAGTAAATTGCTTTAATTTCAAAATCTATTCAATGGAAGCCCCATTCTAAAATTTTTTATATAAGGGAATTCGGAACTTTTTCTACACTGGGTTGAAGTTTTAGGCACATTCTTGGAAGGAAAAACTCTCGATCTATTTGCTGATCGGTTTATAAACGGAAATATATTGCAAATTAATTTAATGCAATTAGGACTTTGGAGTAACATTTTTACAAGCCATCCCTTATAGGCGTCGGATATCCTAAAGTAAACATAGACGCAATGAAAATCGGCTCAGGTAAAACACAGGATAGTCCCCAAAAACCAGCCGAGCGAAGTTCAACCAACTGGTCTCAAGGGACAAATTTGTAGCGCGTAAAGACGAGCCTCTCAATCAAGGATGACAATGAAGAATTCGGTTTATGAACCAAGAGCAGGAAATAGGGCCGCTATATTTTTGTGAATGATGAAGGCCTCGTGTGTGGGAGGGGATAAGTGGGAATTTTATTTGTCTTATTCCGCTAGCCTTGAATTCTTTTAAGTAAAGTGCTGTTCTGGAGACATCTTTTCTTGCTGCTCCGAATTGTTGCAGCCTAATTGCACAGACACGCCTTCGCTCGAGCTCATTACTCAGCTCAGGCGGCCTCTGGTTAGGTTCAATCACGTCTCAGATCCACCAGTTAAGGAGCAGCCATGCTTTTCTGACGTCGCCGAAATCTTCGGGGTTTCGCAATATTGGAAAGAGAGGAAATTTTTGATTTTATGTCGGTTGAAGAGCCGTGGAGTGGAGTCTGAGGAGATGACTAATTTTTGGAGGGTTTTTGTTTCAGTTGTTTTGGTAATTTGGGGGTGGGCAGTGGTTTAGTCCGGACGTTTTGGGAAGCATTTGCGTTTCTCTCTTATCCTCCCTTTGTTTTTATTATCATTGCTAATGCTTGATATAAAGGGAAGTATAACAAATTTCTAGCGATGATTGACAGTTCTAACATGATTCGGAAGCGGAAGTAGGGTCGCAAACTCCCTCCGGATGCGCTAGGATACGTTTCCAAGAGAAATGAAAAGGTGCTATTATGTGGCAAACAGTTAAAATAATATTTGTGTTTTGACAAGTCTTAAAATTAGGGATAGCTTTTGTTTTTAAGAGTTCGTCTTCACATTTAAATAGGACAGTGCAATAAAGGAAGATTTGCATTTATCGTCTACAACAAAACATATTTTTTTTTATTTAATACACATCAACATGGACCCCTAAGAAGAATATTGGTTCATATGTGCTTTTGAGTTGTTTGTATGACTACCACTTGTACTAGTAGTTTGTTCTATGAATTTGGGAGTTAACCAAGTACAGCTTAGATTTTATTCATCTTAGGGTTTTATAATTCGATTTGAAAGGGAATGAGATGAAGCTCATAAATTTAGTTTATATATAGGTTTTCGGGTTAAAGTATAGTTCGTCATAACATGAATATAGGTACTATTTTTAATATTTTATTAAAAACATGAAAATTACATAAAAAAGGTAAAATTTTAATTCTTCAATATTTTAAAATTTGACTATGTTTTTACATATTACATCAAAACATAACAAGTTATGGTCTATTAGATCTAAGTTTGTTACATTTTCAGCAATGAATATAATGAAGAAATAGTGAAGTATATCTCACGGATATTAAAAAATATGAGCTATAAATAGATAGAAATAAAAAAAATCACTCAAAAAAAGGAAATATGCATCGTAGAAAAAAGAAAATTCTTGTTATCTGTCGCTTTTTAAAGAAATTTCTCTACTTTTTCTTTGTAACAAGCATGTTTTCATCTAAAACCATGATAAATGATTATAGTGTACTTTACAACACGTTTGATCAATCACCGAAAGATTCCATGTAAGAGATTTGAGATATCCAGATGCGCAGGATCAGATATCCTTCCAATTTTAACGCGGAGTTAATAGACATAACCATCAAGCCGTCGTAAAATAAGAAAATTATCTATATTACCTGTTTTTTCAACAGAGGTGCGGTAGTTTCTTCAGGTGAAAACCCGATTTATTTTAAAACTCTTCAAAGAGACAGTTATTAGATCTTCATTTCAGAAGGTTTGACTTACAGCTGGGAAATATAGTGAAAAATTGCCTATTCTTCGTCAACTTCTGAGTAGCTTTAATCGTTACCTTAGGGAGTATCATTATCCAGTGAGTTTAGTTGAAATACTTACGTGATGATACTTGAAGGAAAAGTAGCGACCATACAAAGAAACCGTTGAGAATCTGTGCCGCAATATGCCTCAACCTAAAAATACAAGTAAAGAAATTAGATTCTAAACAAAAAGATAATTACAGTCTGATATTCAATAAATTAACTACGGATGGAAATGTTTGCACCTTAAAAAAAGATCATCAAGTTATCAGTGCAATCTATTGATTATGAAATTATGTTAAGTTTCTTCATAATCACAAAGTAAAGTTAATAGATGTCAATATCAATAGCTACTTTTAATAATGCTTAGGAATCAATAGGATTGGTCCTTGAATGTAGGTTTCCAATCACTTCTCATTGAATATTCATGTAAAAGCATGAAACTGAAGTGGGGTTTCTGGGAGATGCATGATTGTTATAGCGATATTTGCATGTATTTATAGTTGAAGAAACATACTATCGGAAAAAGTTAAGAGAAATAACTGCAGGTAATTTAAAACCTAAATTTTAAGTAGCATAGGCAATAGGTATTCTAAAACATGAAGCAAAAAAATGAACTGCTTTTTAAAAACAAAACAATCTAATTTGCAGTTAAAACGTTTCTTTTCCGTATAAAACAAATTCCGTTGTCTTAGGACTTTTTAAAACTTTGAGGAGGATCACTTGCCAGTTTTTCAGCCGTGTCTACTACTTGTTCTCTCACTTAGCTACTTAGGTTATCAGCTCGGGAGGTCATCAAAATTGAAAGCGCAACACAATGGACAAAAAGATGGGGTTTTCACTTTTTGCACTGCCTCGCCCATAGGGTGTACAGACAAGACAATCCAGTCTGAACATTTATGAGTAAATAATTCAAAGAATGTAGTCATTATCACGAAAATTTTATACGCATCTTTGGCCAGGAACAAACAAACAGAACAAATGGCCAGGCTCTTAATGCTGACCAAATTTTCTGAACTTTATGGATATGGGGCAAAACTACTTATTGATTTGTTTATTATACCTTGAGACATTTTTAATTGAATAATAAAGAAATTTTAATCCAATTTTAACGAAGTATTTAATAATTTTATGTAAAAGTATAGAGCTGAATTTCAATTTATTGTTTAAAACTAAAATATTATAATGATTTGTCGTTTTATTAAGAGAATTTACAAAGATTCAAAAAATTAGTGTGTAAAAAACCAAAATGTTGAATAAATTTAAATTGTTTTCTTAATTTTGTTTTTGAAGAAACTTACGAGTCATATTTAAATGAAGTTTAAAGCTGTGAAGTACAAAAACAAGAGCATTCAGAAAACTATAACTTTAAAATTTAATGTGATTGTCCTTTTTAAAAATTATCTCCCTTATTCATTGCGTTGAAAATTTGAGCGAGACAGTAAGGTGGATTTTGTAGTATTTTTATATGAGTACTGTAAAATAAAAAAACTGCTGAACTTAATCAGTTATTTGCCTAAGTATAATGATAAAGCGCACCCTAAGCCTATTATGACTCTCTAAATATACCTAAACGATCAAAGAAATCTTGAAAGATTTGAAGAAGATTGACATAAATTCTCATTTTACAGAGACATATTTCAGTGTCACAATACATACGATCTACAATGGAAAGCCTCTGTTATCTTCAACAACCATTGTAAAGAAAGCCTATATTAAGTTCTAGTAAGAGTCCAGTTTAAAAGAAACATCCAATTTTTTCTTCCTCCGATATGTATCAGAAATAGTTGTTAGGAAACATTAGGATTATTTGAAGGCAGAATTTGCTTTGAAACCCGAGCCCATAAGTTCCGGGGAGTTTTTTCAACGAAGCCTACACAATCTGAGAAAGAAGAGAGCGAGATATTCCGTCTCTTTTTCTTGCCAGGACTTTTTGTCGGTGCCTGAAGGGGATAATGTGGTTCAAAGTGTAGCAATAAATAATCCTATTCTGTGAGACAATGACTTTTCCGTGTCAAGAACTTTACAAGTGGATCATTTATGAAAGTCGTCGAAATGATCCACGAAAGGGATTAAAGTACGGTCTATCAAAGTGCTGTCCTTTCGAATTGGAACCGTTGTGTCTGTTTTTACGACTCTCGGGAGAAGTAGGGGAAAGTTCAAATGGTATTTGCATAAATCAACGAGGGAGTTGTCGGGATATCTATTTACTTGCAGGAATGTTGATAGAAAAGTAATTTAATTTTGTGTTTACCATGTAAATCCCTTTTTTAATGAACATCAGTGGATTTACAATCTTAGGTTACTATGGATTTAAATGTTAGATTTATGTGACAGTTACGATTGTAATGCTTTGATAGTGCCTATGTTTTTAGCGATAAATATGTCTCAGTTTGAGATCGATGATATGGCAAATGAAATAATGATATTTATATGTAAGTGTTAAATTTGAAAACCATATAAACAGTTTTTTTTTGTGCAGAAATTCATCTATATTAAAAATTTAGTCAATAGAAACAGCATAATTAAAATAAACACCCTTCTTTACAAGAAAAAAAAATCGTCGTTTATGGTAAAGCTAGCTCAGATAAGTGTTAACATTCGATTTCTTGAAATCGTAATCAAAATTTTTTACAAACAGTTACTCATAAATAAATCAAAATTGAAAGAAAAATACAAAAACAGTTTTGAAATAAGAAGAATATTAAACATTCTATATATAAAAATAAATTTTAGTATGTTTTTAGATAATAATAATTATTTTTATTACGTATTTTTCTGAAAATACTTGTTTTAGTTTTTCAGTTACCATGCAGTTAAAAGTATAGAGAGTTTTCTGTTCATGCTAACAGAGGCCTGTCAGGTCTCTCCCATCTCTCCATAGAAATATGCGAATTGGTAAAGGAAAACAAATGAAAATAGTATAGTATGTACTAATAGTAATAGTAATACTATAGTATAGTTTGTAATAAAAGACAGCGCAATTGCAGAAATTTAACTCATCAAATTTGACTTTATCATACTAAACACTAAATCAATCCAGTAAAACTGGAAAAATTTCAACGGAAACCTGAGGTGGTGGTGGTAACCAGTGGGTAAACGTCCATGGAAGCGCTGGTCAAAACTAACTTTCTACAAATTTATTCTGTATTTTATAGTGTAACATGATTTTTAGCATTTTAATAATGGTTTTTATATACCTTGATGTCCCTTGAACATTTTCAGTTTCTTGGAAATAATCGAGAGTGGATTATACTAAGATCTTTATGCGCGCATCTCTATGTTTCCAACTCACTCGTCTAATCTAGTAGAACCCTTTGATACACACAGTCCTGTTTCCCTCTTTTACCCTACGTCCTGCATTTTTCCCTTCCACATTTTGTAAAATAAATTCAGTTTTAATTCTCAATATATTATACTTAGAGAACATTCATCACATAAATTAGGGTGAATTAGTAACTTAAAAAATTGGTCGTTATCTGAAACAGTAGCTCTCCTAAAATCTTTACTGTTTTTTACTCTAATTAGTAGTGCACTTATAAAACAAGTAACCCATGTTGCGAATACTAACCCTCTAAATTTGGTAAAAAATAAGTTTAAATTTTGGCCCACATTTTACAAAATCCCGCAATTCCTCCAAACCACTCATTCCGGGAGAACGCGACGGAATATACTTGAATTTGTGTTAGTGTTGCCTATTTTGATAATGGACGATCTTATTACAGTATAATGACCGTGTTAACTACGTGTAATAACTTAATTTCTTCGACTTCTGGGCGTCCTCATTTCCTCCTTTCGTCATTACAACCTATTAAGAGGAGAAGGCTGGCTTTGTGCGCTCCGCCAAGAGAGCCAATTGCTTGGTGGGCCTTCCGAACAGTTTTAGCGAAACCTTCGAAAAGAACGCGAATCTCTCACGCCAAATTTAATTGACGTCACCCTACAGTTGCTCTGGAAATGCCCCTGGAAGTTCAGTAGCAAACTTCTTGGGTACATTTAAAAATATACATGATATTAATATCTAATATTCCTCATATAAACTAGACTAGGAGTTTACTATTAGTTAGCTTAGCAATTTTATGTATTTTTTCTAATGGAGGAAGCTGTTTCTTAATGTTGAACACGAAAACTTCTCTAATGTAAATAATTTTTGGCATTTGATACTTTTTTATTTTATACAGATTTTGGTTGGCGAATTTTATACACAGTTTCTAAACGAAAAATGTGTTTCGAAACGTATTAAAAATTCCCAACCCATTTAATCGTGAAAAATGCATTAATGTTTCATAATAGTAAACTCAATATACAATCGAGTGGTAGTGAAAAGAACTCTTTTTACTTCATGTCTAGCAGCAAAATAGCTAGAACAATAAAAATTAATCTTTGATTTGAAGTCAAGTGAAACAGAAAATAGGACATAAAATTTTTAAAACAAATCCATAACAAACTTTATAGTAATCTCAACTGAATCGAACAGATAAAATAGTATACAATAATAACAGGTGAATAAAAGATTCATTTAAAATTTTCTGTTAGGAATTGAATAGTATACCTAAATTCACTCTAATTAAAATACTCCTGACAGTCCTTCTCCTTAAAGACTCTCCGCCGACCTTGCGTTTTAACTCTCCTTAGACGTCACGGTCAGTTTGAACTTCAGGATGGAAAGTCACAAAGAGAACCGAGGGCAGGGTTATCATGCCATTGCCATTAGCTGGCATTATTAACTATTTCACAGCTTCATCTCACTTGAAAAGCAAAGTTGGTGCCGAGCTTCACGACTGGAAAGCTACTTGGAATAAATCTCGTCTGATCAGTTCATGATTATAAACTTATTTTTAGAGTTATTTATAGTTAAGAGGGCACATCTGCATTATAAGAAAGTCCTTGTATGTGTTAGTACCAGTTCGTCGGTTCAAAATTGGCTTACTAAAACTTTTGAAATCTTTCTTACCATACCCTACTTTTTACTTGGTAACGCTCTAACTTCAAATATATAATGGTTATTTGGAAAATAAATGGTAAAATATTGTTCTGTTTCTTGTCATAAACGATTAAACTTTTTAAAAATATAATTTATAATTTTCTTTCTTTATTTTCTAGATTTATTTATTATCTCAAAATGTTTCTAAACGCGTGACATAATGTGCGAAAAAAAATTTGATGCTTCAAATTTATCGGTTTAAAAAAAAATGCAACAACTTGATATTCTTCTCAATATAAGTTCAATACCCTCATATAATTTAAAAATCATAACAATGGTGAGTTTTCCATATGATTACACAAATAGTATAAAAAGGTTTTAAATGTCACAAGAAAAAATTAAGTGTAAAAGTTTTGCGCGATTATCTCTTTTAAAATAGTAAGAGTCAAAATGATTTCACAATTCAACAATTTTGGTTATTAGTTTATTAAAGTGTGTTTTCTAAATAGATTATTTAAAGTTAATTTCTAAAAAAGTACGAAAAAAAAATCGTATTTCCTAAATATATTCGTTTGTATTTATATTTGTTACCTTGATTTGATATTAAAATAATTCTATGTTTTATTTTTTATCTAAAAAGCATTTTATATATTTCACCTCGTTTACCCACAAAAAAAAATCCGAAATCATATAATGATTTTATCTACCTTTTACGTAATTTATCTAAATTTTTAATTGCAAATGAATTTTACCCATTTACCTTCATTCACAAGTTCAATTTCTAGCCTCTCGACTCGTCAAGAAAAATAGTATGGCATGATAAAGCGATATTCCACTCCGCATCCAATAAACAGTTCCGTATAATCATCCCGCACTTGAATCAAATCGTGACTGTTTATGCTCTTCAACTAATAAGGCGGATTGTTCCGAAACCACTTTCGTTAAATTTAATTACCTTGCGGCGACTTACAAAAGCAATTAACGTGAGAAAACAATTGCCACCCTATAACAACTTCATTAGCTCATGTTATTTGCTTTGGCGTATAGTTACAGTAATTACGGAGTAGCTTATTAATATGGAAAACGTGATGGATTGAAAAGCAATCCTCATTAATTTGTCTGATCGCGAATGTTGTTTTTCTGTCTCGGCTTGTTAATTTTAGTTAATCTTTTGTTTTACCGCCTCTTTCATTTCTCGCATATTCCCATGTCGATTCAAGGCTGTTTCATGGATAATGAGACTACTATGAGACTTTTGGGATGAGTTTAGAATATTTCATAATCGGCTTACTGGTGAAATTCCTTCTTAAGTATATCGTTTTTCCATCCTTAACAAGTAAGTGATGGTATTACGTTCAAGGACGAAAAACCCACGAAGATCTTTCAGGAAAACGAAATTTCCTGGTCCCCATATTACAATATCAAACACATAACGTACTAATTATCATGCATGTTTGAATATCTGTAAAAATTAATAACATTTACATGATAATTTAATTAGAAATGAAAATGAGTTATAAATATCGTTAACCAACATAATTGTACAACCGGAAATGTTTCATTTTTCAATTTATATTTTAGTTTTCCTAAGAGTGTAGGATCTAAATTAAAACTGCTAAAAATTTCAAAAATTCCTTCTCTAAAATAACATACAGTAGTTTAATGCATTAATTTAATAATTTGAACTTTTTAAATTAAAATTTTTGTAATCTCCAATTCTTGTTTTTCTTTGAAATATTTCAGTATCCATTTTAGGAAAGTTCACTTCATATTGTTATTAAATTTTTAAAAATAAGTAAAAACTCCGAAAAATAGTTAACGTGCCTATTTTTGAAAAAAGATGAAATTAATTATACATAAATTTCTAAAGCCCAAAATATTTTCTCTTTTCCCCTTTAATAGGTAATAGCCTATTATTTTCGGAAAAGACCTTAAAGTAAGCAATGAAAATAAGGTTTGAAGTTACTTAATAAGATGTTAGTTAATCTGATTTATATATTTTTAGGTGTCTTTTAATTTGCTTTCATGTTAAAGTTAGTTTTTGACTTTGATAACCTTACATTATTTTTAAAACATGTAGTGAGCGTTAATATTATTTTCGAACACCGTAATAAACTTTTGGTTATTAATTGACACTATTAAAACTTTCTTTCCTAAAGTACCTAAATGCAATGAGGGGTGGAAAAAATTTATTGAGAACTGCTTGCAATAGCTTAAAGTTATTTATATTTTCAAAACCTTTCCATTTAGTAATTAAATTAAACCGTAACATCCAATTTTCGAAATGCTTGTTATACAATAGGTATCGTTGTTCGTAATAATTAATAAAGTTTGAAAAAAAATGCATAATTTATCCTAAGTTTTTACTTTTCAACTATAGACAATAGTTTATTTATGAATTAGATAATGAATTTGGGATTATTTGTATTAAAACTAACTCAATAAGGAGAGCTAATGCACTATTTACTCTCATAATCCAAGGAATTTAATATTTTAATACAACAGAAATTAGTTCCTTTAATTCATTTAATGTCCTCTTTCCCTGCGTCAATGAATGAATTTAATTTTAAACTGTGAAGCTTTCGTTTCGTTCCATTTATTTTAAGTTTATTTAAAAACTTTTAAAGTACAATTTAACTTATGTAATTTTAAAGCTTCTTTTACAGATTGGATATACGATATAAGTTCACATAAAATTAACCAATAGAAATAATTCCTTTCCTATAAATTTATTTGATAGCTTACCATTGCCCCTTTTTACTTACAAAAAAATAAGCATTTGTTTCCATGCTGTTCCGTAACTTGAAGTTTTACTAACAGTGTAATTTTCTACTATAAATCAGTTTGATATCAGCCTTGATGGTGAAAATTTGAAAATATAGGTTACATAAATGTGGCCTTTAAGAGAGTTTTTAAAGTAGGATTAAATCAAAAATAAAAAGAGTTGTTAGGTACTGATGATAAAACTTCTACAAAGTTGATTTTCGATGAAAAATGCGATATCCTTTGTTCCATTAAATCATTGAGAATTGTGAGTTGAACTTAACTATGAGATAGTTCAACCTTGTTGAAGAAATGTACGGAAAACAAAAAAACTTTTCTCCCCGGTTGAAGATACTGCAAAGTTGTATCCTTGTAACAAATGATGCAAAAAGAGAATGCGCTCACTAAAGCAAACAAATCATCATTCAAGTCTGCTCTATTAAATATATATCATTTTCTTATATTAAATGGACGAGATAAATGTTGCGCTGTCAGAGAGATAGGGAATGATAGCGCTTTGGGACAGGATATTAATTGCGTTTTCCCTGGGAAGAACAATCACGCTTTTCAGCACTTGCTTCAGCAGCACATTTAATACCTATACTAGATACAGGTAAAAGCGCTGACTGGGGCCAGGTTTACAAGTTAACAGTTGACTTGACTTGCCATTGCCAGTCAGTAGAGACAGCTACTAGCATCGTTTGCAACAGGCATTAAAATGAAAAACCTGTCTGCCACTGACAGTTCCAGCAGATTCAACATTTTGATTTAATGGCATGCTCATCAAAAGTTTGCAAAATTGGTTTTAACGTTTAAATATGGTTTTAATAATTTACGTGTTTTTGTTTTGATGTTGAATTAATTGTTTTTGTACGTGTTTGCCATGGACAAAAGTTCAATACATTTTTAAATAAATTTTTAGTGAAAATATATTGAATGAATGGCAAAAAATTGCAAATATCAAGATAGTATAAAAAACTGTAAGTTAATATTTTCACTATACCTATTATTTTTAAGCATAAAACAACTTTATAACGACTTTCATCTCTTAGAGATTTGGCTATCTTTTAGGCTTTGGTAGCCACATATGTTTTTTTTTTACATTCTATACCTAACTGTGTCTAATATTATTATTATTATTATTATTATTATTATTAATTTTTTTTATTTTTTACTATTATTATTATTTATTATTATTATTTTTACACTAGTAAGTTGGAAACTATGCTGAATACACGGGGTTTACATAATTAAATTTATTTAATATTTTTAATATGGAAAAATTAAACATAAGATAGAGTTACGAAGAGAAAAACTAATATATTTAATTACAGGTATATTAAAATATCTGGAATAACAATAAACAAAATTTTATCAACTTACTTAATCATTTGAACTTTATAGACCCAGTATCAAAACAAATATTTAATAGCTGTAATAGTTTCCATGAAAACAAGCAAAAGAGCAATTTCGAAAATACAATTAAATAATAATTTTGAGTTAGGAAAACGAATTTTCGAGACATTAAACCGAAATTGTTTTCATGAGCGCTCACGAATCTAGAGTAATTACAAAATGAATTAGAGCCCCATTAAAGGCGCTCATTACAATTGTCTGGACTTTAATTGGAAACGTGTTGGCTATGAAGACGTCTGTAAGCCATCTTGGAAAATGAAATCCATTATTAACTGTCACTCATCGGATTCCGCTGCCCCGATACTGTTACAGATCTGATTGATGAGTCGTTGGTTTGTATGACATAAGATTGAATCACGGGTTTGTTGTTTCGGATAGTTTATTTGATTTTAAAGCCACTGTTATCCTTTGTGACTGACTCTGTTAACTCTTTGCAACAGATTGTGCGCTGTGAAACAGTTATCGTTCAGGAAACACTTTTGGGGATACCACTATTCCATGGTTTCAATAATTTTACAGCTACTGAGCACTTTTGAAAACAATAATACTATTGAGAACTTTATTTAAAGGTTAATTTTTCTATACCCATGCAATGGGGGATTTCTAGTCTTTTAATTAATGACATTCTTCCTGTCAAAAGTGAAAATAAATACAGAGCCTTACAGCCATCCTTTTCACGTATTCATTTACTATTTATGTACGAAGTAATTGAATACTAATTTTCAATTTATAGAAAATATATAAATTGTTATAGAAAATATCATAAAAAACATGAAAATATACTCAATAGAATTGTGTTATAAATTAGGGGAGGTGAAATTACAATAAGTAAAATATGGGTGAAATTTAAGAAAGTTAATCTACAAGGTAAATTTCGTTATTGTTTCGTTACCCTTTCATTTACATTTTTCAACACCGTATCTCCTTTTTTGCAACATGCTCATTATTTACAAGTTCATCAATATATCCGTTTAATTTATAAACAAAAATAACTGCAATTTATAATAAAAAAAGTTGCAAGATTCTATTCAATACACTATCAAATTCTTGAAGAAATCGCACGTTTGATATCTCTAAAGAACAGTGTCATAATTGAGTGATATTATCTTAAGCTTCTGTAATTGAGCTAGTTAAAAAGCATCAATTACTCAAGGTCTAGAATGTAATTCCTCGGTCACGCCCATACTTAAACCTCCATTAGATGAAATATCTCGATGAAAGTGAAGACATCTAGAGAGTATATAGGGTTCTTTTAAGCATACTTTGAAATAGGCTTATAATTAATCATATCTACCTAAAGTTAAGTGTCTTCGCCAATATAAACAGTATAATGACTCTTTTCATAAGAAAGATATATTATTACTGCTTGTTTTAAGATTAGGTGCAATGTTAACAATACAATGCTACAGACGTGAGTATAAATAACCTTATCAACGTATATCTAAGAAGTGAAAGCTATAGCTTTTGTAAGATTAGTGCACTATAAAAATTTAGAACTCTTGTAAAATGTAGATAACAGATATATCCTATAATATGCATAAGTTAATTAACTGAATTAGAAGCTCAATTATATAGATTGTATTATGGAAAAATAATACAAAATTATACAGGGTGTTTCAAAAGTCAGATTCACGGCTTTTATTTGGAACCAACGTCTTTTAGGGTCATGGAAGTAAGATGCACCGTAAGTAACCATGCTGAATCCATTTAGACCACATTCAACGCACCTAGTGGCAAAATAAGATACAAATTAAGATAAAAAATACTAACAACTATATGATAACACTGTTACGAACTTTTTCTTTTATGAGGCGTGAAAGTGTGCTACTTTCAAATGCTAATATCTCCTAGAATATTTAAGATATATTTTATGAAACTTTTTTCCTGAGTGTTGTTCATGATATTGCAAAATTTTTTTACTGAAGTTTTTGTTCTATCTTCTATAGTTTTTGATTATTTTTTTAAACTTTCTTATTTCGCCGCTAGGGGCACTTAAGTGGTCCCAATTGATTAAGCATGGTCACTCTTACCTAGGGATACAACTTACCTCCATGATCCTAAGAGACGTTGGTTCCAAATAAAAGCTGTGAAACGGACTTTTTAAACACTCTGTATAGAGTGCAAGTTTCTATGTTTAAGTGAAATCATTCATATAAATACCAAATAAATTCAATAAAAATACCTATTTTCCAAGATTTAATTTTTAAATTACCTTGCAATACAATATAATCAAGTACATTCAATGTCAAAACAAATACCTACTGCGTAACGAAAATTGAAAATTTATGTGTGAAATAACATTTAAATAATAGTAATATAAAAAAATATATTATGTATGTTAGAGAACATGTTTTATTTAAGAGGCCTGCCAATGTGGCTTTCATGTTGTTGAAAATTGAGCTGATTTCTTAAGATCAAGGCGTGAAGAGAAGGGTCAAGTGATTACAATAATACATATAAAAGCTATCGTGACCCATGAAAACATGCGTTGTGACCTCTTGTTAAGGTTTTTAGGGATTATAAGAAAAGTATTGTATCGAATATCTAGCGTTTGACAGGGTTAAAAGCGTAAATCATTGGATTAGTTTATCTCTCGCATTCAAAGCATTCATTCATTTTAAACTTAAGGTTCTTAATAAGTGTGAATATTAGCTTTTAAAAATATCTCTTTCATAGAGTTAGGAAAGCTGTTGAAGTATTAATGTAGAAATTTGATACAATTGCTCTGCAAATAAAGAAGAAAGGAATTAGAAGGAATTATACTTTTTCATTATATTTAAAGATTTATGGGTTTATTGTTTGTACCAAATACCACTAAAAGCGAAACTATACTCTTAAAGGATAAGAAATACCAATAGTTTAACATCAACTATAATGAATTTCCGGTTATAGAGATTGCGTATTATTTGGGTAGTGCCCTGCAAGACAGGTCACTTTTGTTATTGTCTCAAACTTTTCTGACATTTTTATGGAGAAAAAAGAAACGGTCTTTTTTTAAATTTTAGACAGATGTATCGATTTATTCTTCACTGTAACTTTGACGAAGATCATGTATATCTTGAGTTGAGTTGGCCAATATGATGACGGTAGCATCAAGAGCCTCAATAATTGTTAGCTTCATTTTAAATAAAACATTCCTAAGCCGTATCTTTAGTAACAAATCATTTCTCAAAGATAAAAGGCGTGTTTTAATGCTTTTAACGGCTGCCATAAGAGTATAAAACAATTCGATGTACTGTTACAAATGTAGGGCGTTGTTAACATACATATCTCCACCCGTTTATCAAAGCGTCATTATCAAAACTATCCACGTCTTACTTATGGGATCCTTAGATTCTACTTGGTATGATCCTTCGGTTAAGTCCGTTTGGCTACTCTACACCCTTTTTGACAACTAATGAAGTCATCAACGGTTTTTGCTTGTTGGCCGAGAGTTTCTCCAACTGAGGGGCGTTTCCCTTAAAAGGGGAAAAAGGGATGTCCAAGGAAATCGCAAAAAAGTAACAAAATTCTGCAATTGTTTTCCCTTAATACGAAAATTTAATCACTACCATCGTAAAAAACCCCTTCTTTTCTCTCATCGAGTTTTTCGAGAATATTTTGAAATACTGTATAAAATCTTGAAATTATTAGAAATTTATCCTATTTAGTTTTTGGATGAAATAAGAGTGAAATTTAGAAGTATAGCTTTTTAAAACCTTATGGTTTTTTATATTTTGTTACATCATTTATACTAGAATAGGCAAAATAAAATTGAAAAAAAAAACAGAATAGAAATCTGACTTCTTAAAACTTCATGGTTTGTTATGTAGTTTGTTAGTTCTGTTGTGTTAGATTAGCCAAAATTAAATTGATAAAAAGAGGTTAAACTACAACTTATCCTTCTTCTACTTAGTAGACGCAGTAAATGTCTCAAAAAAGTGAAGGAACATTACATAAACCGTCAATGATATGTCACACAGTATGCAGTAAGAATGTAATCAATCCTAATGCGTTTTTACTTTTTCTAGAGTTTAAATCAACAAAGATAACTACTTGAGTCTGTGAAATAAGGAAGCAGAAGACTTCGATGCACGTATTACTAAGAATAGCCTACGAACAGGTGGCAACAAGAGAGTGGTAGTCTTTGAACCTTTTTTTAGGGTTAATTACATGTATAAGCTTGCTTCCGCTGGATGAATCTATCAGATAACTCAACCTGTTAGGAAAAATGATATGCCAAGAATTTGAGTCGCTAAGTTTTTAGGATATTTTTTGCTGCTTCTTAGGGACATTTTGCAACACATTCCATCTTTCAGTTCAAGTAATAATAGCTGCATTGTAAATTAAGAAAAATTATTACTTTTAAATTTTCTGTTGTTGAAGAAATTAAACTTCGTTGTAAACAAACTGAAAAAGAGTTTGACAGTGAAGCTCCTTATATGTAATGTTTTAACCCTTTCAGTCTTAGACCGCTCGAGATTGCCAATGAATCTGACTATAGCCAATGAATCTGAGTACTAAAAGGGTTAATCAACCTTAAACGTATTGTTTTTAATCATAGGTTATCAAGTTTTTCACTTAAAGAAAAATCCTAATTTTTTTCTAATACCAGGACATTCCTTTTAGATTAAGATGATACAGCTCTAACTGTGAGTAATAAACTAAAATTTAAAAAAAAGGAAGTGGACCCCAACGGTATAACGTTAATTTAAAGTCCTAGTCTCATTAAAAAAGTTGTCATTAGAAATACTCAATATGAGTTCCATATGAGAATCAAGCAAACCCTCAAGGTGAAAGCATTCCCTTCAGAAATCCCCTTTCCGTTATGTAAAGTGACGCGCTTTGTGGCCAGAGAATCACTTGAGAGAGTATCTCCACATCACGGAAAGAATATCATTTCTGGCACGCCCTGTAAATAAAACGTAGAAAGCTGCATACTGATCACGAAACTAAATACGAACTGACAAGCGTCTGTGATTAAACGTAGAAGCGTCCTTCCTTAGGAAACGGCTAAGAGGTAACAGGAGTATCATAAAATGCGTGAATATTTGATGAGAAGGTAATTGGGATGCATAAGATTGTCTTGGGAGAAACAAGATACATTTAACTATCCCAATAATTTATTTTTTGAAATTACAGACTGTCTTTATGAAGCAATTACTGTAAATTCAACACTCGGTCAATGCCGGAGGTCTTTTAGGATTCGGTCGTGACTCTTAATAGCAGAGATACATTTTTGTGTGAAATTCGTTACAGTTTTTCAAATGAGCATAATGGTGGTCGCAGAATTACATAAAGATTAACATCAGTTTTGACATTGACATCCTTTATGAAAATTAAATATCTTTAAATATTTATGTCAGTCCTGCACAACATTTTCCCATGGATAGCATGTGGTTCCCCTTCTTTTTGTGGCTTTATATCTTGTATAATTAAATGTAAATGCTTGGTGAAAATCCTTTCGTAAATCCTTAAGACTTCTATAAACATTCTCCAGTGAAAAAGGAACTGTTTTCTTCATCGATTTAAAGAAAACAAAATTGAAAAAAAAGAAGATTTCAAGAGTTGAAATAAGTAAATTTTAAAACTACAAAAATTTATGGAATTGAAACTAATATGTTAGATATAGAAAGTTATAGTGTAATTTTGTGGGCTCCAAAGGGGAAATCGTAATGCCATGGCCTAGTTTATGTAATGAAGTAAAAAAATAAAAAAGAATATTATTTTTGATTATCCTGACAGTACAGTTTATACAAAATAAATGTATTTGAAGGTATATTTTAATATACTTAACTCGCGCGCTAGAAATTCTAATTTTTTCATTATTTTTTATAGGAAAAATGTATGTTTTAAAATGTAATAATCGGCGGTTCTCAAATTTTTTACTAGTCCCCCTTTTGTGTTCAATGAAAGTATCTGAATAACCAATTTTGTCTTTACTAAGGCAAATTTATTATTATAAAAATGGCCGTAAAGTTTATCAACAATGTGATTAGTTAAAATCCCAGTTTTGTAAATGCTTCTCTATCCAGATCTTAGCAAATTAGCTTCGCGTCATTAATTTTAAGCATAATTAACATCCTAATTTAGTCAACAAAAATGTAAGAAAATTAAAACTTCAATTTACTGGATGTAAATTTATACTACTCATTTTGAAATTGACGTTACATCTAATTTGAGTTCTAGTAATTTATAGTCTCGTTTTTGTTCTGTAATTAGGGGCAAAGAAGAAAATTCACTTGTTTCCTGAAGCAAGTTTATGTTCTTTCCTCATTATTTAAGCACTCCACCCTTATTAAACAGGCGCCATTGGTAAAAAAAAAAGAATTGAGAGATATTTCACACCTTTTCTTGAAAAGTATTTTACTTTATACTTATAAGAAGCTAAGTAGTTACATTCACAATATTAAGTTTTTAAGAAGAACTTGTTTTTATAAAAAGTAACATTTTCTAAAACTTATATGCCATTTTTTTAAATGACTCTCTGATATATTTTTTCGCTCCCTACACTTTTCCTTTTATAACTGACAAATACCAATGACAAAACAAAAGGTCAATGACATTTTAAAAAAACTGAAATAAAAATGAAAAATCCATCAAAAATTTGGTCACTATTAGAAGGTTAGAAGAATAATCACTTACGATCCCGATGAGAGAGATTAATTCTACTTTCATAAAAATATTTCTATATTCATGATTTTTATATGAGGTGTTTATGTAACACTTTCTCCCTATTTATATTACTTCGTATATTAATTGCCTAATTAATTCGTATGTTAATGTAATTCTTATATTAATATAGCAGCCTAATAATCGGAATGTCCTTACCTTTCAACTCTCAAGTCTCCCTCAATCTTTCTCACACTTATTCCATCTCTTTTCTATACCCTCCCTTATCTTTTATATCTGACATCCTCTCTTCTTTACCTCTTTTCTCATCTACTGTTTCCATCGTTTTCTCTCTCTCTCTCCATTATAATTTCTTTATCTTTTATGTCTTGTAACTCCTCTCGTTTCCCTCTCCTCTTATTCTCCCTTCTCTCCAAAAATGATGTAAGTACTACCCCTTCAACAGTAATCCGTGATAAATCAATGCATCTATTACCCCTCTCCGGATTATCCTGACATTGATCCAGCCCACGGATAGTCATGACCGGCTATCCCCTCGGATGATAATTACCGTCCCGATCGCGCGCCCGCAGCCTGTGTCCGTCTCATGATCAAGTGTTTATTTAACCTTAATCGCCGGGCCACCGTCTCGTCTGCCGCGGCTTAAGTGGCTGCTCAGCCGCATTGTTCTTGCACACCCGTAATCGGAGCCGAAGAGCTGCAATAAAACCCAACGGGATGTCGAGAGAGATGGGCTCCAAAGAGCCGTGCTAATTCCCTTGTCAATGTATGCAGCGCTTGATTGTCGGCTCTTAAAAGGTGCTGAAAAGACCGATTGAAGGTGCATTAAGGGACAGAACCTCGGCGCATCGTAAAGGGCCGATGGGGACTTCCATGTCGAATCTGTGCGAAGGACTTCGCAATCAGAGTGTTTCCGAGACTCCGAGACATTTATTTGGATGAGGGAGAATTGTCCGCAAGAGAAGGAAGATAAAAACAACTCCGGAGAGGGCTTAAAATATGCATGTAATTTAGTAAGTTTTAGAATTTTCGTTCTTACAGTTTGATTTGTCAACTCTTAAAAGGTCATTCCTAGACAATCTGACGAAAGTCAAGACGAAAAGACATATGAAGGTGAAACTTGAAGAGGACAAACTCGGTGCACCCTAATTTGGACTTCCGTGTCAAATCCGTGCGTAAGATCACGTAATCAGTGCTTCTGGGACCTATTGGTGGAGAAAGAAAGAGATGGAAGATAAAGGCAAATTATTTTTGAAGCCATAAATGTAAATGCCGAAGATGCACATTGTGTGTTTTAGTATTCAGTATGTTCACTTGTATATCAGTTCTTCAAAGGTGACTCAAAGATTAATTTGGAGGTAGCTTAGAACAAAAAGACATTAGAGAAGTAAACCGTATAAGAGAGAATTTCACTTCTCTATCGTATCGTTACGAATGGTGTAGACAGTGTAGAGACTTTAAAACGGTAATCAAACACGGATTTCAATTTGAATTTTCAATGGAGTAATTATTGGTAAGGAGGATCATTGGTATATCGAAGTAAAAAAACTTACAAGGTTTATTGTAAATGGCAAAAATAGTTGAAAGGATACAGGGATTTCTTTGGAAAAATTTTCCGTTAAGTATTTCATTAGCAGTTAAAGTGTTTTCATAAATGTTTCATTAATTAATAATAATGTTAAGTAATGAAATTATGATTACTTTGGAAAAAATGAGAAAATAAAAGAAAGAGTAGGTTATATAAAAAGAAGAGAATATGAAGGAGGGAATGAGAGAAAGACAGCGAAATAACTAGAGAGAGAAAGGAAGAGGTGAAGATGAAGAGGGAAGAATAAGAAGGAATGAGAGAGTGATAATCTCTCTACTTGGCATTCCTGCGCGTTCCGATGATTAATAGCTGAGTATATTCCTACAATCACAGAGTTTGATTAGTCAGGTCTCAACAAAAAATGAAACAAAACAGCTCTGATGAAAAGGGCGATTAAAGATCCATTGGGAATACCTAGGGCTAAAAATGTGAGCGTCATTTGCTCTGGAGAAGTTTTGGTACTTTTCTTTTGCATACGGTGAATATTTAATTATGGTTCAGAATTCATTCAAGCTCATAAATATTGCGCTCGGAGCTCTCCAAATAGGATTGATATTTTTTTGTGGACTATTTTTTAATAAAATCAATAAAAGAAATTTTAAGCAAGCGTAAAAAAAAACTAATGACTTGATTTTTAATGAACTATGGAGCTCTGTCCCCTGCTCTCTATCGCTCACCAACCGCCGGAAGCGTAATTCTAATTCCCACATGGGTATGGAACGAGCGCTTATGCGCATGCGTGTAGACGAAAAGAATAAACAAGGTCTAAAAAGTTTTAGGGTTTCTGAATTCCCAGTGGAGCAGTGGTAGCGTGCTTGTGTTGCATGCGGCAGTTCGCGGGCTCTATCCCCAGTTGTTATTTTATTAAAATTTTCAAGAAAAACAGCAAAAATAAAGTCCACACGCATGCGCATTTGATCTATGTTCCTTATCCATGTGGGAATTTGAAATACGCCCCCCGGAACTGCTTCGCAATTCTCATAAGAAAAAACATTTCAACAAAAACATTTCAAACAACTCACATTTTAAAAAATAAAACACAAAAAACTCGTTTCCTAGTAAATAGTCAAAAAGGGGGGAAAAATTTAAACTTTGAATCTTTATAATTCCAAAACTAATTTGAATTTCTCAAAACAAACACAAAAAACAAAACTTTCACAAAGAAAACAAAACTTTCACAAAATGTCGACTTTGAGATTAAATTATTCTAGAAATAATTATTTTGTCTATTAGCTTTTGGAACGAAAATGACCCTTATGCATTTTCTACAAATAGTCAATATTTCATACTTTTCGATTTAATAATTTTTTCGTAGTGAGAGTTCAAAATGTTCAAAAATAAAATTTTCAAAATCAGCGGTGACAGCGGCGGCGGTCTCTGTTACTTTTTTTAATACAGAGAAGTTACATAAATATGATTTTTTCGAACTGAACACATATTTTTATCAAAACATATGAATTAAATTCGTAAATATCATCAACAATAAACAACCTTGCTTTGGAATTTTCATAGAGTGACTTGAAAAAAAGAAAAGCCAAAGGTTACAAGATAAATAAAAATATTGGCTCGTGATGTAATGACAAAAGTTTCCTCTTTCCCATTTAAATGTCACTTTGTACTGCAGTAAAGACTATTCTTATCTTTTTAGTTCAGACTAGTCCACTGAATCTAATTAGAAACTATGCTATGAATTGAAATATAAAATCCATACAGTGAAAATGGTAAAAAGTAAACGTTTAATCAAATATTAACTCTATTTAATTGTAATCAATATGATATTTTGGTTTGTTCTTCTATGATCTTGTTAATGATGATACCTAGTTGAGATAATGATGCTTGGTGATTGAATTTGTAGCGTCTTTTCGTACGATTTCTATTAACTCTATCAATATTTTTTAGAGTTTAACTCAGCATTTTAATTTTGGTTTCATTTGAAAACTCTTAATATACGTTTCCAACTCTGTGCACCAGCAAGTCTAAACTTGCGCTGGAGCAGCACCCCCTATAACATTAGCTACGAGCCGCCACTGATTACAGCAAAAATTGCAATCCCGCTTCCCCAGCTGTTCTGGTGTAAATCAAGCGTTGATACAATTAGAAATCCCCCGGCCACCGTCCCGATAGAAAGTGTGGTTATAGCCCTCTTAATGACACTTGTTGCCTTCTTAATTAAAAGTGCCGCTCCCCATCAGACAATGGACCCCAAGGTCAAGCACTGCCCGGGGGCCGGCTGGTTAGTTGACCTTTCTGACCAACCAACAGTAGGTATTCAAAAGGCTACAATTTCAATCAAACTCGCACTTTTTTTCTTCTTTTCGAATCAGTTGCACCGGCTCTTTTGTTGGAAGTAATTGGGTGAGAATAAATGACTCGTCCGTGCTTTCTTCCCGTGAACACGTTCGTCTGGGGAAGCTGTGAAGTTGGGAGCAAGTGGCGATGCCCCTGGAAATTTCGCTTTTTGTTTTCTAGGAGTAAGTATTCATACATCTTTTTGAGAAAGGGTAAGCGTACAGATTATTTTATTATGGGTGGATAAAATTGTTATCTTTAGGTATCGGTACTTTCAGCTATCAGATAGTTTTATTTATCTTATACTGAAACACTGAATATACTTTTATGCATCAAATACTAAAAAACTGAATACTTTCATAAATTAAATATTGAACCACTGAATGCAATGAATCAAATTATGAAGGGCTTTTAATACAAATGCTAAAAGTATTGAGTCTACCAACAGGTAATAGATACTTTGGTTATGTTGATTTTTCCAATAACTTGCTTTTACAAATTTCTCAAAATTAGGCCAATCGCTTTTCTTTAAAAGATTTTTTTACTAAAAATCTTAAATTACATCTTGAGCACTACAAATTCTTTGAGAATAAATAGAAGAAAAATAATACGTTATATTATAAATTATAATACGCTATAATGAATAAAAAGTTAAACAATATTTAAATACAAAAATATTCAAAATAACCAAATATTTTATAACATTAGTTAAGAGTTAAACTTATGTACATATTATTTTCATAAACTTTTTATGGTTATGTAAGGTCATATAATAAGTTAAATTACAGTATTCAAAGATAACAAATTTCTCACTTTTACGTATACACCGTTGATCATATGTTATTAATCCTACTATAAATTGAAGAAAATAAAGACTTAAAAATGTATAATATTAATGCTTTAAGTATGTTTTTAACAAAATGAAAGGAAGTAACACAGATTAAAGATATTTAAAATTTTCTGCCGTGATTTCCGGCGTAAAATGTAGGGATTATTTGACTGAAGTTTTAAGATATTTTCCAAATTTTATTTTAGTTTCCGTATTATCTTAATCCAAAAAAATATATTCTTTAAAGTATTCAATACTTAAAAAATAATAAATATTCATCGCTAAAAATAATAAAACTAATTCTGAAGAAATTATATTACGTAATATTCGATAGAAAACTATTCGCTAAAATTAGTCATCAGCCATTTGATTTATTTCATGACAATAAAGTTATCTTTAAAAAGTTATTTTTAAATAATATATTTTCCAAGTTATAGGGATTCATCTACTGCAATTTCAACTGAAGTATTTTGTCATACATATCATTTATAAGACAATCTTTTCTTTCCTAATAGTGGAATGTGTTAGGATTTGAACATGCTTATTAGTACAGATTTGAAATAAAATAAAATTAAGAAAAACAACAAAATACCAATCACTTTTGTGAGTTTGTGGCATTTATTATTTAACTATAAATAAATAAAAACGTTATTCAGATATGTACATTTATACTTTTTGGATACAAATTTATTATATTATCCACTTCCTATTTTTAATATATAACCCACAGGCAATACATTATAAGTTACAATAACTAACACACATATTAAACAAGGGTCTTGATTTAGCGCTTTGTGTCTTTACATACAAAAGTGTACCATCACTTAAAAAAACTCATTTCACACACCACCCTATCTATTTCCTCATTTATTGTTTTAGTTGCTTCTAAACCAGATGTGACTGCATCCGTTTTTCCGAATCACTTTCCCAGTCTCCTCTTCCCTAAAACCATCAGCATATTCGAAATGACATAACCACTGATATCTTTCAGTTCCGCCTCAAACCAACAGGCAGCAAAAAGCCAAACACACTGCCCAACGCATCTGGGTGGGCTGCGATGATCAACAAGTGGAGAGAAAAGGGTGAAGAAACCCAACCGCAGACAGGCCGATCAAAAAGATATGCATCAATGTCTTCCTTCCCTTGACCATCAGATGATCCACCCGAGGCCAGTGTCTCATGTGTCGCCGTGACTCATTTGGAGGAGGCTTATCACCTACCTATTTAAACAGATGATGCTCGAGAGCAGAGGTGGGTTGACTTTTCGGATTAGAGAAAAAAAATCGGAGGATAATCGTGTGGTGAAGTGAAAGTGCGGAAATACCGGAACAGTGGAATTATTCTGATTATTTGAAGAATTAGTCTTGAAGATTAGTGACGGAATTATGGTAATCAGACATAATATTTTTATGGGAAATATTATGCAATAAATAATATCTGTTTAATTCAAGCAAGGTTGGAGTCAATATACTAATATGAATCCGGGCGATATTAAAAATATCCGTTCAATTCAGAAAAGTGTGAGTAAAGCTGAATTTCTCAATATACAAAGCAAAAAGAGAGATGAAAATGATTTTAAGACTTAAAATAAGGGCCGAAGTAAAATTTTAGAGAACCACTGCATCAAAGCGGCAAAACTCCATGGGTTCTTAGAGAAAAATATTTTAGTGGAAAATAAACTCCGATTTTTTGAGGCGTCAAGTTTATAGTTACCCTAAAATTTGTGTACTTACACAAATTTTAGGGTTATCAATTACTTAAAAATAGATGATGGAAATTTGAAAAAAAAATTCACAATGAAGTTTGTTGACTATGTTGTTTTACAATAAAGAACGCATTGAAATCTATTTTTTTATATATTGAAATGTTGAGAGTTGTTAAAAGAGAGCTAACAGAATATAGTATTTTTTATCCATATTCATATACGATCTATTTCTATTCTAGTAAATAGAGGGACATCACTTATAATAAATTATGAATAATTATATAGTATAGAGTAGAGAATAAATATTTCCTAAAGGTATGAATTAACTATGCATATTCAAAAATTATAACATCACGATATCATACTTTAATAGTAATTGGAAAAATAATAGTATGGCATTGCAAAAAAATGCATAATAAAATTCAAAAACAACGTAAGAAAACGTTAAAATGCATACCTCGATTATAAAAGTATCCTTGTGGTACAGGGATTTTTTCTTTTATGCTAAGTTCAAGACTTGCATAGCTGTTATAACTTTACTAAATTGGTACTAGATATTTTTTACAGATAATTATTAAACATTTTTGAAAGATTTGAGTTTGTTAAAACCATTTTTAAATATTCGCATTTACTACACACAATTAGAATTACTGAGAATTTACTTTCCTAAAACTTTAATAATTTTTTAAGTTTAAGAAAAAATTTAAAGAAGTAAAAGTAACCTAAACTAAACTATATGGAAAAGTAAAACTGCCAAAAACCATTGTAAAATTCAAATCAATATCCAAACTTGAAAAGACATATTGAAAATGATTTTTGACGTGGCTCAAAATTTCTTAAAAAACTTTGATACCAGCCCACCCACTGAGAGATTGCGAGAAGCTTTCGAATTTCTGTCATTTCCCTTTTATTTTACTTTTTTACTTTAAAACAATATTCACAGAAACACACTTACTACCTGTCAGTTTTACCCCGACAATTTTGATTTGAAAGAAGCCTGGAAGAGTTTTTTTTTTCCTCAAAGGTGTTCTGACCTTCGGAAGAACTTCATACAACCTAACAACTATGTCCAAAACAATTGATTTCGAGATGAAATACATAGACTAAATCCAATTGGATGGTGTTCTTTTATATTTTTTACTTCGTTCCTAAGCAGATAATTGCTATATTAAAAAGAAGTGGTTATATTAAAATGAATTGAACATGCTATTATTAATCGTCTTCAATGAAACAACTTTTGATTAAGGAACACAATACATTGGGGTGAGTCGGGGATTGTAAAAGTTATGAGGTAAAAAATGGATGCTGTGTTACAACTTTTTTTTACAACTGGCATGGTATAAAATGATTTAAACGGCCTTACTGAGGGAATAGCAATAAGAATCGAGTGTTTTCACAGTGCTTTAGTTTACTTTTCTTTGATACATTTTCATTGTTTTTAATATTATCAAGGGCGTTTATGAAAAGAGAACTAAAAGATCCGTTTCTTTTCAAAGTAAATTAACTAATAAAAGAAAATTTTGGCTATCTTTGTTTAAATGGGCTGGGCATTGTAAATAAATAAATTTATTCATCCAATACTTTAACACAGTAACACGCATTAATATTAACGAAAACAAAAAAGAATGAAAGCTCAACATAGATACTTATTGGATTTACAAAATTTTCTACTAAGAGGGTGTATTAAAAGTACAAAGTCATTATATACACAGAAAGAAGCAATGACGTCACTTCGCCAATACAGACATGTAAACAAAGGAAGTCTTGACATTCTCTTTGTTCAGAGATGAAGCAACTGAAGTGATATTTGTTCGAGAGTAGACCAAAATACCCTCAAATATCTGCAAAAGTTGCAAATAGGAATAGCCTGCTAAAATAAAGCTGATTTTAAGAGCCGTTTTTACTTAAAGGTATGATATAAATTTTGGAAGATCCAATCAAATTACTTAAAAAGTTTTCGAAAAGTAAAAGTTCAATATTGAGAAATTACTTTAAACAATGTTAAAATGCCCCCCAACGAAATGTACCTTATTTTTATATTACAGAGGGTATGGAAATCTAAAAATTAACTGTTTAGCAACACCATTTAAACAATCCTATTTAAATATTATAATTAAACAACTGCATCGTTGAAAAATCGTAAAAATCATTCATAAACGAACAGTATTTATGAATAGTGACATTTAAGTTTATAGAATTTATTGAAACGAAAATTACATGAAGTAAAACAAAAACTAAATTCATACAATTTAAAGCAAATTATAAAGTATTGTACTTTACGAACTAAATTGTATCGAATAAATATAGTTTTTTGTGTTACTATACAAATTTTTGTTTCAATAAATATGTAAAATTACCTATTATTACCTACTGTTTAAATTTATCAATTATGAGTATAACTAAAAATCGCAGTCAATCAATTCATTCGCTCAAACACCGCATTTAAATCTTAATACTAAACCACTACTATTGGTTAAACTCATCAATCTTTGCATCATTAAAAAAGATTCATACCAAGATTCTATTACTTGAAATAAAAGTATTTAAAAATGTTAACTTTAAAGATGTGATAAAGGAGTATTGAAAGTGCTAACATTCAAAACAATGTCATTATTATAAAATACTAAGCACTATCAAGGTTCTTATGTTATCAAGTAGTCCAGGAAGTAAGAAGTGCAAATATGTTCTTATAAACGGTAATTATCTCTTAAATGAAAGGAACTCTTAACTTTGCAATGAAATCTTTCTCTTAGGTTTGGACACCTGTCTCATCTTTTAACGAGCCCTTGAACACCATCGCGGCTTATAAGACTTCCGCTTTTAAATCGAAGTGAATAAAAACTTTTAAGAGACTCTTTTGAATCCATCAGTAGCCTTAATACAGACTGTAATATCCGTTTCTAGGAAGTGTTTATTCTTCACTTAGGATTTCTCTAATAACATATATAAAAATTTTGTGATTTTCTTAAATGTTTAGATATTTTACTAAATACATCAATTAGAAAAGTCATATAATTTTATTACTCCATAAGCTCAAAAACTTGATAAAGTATAAATTTTTGAAAAGTTAAAAGTAGTATATTGTAAATATGCAATAAGATATTTTGTGTTATCTCAAATGTATCACTCATATTTAATAAACAATTTTAAAATTGTTTAATTTTTTAAAATGATTAATAATGTTAATTTAAAGCGAAAAATGTTTAAAGAGTACTGGATTTTTTTTGCGAATACAATTATAGGTATCTCTAAAAGGAGCCAATTTTCCAAATGGAAAAATTTAAATTCTTAAATATAGTGAAATTAAGTTCTTAATAATACTATGATAAATTTGTATTCGTTTTAAGAGCTCAGGAGTAAGAGATAAAAGCTTCTAAAGTATATTACAGTTACATTTAAAATTTACATGTTATTGAAGTTACATTTGATTAAAAGCAGCAATAACAGGGTATATCAAGTAAAAAAAAAGGTTGAACTACTCTAATAATTTTACCCCGAGAAAGTTAAAAGCATTCAATTTAAAGCAATCTCCCATCCTAAACTTTCTCCGCATTAGAGCGAAAGCGACTTACTTCTTCCAGTCTTTGTTTACCAGAATCACCCTCTCTTAATCCAAGCGATGAGAAACCCAACAACGAAATTTGCGGCAACCTTTGCATTTGTTATGCGATATATTAGCATCCACCCGATGAATCATTTTAAGTATGTTGCCAACAAATGAAAAAGCTGCATCGGGCGCAAGCTGCATTCCGAAAAGAGATGCTTAACTATCAATTTCTCTGCGACACACGTGTCGACAGCTGAAAAAGATGACTCACTTTCAAGGAAGTCCAAGATTAATTCCATAACGGTGAACTAATCAGAAAGCCATGTGTCGCGATTCGGTTAGTAAAGAGAAAAATGACCAGCCATCAAGTGTCATTATTCGATTGATACATTTTCAACTCATAGAAAGAGAAAATACTCTGCTCCAGTTCTACCTAACTGATTTTACTTCTAAGGCTCTCAAGTTTCCCGTTGGAAATTTATGCACCCGAGGTTAATGTAACTAACGCTTTAATTTAATGCACACAAAATATTTTTGTAAAATTCCATCGTCTTGAATAGTTACACTTATTACTGACATTAAGTAATTTAAGACCTAAGCAAAGCGTACAACATTGTATAAAGATTTCGTGAAAAATTTAAATTACAAGAAATATTTTCATTCAAACTAAATCAAATTTCTAAAAATAATAAAATAATAAAAAATGTTGTAAATTATTTTCATGAGTAATTATAATCCATAAGTGTATTTTTAATAGGTTAATTAAATAATTTTTAATAGGTTAATTGACATATGGAAGGCGTTGCCAGAAAATATAGTTAATTCGAAGGTCGTGTATGAGTTTAAGCTAAAATTGGACAGGCAGTGGGAATTGGTGAATTAATAAACAAAGGACCAGCCTTGTTGGGCTTTGAGCTTGTAGCTGGTCGACATAAATTGCATTTGTATTCTAAAATCAATTTAAAAATAAAAAAACAGAAACTCTAGACATTCTTAAGAAATGTTGCAGAAAAATTTATGAAGTAGTGAATCTAGAATCTTTATTTTGGGGGTTCCCCATAAATTTGTATTGTCTTAACTTCTTCAAATATCAAACGGATGAAAGAAGGTTTTGCATTAAAATCTTAAATATTTTTTTTTCAATAATATAGGGAGATTTATTTCAAATTATTTAAGAAATTTTCATTGAATAAATGAATTGGGAATTGAATAGGTTAACACACGTAGCCCTCTGGATTCTTCATTTATTTTATACAAGATGAAGTTATATAAATAATTCTTTTGGAAAGTTCCAGAATCTGTGAATAGCTCTTATTGCGGGAAGTAATGAGAGTTGAAATATTTCATGAAATTTTTCTCTTCTCATTTCTTACTATTTCAGTTTTTAGAGTAATTAATGAAAATATTTACTATACCTATTTAAAAAATATCATACAATATGATTCAAAATTTAATGGAAGTAATGTATATTAGGTTTTCATTAAATACCAAGCGTTTATGAAATTTAAAAAAAAAAACACTAATTTTAGCTGTGTTTTTTATAAAATTTCACATGGCACTGTCGTCAAACTTTGCACAATATACCTTATTGAATACAAAGTAAAAAAAAATTTGAAGAACAAATGGCACATTTTAGCAGAGTTTGAAATTTTTTCACTTGAATTGTGAATAATGTAAACTTAAACAGGGGAAGACATGTGTTTCTACTCATTTTAAAAATCAGAAGATATTATTGAGAAAGGTTCTCATATTTTTCAAAAGAATTGTTTTTAGATAAAAGATTTTTTACACTATCGTAAATGGTACATAGTTATATTAGTTATTTCTAATCCCTTAATAACATGAAAAAAATACACAAATTAAAATTTTACCAGACACGCGAAATTAAAAAAAACATATAAAGATTCTAAATATAGATAAAATGAGTTATTAATATTACTTCATTGTTAAAAAAATACATGCTTTCAATATCCCCCTTTACGTCATTCAATTGCCTTTTTTTCATGTACGGAAGAAAAGGGAAACATTTGAAGTACATGACAAACCTGTTTGTAAACCTCAAAGATGAACTACTAATTTGCTATAGTAATCTTGTAAAAGAAGAAACTTTTTAATTTTTTCTTCTTTGTAATTTGAAATAAACTGACTCAACTGGCATTTTACAGCGTTTGTGACACATAGTAAAATTCTACAATATTTTCTCTAAATTATGAAAAGTTTAAAAAAAATATTAATTTTAACTTTATACTATAGGGGTGTAATACAAAATCAGAAAAATATGAAAATAAAACTTCATGGAATGATTTCAGAAATTTTAAGTATGATATTAAAATTTCTACAGGAAAAAATTATTAAAATTACGGAAAGTTATATTAATATATCCAGCGAAACATTTTGTGTTAAAGCAGACCTTAAGAGGGATAAATAATTTAGTGTTTTTTAATTACATATCAATTTATACAAAGAGCACTCCATATATTCACTAGCAAGTGAATTTCAATGTTTAATCGCGACTTTAAACAATATCTCAATTTAATTTTAGATGAAAATTTTAGCCCCAAAGAAATAAACGGCAAAAAGGCATTCCAATTTTAAAAGCAATAAAACGCTGAGAAATTTTAATTGATCTTGAAAATCAAGGTTTATCTACGTGACCAAAACAAGTAATACAATCATCAGTAATTACGTTATTTGATGAAAATTAATCATGACGGAAAACGCTCATTTAAGTGTGATTTATAGCCTAATTTAAATATAAGTACATAAACAAAAAATAAAGGTACATGGTTTGAACGGAGTTAGGTCTCATAATAAACACGATTACAGTAGAAATTATTAAAGAATGCAGAATATTTATTGTTTCTTTTAAAGTTTGGGATACCAAAAGTTTTGATTTCCAATAACTCTTCACAAATGATGCTGTAAACTCTGTTTTTCATGGTTTTGTGGTGAAAAAGTTAACTTGCTTAAAATCCTTGAGTGGTTTCGTGCATACATTTTTTATTTTATTTTCGCAATTAATGTGTAACGGTTTAATTCAGTATTATATTCAACTTATAACTCACAATATACATTTTTACCAGTAGTTAAGTTATCAAAAAAAAAAAAAAAAAATTGAGACTCTAATTTATCTTTTAAGAAAATTCCTTTTTGTTTATCCAAAATGCTAATAGTAGGCAAACTATAAATTGACTGATTTAAACTTGGATGTTCCTCCTCTATAAAACAATTTTTCTTATTAAGTACTACTTGTTAGACCGGTTTTTCCGTTGGTAAATTAATAGTTTTTATGATTAATGAGTACTTGATTATACTTTCGAATTCTTTTAGTGAAACTTGGTGCATTTTATTTAGGTTTATTTTTAATTATACAAAAATAGCATTAATTTATTTGAACAAATATTTTTTAATGTGTTTTGACTGCATTTTAACATTTAAAATTAAGTTTATTATTTCTACTATTAAAATTACTTTAAATATTACACCTAGTAAGTTTTGATGTTATATAATTTCTTTTATTTTTGGTTGGCGATTCTTTTCATAATAACAAACGGGAGAAATTGTGCAACAAACTAAGCAACAAAAATTAGAAGTTCAAAATTTATGTAGTAAAAGTTATATAAAGTAATCCCTTAAAAATGCGTTAATATGTCACTGTCATCGTTCAGTAAAAACTAAAATTGTCTTAAAATATTCTGAAATCTATAGAACCCCCAGATTTTTTTCAAATTAAGACAAAGAAAAGCTAAACTGAGGAATAAACTATATTCTAATGGATTAAAACTACCTTGGGACCGTAAAACGTATTCACTCCTGGACGAGAAAGAAAGATTTAGAGATTCAAACGTTTCAAGCATAAAAGTGTTACCTAAAAACTTTTTTGAAACACTTCTAGTTTTATCTATTTTCATATAAAATATAAAATAAAATAATAAAAGTATTAAAATTTAAAATGTAAAGAACAATATCCTAGAAAATTTCTACTTTTCTTCTAAAATTAATAAGATTCAAAAGTTTTCCAATAAGCTCCGATCAACTTATTAAAATTATTCATAAGCACAAAAACATCTTCTTTTGAAATCTCATAATTTCTCTTCAAGTCCATGTTAACTTACTCACAAAAAATTACAAATTAAAAAAAAAATATGTAGATATTTCATAGTAGAGTCCTTGAGATGCGATAGTTTATATAGATATAAACTTTTTATGCTTTTCAATGATAATGTTAGCATAATATTAGCAAAGAAAATTTAAAAAAAAATCCTACATATTAACACAATATTTAGAGGTACATTACATGTTATGAACTCTAGAAAATATCCCCAATAGGTACCGTAAAATGTCCCGTCTATAAAACTAATTATTCCAACTCTTTCCAATTTCATCCTAAGCCTCATCTTCAAAAGTTTTCATCAAGTCCACAACCACCTGTCAAAACGTGACTAAAATTTCCGATGCTGCGAAAAATCTCCGTAACTTTCCTCATCCTTATAGTAAAAAAAATCCGCATGAAAGAAAAGTTTCCTTATCAATGAAAAGCGGTCTTTTTCATTCCCTCTCCCAATCTTCCAAAGGATGATGAAGAGAAGCAAGAGTTGAGAGGAACTTACCGTTTCGGTGACATCGGGAACGGCAGAATGCCTGCTCGCCTCCAGATGACCAGTGGAGCAGACAGATGCAGCGCCGCTCCACGGATGATGAAGGAACCTGCAACATTAAGAATGGAAACAATTGAGGTGCCATGAAGATACATTGTTACTTCTGATGAAGGTTTTGAAGGGGAGAAATAACTGTACGTTAAGTTATGGATTGTTCCCGAATGTGGAAAATGCGCACGACACATAAGGGGAGAATTTAGTAAGCTTTGTCCTCTTCCTTTTTATAAAGGAGTTAAGAAACTTGGGAAAATACCATAATTATTTCCCTAAATGTTAAGTTTTAGTTTTTCGTGTCTTTTAGCAATGGAGAATGAAAATTCTTCATTGAGATCAAAATTAATCTTAATGCATTAATATTTGAACAAAGGGAAATTTCAAATTGACGTAATAGTTTTTTAAGGTATGGAAATCCTCATACAGGGTCGACAAAAGCAATCAATCAATGGACTTAAAGATTAGCAAAAAAGTACATAGTTATTTCATAACTTGCTTTATTGTTAAACAATATGATCCGAGTTTGAAACATAATTGCCTGATTTTAAAAAAGATTAAAAGGCAATTATATTTCTCTTAACAATCTTAAAAGAGGACGAAGTTTTGAAAAAGTTACTAAAAACAACAATATCAAAGTCAACATACATAATTTAATCCTTTAATCTTCAATGCTTTCAAATTTCAACAGATGTAAGACGAGTAAGTATCCTTCTATTACTTATGGTTAAATTCTCTAACAACAATGACAATTTATACAAATAACTAAAACATTTATAATACGGATTAAAAAGTTTTCCAAAAATGTGTTGTTATTAGGTTTGTTGGTCTTCAAATTCCCTTTACTTTTAATTATCAGGAATCAGGCCCATTGAATTATTAATATAGATTTTAAAAAAATTGTAAATGATATTGTATTAATTATTTTGATAGAAATTTGTACTGGGATGTGTAATTTTTTGTGAATATATAAAGAGTTATTATTAATAATTTCCCTACTTCAGAACGAAATCCTAACTTACTGAATAAATACATGTTACTTCCAAACTTTTTATTTTCATTTTCATACCATAAAAACAATATTATCTTTGAAAATAAAAATAACATGAAAAAACTGACCTAACTTCAATAAAAAAAAATTAGTAATGGGTGTTGCATAAAAGTTAAGACTGGGCCCTTTACTCTTGACACATAATTACTCTATCTCCTCGTAGAGTTTTCTATTTCTCTTATAGAAAGAACTTGCGTGGTATTTTATTTACGCACTTTAAAGACTTCCATTTTTGTTTCATAGTCAGACAAGCACCAATCATTCTATGTTCAACTACCCTCTATACATGATCTCGTGTCAGCTGTCACTATTCAGCTTCACCTTGAGCATGCGGACAAATTTTTGTTTGATGACCAGACAAGAATTGGCCTAAGGAAAATTTGAATACTTTAACTACTCAAGTTATTCTACAAGGCTCTTAACTTTTCGGGTCATTTCCAGAAGAGTTATTCATCACGAAGCCCTTTCTAAAAAATATAGCAATTTTTGATAGAAATATTTAAATAAGCAAGTGTCTTTTAAGCTATTCGAGGAGCACTTAAATATATGTTGAGAAGAACAGTTTTAGAACCATCTCTACTAATTTAATAAACAAAATACTTAAAACTATAAACAATGTAGTGATCGAATTTTTTTTAGAATTTGAAAAAGTAACCCGTGAAAAAATGCAATGAATGATAAGAATAACTACTCACAGGGGTTTTAAAAATTATTTTATAAAATCAGTTCCCATATCTATAGGAGGGTAGTGTCACCAGTAACAGAAACTGACACTTTAAGATAAACATTAAAATTAATTAGCTATTGCTACTTATTGAAATTATCCTGGAAAAACTTTTTATGAAAAATTAAAAATAAAATTTCAATATTTATTTGGAGTATAATTTGCTTGAGCAAGTAAATTTATTTCTATTTTAAAATATTTTAAGTTGGCTGCACCAGTAACTGACACCCCGTTTACTTTTAAAAAATTATTTTACAAAATATAATGGAGAATATCTGGTAAATAAGTATTTTAATTAACAAAACTATTTTCCCCCCAAAAAAACACAACTTTCTCTGTTCTAAACATCAAAATTTTTTCTATTGCCAACTTAAAATAATATGCAAAACAAAATAAATATCTAATAAATTCCTTAAAATACTAATTATAAAATAATCTCCAAAAAAGTTGGTTTACTTAATGAATTTAAAAATTACTTTTAAGGAAGTTGGTTAATCTGAGTGCTAAAAAATGTAATTACAATTCTTTTGAGAAAGTTGGTTCACTATATTTCCTAACATCTAAATATTATAAATATTATCTTCTATAATATGCAGGATGAAAAACTGCTATAGGATACCATATACCAATAATTTACACATAACAGAATCGATAACTAACAGGGTGTCAGTTACTGAAAAGTATTGTACCTACTTAAAAGGTTTAATTGATTACAAAATTATAAATATAGATCTTACTATACTTCCGAGAAGTTTCATATAATTACCTTAAATTTCACTAAAATGCCAGAAACTGATACCCATGTCAGTTACTGGTAAAATTGATTTTTTTGTATCCAGTTAACTGATACCTAATTTTAAATATATAAATTTCCTTCAAAAAATACTGTTTAGCATGATTTTATGCACTATTATGAGATATATATTATTCTAGTTAAAATAGGTTTCAAAATGAAGGTGTGTGCATGGGGGGGGGGATTTCTCAATTTATTAAACTAAAAAAAAACCCTTGGTGGAATGGAAAATAAGTATTGCATAAAGTTAAAGATAAATGTCTATATGAAGAGAGACCGCAATTTAGTTCAAGTTTTCAAAATAAAGCTTAATATTATGAATTGTGTTTCAAATTTTCAGTTACTAGTGCCTACAGTGATAAAAATAACAATTTTTTGTTCCAATGTTTTCTCTTTTTAATAAATTAAAAAACGGAAATTTGTAACTCCTCTGTTTCCTTTTATGAAGATCCCTCCCGTTTTGTTGGAAAAACCTAGATCAGATGAATTTCAGGGTATCATGTAATTACACTGACTGTTGAATGGTTTTTAAAATATTCCCATTTTCCTCAATAAAGACCTTAAACCCCTATTTGAAGGGTAAAATTTTCATTATATCAAGTGGGAGATCAAAATCATAAAAAAGTATTTCAGGCAAAAAAACAAATCTCACACGTTATGTAGAAAAAATGACAATCACATTTTTCTCTAAAAAGATGAAATTGTCAATGAATTTCATTAAATGAGTTAGAGAAAAAAACCTCTAAGTTAAAATAAAATTAAACAAAGTGACATTTAAAGAAAAGTTTATTGGTAGTTTACTCCATCTACAGAGAACTTTATAAAACACGGAGAACGTATTGTATTGATGACTGTATTTTTTGGTAGTAATAAAATCTTAAAACATTGGAAATAAAGTAAAGTAAAAGTCCATTTTCTCTTCGCACAAAAATATATGAATTATTATAAAAAGTACACAAGTACAAAAGTTTTAATTCCCTTTGAGTCAAGCACCCACATTTATATTTTAATAACTTTTATGGTTGATTAGAGAACTGGAAGTTTATTAAGCATGACAACCATTGTATTCGGTAACTTTTGAAGTTTGTTTGATATAAGGACAGGTGAGACAATTAAATAACACATCCTACATTTTTTTTTAATTTTTAGTTCTTTTTAATAATTTGAATTTTTTTCTTTGCAGCAATCGGAGGGTAGCTTTGACCTTTTAGGAATTGATGTTTTAAACTACATTTTATATTTTCTTTAATTAGTAAAGTTTTTCACCCTTTTTTATATTTAAACCGAAAAATTTCCCATTCTTCAGAAAAATATTTAAAAAAAAGTTTAATAAAGAAGTTCGTTTTATTTAGAATATTCTATAATGTCGAGAGAATTATATCAAGTATACTCACCTGCTATCAACACTTAAAGGTTATGTATATAATAAATAATTAGTAATAATTAATCATGGAAGAACATAATTATGATTCATAAATTCTTCTGATTCTAACCTCAACTTATTCCGATCGAATTTAATAAGTAAATCATTACTTTGTGTTGCCATTTCTATCTGATGAAAAATTAACTTTTATAATATTACAACCATATTTTATTTTTAGAAATTACTAGCAGTATTTAGACTTTTTTACCATATAAATACTAGTAACAAAGGTACTGCATTAAAATAATGTAAAATAAACTAATAAAAGATTATAGTATAGTAAGCAAAAATAGTTTTCTTTAGAACCCCTCACTATGTGACAAGTTAGGATATCGCCATTTGTGACAGACATGACACCGGACATTTTTTTTGGTTCAAATAAGTACTTAATAGTATTAATTTATCTCATTTTTTATGTGCTGGTGCTTATACATCTGGTGTTCCTAAATAGTGAAAAATAATAATTCTGAGTGAAAAAACTTTTAGGTTATGAGAGAAAAATACACCGTGACAGACATGACACGAAAAGGACACGAGTTTAAGAGACCCCTAATTATTAGTCAATTGCTCTGATTTGGCATGTATTTCATTTCCTGGGAATTTTATACAGCTTTATATGAAGTTGGTGTTCTATAAAAAAAACTGTAGTTGCCAATTTTATGAAAGATCTTTTTTTAAAAAGTTTTAAAATTGTGACAGACATGACAAGGATTTTGCGACAGACATGACACGTGTGAAAGCTTTAACTTCGCATTGCTTATTTTCTTAAAATTTTATTATTTTTTAATTTTCTTCTGACCGATTTAAAAGTAATCGAGTTTTCGATTTTTTACAATCATAATAACATTAAAAAAATCCACCAAAACTAATAGTAACTTATGTAATCGAAGATCGATCGCACGCCCCCTCTTGTTTAGCTGGAAAAATCCCATATCAAATCATGCTGTTTATGAACTGAACGTAGTAAACAAACCAATTAAGTTTGTTAAATTAGCAAACTATTATAGTTTAATTCACTAATTCAGAAACTAAAATGAATTTGGCGATAATTTAGAAGACTGATCCAATAAACTAAATGTAAGAAAACAACAACATAAAATGGCAGGTATTACAACTGTGACAGGATGAAAAACGTGACAGACATGACATGACAAACTTTAAACTTTTATATATTTTTATCAATTTTCTAAATAAATTTTTATTTTTTATCCTGAACTGTTTTTTATGATACAAAGAAGGAGAAGAAGTTTTTTAATGAAGTATAATTATTTTTAAAAAAGTTTATGTTTTTCGTGACATACTACATGGCAAAACATTTAGCTCATGTGTTGAATAGCCCTAACTAAAAGGGTTTCTTCCAAAAAATTCGGTATTTTTAAGAAGTCAATAATTCATTCTTTTAAGAAGTAATGGAAAATTAATTTTTTATTAGGTATTTCATTGTTTTAATATATATATATCAAAGTTGGGCTAATTTGAACTGATATTTCGTTTTCAAAATTAGTAAAAAGTAATTACCTATAAAACAATAGGTACTTTGTACTCAAATTTATTTTGTTATTTTATTAAATTCAGTCTTGGGTCTATCATTTGGAACCAAAGAAAATTGGTTTAGTTGAAATTTTAAAAATAGTTTTCATGTCAACTTTTGCGTGGAATTGATCTTAAATATTTTAAGTAATTTTAATTGCTTTATTTTATTTTTTATAATTTTAATAGCTATTGAAAATGATTTTCATTAGATATTTAAATGTAAAATAAGTTTATTTTAATGGAATTATAGTGTTTAGACATCAATATTTACATTTCTTGTTATTCATATTAAAGCATGTCAATAATTAACCCATATTTTAAAAGCTGTGGGGATAATTATTGACTTATTTTAAGACATTTAATTTCGTAAACAAGAATAAAAACTTGTCAGAGATATGTTAATCCAATATTAACATAGTAGGTACTTTTAAGTAGAAAGAATAATTTCTCTCCGGGGAAAAGTTTTCCCTTTGAGGGAAATTTTTTTTACACTTGTCATTTAAAATTAAGTATTATCATCAACTATGTTTAACTAGGGTAAACGCACCAGAGAGTAGTCACCAATTTCCGTCCTGATCGACTTAACTAAATCATAAAAGAAAATGAAAGGACTTTAAAACTTTCTGTCAACGTTAGTAGGTCATTAATGTTATTGATTAAAAATAACCTAAAATCCCCTAAAATTTTTAAAATAAGTACCTACGGAAAAAGAAAATGTGAAGTCACGTTAAAATTTGCTTACTTTTGAGTGTCTCGCAACTACGTCAATTTGGCCTTATATTAAAAAGTAGAAATAATTTGTTTAAAAACGTTTACAATTGTTACCTACATTCTGAGTTAATGTTTTAAATATTTTAAAATTATCCTTTACCACCTTTATCTTTAATTCACTAGGTACATTACTTTTAATTTTTAGGGAGACTTTAAAAAGAAAAAAAAATGAAATCTTTGGAGAAATTTCTTTTTTTCCTTTTAAAGGATATCTTTTATATAAAATACACTAATGCTGAACTCTAATTGTATGGTTTGAATAATAATATTATGTTAAAATTCCTTTGAAAATATGGAGCAAATGGTAACAGAAAACTATTCAATATAGAATGACTTTTACAACTCAATAGTTCGTTACACTACGCTTAACAAATAACATTAATAAATTAGGGTAATTGAGGCAGGAGAATATTATAACCATTAAATAACTATCTAAAATAGCTATATAAATTAAATACATTACATATTTTCTTACACCCCGGAACAGTTCCTTTAAAACTGTGTCTCCATTTAGTTGATGTCTTGCATTTTAGATATTGAAAAATACTTTCTCTTGTACAAAGATACAAAAGTGACAACATTTTCAGTTACCATTTTGTGATTTTTCCCGTTGGTTTTACCGGTTTACCGTAACGCTATAGATCGAATAAGTGTAATGGAAATACACTGCTTAACGATGTTCAACTGCGGGTAAAAAGGCAAAATTCCTCAAGGTAAGCAATCAGAATCTGATTATCGAGGTGTAAAATCAAACAAGTGACTTCAAAGTAATGGGTATCCCTCACTCGTGTTTATAGCCTTAAAACGGAATTGAGATGCATTTGAAATCAGTGGGGAGCAGGAATTTACGATCAGGTGTAGCAATGGGCTTTAACTACTATGTATGCCTCACTGTTTGGGAACAAACCCATGCGCATTCACAACGGGTTTGAACCGTCAGTAAAATAGGAAGTTTAACCACCCGCTATGGGCTCAAGATAATTCTAGATAATAAATATGATCTAATCTCAAACGTTCTTACTTGGAATTCAAATGTCAAAAACTAATAGTGGCTCCTAGCGTTATGGAACAAACTTATCAGTATAATCTGTTTTTATAAATATTTCCAACAATTATTTTGATCTCTTTGCCACTGAAAAGAAATTTAATATTATTATTTGCGTGTGATTAAGACTTTGTTCTGTTGTATAGTAGGTATTCCTGATTAAATTGCTAAAGAAAAAGATTAATAAGTTGTATCTCTCAAGTTCTTTTTCAGAGACAAAATACCCCGAATTCAGCATTCTAAGTATAAAATTGATGGTAATATAAAAAAATGTAAAACTTGAATACAAAGAAAGTAATTTCTTACTCATAAAAACTTTTTATACAAATTTCATTAATAAATTGTCACTTAAAATTCTCTATCCGAAAACAAGGTATCTCAAGATACAAGAAAATACTTATTTTCATCATTCCTTAGTGATTATAAGGAAGTAGAAAAGGATTATCAAACCACACCTTAAAATTAATATTCGTTTCTTTTCTTATATCTATACTCATTTGATAACTATAATTTGCTTTACGAACAAAAAACACAAGTACAATAAATTGACTACCTGACACGAAGAGTAAAGCACGGAAGTCGAAATAAAGCGATATTCAAGGACACTTTGTGACAGTTTTGGGAGACATATTCAATCATACAAACGGAAAGTAGGAAGAACTTAACTTATAATTATGACATTCCTTTAACATTTATTAAATTTTTCATTGTGAGATGCATTTTATTTCAGCAGAAAACTCTGAATTTATTGACTTTTATTAAAATTTAAAGTTTAGAGCTTTTTAGAGAACTTAACTCTTCAGATGTATACGAATAAAACAGATTAGGTTTTTTATTGCTCACAAGTAAAAGAATATTAATTGATGTTAGGATCCACGGAGAAGGTCTACAAATATATTGGTTCTATTAAAATGATCAATATGAACCCAATCTTCATATTTCCCCCTTTTTTTCAAAAAAACTAAAATAAAGTTATAATACTAAATAAAATTAAACCCATAGAACATTTAAGCATTTTAAATCACACAAAACTAATCTAAGACGAACAACGTGGCATTTCACTATCTCAAAAAGAAAACAAATTCTTTTCGAGCAAAATTAATAGCTGTCAAATATCTGTGTGACTAGGGCTAGAATTATAAAGTAACAATAAAATTTCGTCTCCAAATGAGTCACAGAAGAAAGCTAATTAGAAGATTTCTTACGCTTGTCAAAGAGAAGGTCAATGACTCCAGCAGATTAACACTAATTACAACCTTTCTTTGACACTTTTAATTCAGGTACAAGAAGTAGTAGTTAAATACTACGAGTTATTGTACAACGCAATATTTTTTGCGTTCTTATATCCAAGGGGGCAAATGATATCAATAACTAGAATTATCATGCATCATTATTAGAATAGGATTTTTAAAATCTTTTGACACTTTAAAAAAATTTTGGTATTAAAATGTGGTCTAGTTAAAGTTAGTTTCCAAGAAAATGGTAACTTTTCCTTAATTCTGAAATGACTGTTAATGTTTTTTGTTTTAGTTTTATGTACAATTGAAATTTAACAGTCCCATGTTCTCAGACACTCCTCTTTGTAAAGAGAAAACTATTTACTCAAAGAAAAAGAGATATTAAGTTAGAATTTAAGATTTCGATCGTAAAACGTATTTCTTAAAAAGTAAAAAAAAGTAGCAAAATTTTTTTCTCATTACAAAAAAATAAGCATATCTTATTGAAATATTTTTTTTGGGATAACATAAGAAAGCCTACATAAGAAAACTATTGATTAATATCAAACAAGTTTTCCGTTATTGACGGTAACACTTAATTGCCATTTATATCTTCTCGCCACATCATTATCTGAATAAAGATCCCAGATACACATTAATTAAAAGTAAATGTGTAGCTGTCGCTCATACATAATGAGATGGAAGAAGAGTTTCTTTGGAGTACATCTTCATCATTGAGGTGCCTTTGATCGGATCTTTGGTATGATCGTATCTATGAGAAAAATACAATTTTAGAGATGAGGTAAATTTTTTAAATGATTTGTTACTTCTAACCTGAGGTATTTGTTATCTTTAACAATATCTATGATTTGTTTGAACTCTTTCTTTATTCATGCTACAAAATATTCACGTGAAACTGGTTATTAAATCATCTTTAGATCAACCCAAATGGTCATAGTTCATTTTAGATACGTGATGGGACTGTTCATAATTTGTTACATGTTTTCAAAATATATTTTGTACCATAAAAAAATAGTTTTTAGAGTTTCTTAAAAGTTTACAAATTTTAACCAATTACTTTTAAATAGTTTTATCAGTAAATTATCTCACGTCACATTCTTAAAGTAAGATACTATTTATTTATATTATTAATAATTTTAGTGTATGTTCAGTTTAATTTTTTATTCTATTACAAAAATAAGAATCATAATTTTTTTTTACTTAAGATTTGAAAAATATCAGAGAAAAATACGAAGAATGTTTTCAAGGTTTCTATTAATATTAATAAAATTTTTTAACCATTAACTTCTTCCCAAGTGACCAGTAGTATTCAATTATTTCTAGTCACCTTAAAAAATTAGATGCAAAAGTCACGCAGTCTACACATTTAAACTGATATTTTACCTATCTTAAGATCAATAATTAAAGATATTTCCTTTGCAATAAAATGCATTTAATTTTTAAACATTTTTATAGTTCCTTAATTTAAGTTAAAAAGCACTAAAATTTGTCAATTTCGACGCTATAGAGATCTTATTCGTGGGTAAAATTTTACTTTATAAAGAAAACGAGAATGAAATATCTAACAATTCAGGAAACAAGACAGAATTTAAAAAAAAAATTGAAACAATGAGATTTTAGTGGTCAATCCATGAAAATGATTTTGAAATGAAAACATTTTCACATAAAAACAGTACTACGGAGAACCTTAGCAAAATAATTTTAACTATACCTAAAATTTATAAATACATACAAACATTTTAATTCAAACGGAACAAGTTTATAGTTTCCTCTAATGTTTTTATCATGTTCATATTTTGAATAATGAAATCAAGAATATGTAATAAAAAATGCAACTTAAGTAATGAATTATTCAAATAGGATTAAAAAGGTCAAAGTATAAAAGATGTAGACAAAAAGTATAGGTAACCTCATACCTTTTGGTAAATAGTTTTTTCCTCTTATATTCAACTTCTAAAACACTTACAGCAATATACATACATACTATTACATATTATTAACCAAACAATTGCTCTGTTAAGTAGAACATTTGATAGCCAGGTAAACAAATACCTACATCGAGTTAAATAGCCTAAGATATTATCATCCTAGATTGTTTTACACTAAATTTTTAACCTGCAAGTTTCTGAATTATTATTTCAACTGATATTATATAGTATATTTCAACTGATCTCTCGTTTAAGAAAGGATGTTTGGCATCTAATACATCTTATATACATGACAATGTTAACAAGACATGACTCCTTGAAATTAAATAAATTTACACTTATAATCTAGTTTTCAGATACTGAGTTGGTTACAAGTTACAATTAAAAACCACAAAACGGTCTTATTTCTAAATTTATATAAATATAATTTTAGACATTACTATCACAAAAATTTCATCATCTAGGTTTCAATATACAAGGAACCTCTGAAATAAATATATATTATACATAATATTTTTTATTATTGTAAGTGTTAAAATAATGAACTAAACCTTTTTATGAATTTATACCCCTAAAAAAGAACAATAACTCCAGTTCTCCATATATTTTTATTTCAAATTTACGCTTTTTAAAGTATGTGTCCAAAACTGAGTTTTTAAACCTCCGTTCCTTCTTGAAATTACTAATTACTCTATCATTTAAACAAAATGTTTTACATCATATTAACAAAGCAAAATTATTCATTACACATTGTGGGTAAAATTATCTTAAGTTCCAAATAAAAATAACAAAAGTTTTAGCATATCCATTACACTCTATTAATGTATAACATTTTAAACACCTTGATCTAAATCTTAACTATCTAAAATTGATGCAATGTAAAACGGTATTAGAAAAAGGATCAATAATCTGGTATACAATCTTCAGAGATTAACCTTATCTAGAATATAATCAAGAAAATCGTGCCTTGAATGCTCCTATTGAATTGAATTCATTTACCAAAGCACTTGTATCAACGTCAATTGAAATTCCTGCGCTATTAGTTTTGGGTTGGATGTTTTTTAATGAAAGATGAGTTAAGATTGATAGTGACTTTTGAACCCAATGGAGGTGAGTCCGGCCTTGGGAGGCTTTTGTTGTCTGAAAGGGTTTTATCAAGGGCAAGCTAAGTTCACTGTCAGTAACAAGGTTCTAACGGGCATTAATTTCAGATACCTTAACGTACACACGGAAGTCTTTTCCACCCATCCTAAAAATGTTTATTTGTTTATTTCAATCAAACCATGACGTTTAACATCGTTTAAAAATTAAGCCCTGACACTATTTTGATCGATGATTTCTCCTCAAAGTTAAAGAAACTAAGAGATGAGTCTATGTTTTGAACAGGGTTCAATTTTTAATATTTTGCTTGCTACGCTTATTTAAAAAAGCCTATTTAAAAGCTTATTTAGAATTTCAAATTATTCATTTTCTATATTTTTTCTTTTTATGTTTAAGATTTTCTAATTTTAAGTCACACTCTTGGATGCCATCTTTTTACAGTTTCCATGCGTGACAAAAATATCAGTCATACATTATCTAATCTAGTGCTCTAAATTACTTGTCTTTTTCATCCCTATTTAAAGGGAATTTAGAATATTTATCTGTATTGGAGAATTATTATTTAGCTCCCTCAAAAAAATAAAAACAAAGTAGTATTAAACACCTTTTCGTAGCATAGCACATTAATAAAAAGAACATTTGACTTTATTAAAATGAAGCCCTTTAGGGGATAATATTAAATTTATACATAGACATAGTCCTAAAAAAGCTTGTTTATTTACTGATTAATTTTCAAGCCATTCAAGCGTTAGTATTAGTAAAATTGTATGAAAACTGTGAGATGTGGCATTCATGAAGTAAAATGTTTACCTTTTAATAGTTTTGTTCTACTTTGAGAGCACATAAAAATGATGACGTTATTCCTTTATTCTTAGAGGTGACAACATTTCATCCCCGTCAGACACATATCCTTTCATTGTTAAAACAAACCCAACCAATCCATTTCAACCGTCAAACCCCACGAGAAGTAATTCTTGAATTATACAACGAAAACATGCTAATGCCATCCGAACTAAAGCAAAAAATCCAACTTGTTCTAGTAGAAAGTGTGATGGAAAATTTATTGACACTGAACGTGGAAATTCCAAGTACAGGGCGTGGCAAAAGTAAATGTCAAAAATGTAGTCGAGAACACGAGGTATACCAATAAATGCTGACAGAAGTTACCTCAACCTGGGAGGTTATTAGCCATTTACACTTATAGTATCTGCTTAAAATTGGATTCATACACAATGTAGCATGCATAGTCGCCACTTCTTTGGTTGAATCGAAGCCTATTTGTAGTTAATGTAGAAAGGAGATTTTTTTACCCAGAGGGGTTCACGCAATAAATGTTCCATTAACAAGAATTGATAGTGCTTATTAAGTTGCGTTTTTCGGTGCAGTTACTTCCCAATCAAGAACACGATTATACAAGACTGATAAGGTTCAAGAACTTATTCTTCATTGGGTCCATTATTGTATATATGGTTTGGTAAAGGCTCAAGAATTCCGCTACATCCTATTAAGCATTATTTTTTTATAAAGTATCTTGCATGCAAGAGGTAAGTATCATGGTTTAGTGGAATTGGTAATGCATGCTTAAATATTTTAACCTTTAAGAAATAAATAAATAAAAATTAATAAAAAAATAATTGATAAAATAATAATAATTATTTATAATTAAAATTAATAAATAGAAATTAATAAATAACCTTTAAGAAATTAATTTCTACAAGAATTTATAAATCCTCGGGATGAAATAAATTAAATTAAAAAAATTTGAATTAAAATAGACCAAAGGTCAACAAATCGTGAGCCGCATGTGATTCTTTAGCTATACAACTGCACCTGCTCAACTCTTTGTATTTTTGCACCCAAATTTTATGAAGAATTTAATGGAAATCTTGAGCGGTCTATGTTTAAAAGGGTTAAACGGTAAATAAATAAAGCTATAGAGATCAAAACTCAAGAGCAGATTTTAAAAAAAAATTAATTAAATTGAATTTCGTTTTAGTTTATTGCTAAAGTAATCGGCTTTGAAAGAAATTAAAAGAAACACTAAGATTGCAAAATACCAAATATGAACTTTAGTATCAATATATGCTTCCATTCAATATCAATTGAATATCTTTCCCTAATTCTAATAATTTTTAAATTAAGGAAAATTAAAAATATTTTTATAGTTGCAGAACTTCGTAATATCATCTTAACTCTGTCGTGAATTAAGTTTCAAGTTAAAATAAATGTGAATTACAAAATGTTACAAAATAAACCTGTCAACGGACCTGTGAAGGAAATTAAGCGATGACTAAACTTGTGAGACAAGAGAGAAAGGTAAACCGGTTATTTTTTCCAGCCTTTAAAAAATAATAATTTTGCTGAGTTCATAAAACACTTATTTTCAAGTCACTAAACAAGAAAAAGAGCTGCGAGATTCAAAAGTACTTTAACCCTTTTTCATGCATCCTTTTTATTTTTGATTATGAACAAAACATTGATTTATATCCAGGAATTTCAAAGAAGATAAGTGGGAAAAGTGAATTTCAATGTTGAGATATAATTTTGTTAATGTTAATCAATTTTAATATAATATGGTAGTTATGAATTAACGTTCTACTAATTGTGGAAAAATATCCTGGCATATTTCCGAAAAAAGGTTATAATTTAAAATACCTAACAGATATGAGTCCGTCTCTTTTAGAAAATATGAAAAATTATTTTCAAATTTCACTTCAGTAGCTCTTTTATCTCTCTTTTCTTGATAAAAGATAATTTTCAAAAACTTTAATATAATGTCAAAAAGATTTCTAATTCAGTTTTATTGTGTCCACAATTAAACTTTGAAAACATTAAAGCCCAACTTTTTTGTAATATTAAAAAAAAAAAGAAAAATATTATTAAAATCCAATTTTTCCTTTGCGTTTTGAAGTAAAGATTGAGAACTGGGACAAATAGTCGCAACATAACGATATTCCTATTTCGCTTTAATACTTCTGCATGCTTAATTATTTTTTTCTGCATTTAAAAATAGGAACTAAAAATATTCAGAGATTCAATATAATTTTTCTTTAGCATAACGAAATTAAAATTTCCCAGAAAGTTGTGCTGAAATTATTTTTAAAAAATAAGATCAAATTTTTGTTATGGAACAATCGGAACATTCAAATTCCAAATAAATTACCCAAAAAGAAACTTTTTCACTGTTAATGAAAAAAAGTAGTCCTTAAATAAAAATTAAAAAAAAATATCAGCATTTCTCCATTTCTTATTTTAAATTTTACCGAACATATAAAAAACGTAGTAGTCAGGTTATCTGTAAGCAATAAACAATTTAAATAGAGAAAACATAAATTAAGAAATAAATACTGATATTCCATTCCCCTTTTAAAATCTGTAGAATACCCCCAAACAATCCACAGTATTTTTTAAGTTATCTATAAGCATAATAAATAGATTTTCAATCAACAATTTGAATAAAAACTTATTCTAAAGTGGGCGTGCAGAAAATGGTGAAAAAATCCCCATCTAAGTCAAATAAATAAAAATAAGACACACAAAAACTCCTCAAAAGCTGTTCTGTTACACAAAGTAAAAGATGATTAAAATGAGAACAAAGGATTTTCTTGATCGTGTTTTTAGGTGGTCCCATTCGTTTTCGTCTTTAGAAGTATAGAGATAAGTCAAGGGGCCGGCCTGGTTCATAAATATTAGAGGCGTGAAGAGGCCAAGAGTTAAATAAGGCTCATTTGATAAATGATGCTTATCTGTAAAGGGATCTTTCCGCGCATTTCTGCGTTTTTGGGCATTCATACGACCAATGGGTATTGTTATGATGCTATTGTTGTTATTGGGAAGGTTACTGCGCTTACCACCCAAGAACTAAATAACAGGAAATGAGCAATACAAAAAAAAAATATCTAGTTAATGAAGTTTTTTTCTACTTGCATAGTCCTTTTCAGCTATGCAGCTAGGTAAAAAAAATCCGCAATGACCATCTTGGCAATTCCCCCATATATTTAAATCATAAATCATGTTTATGGAAGTAACTGTATTATTACCACTCATAATTGCTATTAAAAATAACATGGTTTTAAGATATCCCTAACTTCATCGATGTAAACCGATTTTGTCACTAACCGCATTCGTCCATGGCCATGATTCGTCGCGACACCGACGCATGAATTTCATTTTTAATTTTTTTAAGTCAAGAAAAGTAAACTTCCTTCTCTATCTACGTGATCTGCCTACAAAGGTATTAGTTAAAAGTGAAAAGTTTTCTTTAGAAATGATGCTTATTCCTCGAATATATGATTGCTTCTGAACTGAATGAGAGATACATTTAGTTCAGAAAAACATCAACTTGTCGAAGGGATGAGTTAAACTATCTGATAAAGAATACCCACTCAAAGTAAAAATCCTACGCTGAACATCACTGATAATTCTTTTAATGAAAAAAAAATTCCTTAATCGTTTTATAAACTCGATCATAACCTTATCTGCGTCATGTACTATTTATGAAAAATAGGTCAAAAGAGAAAACTTCTTCCAGAATTCGTCATCTACAATTGAAATTTGGGGGGGGGGGACCATCAAAAAATTTTTGGCCTATTATGTTCTGATTTATTTATATGTATAAAGCTAATGCATATGAAGAAAGAAGGAATGCCCCTCTCCAACAACTTGACAATTTAGTTACAATCTTAAACTTTTCACCATAGAAAAGGAGAAATTTCTATGCCAAAGTAATTATCTAAACTGATTTTAAGCTAAAGTTACTGACTAAAGCATCTCGACTTTTACCATCAGAAATATAATCACCATAACAAAACAAAAAAAAAATAAACACAGCAGAATCCTAAAATATTTTCTTTCGTGGACTATCGCAGTGAAGCGCTTTCTTTGAAATATAATCTCGAAGAATTCAGTCAAGTTCATCCCCATGTTGAGATAACCACAACGATGTCCATGCACCTCTTCCATGACATGAGAACGGCCCTAATACCCTTGCGCTATTTCAATCCTCGATTTAAGCCTCATTAACCCAACAAAAAATAACCACTTAAGTTTCAGAGCGCAAGTCTATCAACAACTTTTCAATTCAAACGAGGATCTCGCAGTATAATGAATTATTCGGGTTGATTCCAGAAAGTGCTAAGCTAGGACGATAGAAAAAGAGGAATATTCTTTTTCCTCTTGTCAACTAGTCATAACGTATCTAACGAAATTCTCGACACTTATCCCCTTATCTAGAAGAAAATTGTTTCGCTAGTTTTTCAGAAAAGAAACTAATGTTTAAGATTTTATTTCAAATTTTTGATTTATTAAAATTTTAACTAAATTAATATACTTTAAGTAAATGCAAACTATTATTACTTTAAAAATTTGAATTAAAATTTAAAATAATTTTAGTTCTTCTGAAGCGAAGCAGAGATAGGTCCTTTCGGATCTGAGGTACAGATTGATTTATTAATGAAAATTAAAACGTGATTTTTGTCTGAAGGTACAACAGTCTCCCTTATTAATAATAATAAAATAATGCAATTCCTTGTTCTTAAAGGCGCCGTGGTTCCTGGAGAGCGAAGTGTAGAGAGCGCTTAGCACAATTTTTTTAGAGAACCCAAGGTTCGGTTCAGTGTCCCTCATAGAGAGGGCAGCACCAAATCTTAAGATGTTCCATGGTTAATAATTTTGCTAATAGATGGCAACACGATAAATTTTTAGAAGTATTTAAGGTTAAGGTGTTCATTTTCGTTGGTTTGTTTCTTTTTTTGCAATAAAAAAAACCATCAGATGATTAGAATATAAAAGAAGAACAATGCAAAATATCAGCAATAGGGAATAGCGGGGAAAAAAGAGAAAAAAAAAATGAGGTAAATGTAGAAACTTACAAAAATTCCACAGGATTTTCTTCAAGTTGATGAAGCTGATTTTATAGTATGATCATTAACTTTCAATGAAAAATAATACACCATTTAAGTAAACCCAGAAAACTCATTTGTATCTCACAGCCCTAAGAAACTTATTTCATTGTCCCACTTCAAATAAGAAACATGCCTATTCCAATACTTAAAACAATTGAAAATAAAAATCTAATAAATACATTTTGTAATTTTCTTCTTTTATTTACTTAGGGGAATAGTTTATAGTACCCTTAAGAATTTCAATGATTTTTTTTCTATGATTGAATCTGATTTTTAAACTTGAAATTAGGCAGAAATGCTTGTTTTAAAAAGTAAAAAGGGAGAAAATAACTTGATATATTAAAAAGTTTTAAAAATAAAATTGGATATTTTCTTTATGTAGTCCCCAAAAATGAAGAAAACACAGTAAGAGTTGTACAATGTGACATTGATTCACCAACCTTGGAAATCTTAAGCTCTCTTAGCCTAAAATCACACAGACCACTCTCAGCTCTTTCAGTTGGTAACTTTCTCCCTAATCAAAGGGAAAAGCGAGTTTATATGCCATATTTTACCAAGTAATAAAAATAATTTACTTTTGATAAAAAATGATTGCTTTGTATTTGTTTTATTTAATTAAACAGATTTTTAATACTTTTTGGATTTTTGCAAAAAGAAAATAAAACACAAGTCAAGCACATGAATGTGAATCAATTTATTTCGCAAAATCAACAAATATACACTAGTATTGATTCACAATGAAGTACGAAATCCTATAACTTATAACTACAACATACTTATCACTGTGTAAAGACAAAAAAAAATAACACATTCACATTCCTCTAAATTCTTAAGAGCATTTGCACTTTTGCAATGTTTTAGCATATATTAGCACCAAAAAATAAATAAAAAACAACTCTCAAGATTTAAAACATGGAAGATTAAAATAAATGCAAGTGTGCCTTGAGATTTATTAAGAGTAAAAAAACAGTTGACATTAAATTGAATTTAAAACACTTAATAATTTGCAGAATTAAAGCAGACTAACAATCAACAAATAAAATAAAATTCAACAAAAAGAAATTCCTTAACATTTTTAGAAATAGAATTATAAACATATTTCAAATATTTGGCACAGGATGAGTAAAATAAGATTGACAAATAAAACATAATAAAAATAAATAGGTATAAAATCTTTGTATTAAAAATCACAATTTTTTTTATCAACAAATTCATTCAATAAGCAAACTTAATGTGAGCATATGATTAAATAAAATAGGGAAAGAAAATACATAACAGAAATAAAAGGTGTTATATATTTTCCTTGTTTAAAATACCATTTCTGTTTTCATATCAAATGGTTAGAATTAACATGTTGCATAGTCAGTAAAGGCATGATAATGATTCATATGATAATATTTTAATGACTTTTCTAAAAAAGTTTAAGAAAGGTGTCCCATTCTTAAGCTTAGTAAGGTCACATTGGAAAAATTAAATTCAGGGGGGAACAAATATAGTTGAACTTACGGCATTATTACATGCAGAATAAATATCCTCTTTTAAGGGGTAGTACTAAAATTTATTATTTTATTTCTTTAGATAAAGTATTTTCATCATCATATGCATTATTTGGACTGATGTGAATTAGATAAATTTAACAATGAACTTTTTCATGAAGACATTGGAATGGAAGTATGTTTGATCAAAGTTATGTACTTTTCTGTATCAGAATATTTTTTTTAGAGATCTGAACATGAACAAAATTAGTTCTGTGATCTTTCTTAATGACATTAAAATATCATATTCAAAAGAAATTTGAAAATTAAAGACCTGTCTAAGCTTTATGCAAGCAAAAGTACCGATTATTTAACAACACACATCTAACATTAGGACAAGTTGTAGTATAATCTCTCTTTGGTTATTATTACAGCTGGCATTAAATTAAATTGCCAAATGGTTATTTTTTAAGTGATGAAAATGACAGAATAAAACCACCAAAGCTGCTAAAGTAGATAGGAAAGAAAAAAGATTACACTACATCCGTTCTCAATGTTTAACATACATTCTGGTTCTTAAATGAAATTGTAGTGGGTTGCTAGTTGAACCCTTGTACACACTCTGAATAAGAGCTTTGAAAGACTAATTTAATAAACAAAATGAACAAGAACTGAAATCTTTAGAACTGAATACTATTTCAAATTCAATCATTTTCACAGAAGGATTACATGTCAGAATATTTTAAGTCACGTACAGGAAGACTAGAACATGTAAGCTGTTTTTTAGATATCAAAATTAATAAAATAAATTGCCAAATATAAACTTTATCATGACAGTATAAATGTCTTTTAAGAAAATTGGATTATACTACTTTTGAAAGAAATAAACTTCTACTATACAAAAAGTGCATCTTATGAACAAATTTCATGGACATATATTTGCAACATACAAATGGCTCTATTCATAAAGGTGTTAAACAATAATAATATAATTATATCAATATGAACTAAAATTGTATATTTGATGGTTTCAAAAAGTAGCCTTTCATGAAAATGTAATTGAAGCCCCATTAAATATAAACACTATTTATAAATTATTTTTAAGAAATACCAATTTAGCATAAGAGAAATTAATTTTTCAAAATGTTTCACTTATGAGATTGAAAACCTCATTGAAAATTGCATAAGGATGTTTATGATATGCTATATATCAGAAAAAATAAAATTGCAGGTTATTTCAAACTGACACTCTTAAATAGATGCGCAAAATAACATGTCAGTTTAAAACCCCATCATTTAATCAACACATGCATATGTTGAAATACTTCAATTTAAATTGATAATTTCATTGGATAGGTTTCATTTACAAATGAATTTTTCCAAAATCGAATTATAAAAATAGTTGGTTTTGCTCATTTCACTACAAAAATGTATCCTAGAGATATGAGTTATACAAATTGGTTCTATTTATGTTTGAACACTTTGAAATTCTAGGAACCTCATTCAGAATAACTGGTGACAGAAAAAAAAACAAGTTTTCTTTTTCATATGAGAAAATTTATCTCCTGGATATCTTTCAAACACTGTTTGGTTAATTGCATATTTAATAATTCAGTTTGAAATATGATTCCAAAAGACACTTACAAGGAGAGGATCCCAACGTGTCATCACCGATTTGGTTCATTTTTGGTGTGGAAGTAGTGCATGACTAGGACATCAATTTGTGAAAGTATTAAGAAGCAACTTTCAGAAATTTTGGAGAAAATCGCGATTAAAAATCTTAACATGTACTTATATATCTGATAAGATTCTCATCTTGCAACGGATCGTGGTGTAGCGGTAAGAGCTGTGATTCCCAACCCAAAGGTCCCGGGATCGAGTCTCGCTGCATACCATATTTTTTATTTTAATTTTCCACACAATTAAGAGCACAGATATGAAATAAACTTATAATAATATTTAATTATAAATTTTAAAATATTTTTTCTTGTGCGTAAAAATTTTTTTGGTAAATATATAATATTTACAATAGGATCATAAAAAATTGGATTTAATAATTTATATTTTTGGGAAACAAGGAATGAAAAGATTTTTTCAAAAAAAAAAAATAATAATAATTTATATTTTTATATAAGAAGTTTTACCTTAATTTATCCCTAACTATCCGAAAGAAAGTACGCAATTTTGTTATGCTAAAAGGATTTGTTATGTGTCTGATTTGGTAGTTAAAATAAACATTTTTGTAGGTAAACATATAATATTTACAATAGGATCATAAAAATTGGATTTAATAACTATTTTTTTGGGAACAAGGAATGAAAAGACTTCAAAAACAAAAAAAAATATTTAAAAAATGTTTTAAAATTGATAATTATAAATATAAATATGTACTACTTTATTTCATATCTGTGCTCTTAATTGTGTGGAAAATTAAAATAAAAAATATGGTATGCAGCGAGACTCGATCCCGGGACCTTTGGGTTGGGAAACACAGCTCTTACCGCTACACCACGATCCGCTTGCAAGATGAGAATCTTATCAGATATATAAGTACATGTTAAGATTTTTAATCGCAATTTTCTCCAAAATTTCTGAAAGTTGCTTCTTAATACTTTCACAAATTGATCTCCTAGTCATGCACTACTTCCACACCAAAAATGAACCAAATCGGTGATGACACGTTGGGATCCTCTCCTTGTTAATCTCAGTCATTAGGTCATTTTTGAATTTATAGATCAGCACAGAAACCATAGAAGTTGGAGCTAAGAAAAAAGTTACATCATATCATACAAAAAAACATAAGACAGAACATTTTAAATCTTTAATATTTGGAAGTAAAGAGTAAACTGTTTGAGTGCATATAGAACAATTAAGAATAAAGTGGTGTTATTGCTCTTCATATAGTTTAAAAGCTATACCAACTTACATTGCATAAGTCTAATAGATGCATACTGTTTGAAACATTAAGTGATTATTTAGCACAATCACACCAACACTACTTTTATATCCTACATAGTAGAAACAATATACATATTACCATGTGCATTACAATATCAATTACCAGTTCACTATTCTAATGTAACATGACTCTGCTGATCACTAATCCATTTTAATCTAATGAATTACAAGTTTATAAATGGATAAATACAGTTACATTTACCAAATAGGCCAATCTTAAAAGACAGTAAAATACACAAATTTGTAGTACTGAAATGCTTTATCAGGTACCTGACAATATAAAATACTGCACTAAAATTAAGAGTCTTTTAAGTAAGATTATTCCTCAAGTAATTATTAATATTGATAACAGAATAAAATTTCATTACGAAACAAAAGCATGAAACAAATATTAGCCTTAAGCCAGCCGGTTTCATATGGTATAAATACCAAGCAAGACTATCTTGTGTTACTTTTAGTTTAAAAAGGTAAGACATCAAAAAATTTCTTTTATAAAATACTCTAATAGCTTGTTATAAAACCAAAATTAAAAGTTTGTGATAAAAAAGATGCAATTAGTACAGTATGACAAAGAAGCAATAGTAATAGTAGCTTAAATGTACTTAAGATCTTGTACTAAATTAAAAATATGCTCATTTAGACAAATAGAGAGAATAGCTGTAACTATTTTGCATAGTTTTTGGTCAATCTGAATATGAGATGTATAGCTCCAGATTTTAAAAGCAGTAGTCTTGGAGTAGTACAAGCATATATTTGAACTTTAGTATAACTTTGTTAAACTGTCTCTATCAAAATTACCTTAATTGATTATACAAATAAATCCTAACAAGGAGGCTGCACAACCTTGGAAATTGAACATGTATTTAAACTTGATAGGTTTAAAGTACACCCTAAGGGTGTTCTCTCCTGGACATAGGATAACACACTAACCAGTAATCTGAAGAAAAAATGAACCATTAGTTTTATACATCCTTTTTGTACTATCATATAGTAATAAACAGCAATGAATCAGTTGAACCAACAGAATACTTGCCTTATAACTAGTTGTCTAAGGTATAATCCTAACTTTGATAACATACTTTTTCTTCTTTAAAAGCTCTTCAAAAAAAATAATTAAATTTGATGACTTGCCTCTTTTATTGCTTACAGCTAAAATATTTAATGGTTTATAAACGGAGAATATATCTTTGGGACTGGTGGTTTTTCTTAAGACCAACAGGTTAGTGTATTTTACTATGTCCTAGAGGTATACCTACCCAGTTTGAACCAAAAGCTGATTATCCAGGTTACAGGTCTCCTTGTAAGCTTAAACCCCCACAGGTACTAATCATACCAGTGAGTAAAAATATATCAGTAGGTACTCATTATTTCAAACATAAATTAAAGTAAAATTATAGCAGGTACTCGGTAAATATAAAATACAAACTGACACTTTGTTGATTTCAGGTGGATCAAAATTAAAATGAGATTGGCAAAATCCACAATGGTGATGTCAGTTTCAAAAAGTTTTGAACTGATTTGATACATGAAGTTTAAATCCCAGTTTGAGTAAAGTTTGATTCATTATCTAGAGAAGAGAGTGATTCATTTAAATTTAAATGGGTATCAGGTACTGTATTCAACACATTTGTACTTTTTGGACATATCTGCAAATGAGAGATGAAGTCAACAGAACCAACAAAAGTTCTTTTACATAATCTGCAAACTCTGGAACCCCGTTTTCTCCCTCTCTTGGAGTTATCCATACAATCTACAAACAAGGTTATAAGAGTTATTGAGATATGTACTACCTTACTTACATTATTATGCAAGTCAATGAAATGGTGGCAGTAGATATTTCCTAATTTTTAAAACTTAAAAATCCTAACTAGGGACCCCCTCAATATTACCTTGGAATCAATATAAAATTTTCAATCATTGTAATAATGATTACAGAGGAATGGGGGGAATTTGAAACATGTTTTAATTGGTGCTTCTTGAATCAGATGAGCAAGTCAATGAGAACTTTCTAAAGGAACTCAATTTACTACTCTGACTTATGCATTCTCTAAATAGAGATGATACCAAAGGTAGGAAACTTTATCCAAATGGTAGGAACTAGAGAATCAGCATGCAGTTTGTATTCTGGATAAACTTTAATACAGTCTACTCTTATTAATCCTAAAAATAATTCTTAAGTCATAAAGATAATCATAATTTTCATTTATGAACCATAATGTTTAAAATCCTTTTATCAACTTATCTCACTTTATTCGATATCAGAGAAAGCCCAAATGCTTTTTCCTTACAAAAATATTTCAATAAATGATGGGATAGGTGGGGACCTCTAAATTTCAAGTGAAACCATTTACTTTTAACACATTAGTAATAATACAGCATTAAACTACTATTATCAAGATTGAAAAGGTAAAGTGCAACAAATAATTTAATTAACACTGTGTACATATTATAGAAACTTACCTGGTGATCCTGGTGTAATAGAATGAGGATAAAGTCCATGAAATTTACTCCGGTGTAAGCTTAATGCATGCTTGCTAAGTAAAGGCTTCTTACACACATCACAAAAAAACCAAATTCTTTGTGTGACTCTTGTTATCCCATCAGGACCTTGATGTTGTTCATGAAAGTGTTTAATCAAAGTAGCAGGCCATATGAATATTTTTGGACAAAGAAAACACTTAAACTGAGAAGTACGGCAGTCTGGATTTGTACTCAGATGACTTTGAGCATCACTCAATGTGTTCATAACATATTTACAAGTGCAACAAGATAAAGGCAGTTTCAGTAAATTTTTTTCAGTTAAAGCTTGGGAATCAGATGTTTCTGGAAAAGAAAACAATTTTTCAAACTGTATACTTAACTAAAATTCCTAAGGAACTTTATGTAATTTAAGCAACTGGATTTTAATTTAAAAGATTGTATGCTGTTACTGAAAGACCAAAAATATTTGTTTTCTTAAATATATTCCTCTCTTTTGCTAGTTTATAAATTTCTTTATCCTCTTTTAGTTTGAACCTACAAACATTATCTTTTGCTTAAGATTTCCAGAACTATTAGTCAAATATTAAAACAGCTAAAATATTAAAGGGTTATCTGAACATTGAATTTTACTTGAAATAGTAACTTTTTTTTTTCTGACAGTATAACAATTATACAAAGATTTTGTCTGTCATGGAAGATAGTCAAAAAGCTTTTCTAAACCCAAAAATCTTTTTTTTTATGTAAAACTACATACAATACTTGCAAAAATATTTAACAGCACTTACTACATGAATTAACAGATATTAAGTTTGGTAGTAAGTAATAGAAAAGTGATACTTTATTTTACAATACTATTCTCATATGCAAATGCATTCTATTACTCTTTTTAAATTTTAGTTCCCAGCCATTCTTTTTACAATTTATTTATGTAAGCATGTATGTAACATTTGAGTACAAGGGGGAAATTAGACATTAAGTGCCGTCCATAAATGATGTCACACTTAGAGGGGAGGGAGGTGGTTCATCAATCTGTGACAAGGGGGGGAGGGAGGTTTCAAGAATTGTGACATCACACATTGAAAATCAAAAATAAAACAAAGTAACAAATTTTTTCTGGAAAATGTAGCTTAAATAACATTATTATAAGATACATACCAATAAAATAAGAGTTCACCTTGAACTTTTAAGGTGGGGTGAACTTAAACTTCAATAAAAACATCAGGTCCTAAAGTCTTACCAACCTTATTAATTAAAAATTTTGAAAAAAAAAAAGTGACATCATTTATAGATTTCCCCTTAGGTATCACTAGTAATTCATTAAATAATTTTTAAATTTTAAATGTTTTGATAACTTCCTTCCTAGGGCAACATTGACTGCAAAAATATCCTTACAAAACATATTATTTTTCTTATATCTCATTTTTCAAAATTAATATTTAAAGTTTATTAGGTAAAATAAATTTACCAATTAGCATTCAAATAATAAATTCACCAAAACATAATTTCAATTAAAAAAGTTAATGGTATGCCAACATCATTCTTGGCAGCATAAAAATCTAAATTAAAATTTTATGAAAATTATTTCCTAAAATGTACCATTTACCAACTATATTGATATCAAACTCATAAACCATTTCAATTTTAATATCAGATTCTTACCCAATGATTCTAGATGTTTTAAATCAGCACCATCACTACATTCTGATTTGCTTCTGTGGTTATACATGTGTTTCTCTAGGTCAGATTCACAATTGAAAACATGTTTACAAATCACGCAAAGACGACTTCCTGGTTTTCTCCCACGTTTAGAACTCTCTCCAGGATATCTCATAGAATAATTGGAAATTCCATGTTCTAAAAATATCATTAAGTAATATAATTAAAACAAGAACATACAAGAAAATCTAAAAACCATAGAGTATCAAAATACATTGAGTATAGGTATAGATATTGATACATTTAGATTTTGTATTGTTATATATTACCTTGAGTTTTTTCCTTTTATTTCATTAACTTGGCCTAAATTGTGCTCACCCAATATGAAATTGTAAAATTAATTTTTCTACATAATTAAATAAGTATGAATTGAGCTGAATTTGTAAAATTTAATTACCAACATATTTGTCAAAAATACCTTGAGAAATTTCTCTCAATTCTTCAGATAAACTTTCTGGCATAAAAGAACTGAAACCATGTTCAGAGTTGCTTGATTCATTATTAGTAGCAATTAATTCTGGATTACTTGAAGTTTGACAGCTTCTAATGCTCAAATGGTCATCAATCTGTAATCGAACAGCTAAAAATAAATTGAGATTTTAGAACAAGTACTTTTAAGCACACATAAACAATTAAAATATTAATAACTTAGATTAAAAACATTGGCTTAGTACTCATTTAGAACAATCTGAGAAATTTTTACAATTTAAAGGAATGTTATGAAATATTGAACTAGAAAAACAATTACTTAAAATTATATAGGTAATTAAATCATGAATTAACCTACATGAAGAGGGAAAAAAACAAAAATAAAATTTGATTACTAAACAACTCACCATTTTTACATTGTAAGTCTTGAGAGAAACAAATATCAGATCTTTGTGATTCAGAAAGTTCTGAATTTTCAGCCAAATCATTATCATCATCACATGTTTTTGTCAGATCAGATACTTCAATACTATTTTCTAAGAATCCTTTTTCTTCTAAGATCTGTAACGATTTTGAAGATCACTAAAATTTCAAAAGTACCTGCTTTCTGTTAAGAGTCACAAAAGAAGTTCCAATACTTAAAAAACATCCTTAATATATAATCTTAGTATAATAATCCTTCATCCTTTTTAGTACCAAACATGGATGAAGGTTGGAAAATTTTCCAGGACAGAATTGGTGTAAACCTTTTTATTGAAACTGATGCTTTCATTATTCCATAATTACCTCTGGGTTACTTCCGTCCTAAAGGAAATGACATGAAATTATCTAAAACTTTTCTCTACTAACAAAAAAATGTATCATCCATCAGTCTATGAGTGGCGTTGTCACATGTGTGAAAGCTTGAAAATTTCCAGGATACAGGACAATAAACCATTTTAGTCCCAGATAACTATTTTTTCAGGTGATCAAATTTTGCATCATACTTTATATGAAGAGCATAAATCAAAATAGTCAAAAACTAAGTTATGTCACGATACACCTTAAGCAACAATATAAAAATAATTGGGTAGAAAGTAGTTAGGAGACTGATTGGTAAACAATATTCACTTCATATAAAATTCTCAATTTTCTAAATGTAATGATGAACTTTAAAAACAAACTCAATTTTGAAACAAGAAATTGGATCAGGATTGGTCTTTCAACAAGCAATAAAAAGTAATATTTTGAAGGAAATAGGAAATGAATTAAATAACTATATACTATGCATTCCCATGTCTCAGATTCCTGCTATTAATATATTTTATAAAAAAAATATATAGAAACAATCTAGTGAACTCATGAAAAGATGTAAAAAAATTTCTGGGATATTTTCTAAAACAAACTTTACTAAAATTACAAAAATATCTTTTCTTAAATATTATTGCAAATAAATGTGATTCTGAGGTGATGATAGATTATTTTTAAAACAGCTTAGTTCATATAAGCAGCTTTTAAGGTAAATTTTAAAAGCAAAATCCATATTATCAGCTTACAAACTGATTAGCTTTTATTCTGAATTCAATGCACACATTCTCCTAGTTTAAGGAAAAATTTTGAGATAGGACAAAACTTGCAATTAGTGTACATTCTAAAATTTTTAAAATATACTCACACCTTCTGTAGTCATACTTTGCTCCATTAATTTAAACGGTATAATTTCCAGTTGACTATCAGCATTACCAGGCAATTCACCTTGGAAATCTTCAGAAGTGCTACATCCCTTTTCAATTTCCATATTGTCACACGAATAATCTGTTTCAGTATGCTTTGTGTCAGATCTTGTTTCTTCATATGACTCAGTGTTGTAAGCACTTGTATTATTTTCGTCACATTTATTTGAATCTTTGCTAACACTATTTGAAAAGTTCTTTAAGTGGAAAGTTTTACCTTGTGATGATGTCTGACCTGTATCAAAATGTATTGACTGCTCTGGACAGTCCCCAAGACCCTTTATTTTCAAGTTTTTAGCAGCTTTTAAAATTGTCATGAGTTGACTCTCGGGAACACTTACTTGACCATGGTACATAAAATCGATTAATGCCTTCATGTCCATGCATTTTAGGTCAGTTAATATCACAATAGGGTGAGCAGAAGTATTTTGAGTAAGTAGATCTTGAAAAAAAGGACTAGATGCTGACAAAATCAACTTATGAGCTTTAATACTTGACCCATCACAAGCTAAGGTGACATCACACAATGATTCATTGTGCAATAGATCTCCAAATGCATCAAACATGTTAGAGTGATGATTGTTCCATTTCAGGCAATAATGCTCTGGACCCATTTGACCTATAAAAATGAACAAAAATAAGAAATTACTTTTGAACATTTCTGTAAAGCTTAACAATTTGGTACATCATACAGGAATAATGTGCTCAAATTAAACCAATTTTCTTAAGAGATCTCTAAATCTCTTTAAGGGACAGATTCCATAATCGAGGTTTTCGCCAAATTTGGCGAGATTGGATCTCGCCAAGCTATAACTAACAGTACATCTAAATCCCTGATTATCGCCCAAATTTGGCGAAAACCTCGATTACGGAATATTACCCAGGTAGGGAGATATTTTAAATCAGATAAAATTTATTTGGCCAAATATAAGGAGCACAAATGGTATAGAAGATTAGGACACATAGAAAGACATTAGTAGTATTTTGTTATATATTAAGCATTAAAATTATACACGCATTGAAATCAACCCTTTTCAGATATCATTAAGAAAAATTTCCATTTATTAACAACCTTTTCTACAGATTGTGAAATAATACTTTTTTTTTTATTTTGTAAAAGGGAGAAGTCAACGAATTTCTCTTAACTAACAAATACAGTTCAAATCTTAATTTGTGTTTCTAAGAGAAAATAACAAAATCCATCAATATATAAATGTAAGAAAGTAAAATATTGAATATTTGTCTCTCTACAATTTCAAAATGAAATTGAATTGACACAAGTAATCTATAGATTTACTCAAAAATCATGCTTATTTCTCAAAATATAATTTGTAAGTAAGCAAAGTATCTTGCATAAAACAGAAATTATGGTTTTCAAACATTCATTACAAGTCTTGTTCATAAATTAAAGCTGCACATTAAAAAACATATTGATTTAAAATAAATGCAAAATTTTCATTCTCATACTGTGTAAATATTCTTAAAATAAGTTTATTATACTATTTCATCAATCAATACCAGCATCATAAATATAAATACTGTTTATCATAAAATTAATTTGTAAAGAATTTGATTTTATTAATACTTTCTAGATAAATTAATATAGGCTCTAATAAAACCACAGTAATTTAATTGATTACCCATTGCCCTTTATGTAGATGAAACTACACACAGATGGTCTCAATTTCTGTTCAGGTTTGGCAAAAAACTACAGCTTTGTACCAAAAATGGTCCGCATTAGAAATTAGTACATCATAAATAAAGGACGAGAGTATAGTTTTACGCTTTGTAAACATGCGGCAAAACTTCTATCACACCAAACGCTTTATCAACATTATTGTTTGATTTTGGTAATGGAATGGACTGAGGGAATACGAAAATGAAACTGAAATTACTACATGTGGCCAGATACGAGGATTTGAGTAAACAAACCACACAGAAGAAAATGTTTCCGAGTAAATGAAAATTTATTTTTAAGTCATTAATAGAAGTTATTTTACATTTCAAAGGCTAATTTTCGTCTGCTTTTAATTTTAAACCTTATTTTGATTTCTTTCAAATACACAATACTTATGTTTTTACTTTGGGAATCTGCAATCAAAACCCATTCTTAGAAAAACTCGAAAAAAACAATCTCTAATTAGAACTATATCGATCAATTACAGCTAAATACCTATATTTAAGAAATAAATGATGTTTTAGACTTTATTTTCTTGCTAATCAATGACTTAGCAATATTTCATGCATGCATGGAATTTGAATCGCGTATTGCGTAATCAGCTGTCTCCTCCTCGGCTCTACTCGCTCTACTCAAGGTGCTATCTTCTCGACTGATTTAGTGCGACAAGAAACAGTCACTGTCTCTTTTTTCATCAAGAATCAGCTAGTTTGGCGATGCAGGTGAAATTTTCAGTGGTCTCACACCCGGTCTCACCGGATTTACTAGTAAGAATAGTGCGCTTCAACTGAAAAAATATTTTTGGCTATTCACCTTTTTTCCGATTGTTTTTTAATCAAATCCCTCATATAATTGAAGCATTTATCTTAATACTTTTGTTTTAAATGCTTCAATTTTTCCACATTTATTCTAATTTTTTTTTAAAAGTTGGCCTGATATTCGTAATCAGCACTAAAATATAGTCCTATGCCTGTGGCCTATACTACAAAATTTAAAAATTTTAAATTTGTAAAAAATTTAAAATTTTTAAAGGATATTTTGTCTCTTTCAAATTTAATTATTTTTAAGATGATTTATCATTGAATATTGTTAAAATATTTTCTGTTATATTTGATTGAATGATTTTACCTGTATAATGTTCATTTTAATAAATTAATTAATTAACTAATGATTTAATCTTCAATTGGGCTTTTTTATGCTATATAGCTATATAACTACAATATCCATAGAAAATGACCTTGGCAAATGCCTAAAAACGTTTTTAACTAGAATTTTAAGAAAGGTCGATTTTTCAGGCCAAAAAAAATTGCAAATTTGAAAAAAAATTAAACTTTTTATTCTCCGATTTTGTTCCAATTTTAGTGTGTCATTATTTAGGTCATTTCTAAGGGAAAACCGTTTTAATTACTTCTTTTTCAGTTATATTTGTGGTTTTGAGTGATGTTTTATTTTTTTTCGAATATCCAATTTTTCAAATAATTTTTAGAAATTGATATTTTAATTCTTTTAAATTTTAAATAGAATATTCGTATTCAGCACTGAAAAGTAGCCTATAAACTAGTATCATACGTCTCGATTACTTTTAATTGATTTTTTGAAAAACATTTTCGGCCGTTTTTTTAAAGTTTTTTATTAAAGATTTAGGATATTTTTTTACTTTAAATAGTGATATATTTATGTAAGACATATTTTAACTCAAAATGTATTTAACTCAAATTTTCAAATTTAACTTTATTATTTTAACTCAAATTAATAAATAAAAATGTCTATTATCATTTTAATAGTGAATACCTAATTACATTTTATTATTATCATCTTTTTCCCTAACGTCTTTTTTAAGTCCCTATTCTTTCCCTTTATAATGAAAAAACTGAAGAAGAGTCAAAATTTCGAACCTTTAAAATTTAATTAGGTACTCCAAATTAATTTGAAATTCGATAAAAAGGGCGGCGAGGTGCAAAAACTTCATAGTATTACATAGTATAAGATAAGTGGTAACAAAAAAAACTTCTTCATCTTTGATAATTAATAACTAGGTAATAACTAATAATCTCATCAATTAGATTTTAGAACAAAAACGAACCTCAAACCTTTCTTTACAATTGCTTAAAATTTCATAAATTTCCGATAAATAGTTTTTGCGTAGTGAGAGTTCAAAGTGCTTAAAAATAAAATTTTCAAAATCAGCGCCGGAGGTCAAGGTCGATGTTATTATTATATTTTTTAATGTTACTTTTAAATTTTCTGTAGTATAGTCGCACCACGCAAGAAGGCGCCAGGCGCCATATTATGTGTTGATCATAAAAACAAATTACAAATTTATAACACACCATAATTGGTAGCTTTCATATTAGCTAGCCTGATGGCACCAAAAAAGTGCCTTAAAATCGTAAGTTTAAATTTTAAATTTACATTTTGGAATAAAAAGTATTGGAATTGCCTTTAAAAAACATGAAAAGTTATTTTTATGCTCAAATTTTTGGATAATTTTGAGATTTTGGGGGCCCAAAGGTTCAAAGAAATACCATCCTGGAATTTTGCGCAGGGATTTAAAGAAAATTAAAATATATTTTGTGTTTTGATAGTTTTTTGACTGAAATATGATAATTCACAAAAGAGAACGAAAAAAGAAAACATCATTTTTCTAAAGGGGAAATGTTGTGAAAAAATGAGGAAAATAGAAAATTGTGTGTAAATGACAACGGGTTCACTTGAGACGGAGATTCGGAAATGTTAGCTACCAAATTCATACGCCAAAGTACAAGTAGTCGCCAAAATTGTTGATATTCGCACCGCGTGAAAAGCAGATTCCGCTTATCTGCTTTCTCTCTTGTTTTGACATCGCCTGAAGTCCGCTCCGAACGCTGAACTTTGTAAATAGACATGGAAGTTTCTAACAAACTTCAAGTATCTGATATGACATCTGTAAATAAAAGCAAAAGTGAAAATTTGCCTGTACCACTTAACACATCCTGGACATTTTGGATTGATAAGTTAGAAAATTTTACAATTATAATTCTTTATTTTAAGATATGTGCTTTTCAACGTACAAATGTCACTCTTTTGTCTAAGAGTTTGATCAATCAATTAGTAATTATACCACTTAAGGTTGTGAATTTTGTGATTTTAATCCATTTTACGTATAAACAGTACGTAGAAAAATAATAAATCAATAATCAAAACTCGAATTGAAATCACAAATTAGTTACATTATTATTAAAATTCATTTCTTTCAATGAATTGATGCTACACACCAATTTTTTTTTCTGCTTAATATTATTTTTAACTGAAATACTTCCTAAAATTTTTTTAGTTTCTGTTTTTTCTTTTAATTTTAGTTTGTCTTAATTTTCATACTAATTTCCTGATAGGCAAACACTACATTCTTCAAATTTTTATGATTATTTCAGACATCTATTTAATAAAACTACCTGGTTTATGTTAAATAACATATATCTGCAACTAGTTGAAATGGAAAAACTGATATTATTCCATAAAAGTAACAATGAAAGTAATCATTTGGGCCTTTTTACCTATTCTTATGCTTTTCTCAACCATTTTGATCATTCTACTGATACAGGAAATTTTTGAACACCTGAGAGTTTTGTCATATGTCCAAAATGTCAGTTTATACCCAAATGGGACAAATGCTCATACTTTTAAACTGAGTTTTGGATGTCCTGAAGTTCATCATTTGATTGTTTCAGACTTTCAAATGATGGATTGGGCTGCTTGGGCTAAATACTTGCTTAATGTTGCTATTTTATTAGATAAAAAAAAAAAAAAATGCCAAAATGGGTTGGTGTGATATAGGATTTTACTATCTCTACTATGTCTATATTTTATTATATAGGCTTATGCATTATTATAGCTTTGCCAGATACTATTTTACTACCAAAATTATCATTGTTGTTAACAGTTAGATAGAAAATTTAAGATTTTTTCCAAATATCTCAGTCTTTTTTGAAAACTTGCTACCTACGTACTATCCTTTCGACTGTTCCGCTGAATTGAGCATTACCAAATCTCATAGACTGTACTGCTGGGGATAATATGTTAAGATCCAAAAACTTGATGTTTACACAATATACACAAAAATATTTTTGCCATAGTTTAATTAAACTTTTTTTAATATTATATGTAGTAAATTTTAGATATATATCAGCCACAAGTAAGGGCATTGATTAGTGGCTAAATTTTGAGCATTGTATTACCTATAAGGATTTCCTTAATCATATTAATGTAACCTAAACCAATATATTTCACTCTTCAAACCATGGATAAAAGTTTTCCTTTTAAAAACAGGGATGAGTCCTACTGACATTCTTTAGGGCAGAGTGTGTTATAAAATAACTCACTGGCACTGAAAAAGATACATAATTTCTAAATATAACTGTTTGTTACTTTTTTTAAAGAAAAAAAATTCTAACCAAAACTGTTTCCTACATAAACACTAATATTTTCTGGTCAGGCTATAAACTGGTGACAAAATGTGAGATCTCTTTAACTCTCACCAGTCCTAAATTTAATAAAGTTGCATGATAGGTATAGATTGAAATCAATAAATTAATTGTGTAATTTTTCATAGAACTGAACGTGGCATTTCTGCAGCTGAGTATGAAGCTAGTCTACAAAAAGTTTACACAGTTGATTCAGTTCAGGTAAAGTTTATTTGTATTTAAAGCTATTTCTTTCTAAGTTGAATTCATTCTCTGTAGTTTTACTTTCAGCTGATGAGCAACAGCTCTTATGTTTCTATTTAAGTAATAATTTAATGTCTGTGGCTTATCTTTCACAATAGTCTATATCTCAGGGATTTCCATATGGCGGGCCGCAGGGAAGGACCTCCTGAATCCCTTATTTACCTCTTAGGTTATGAGTAGTTTTAGTTGTTTTCTATGGTGAAAACTTTTAAGTTTGAGGTAACCGGAGAAGTAATATACCCTGAAATTAGCATAGCAAAATGCCAAATATATAGTACAATATAATAGCCAAAATGGAGAATCTGAAAATGACAACATTATTTTTATTAATGAAAACATTATTTTAGGGGGAATTTGCAAATATTTTTTGGATTAAGATCCCCACTTTTTAGTAATATTCAATATTAAAAGATGTTGGGCCAATAAAAATATAATAGTATCTCACATTATGTAAATAACCTTTATTCTTAACCTAACCTTTGTCTCACCGAAAAAGTTCAATATTAAAGACTCTCCCCTGGAAAATGGAGGCAGATTGCTTTATGGCCTGCCACTCGACTTGTACTTTCGATTAGGGCCCACATGCACTTTTAAGTTGGAATTTAATGTCTCTTGTCTTTTTCATCTAGGCACGTAAATAGTTACATAAGTGGAAAAGTTAATCTATATTATAAAACTTTTCTGAAAACATTTTTAACCATCACACTTCATGAATAACTTATTTCAAAAGTTTATTTTCTAATAAATCAGATTTTGATCAAGAAATGCACTAAAATTTAATTTTTATAATCATGTTACCTAATGTCTGTGTAGTTGGTAAATTAAATGAGTCAATCTCACTCTAAAAATAATTATAAGCTTTAGAATGTACCTAAATACCCTTATAAAAAGTTCAATATAATATGTTAATTTATTATTTGCGGTTTATCTTAAGTATCATTTTCTAAAAGTAATTTATTATCTTTTTGGGTTATTTACCATAAATTATGGTAAAGATATTACCATTTTTGTTTTTATACTTACAATACTTTAAAATTAATCTTTGATAATTTTTAACTCTAAAAGGAATGTGGATTTCACTAAAATCTGACTTATAACCTTTATGATTGAATGCAGGCCTTCTGGAGTGTATATAACAATATACCTGATGTACAAGAGCTTAAAAAGAAGTATAGTTATCATTTGATGCGTGGTGAAAGAAGACCTCTTTGGGAAGATGAAGCTAATAGGAATGGAGGATCTTGGCACTTCAAATCTCATAAGTTAGATACTGTGAGTGTTTTAGACCATTTATAAAAGACTTTTTATTAATCAACTCTGTGTTCTTCCATTTTAATTTTCGTCATTCTTAATGTTTTACAGCCTCGTATATGGAAAGAGCTACTTCTAGCTGCCATTGGAGAACAGTTTGCTGATTGTGTCAGTAAAGGTTTGTAGTAGTTTTCTTGGACCTAACCTTTTTCTTTTTTGAATTGAAATAAATTTTTAACTTGAAATTATTTTCAGGTGATGATGTCTGTGGTATCAGTGTGACTGTTAGAGAAAAGGATGATATAATTTTAGTTTGGAATAGTGATGCCACCAGTCCTAATAAAATAATCAAGAAAGTTTATGATCTTTTGCCTGGGGTGAAATTTTCCACTGAATTTTATAGACGTAAGTTTCTTAATGTACAGTAATACTACAATTTAATTACAACAACCACCAAAGACTAAAGAAAACATTAATTTAGAAGAGGAAACTTTGGATCACAATGTATACAATTTTATTATGAATGAAAAGCTAAACCAAAATTACCCTCATACAAAAAGCTTTATGGTCAAGGTTTCAACCATTATTTAATTTTCTAATTGACTGAGGTCTGAAAAATCAGATACAGTTAAGAGACATTCAGGCTGCAAAATGTAGAAATAAATAAGCCAAAGATACTTTTCAACTACCCTTAAAACTTCTTCCATTTTAAGTAGTTAAAAAAAGAAATTACTTGATATAAACAAAAATTCAAAAAAATATAATTAAAAATTCAAACACGCAATACTCAAAAACTATGCTTAATACACAAATTTGAAAACAACATTCTTAATCTGAAAAAAAAGTACTATAAGAATCTTTCAGAGAATTGCTTCAAAAGTCTATTAGATTAAAAAACACAAGAACTTATTGATTTTTTGTTTGTTTGTAAAGCACATTTACAAAGCCTTTTAAAATGTTAAGTAGTGAATCAAATGCATGTCAAAGTAGTTTGGGAGCTATTGTCTTTTAATTCTGAATGCATTTTTATTTTAATTGAATTAATCTTATCATCACAATATATGTGTTAATTATTGTGTTTGTTTTTCAGCTCACTACACACATCGTTCTTATGAAGGCCAAAAGGGTTTTTAATTATTAGGTTATCTATATTTTATGAGAAATGGCTATTTTTATACAAAGAAGCTGTTGCAACTCAAATATTTTAAGCTTTAAGCTCACAATGTCCATTTATTTAGTGTCCTGTATTTCTTGTTACAATTATTATATTTAAAAGTTATATTTGAGTTGTATTCTGTGGTTTTGTATGATCATGCCTATCATCATTTAAGCACATTTCTATGAGTTATATAAAAGTTTAATTTATGCCATATTTTATATCATTGCTTTTATCAAAATCTTATCCTTTTAGTAGGAGGCTAGATTTATAATATTCTAAATGCATGAAACTTTAAAAATTCATAACACTGGAAAAACTTAATTGATTTTAATTTTCCATAATTTAGTCTAAAACAAAAAGTACAAATTTTGTTGACTGTTTTCAATTGTGTACTCTTCTGTGCAATATCTACCCCTGACCTTACAATTAGGTTATAGTTTTGTCTTTAATTAAAACCGATATTTCTAGTAATCTACCAACTGATATGAAATATTTGTTGTATTTTTGCTAACGAATTTTAATCCAATCGTTTATGAATTTCAATGCAATTACCAATGAATTTAAATGTGATTGCCAATGAATTTAAATGTGATTGCCAATGAGTTTAATTGCAATTGCATATGAATTTCTTAGCATTGTATTGAGTATTGCCCTTTTTTGTTCCCCCAGTTAAGTTTAAGGATGGACGTAACATATTTATTTTAACTCATATACAATATTTATATTTGTGTGTATAAATAAATTTGATTTTCACTTAGTTGTAAATAAGATATCTTTTTTATATACTATGTTAAATGAACTATGTTCACCTGGTGGGTTATAGATGTGCTGCTATAGTTTCAGAATTTTCAAGTTGAAATATTGTTTTATCTAAAGAAACTAGATTTGTTGACCTATTTTATAAACTTTTGCAAAGTTAAATAACTGTGCAAAACAGTTCTTGTTAGAAGGCTTCCAACATGGTTGTTAAAAAGGGATACTGTTTGAACTTAAAATATTGTTCCTTCTCATCTGTATTGTCAAATAGTTGTGAGTGAACACTGTTTCCTAATAAGTTCAAAGTCTCTACTCATTGTATGAGTTTTTAAGGGTTAAATATACCTTCTTTTTCATGAAGGCGATTTATTGGTAGCTATCTTAAGCTGAGATATTCTTTGAATCAAATGAACATATGTTTTTGTTAGTTCACAAGACTTCTTCAAAGATGTAAAAATATTTTGTTATGCTACATTTGCAACATATTTGTTGGTAACTGCACAAGAGGAAATATCACTGTGATAATATTTTTGTAATATAACTTGATACATTGTAAATAGCCAATAGATTTACTTAAAAGATCTGTAAACTGCTTTTAGCCCAGTCATTTTAACTCAAATTATTTCTAAACAGAATTGTGAAATAGGCTGCAAGATATTGGAAAAGGGTTACTAAGTAAGAAAAGGGGTGATGAAAAATACATGATTCATTCATCATGGTTACGTTAAGTACATTTTGTATTCCAATATGTTTGAAGTTATTCTAAATCCAATTTGACTCTCTCGTGAATTCCTTTCTATTTGTCCAATAGGTTACTAAAAATATTGTAGAGGTTTTTTTTTTGGTATTTTTTAAGCAAATAAATTATTCTTTGAGTTATTTGTAAGGGTTAGAGTTTAACATCGAATATTTATCTGGATATAAAAAATTATGTATATTTCCTTAAAAGTTTGTTTACTGGCATTTTGCTCTCAAAGAAAAGAAAAATCTTGAAAAGGCTGAAAATTTTTATTTTTTAATTTATACTTTAAAAACACTTTCTAAACTTCCAGTTCAACCTGTCTTTTATTTCTTCAAATTTGATCATCTTCATAATTTTAGTTATTAGTTTGAGTAATATTTAGTCAATACATGTGTAATATTTTAAAAATTTTCTAAACGAACGATTTTTGTTTTTAAAACAGTTTTTTTGTTTACTTCTTTTTTATGAATTATCTATTGAATCTGACTGCTCTTACTTACAGATTTTATAAATTAGTCATTACTTGTATTTTTTAAAAGAAGAACAATGAAGTTAAAACTATTCAACAATTTAAATAAATTTTAAAGAAATTGTAATACATTAAATTTTCTAGTTATAATTAAATTAGGATGTTCTGTATTATAGAAAAGAAAAATATAAAATTTAAAAGTGCTTTAAATTGTTATGTAATAACTATATGTGTGTGCATTTTGTAACTTGGTTATAATATTGTTGAATTTTTTATCATGTTCCTTTTTATCTGTTAATACTTTTTATCCCTAGGTGTTCATTAAATGGATGCATTTTAATTAATTTAATGTTAATACCGAAGATTAACTTCAGTTTTCAATACTTTGTTATTCTAACTCTGTTACTCTGTTTTCCTCTAAGTTTTAAAAGTGAATTCAGTCAGTTCAATTGTAGTGGCTCATAGTAAATTTAATTCCCTTCTTTAACCCTTTCTCTCCTAGCTGCCCCAAATTTTTTGTAGGATTCAATGGCAATCTCGGGCGGTCTAGGACTGAAAGGGTTCATCAGTAGTTAGTTCTCTTGATAAGTGAAACTCTTCCTCTGTAACCTAAAGAAATATTTGAATTGTTGTGAGTGTATAATGTGACTATTCATTCAATATGTAATCCTTGGTCTTATTATTTATTTTAAGTCATAAACATTTTAATGGAAAACTGTTAATCCTATTCAACTTTAAACCAATCTGAGACTTCCTTTAAACTCTGGAAATTTAGGCTATTAAGTAATGTGTTTTATTCATATACCATATAATTCATATACTATTTTAAATTAATTCTTTTCATTGTAAAATTAATGATAAAAAAGTATTATTATTCCTGCACATTTTTAATTTCATAAATACTTATTAATGATGTCCATTAAAAATTAGAAACCTTAAGCTGAGTTAAAATTTACCACCTTTGCTCCCATGAATAATCAAAATTGGAGCCAGAAAAAGCACTAATTTCAGGCTTTTGCTTTTTGCAATCTGCAACACTGCCCCTATGTCAAAAGTTAACCCAATAAGGAAGAAGTTATAATAAGTAGTTAAGGTTATTGAATCCCCACTGGAACAGTGGTTGGTTGCTTACTTTGCATGTGTCAGTTCTTGGGTTCTCTCCCTGGTTGTTATTTTATGAAAAATACTTATATTTTCCATAAGAAGTTTTCAAACAACCAATCATGGCAGACTCGGGTAAACGTGACAGTTAGCAAGCAGAATTTTGTGGGAAAAAAACAGCAAAAGCAACAAAATTCGCATTCCACTAGGATTCAAACCTGAACATTATTTTAATATGATGATTGCCAGGGGTTCTACAAAACATAATTCCGTTAATAATATTCTCAAACTCTTTAGGTCCGCAAATAAGCCGACCCCCCCTTTTGAATAGGATTTTTTTTCCATAAATTTTCAGCTTTTACGTGGAAATATACAGTATTTAGTTATATGTTTAATAAAAAGAGGAATGTGTATATTGGAATAAGAAAATATTTTCCAACAAATATTCTTGTGATTATGGGAGTATTATTTGGTGGGAGGTTAAAGTGCAACCCAAATCTTTCAAAATGTTATTCTACTGGAAAGACATCTCCTTAAATGTATTTCTATTTTTATAAAAACAAAAGAAATAAAAAGCTAATGAATTTTAAAAGCATGATTACAATATTGAACTTATAAATTGTGCAAAGTAAATTTTATAAGGTTCGTTCTGAAAATATTTTTCTAAAATGTTGACTACAGAATTGTATTTTTGAGTACTGGCTATGTATACATTAGATTGCAACGTTTCTGGACATTATGATTTATTAGATGTTCTATTAGATGACACACTTACTACCTGCCTAATTGGCGAATTAATCTGATTTGGCATTGTGAAAAACACAGCAAGCGAGAGTCATCTCCTACTCGCCGATAATGTTTGCTAGTAAGTATGACGTCTTTTCAAAGCTCCTCACTTAACCTGTAACATCATTGTTAAGAAACGTAATCTGGTATAGTATAACCCCCAATTGTAAATTAACTCTTTATTACCCCATAAAAACATCTTTATGAAAACTCATATAATCCAATATGTATGTTTATGCAAAGAGATCTGAGTTATTTAATAGGATGTAAACGTATTCATATTATTTGAACAGTTTTGCAAAATATGTCTGGTAAAAATAATGTTAATTGCAATCAAAGCTCTAATAATGATTGATATTTCAGATTGAGTTGCTGAAGAGAAATAAAATTAATGAATTTAAATTGAGAGAAAAACTTTAAATTAGGAGATGTTTGGAAGAATCTGCATAAATGCTATATAGTAATTAGTATTTGAATCAGATTCTACACAGTGAAAATACAAATTTTAAACCTCTGTTGTTAGACTAAATTTTCAATAATATGCATTCATTTTATATCACAACACTTATGATCAATGATAAGATTTAAAAGAAATTATCAACCTTTACCAAATGAAGGAGGTCAAGTAAAAATTAATGTTTATTTCATATTGTTGAACTTGTCTGTTATATGTTGAATTTGTTATGTTGTTTATTGGCCCAACCTAGTTTAAGAAAACGTTTTATGTGATGTATGGATATAAAATTTCATTATATGTTTTCTAAAATTTGGGGGATTACAATTCAAAATTCTTACCATCATTTGGTGCCAAAAATTCCCTATTCATTTTTTAAACTATCAAACTGCTGTGCATTTACTTCTTTGTTTTTCATGTTTAACCCAACCTTGTCTGGTGTAAAGCAAGCTAATTACATTTTTTAGATTTAATTTAATACACATTCAATTGATTTTATTTAAATTTATCTGAATTGATGTATCAATATTTTCAAATTCTTTTTGTAGACTCAAATATTTTGTTCTGTATTATTTGAATTAAAATATTTTTATGTACTTTGTAGTTTAAAATTCATTAACCACATCAATTAATAACCATTATCATCTTATTTTCATTGAAAGAAAACATAATCTGCCTAATAACTTAAAATAATTTAAAAGTTTTGTCTTTCCATTGTAGGAAAGAAAATTCAGTATTTAAAAAGTAAGTAAAAAATTATACAAATTTATTATTTAAGGCAGATTAACAAAATAAAAACCCTGGATGGAAGATAAGTTCTGTGGGAACTGATCTATGACCAACTCAAGTTTTAGCTATTTTCTTGTTCTATTCAATTGTATTTAGACAAATGCAAAAAAGATGATTAATATTTCATTTGTAGAATGTTTTTTATATTTAATGTTGCAGATCAAGGCCCATGGGTCATATTTTTTAAAATTTTAAAATATTTCCATTTTTTTTATATTACTGATAAAATTGCAGTTACAAAGTTACAGTTCTACTAGCTATAATACAAAGAAATTGAAACTATTCTTTCACTTGAATCGCGAAGGGTCTTTTTTTACTTTTGGAACCAGACTAAACTGCGTATGCTCGAGAGCTTATGAATTTCTTTAATCTGATAATCTAAGATGGTCGTCACATTTATACTCCTAGTTCTTGAGCGTTTGAAGTTCAATTTAATACAGAAATCAAACGGTTAGGAGGATTCAGAAGGAAAAGAAAAACACCTTAAAACGCTCCTTACGAAAGGTGGCAAAAGAGCCATCGGGTGAAGAAAATCAAGAGAAGTCTCAGAACGGGGTAGCACTTCCTATTATTCTAAAAGAGGATGCTGAAGAGCAAGAAAAGTTCCCAGATGGAATGCTGACTGCAGTCTTTAAAAGGATGACGAAGAATAAGACGAAGCCCTCTCTCAGTGCCCCCTCTCCTTAAGAAATGACGAAGGAGAACAGCAGAAGGCCCCGATCGGAACGCTTCCGTCGATCCTTGGAAGGAATGCAGAAGAACAAGAGAGTTTCTCAGATAGATCCCTTCTTGGAGAAGATGAAGAGCAGGAAAACCTCCCAGTAGAAGTCCTCTCTAGGATCTTTTGAAGGGATGAAGAAGAGCAAGAGAAGATGGAGCGCTTCCTATACGATCTGTGGAAATAACGCATAAGAGCAATGAAACACTCCTTGCCAGTGACATCGAAGTCAAAATGGGGTGATTCTTTTGGGGAGGGAGAGCCCCCAGACCACCCTTCTTTATTACACAGTTCTGAAGATTCAGCACGAAAGTTTATAGTACATTTAATGAGAACGAGACATGCCTCCTCGAATCCTTTTTAACATTCCACAAAAGGCTTAAACTTGCTTTATGTGTGGTTAATTTTTCGTGTAAAAATAATATCTGGTTTAACCTCCTTGAACTAGATAGAGGCCTGACAGCATCCAATCCATCCACTCGTCGAATCCTTGTGTCGCAAAAAACAGAATCGCTTTTTAAAGAGATAAGTACAGGCCATTATTAACTAAGTAAATTAATGCTCGAAAGCGTTAGGGGTACAATCGTTTATTAACTTATACTCTTGGAGGTACAGTATTTAAAAAAAAGTTGAGAACCCCCCCCATAGTGATAGAACAGGGGTAGGCAAGTATTTTGATTTGGGGTCCAAATAATTTTGAAAATCTTTATCGAAGTCCAGCGAAAATTACTTATTAGTACTTCCAATTTATCATCTTCAGATACGAGATACACATACTTCATATAATTTGAGTACGTTACCTTCTCAAATAAATTTTGTTAAATTGAAAAAACCTCTTGTTCATTACTGTTAAAACCATTTCACATCACGGCAACACTACTTAAAATATCAAATTATACTTATAAAATATTAAAAAAAAACATTCATAAGGCTATCACTCAAACGAATTTGGGATTCCTCCCAGAAATGATTTGCAAAACCTTGATTTATAATAACTACAAAGAAATAAACATTTTCTGTTTCAGCACCCCTCTTAAATTATAAGATTCGAAACCATTAAAATAACTTTGTCTTACGTGCTTGTAAGTTATTTATAACTTTATAATGAAAGGGGGTTTAGGGGTTCCCCCAGGAAAGTTTTGGAAATTTGTCTCATAAAAAGAAAGTCAACCTATTTTTGGTGTGTTAGGAATACATATTAATGCAGCGCTTCTCAAACTTTCAATATTGATGACTCAAAGTCAAAACTTGTTAGGAAACACTTCCCAAGAATAGGGGGTGGGGGGTCTAGGGGACCTCTCCCCCCGGAAATGTTTTTAAAATTTTAGTGTATTAAAGGTAATTTTAAGCTATTTCTTGGAAATTCTCGGGGATATATGACACCTCTGGACCCGCCATTGGTCCATCTGAACATTGTGACTTTTTCGATATTCCCTCACCAGTGGCGTATATAAGGAAGTTTTTTCGGGATGGATCCAGTGGTAATAATTTACATCGCAACACCCATATCTAGATTTTTGTTCCGAAAATGATGAAGTTATTCGAAAGCCTTTAAAAAAAATGAAAAATGTGGATGTAGGCTGTGTAGGATTTGCATCTTGATAAACTTGGTACATAAAAAAGTGTGGGTGATAGAGAGAAGTACAATTAAGGGAGTGTCTGGGGGGGTCCCAGAGAAATTTTGGAAATTGGACTCTTAAAACCAGGGTTTTTACTTACTGTCCTCTTTGTTCAAATTTCGTGAGGGGCCCGGACCTTTGCTCGCGCCCCTTTCAAAAGTTATGGCGCACCCCATAGTTTGAGAACACCTGTATTGATGATTTACAAAGTAAATATTTATAAATTATTCATTCAAATTGAAAATGGTTGGCGATCCAGGAAATAACCTCTCGCGGTCCGGATGCGGACAGTGGTCCGCCAGTTGCCGACCATAGTGATAGAGGATTTTTATAAGTTAAATGCTGATTTTTAGTGATGCTGCCTGCCTATGCCAAAAAATGTAATGTTTTTCTAAAAAAAATTGAATAAGTTTAAAATTCTTAAATGTAGAACTAGTCACTACACCTGGAAAAAATTGGAATCAAAGATTTTTATAAATAGTCTAAATAATAACATATAGTCTGTCTGTCCTCGCTTGGCACAAGTGGCAAACCTAAAATCCGTACCCACAGCAGAAAAAACAGTGGTGAAAAAGCCATAAAGATGGTTATCTCACTTCTATTAGATACCCGATACCCTGCACTCGCCACTGCTTTTCCTGCCGTGATTTTAGGTTTGCCACACGTGCCAAGCGAGGACAGACAGACTTTACTAAAAATCTGTTCAAAGGAAATTTATGACTTGTTTTACATATTTAAGAATGTTTTATTTTAAAAATATTAAGCTATTATTATTAAAATTTTTAATACAAAAATAGCTGTATTTTCAGCCTTAGAGCTAAAAATTAGCCTAGTGGCAAAATATGAAAGTTAAAAGAAATTAATTAAAAAACTAAAGGAGAACAAAAACTTCACTGAGAAAATTGTTGGCAATATCCTAAACAATGGCCAGAAAAAAAATCTCATGAAAATATCTTCAATATTCGAGAAAATATAAGCAAGTGAAAATAGCACTTTTCAGGCCTAAAAAAAAGAAAAAGTTCGCAAATTTTCAAGTTTATTGAATTTTTTAGTTAAAATTTGTCTTCAATTAGCTAAAAAGGCGCAAAAACTACACGCGGCAACAAATTTGCGAACTTTTTCTTTGTTGAGGCTTGAAAAAGTGTTATTTTCACTTGCTAATATCTCCTCGAATATAAGATATTTTCATGAAATTTTTTTTCTGCTCGTTTTTTATGTTTTTTACCAACAATTTTCTCATCGAAGTTTTTGTTCTATCACCTTTGATTTTTTAATTAATTTCTTAACTTTCTTATTTCTCCGCTAGGGACTCTGTAAATTATCTCAATAGATTCTCCATGGTCACTTACCAGGGGAATACTTTATTTCAATGACCCTAGGAGATGTTGGTTCCAAATAAAAGCTGTGAAATGGACTTTTGAAACACCCTGTATATAAAGAAAAAAATTAGTTTTAATGAATACATTTTTTAATGTTCAAGAATTGGGAATTGCAAAAAAATATTTATCATAAGTTTAAATTTTAATATTTATAAAAACTTTAATGCGTAGTATTTCTTAACTATCTTTAATAGATTTATTTTTGTATAATCCTATAAATACATTTTAACTGTTCCTCAGCTCTTTTTTTTTGTTAGTTTCTATGCTTAAAAGGTGAAACTTTTCATGGGAAATATGTTCTTAGTTTAATTGAAATGTTGAAAGAAATTACTTACAACATACTTCAAATAACATATAATATAATTTAAGATTAAAATTGTTAAGTTAATGAATAACGTGAAGGGAATTGGAATGTGTAATTTTTATTGTTTTAAAATAGAATTTTGGGTAACTGTTGACAGGTTTTCTTTTTGCATTTTTTAAACTTCAGGTTCGAGAAAAGCTCTTTTTAGATATCACACAATCACTTAGTTATTTTTCTATAATCTTCGTGTTTCTTTTTTTAAGTAATAAGAGTATTATGTAATATTAAATTAATCATTTAGATTTTAGTATTACGTTATTTGTCACTTATGTCATTATTACTTTGTTTCGTCAAATTCAAATCAATCATCATTATGTTTATTATAACTAAAATTATTTTTAAATCCTTTTGCTAACTCCTCTTCTTATCTACTCTATTACTTTTACAAACCCTATTCAATCGAGATACAGAAATATTCTTTGAACTCCCGCTCCCCTTTCGGAACAAAACAAAAAAAAAAAACTTACGCTCCATAAAGTTACGATTATGCACTCCACGGCCCTTTCCCTTTTTCCCCTCGAAAAAACAGAGCCTGCCTGTGGTCTTGAATAGATAAGCGCGATTATAAGAGGGGTTTGTGTATTTTGGGCGCCTATTTGACTATGACGAGTGAGGATATTCAAAGCGTGTATCACCTCCTGTAGGGGAGCAGTTCTTATTAATTATGGTGTTCTCTCGGAGCTGGGCATTAGGGAGCTATCTCCTTAACAACACGCCGGTGAGAATCTGCCATGTGAAATTGATTCAGCGAGGAAATTTTTCATTCCTTTAAAAGTAAACAAAAACTCTTGCCTTGCTTGTTTTGGAGGTAATTACTTGTAAAAAGATAGATAGAATTTTTCGACTTTCATATCCCCGAAGACGACAGTATGTAACTAGTCACCCTCTTGGATTTTAGAGAGTACCAGGAGCTGTGCGGTTAATCAAAAAGGAGCTGCGAAAGGAAAAGTAACATGTGCTCTCCCGAAAGCTTTTCAGGAGTGCTTTTCTGTATGATGCGATATTGATCTCTCGAACTTTCTTAGATTGATGCACATTGCTTCGGATAGGGTCTCGGGAAAAATGGGAGAGGAAATAAAAAGTGAGATGGGAAAATCATCAGGAGAAAATTCAGTACTTTCTTTTTAGAACCTCCTCTATCAGTGATCGTCTATTGAAACTGCTTTGTTTATACTTCCGGAAGGGCCTTTCTGATTCTTTGTTTTGAAATTACAGTTTTCGGAGAGCCCGTTGAGGTGAAAGTAGCACGTAAGTGCAGGTCTGTTACGTCGTGAAGAGCATTTCTGGTAAGCGTTTTAGCGCTCTCGTTCGTGCGTGCTTACCGGGTGTTACGATGGCATGCAATTCCTCGCTTATGGTGCAGCTAACTAGATGGGCACTCGCAGGTTTCCTTTTTCTGGTAACGTCTTCTTGCCACCATTTACTTCGTATACATGTATACCAAACATTTATAGCATGTTTTCAACTTGTTTCCTTGCTGTTTAGGATCGGATCTTTTAAACGACACTTAATAACCAACTACACGGCGGGTGACACCCAGCTGATCGAGACTATCTCTGGGGCACAGCGGTATTATTTATGTCCTTCCAAAGTGCTTTTGATTTACTCCCTTGTTTAGAAGGGAAAAAATTTTGGAACGCACATATGCTGTATATTTTTCTGTATCAGAAGAGGAACAACTAATCCCACAAAAAGTAAAAAATTGTAGGTTTTTAAGAAAGCCGGGGAGAGAATAAAATAGAGAAGATATCCTAATATTGAACTTCTTCATTCAAAAAGTTTGTAGTTCTTGGATATCAGTAAAACTAATTTCAAATTAAAAATGAGTTCATTTTGTTTGCATTAGTTTTTCTTTTTATGTAAAGGATAAGTTGCATTAATTTAAATAAAGTTGTATTGAGTATTCAATTGCGTTTTGGAAGGGACAATCACCGTATACTCTAGGGAGAGCCCAGGCAGTGAAAAAGAGCAATGTGTGTTTGTGTATTTCGTTGGATCTTTTTTGTCGTTTATGTTTTAGTATTTTGATAGAATAAGTAGTTATTGGCACTTCTTATGTAACCTAAGTATGATTCCGTCATATAAAACATAGTTCAAAAGTAAAAAACCTTTTAATTTTAAAAAGTGCCTATATAGCTTGTTTTTATTAATTAAAAAAAATAGCATTTTTAAATTTTAAACTAAATAATACATAACTTTTAAAACATTAAATTTTATACTGATTTAAACATCCTTAGTTTTTTAACTAACTTTAGATTAATTCATTATTTTTTACAGTTATAAGCATTCCCTTTTATTCTATTCACCCGTATTCTTTTGTTACAGTCTTCAGTCTCTATTTCCATGCCCTTCGTTGAAAATTTGAAAAGGAAGCCAAAAAATTTTACGCAAGAACAAAATAAGAAAAGACAACAAAGGATGTATGAGTTTCCTTCCGAAAGAAGGAAACAAAACACACACACAAATGAAACAATTCTTTTAAATTTGGCTTCTTTGAAACAAAGCCCTAAATTCTTCGGCATTGCACAAGAGAGCAGTTACTTTCGTAATAACTTCAGGAATAACAGCATTTTATAAGATGTAAAAGTATCTAGAATTCGGTTGAGATTACAGGTTTGGATTGTACTATCACAGCATTTGTACGAACATTGAATACGAAACATACGTTCTTGAGTGGGTTCGCTATTGGAGAAAAAAAACATTAGTTCTTGAAATCTTTGATACACCTTTTAAACCACTACCTAACTGTTTTGTGTACTCTTTAAAGGAATCAGGACTTCTATTTGACCATCACAATTGATCGGTTACATTTTCACCATAAGTTATTGTGGAAGAGTGTTCTAAATCATGGATTCTTCAAGTCCTACTTATTTCTAAGGAAGTAAACCTCATCCAAATTATAAAAAGCTATAATGATAATGTTTTAGATTGTAATAATGGAATGCCTTTTTGTGACGTTTAAAGGTTTTAAGATTTTTTATGTTTTAATGCTAATTGCCAGCAGGTAACCTAACAATTACTATAAACACTTCTTAAGTGGATTTCTATAATAAATGACTAGTTTTTTTATCCAAAAGACTCCTTATAATAAATGATTAATATTGGATGACGCATTATTAAAAATTTAAATCAAATGTTTTTTTTTTTATATTTTATTTATCTAAATTTGCGAACTTATTCTTTGGAATATTCAAAGAGGAGTCAGTTTCTTTAAACTTTAAAGAGAAGTTTTTAATTAATTATATACTTATATTTAAAAAGTACTGATCATAAATTTTTTGTAAAAATGCAAAAAGTTGTCCACAATTACCTTCGAAAAAAACTTTCAAAATTTAAATTTGAAAAAGGGTGTTTCAAAAGTCTATATCAAGATTTTTATTTGGAACAAATATCTCCTAGGGTCATGGAAGTAAGGGTACCCTTAGATAAGTGACCATGGGGAATCCACTGAGATGACTTACAGCACCCCTAGCGGTGAAATAAAAAAGTTAACAAATTAATTAGAAAATTAAAGGAGATAGAACAAAATCATAATTTTCAATGCATAAGTAAGTTGACCATTAAATTATTTTAATTTGATCAATTGGTTATTTTCTGTAAATTTCTATGGAAATATTTTGTACTTTTTGTTTTTATTAGGCGAAAGAGCTCGTCAAAAAAATAAAAAAGATTCTAAAATTAAGGAACTTTTCCCAAAAAAATGTAACCCATCATAATATAAAATATCCCTTTTTATTTAAAATTAATAAAGTTATTCTCCCATATTTATTACATTAAATATTTAATATCTCCGAATACATGATTTCTCATAACTTATAACTTCGCTTTTTCCACTAAAACTTTTCTCTCTTAATTTATCTTAAAACTATACTAAATAATAAAATATAAATGACAATATTTAACTACTTTCGCTTTTTCCTGATGGGTAACGCAAATTTACTCTAATTAATTGCATTATAATCGCATTTGCAATTAATTTGACCACAGTTTTTAAAATTTATTAAAAAAGTGAAAAGAACACCATACTTATTCGCGAATACAGTTCAAAAACTCAAATGCCCCAAAGAAGCGGAAAACTTTTCATCTCCATCCTCCTACTCCGACTAGAAACTTTCTCCTGCCGTTCGGGAAAGACGGAAATTCCGACAGAGACTATCAAATATTCCCAAACAAAACTCCCGCTTCTAATTAAAGATTTAATCCCTAAAAAATTCTCTCCGGAGCAGGTGTCTTTAAGGGGCTGTTTACAAAACACGCTTCCATCGGAATCCACTTTTTTGAGAAGTTGGCATAAATTAAAAGACATGGGGAGCCCTCCGGTCTGCACGCATGACGTAGGCATCCACGTCATTGATGACGTCAGAGGCCCAGTCGATGGTGGAAATATTGGTTGGTCCCAGCATCCTTGACATTTAGTTCCGGCTATTCCAGGGTCAGGGAAGAAGTTGCAGGCCATATATTAATTACAACTTTCGTTTTCTTCCCTCGAAAGAAAAGCATTTCATTTTGATGGTTATCAGCGGCAAAAAAGCCTCCCGCGGCGAATGCATTTTGAGTAGGTCATTTCGCGCTCCTATCCTGGAATCCGAAGCATACAAATGGGCCCATTAATGAGATGACGGCGGGGAAAGTTGCAAAAGCTCGGCAAGGATTTAGGGGACCGCTGGGTTCACTGCACCGGATGAGCAGAGGGGGAAATTTTGAGTTAACGTTCAGTGAAGTGCAGTGTGGAGATCCCGGGAAGGGAGAACTTGCGAGAGAGAACATCCGTCCGTGTTGTATTAGAGAGTGTGCATGAATGCTCACTGTGAAGACACTTCTCCTGCGCTAAATAAAGTTTTTTTTTCTCACAGTGAAAGTTTTCTAGTTCTGTGTTAAATGACAAAAATTTATGAAACATCTGATTTAAACATTTAAGGATTTTTAATTTGTTTTAAATTTGCCGTGGTTCTTTTGTCACGAAAAAACAGAACAAGTCTCTAAAAGGTCTCTATGTTACAATAATTGTTATAAAAATGAGATCCTTGGATTTCAAAATGTGTTTTGACAAAGTTGAAGAGTTTGTTTTTAAAAATGCAATTATCATGGATATTTTTTTGGTGTAAATATATTTTAAAACCTTAATACTTAGATAAATGGAAAAATAATCTGATTAATTTTAGCGATGCAATTTTTAAATATTATAAATTACTAACTATCTCTTTTTATTTAAAAATTTAATGCTTTTTTGTTTTAAGAATAGTAGTGTATTTTTTTGAATAACCAAATTTGTGCTAGGTAATAACTTTTTCATATACACATCTTTTTAATAAATTTTGAAATTTTCGAAAAATAGACATACATTTTCTAAAAGATTTATGTAATTAAAATTTTATTCTTTCATATTCTTTGAGAAATTCTTCAGCCACGACTAAAGCAGAGAAATTTGTACGCTTAATTTCTCTATAGCAATATTACTTATTCTTTACATTTGTCATAAACTATTTACTTTACAGACCAAAAATATTCTTTTCAGAGTATAGATATTTCAAATTCTATGTTTCTTGAAATATTTTGAATCCTGATCTTAAAACTGCATGTATGGTTAGATAAAATTTTTATATTTTTTTTAACAAGAACCAAGAAAATACATGTGCAAGTATGTCTACTGAACATGAAAAAAGTGTAATCTGTAAGTATATTCTGGTATAATGTGTACGCTTATAAAAATATTAAAGCAAGAAATGCCCTTGCACTAAAATACGAGAGCTAAAATTGACTTTTGTATACTTTCTTAAACACCCCTGTAACTAAAGTCACCGCATTTTTCGAAGTACTCGACCCCTCAAATAAAAATTTATGCATATGAAATTACCAAAGACATTACGAAAGATTATCAGAACATTATTTCTTATCCTAGAGGTGGGTTCTTATGTATAATGCTGCGCTGCAACAACAAAGATTAATCTGTTTTCTTGTGACCCAAGTTTCATACCGAGATAAAGAACTCTATGAGTTTGATGACTCCTGTCTATTGTCTCCCCCTGGGAGCGGTGAAGAAACGTGGAATTCTATACCCTTAAATTAATCTCCATTATTCCTCACAATATGATAAAATTTTCTTTTCTTTTTTAATAGCTCTTATTTCTCAATGTTAATAGGCAGGATGTTAAAATTTTGTACAGTAAAAAATATGAAATGTTAATAAAACAATAATACTTTGTAATTTTAACTTAAAATAATCCTAGTTCAAAAATGCCTAAAATGCAATTTTTTAAAAAATAAGTGATCAGTTATTTTGTAGCAATAGGACTTAGAAGACTTTCAGCATGTAATTCTAAAGTCATTCTATAGCAATTTTGCAAGCAACCTAAAGACTTTTCAGCGGTTAGAAAAGAAAACTGCAGATGTTCTAAAGCAAAGGAAAAAATTGTCCTTTTTTTGCTCAATTATTTCATTACATTAGTTTCAATTTATGAATATTTTTCAACAATAGCAGTCTATTTAACATCTTGTTTTATTTAAGTTTGTATTCCCTAAGCCCATAAGGGTTTAACTGTTTTCACGTTTGTGGGGCTGGCGCAGTCGAAAATGAACGAAATTCATTAAAACTTCACATGAAGGATCTTTGCTAATGTGTCTTGAAAAACAGATCACAGATTTTTGATGTTCGAATTTTAAGGCCATAAAGATCTTCTACTTGAAATTAAACTCCCCAGACCATTCTCACCAGTAAAATAATAGAAAAAAAAAGCAATATCTAATCTCTCAGTTGCTCAAACTTCCAGATCGGAGGTGGAGGCCGCTTTTATCGGCCACGTATTCCGTAAATTCGCAGATCATCGCTTAGATTTCAAAGTTTAAAAAGCTCTATACTATATCAGAAATTATAGATGGTGTTTGTCAGGAAAAGGTAAGTTTTTTTTTAAATATTACTCAGGGTTTAAATTTGTTAATTATGGAAAAGTTCGGAAAAAAAAGTTCGGAAGAGGAAAAAATTCGAAATCAGATCAAATTTTTACTAACCAAATTTAAAATTCATGCTGCGTTTTTCATCGAAAACGGATATAATCGTTTGGATGAAATCGTTTCACTTTTCTGATCATCGTTTAGTGATAAGAAAATAAAAAAAAATCGCATTTTAATTATCACTGGTGATCATAATTTTTAATGATTATCTATGATTATTAGTTTCTAAATAATATATTATGCATTAAAAAAATCCTGGTATTCTTGCAGTGTGCGATCTACCAGTTTAGTTAGATGTTGAAACTTTTTGCTGGGTTGGGTTTGGGAAAGTTTTTTCTCACTATTTATAATCTCATATTTATTATGTTAGTTTCAATTAGTCTAATTAATTCAATTAATCTACTTAATTTGAAATTCGTAGCCGGGAGTTTTCTAAAGCGAAAAAAACCCTATTATACTTTTTAATAAATTTGATACTTTTGATATTTTTAACAATTTCATAACACTTTAAAATTTTACTATTATGATCTATCAGATTTCATCTCATCAAATAAGTCATATAAGGAAGGAATTGCTATTTTAGGAAATTGGGCCAAGCCCAAATGGTTGATTTTAAGGAAGGAAAGTTAAAAAATTTTTTTCCAAAAATTGTTTTCAAAAAAATTTTTTATTACACAAATTTTGGATTATTATTAGCAAGATCAGATTTATCAAGTTTATTTTTGTACTAAATTTTTTAAGTTTGCATTTATACATTCAATTAGACAACTGCCCTTATCATGCATCCCCTGGATCTGCCTATGCTTGATTAGCAGTAAAAAAATAAAGCTATTGGTTTGCGAAAAAGCTTTCAAAAGATCTGAAGGGCAATGAAACATTTGTTCTGCAGACAAAAATTGTAGACCAAGTGTTTCAATTCCCTTAATTTTTTTAAAGCAATTTTTCAATTTTTTTTACTGGATTCCAATTTCAGTGCTAGTAAAATATTATTTAAGATACCATTGCATCAAACATTGTTGCAATAACGTTTCTAAGTTAATTAATGGCGTAATAAGGAGGAAACGGAACTAATTTAATATTAATTTTATTCATAATTATTATCTCTTTCCAAATTATCTCCCAAAATAGCACCACTCTTTTGTAATAAAGTAAAGGAAAATTGTAAATTAAATTAACAGTAGTATTATAGATTTTAAATTAAGGATACTTGATTGTATCTTAACTCAAGCAAACATTTAGTATTAAAACTTAATTCAAAACAGAAAAAAATAGATAATGCACAGCTGTTTAACGTATTTATTACGACTAAATTTTAAGCTATGCATAAATTAAATTTAAAATCACTGATAAAAAGTATAAAGAATTGTGAAATTATTCTTCATTTAGAATAAACATAATCCGGTTACAATAAATGAGCATGCATTCAAAGCAGATAAATGTTAATCCTATATTTAAGTCTCCCTCTGTTTTATGTTCTAAGTAAACTTAATATTTTTCAAATTAAATAAAAAACATTTTTGAATTATTTTAACTAAAACTAATTCCAAATTTTACTGAATTTTAAATTAATGAATATGCTAAATATTGCCCTTGGATTTATACCTCTTTGAAATTTAACTATTTTCATATTTCGTTTAACAATGAAAACACAAAATTTAATTAGGGATGAAAAAATTGATTTTACTTTTGGAATGAATTTTAAAAACTAATGTTATTCAAAAGTATGTAGAGTAAAACGGGGCAATTTGATACAAGGGGCATAATAATGCACTTTCAATATCTAAAAAACTATCAAGGTTATTTTGGTCGTGTTTTTACGAAAAGTTGTGTCTATATGCCTAAACATAACATACGAAAACATTAATCTCTGTAATAAATTTATAAAATTTGGTGAAAGAAACTAAAATTTTTTCATCAAAAATTTCCAAAAGTAAATTTCTAAGTAAAATGTAAAATTTTCCTGAAGCTATTCTACTTGGAATACAGAGATCTGTAAATTTGAAAAGCAAGTTCATTCTTGTTGTTAATAGGGGAAATGCTTAAATTTTAAATAACCTTTGCCAATTTTTTTAATTAAAGGTTTCTGTTCAGAAACAACAGATGGGACAAATTTATACACTTAGATGTGGGGTACTTTGATACACTAGTTCTATATCATTAGTGCCTTATTTACTTTTTATATGATTTTTGGTGAAGACACCTTGGAATATTATTTGACTTGATCACGGGAAAACTATCCCATCAAAACAGTTTATTTCTTTAATCATGTCAATAAAAGTATATTTGTTATTTTTCAAAACTTTTGTTATTAATTACTATTTTTGAGCAAATTAATCACTGTATTAAAATACCCCAAACGATGTATCGAAATGCCCCACTGGTGGGGCATTTTGATACAAAATTGAATATTTACAAAGGTCGTTATATTTTAATTTTCATTAAACTTATATTTTTTTCTAATTGGTTTTATAAAATTGAGTCATTCTTAGATATTTTTAGAAAAAAAAAAACTATCCGAATAAGTCATTTTTTCCACTCAAAAAATGGATTTGAATTTTGCTGTATTAAACTGCCCCGTTTTCCCCTATATATAAGTAAAAGTATTAATAAGTCCTTTAAAATACTTATACCAGTACGATATACTTATACCAGTTTTTAAATCAACGGCATAGGTATATATTATTCTTTATTTAAATAAACTTTTCTAAGGATGCTTTAATTTATAAAAGTCCATCCAAATTTTGAAGGAAAAAAGTTACAATTTTTACAAAGCTTGAATAAATATATACATCTTAACGTTCTAGTACAGTGCAACTTATAAGTAACAAAATTTAACAACGAAATAATTAAAACCTGAATTCATTTAAATGGAAGTTCAAAGGATTAATAGAAATTTTTGAACAAAAGACATTCGAGTTACCTCCTCTCCAACTTGTTCAGCATTTAATTATTTAGCAAAAAATTATTTTTACCATTATTTTTTTCAAATTTAATTTTTAAGAAAAATCTTTATTGCAGTGATGCATTTTTTTTTTCCATTTATGCAAAGTTTTTAGGGCGCGTACTTTTGAACTCACGTTGTGGTACGCGGGTGGTTTACGTTGGGTGCACACTTTTACCCGCCACATGGGTAAAAGTGCACATTCAATTTTCTTATTTTCTTTTTTTCTTTTTAAAATATTTTTGTTAAAGACAAGGCTTTCCGTTTTTGAAGGTTCATTTCTGAGTCCCGCCCTTATAAGTAAAACCAATTTAATTGTGAGAGAAAGTGCTTTTAAGCACTTTATTTCTTTGTTAAAACATTAGGAAACTGCAGATTCTCTAACATTAGAATCAAACATTTTGGTTTTCAATTTAATTCAATTAAATTTAATTCAAATTTTAAAATCCAAAGTCTTTGTAATATCGACATTCTAAAAAGTACTTATTTGTTGGAAATTCCTTTACATGATCTGGAATTATGTTTCCTTTAAGGTTTCTGCAATAAGGATAAGATTAGGCATACTTTCCATGAAATGTGCATATTAAGTTTTTACTACTATGTATTATCAATTAACGATTTTTCCATCTGAAGAAAAAAATATGATGTTTATATTTTTTAAATTTTATCTTACATTTTGCACACAATTTACTTTCTGATTTTCTAACACTGTTTTTATGGGTAAATATTTGAGACTTTCCGGCTTACAAATGTCTAATTCAACATGTAGTCAAAACATTCAAATCTCCCTTTAGAAAATGTTCAGAATGTTTTTTATGTTGAGTCCTTCTTTTCCACTCAAAATACGCAAAAGAATGATAGCAAGCTATTGAAACCACCCCTATGGTAAACATTTCCATCGCAGTATTCGGACGGTCTCTCATACACTTGAGAAACTTTCCTAAAGAAAGAAAGAAAGGAAATATCGTCTTAAAAAATCGAGCTCGATTCTGTCGCAAGCTACCTCATAAGGTATTTTTCAGAACTAAACTTCCATTAGCTTTTAGTATAGTTTTAGAAATTGAATTTATACATTTAAGAGTGTATAGAAATCATTACTTTGAAGTTATGAAGGTCTTTTTAACGCAATTCATAAAGTACTATCTAACAGTATTGAGAAACTTTTCCTTGCAAAACATATTTGGAATGTTTTTAAATATTTAGTGTCACATATATTTTGTACTAGACAGTTTTAGTGACATACATTTTGAAATATTTCCGGAAAGTTTTAAAAATTGAGAATATAAAAGCTCCTATAGTCAACAATTGTTAAAAATTACTAAATTCAGTATAGTTAGGGAATAACTATATTAAAACTCGTAAAGACTTAGCAAATTAAGCATGCATCTCTTTACACGGAGGTTTAAATCTTAATTTTAAATAATTCTTAAAGTTAAGTTTGTGTCAATAATTTCTATCTCTATAGTAATGTGTTTAGCGGAATAGACTGAGGAATAATACAAATATATTAATTTATCAATAAATTTAGGCATCTTGTAAAATCTAAAAGTATCTATTACGAAAGTGTTTAGCATTAATTTCTTGAGTTTTAATCAAAAATGAAAGGATGTACCAAGGAAATGATTTAGGGAAGAAATCTAGGACTTTCAAGGTACTAACAAAGCCCTTGACCCATGTTCTACGACCGATTTTTGAAGGGTTTCATATTTGGGGATCAGATCAGTAACTAGACATTTTGATTTTGTTTTTATGGGAGGGGTCACCCAAACTTTTTTGACAATAGTTCATTTAGCCCATTATAAATTAAATGTAGCCTAATAGTACATGAAAAAGCAAAATTCAAAACCCTGGAATATAAAATCATAAGGGTAATATCAAGTGAACTAATTTTTGTATATTTTAGACTGAATGTTTGGTGACCACCCTTAGCTACGTTTGTTTCCCAATTGAATCTTCAGTTTGAAAAAGGGAATAAGTCCAAAAATGGCAAATTGAATTTTTGTGTTCACAAAATCTCCAAGCTTTACTCTACACATGAGTGGAAAGAAGGGGGAAATACCTACCCCCTATAGGCAGATATATCCCCTTGAAACTGTCGAAATCGATGTCCATTCATTGTATTTTTTTACTACTATTTAAAATTTAAGTTAATTTTCTTTTCTTATTTTTGCGCTGTAAACTAAACCAAAATAAAATTGGCTTTTAATTTAAAGTTGTTTTTACCTTTTTCATCCAGTGTATATTCGATTCCATTGATATTCACTTGCTCGATTGATACTGCTTTAAAGACTCATTTTCATAAAAAATGTTATTTATTTTTTGTTTTAGTCTCTAAAGATGAATTAATTTACCTAAAATTGGCCTGTATACTAAAGAAGCTGGCGTATTTCTTTAAATGAAACACAAATTTTCTTTACTAAATTTAGTTTTAATTGTTAATTTCCAGTGAAATTAAAGCATTTGTAAAATTGGTAAATTGGTCTCGCAAACATAGGAAATTTCAAAACCGATGGCACGCATCTTTGAAATTTCTGTTCATTTTTAAATCAGTAATAAACTGATTGTTTAGAAATTCAGAAGAATCGCCTGAACTGTAAGAAAATAAACTCCCATTTAGTTTTAATTTTAAAAGCTTTTATTTTAGTTTTAAATAGTGATTTTTAAAATGTTCAATAGTTAGTAGCACGAGTATTTTGAAAAATTTAATGAAATATAACTACCTAAAGATTTTTGTACGCTATAATTATTCATTTTAACCGACACGAATGGTATTTTTACACAGATATTAAAACTTAGAGAACGTTGCCCATTTAAATAAAATTTTCTCAAATTCTTTTTTATGATCATATAAAAGATGATCAAGATCATTCATCTCAAACAAACAATAAATCCTTAATATCATGCGAATATGCCCTAAAATAAGGCTGACTACTTTATCTATCTTTAATACTAGTTATATTGAATACTGAAAAAAAAAGCGTTTAAAGTTGGTTTGACTGCATACTATCTATTATGAAGGAAAAACGTGTTTTGCAGGTAGAATTTGGTTTTACTGCATATAGTCAATTATAAAGGAAAAACTTGTTTTACAGGTAGAAGTTGATTTTACTGCATACTCGCTATATTTATTGAAAAAACCCAAGTGGGTTGGGTTTTTTCAATAAAACCATGCTAAAACCCATGATAAAAGAGTATTTTCCGAAAAAGTGTGTGCTTTTACAAAGTTTAGGGTCCCCCCCTATAAGTGTTTTTTTTTTTTTATCAAAATGAGGATGTGCGGTTTTTTTTAAGTTCGGTAGATTGTTCAAAAATTAGTTGTTTTTACGTGTCAAGTGGTTTTTTCATATTTAACTGATGTGTTTTCTTAAAGCTTTATGGGTTATTAGAAAATTTGGTGGTTTTTTTTCAAAGGTACTATGGTTTGTTAAAAAATTTGGTGTGTTTTTCAAAGTAGTTCCATAGGATCTTTTTATAAGTCTAGTCAGTGGTTACTTTTAAATTTGACTGTTTTTTTTTCAAAATACCGAAGGTTTTTAAAAAATTGGTCCAAAAATGTTTTAAAAGTCAGGTATGTTCTTTCAAATTTATACTAAAATTGGTCTTTCATATGTCACATGGGTTGTTTTCAAAACACGATTGGGTTATTTTCAAGTTTCAATTAAAAAATTTAGTGGCTTTTTTTTTCAAAGTTCCATACGTTGTTTAAATGGTTAGGTTCATTCAAATTTATAATTGGGGTTTTTAAAGTTCAGAGCATGAGTTTTTAGTCAAGTGGGTTATTTTCAAGTTTTAATTTAAAAACTAAGTTGGTGTTTTCATAAGCAGCTTGTTTAAAAATTACGTGGGGGTTTTTCAAAGTTCCATGGGTTTGTTATTATTTAAATAAGTTCTTTTAAATTCAACTAGTTTTTCCAAACCTCGTGGGTTGTTTAAAAATTTGATATTTTTTTCAAAGTTCCATGGGTTTATTATGAGTCAAGTAGGTTCTTATAACTGTGTTTTTCTTTAATATTCAGAGAGTGGTTATTTACAAGTCAGTCATTCTTAAAATTAAAAAGTTTTTTTAATGTAGTTTTAAAACTAAGTGTTTTTTAAAAAGTTAAATCGGTTATTTGAAAATTAGGTGGGTTTTATCTAAGTTACATGGAATATTTTATGGGTCAACTGTTTTTTTTTAATTTGTAACTCGGTTTTATCAGAGTTAAGAGTGGTGTTTTTTATATCGTGGGTTTTTTAAAACTTTAGGGGTTTTAAACCCAAATACTTGTTAAAAGTGGGTTTTATCAAAAACATATTTTAAGCTATGTCAGCATATGTTCTAATGTGCCCCCTTGTCCCCCTAAATTAGAAACCTAAACATGTTTCTTGAAAATAGATAAATTAATATCAAAAATGGACTTCTCCAAAAAGTTATTAACTTGAAGCTTTATTTTTAACGGTTCATAAAAAGTTAACAACTAATTATGTAATTTAAATGTTTAACCAAGTATTGTTTATGTTAGTATATTAATTCTTTACAAATTGTTGAAAGTAACACGTCGAGTTAATAAACTATGCTTCCTTTTTGAGAGATGAATTAGATACTATTAGTTTATCTGTTTTCAACAAGAAAGTTTGTATTTTTATTTTAATTATTCTTTTTAAAAAAAATATTTAACCTTCTTTGGATTATTGCCAAAATTTGAGAAGCACAAAAAAAAATTAATTTATGCGAGTTAATAAATTTAATATTTATGAATTGAAAAAGAGACACCAAGGAAATGGTAATGTCTTTTCTTAAAAAAATTCATTACTTTCTTTTAAATCTGATATTTTTTGTTAAGTCATGAAAATGACATAGATTAACATCGAAATTAGCCTGCAGTAAAAACCAACCGTGCTAATTAAGGATCAGTTCTGATATCATTAATTTTTTTTGTAAGCTGAACTTTCAAAAGCCGCACCTTTATTCTTAAATACACAAATAAAAACCAATAAAAAAAACCATCACTCGTCCATTACAATTTGTTCGGACTGCCTTTGAAATAGCTTATCTTGTACTTCCCACGGGTTTTTATCGTTTGATTGAAAAACGCACATCTTGAACAAATTCTCACATCCATTGTTTTGTCAGTGAAAACAATTATCTCTAAATCGAACCATTTTAGGCGGGATTCAATCCTATTTAGAACTCGGGCATTTCTAAAAGCTTTCTAATGGAGATAAGGTGTCTTTTGAAAGAATGACCAGGTTCTGTATTTCTTATTAGTGTTTCTAGTTACCTTTTGTTGGTTTAAGTTCCAAAACATTTCAAAGGCTTTAGGTATACAATATGACTTTTTTAGATGCTCAATTTGGCGAAGGAAAATATTTGAAAGGAAATTGATCTTAAGAATAGATTTGTACTAACATTTTTAGAATTAAGGTTTTTTATTCATTACGATAGTAGTTGTAGTAGTATTTGAAATATCTTAATAAATAATAAAAATTTTAAATCCATATTTTACAAAACATTCGTAACAGTCACTTAAAGTTTAAAATTGTCTGTATTAGGAAAGAACATCGCTCTCTGGATTTCTAGAAAGAGAGAGGCCGGAACGGTAACTTTTTGTGGAGTGGGGAGGCAGGTAGCATTCTAAATTTAAGGACTCAAAAACTTTTAATACGTTTTACTTTCGTATTTTCCTCAAGAAAATTACATGAAAAGTAGTGAAAAAGAATTATATTTTTCATATAACTAATACTAAACATTTTATCGGAAAATGTGGAAAAAATAAACCAATGCCGGGGTAGGATGGGACTAAATTAAAAACATGATTATCAAAAATATGGTGAAAAATGACAAAAACCGAAATTTATTCGCATTCTTTTTATTTATTGCAAAAACTAACACTTATTTATCTTATTATACATAGTGAAGGTCTAATTCAAAAGAAAAATTTGATTGTGCCCGACTAGTGCTACCAACAATTTCTATTGGGGGTAACTTAGCAATTATATTCTGTTCATCGATAGTGAAAAATTTATTTCCTACGAGAAGAAAAAAATTTCTTATTCCAATTGCCATTACCCACCCAAAGTCACAATGTCCCATTCTACCCCAAGAGTAAAACTTTTCAAAAATATGTTTTTACAAAAAAACACATGGCTTTTAACCCTTTAAATCCTAAGCCGCTCGATATTACTGTTGAATCTTTTGGAAAAATTGGGGAGGCTAGGATCAAAAGGGTTATAGTATATTTAACTCAACTGGTCAGTCATAAAGGGTATATCATTGAGTTAACAAAACACGAAAATAAAAAAAGTAAACTAAACAGAATAAGATTGAAATTTACTTTAAAGTCTACTAAGTAAAAGTATTTTTAAAAAAGTGTGTAGAGTTATTTACTTTTGACTTAGTAAAACAATCGTTTTTGTTTAGAAACTCTTAAGGAGCTTGCAACAAAATTAATAAAGAGCACCAAGTATGAAACAATGGTACCTCTAACCGGTGGAAGACTCATAAACTAAAATTATTTTTATTTTAAAGAATTATTGAAGGTGTTCCATCCTACCCGGTGTCCCACCCTACCCCTCTCTCCCCTATATAATAATTAATTAATAATTACTTAATTATAAGATATTAATATAATTATTAAAAATTTAAAAATAATACAATAAGTAACAAAGTATTTCCTAACAAAGAGTTAACCCCTATTTTGATTATTATGGTGATTTTATTCTTTATTATCTCATAATTTTAAAATACTAGAAATACTATATTAGTACCTTTGTAAGGAGCAGTTAAAGAAAAAGTTTCTAATTAGTTTCCTACAAGACAAACAAGAAAATTCAATTTAGATCTATCAAAGTAATAATTGCAACAAATTATTTCCTTAAATAAAAAAGTTCATAAATGTTCTTCACTCTCTGAAATACAAAATAAAAATGGAAAATGGAGTCTTGAATGAACAAGATACTGCACCATTCATGAGACACTGTAATTGAAATTACCAAATCAATTGCGCTCCAACAATTTAATTTTTAAAGCTGAAACTAATCTAAAAATCTAGTTTTTCTTTAGAAAAGAATTGTATGCATTTTAAGCATAAGATTCAAGATTTTAGATTTAGTTTAATCTAAAAAATGCCTCTTTTATACCGACTAATGAAAAATCTGCAAGGTAATAAAAGTGTTCTTAATTCACATAATTGATTAGGTTTTCGACATCGTGTTTTTCTCAATAAGTAGAAAATCAATCAAATTTTAGAAAGGACTGCTGTGATTGGTTGAAACATATTAACTATGAAATTCATCTGGTTTAGGTTTGAGACTAAAATTGCAAAAGACATAAAAATACGTATTTTTATATAAAATCTATAATGATGTTCCGTTTTTTTTTGGTCAGTGGAAAAGCGTGGGATCCATATGCGAGAATTGGGTTCAAACCACAATAGTTTTTTAAGAGAGATTTTCCTTAAGCTAAAAGATATAAATTCAACAATTTTGTACCAGTGCTTTTCATTTAAAGTTGTCTCCGAAGCATTTAATAAAGTGGTAAATGAACAAATAAGGCTCTTTTTGGAGAACCTCATGATTGTGGAAATGGTTTTATTTTCATTGTTTTGCCTAGGAGAAACTTATTTCCGACGATGGCACACTCAAATACGGTGCGGTAATCAACCTTTTCATACTTAAAAAATGGTTTATAATATGTTTTTATAAATGTTTATTATTACTATACATATATCAGGGCGCGAAATTTCCGCTCGCCAACTTGCCATTGGCGACCAAAAATTTAAGGCTGGCGAGGAAATTCTTTTCCCTGAAAAAAATTTTGAGTTTAAAATTAAAAAAAATGTCCAAATCGCTGAAAATCCTCTGTGAAAATGTTGCCATTGTAAAACAGAAAGCGCCCATCAGAAACACCCATGGCTAAGTGTCTGAAAAAAATGGACCAACAAATGTTTTCTCATTAGAAAAATTTATTCAATGTGGCATATTATGTAGCAAAGCATTTAAAGACTTTACAGATCTTTTATGCTTAGCTAAGAAATTAAATGTAGATAATATGGTAATGAAAAACAATGCAGGTATTTTATTCATTTTATTGCTGAAGGTTTAAAATGTGAGTTGGTAAAAAAATTAAGTAGGTGTATCTGCATTCTGGTTAAAAATATGAATCCAAAGTAGTGGCGAGTAAAACTTTTAGTCTGGCTAGTACCTTTAGAGCTGAAATTTCATGCTCTGCTATATATGTATTATTTTCATACACCTATAATGCTCATTTTTAGCCTATTATTTATTGCTGGTTAAAGATATTTTATCAAAATGTAGAAAAAGGAAATTAACAATTAAAATAACTATTTTTCTCTTATTTAATCCTTTAAAATTATAAAAATATAAGCGAAGAGCATTCATAAAAAAGGACTTAAATAATATCATATTAAAAATTTTCAAATAAAAATTTAATTAAAAAAATGTTTAATTACTTTGTTCCAAAGCTTACATTTTTTTAAATTACGCACACACAAAGTTATGGTTACCCAATAAAGCTACAAAAGTGTTCATTGAAAATATATCGTAAATTTATAAAATTTGTGGAAAATTTAAATTTTACTTTATGATATTTAATAAGCTATTTAATTTATAAAATTCACAAAAAATAGTCAGGTGGTAAAAATTTTATCCGGGACCGTGTACCCCTTTGAATATAAATACTGGAATTTTTATATTTTCTTCGTTTTACCATGGGGGAACTACAGGTGCTGGATGTTGGCACTCTGAAATATGATGTAATATTTGATGTTTTAACTTTTAAAAAATGCCTCTACTTGTATTATATATTTAAAGGGATTTTTAAATTCTTACAACCAAAATTATATAAAAAATTCCAAGAAATGAAATTAACAATTCAAATAAATAAAGTTTTTAATTAGTCCTTTGAAAAATAATCTAAATTTTAGCGATTTTCTATAAAAATTTCCTAATTATTATCATATCAAAGATTGATCAAAATTCTTCAAAATAAAAGTTAATATTTCAATACAGATAGGTATGTAGTTTTTACTTTTTATTGAAGACATATGTTTAGAAAGTAATAAAATTAAAATTCAAAATTTTGGAATAGTTTTAATTTTTTTTTAGTATTATTTAAGAAATTGTGAATTTGTAATTTCATTTTACTAACTATTAAATTAAATGTTTTAATCAGCATTAAAAACAAATACCATGTATAAAATGATTCTGCCAGCAATTTTTAAAAAGTAAAAGAATTAATGAATGCGTCCTATTTGAGAGAGAACATTGAAATTCTGTTTTTCTAGGGCTCAACAAGAAAAATGAGACGTTTCTCACTCTCAGGGGAATGAATTTTTCCAACCACACATTTTGATGGTTAGTTAGATAGATACCTGACTTAGAAGCCGGGTGCGTCCAGTTCAATTCTCCGTTCAGATACAGATGGTTTTTTTTTCTGTACCTACCTGTCGAGAAGAATGGATGTGCGTGGTTATGCAAGCCAGTATGGAAGTGCGGGTAAGGGCCAAGTTAGAACTTTACAACCATTGATTTTATAGTCCAAAAGGTGTCCTGAGGCCACTCGCTTCCTCAAATGGAAGGCCCTCCTCATACGAGGGTTTGGAGGCTAAACTCCAAAGCACACAAAGAGTTCCCCACCCTCTCCTTCGTTTGCTGATATTTATCCTCTTGCCTCTGGACGCCTTTAGGGCCATAAAATCGATGGTTGTAAAAGTCTTGGCCCTCAAAGTGCCTGACCACCATGGTTTTGGTCTATAGATGCCCGCTATTTTCACTATTCTCGGCTAGATATGAATTCCACAAGTCTTCCTCAAGTATGGCAAAAAAGACACGATGAATTTTATGCATTATTAACTAGATAATTAAAATGAATAAAAACACACAATGCCGAAATGAACTGTTTTATTGAACGAAATAAGTAGAGCAGAATCGCCCAAAGCGGGCAGGGACTCGTATATTGCCGGATGGAGCCCTAGTGACAAAGTATGTGTATGCCGTGCCGTGATTAACCGAACACTCTCGAGTTCCGATCAACTCGGATAGAACATCGGATTTTTAATATGGGGTCACTAGGCTCAATGGAAAAAATGGTGGTTTTGTTAGAAAAACTTAAGATATGTTCCTTCTGAATAGTCAGTTGGTGCATTTATCAAATAGTGCCTTTATCATACTGTTGATAATACCTATTATATTTTAGGAGACGTTGTTTCCAAATAAAAGTCGTGAAAGGAACTTTCGAACCACCCTGTATAATATCAAATTTGTAATTACAATCAAACAATAACTAAGATTTTTGAGCTTTCAAGGTTAGCAACCCCCCTTTGAGCTCTCTCTCCTATTTAAATTTAAAACATGAAATAAAAGTAAATATAAAATTTAAATAAAGTTCTTTTTTTTATTTTAGAATCATTTTCAAAAGTGTATACTGCTTAAAAATATTTTTAGAAAAGATTTCTGTTCAAAATCATTAGTAATCCAAAATTATAGAATGAAAAATTCATTCGGTCTATAATAATCTAAATAAGTAAATCTGTTTTGTATTCAGCAGTAGTTACAGAAATGTAAAAATTTTAAATAAAGTAAAAAAATTACAAAAACAAACATTATTTGGAGATTTAAATAATAAATATTTATGTTGTGATGTTTAAATAATAAAATATTTATTTTGAGGTTTAAATGATAAATATTTATTTAACTTTAAATAATTTTAAAATTTATTTTGTTCAAACCATATAGTTTTGTGCAATTTCTCATCTTCCTTAACTTTGATATAAGTGTGCTAGTTAAGGGATCAAAACTAAAAAAAAATAATTAAAAATTGAAAGATTAAACATAAGCTAATTTGAATGCTTAATTCAATGAACCACTTTATACTTTATATAAAGAGGTAAAAATATAAATTCTAAAATTCATTTCAGTGAAAATAAGTTTTAAATTCAAAATGGATTTTTAATAATCTATTTTACTCTTCCTTTTTTTACTCCGATAATATATTGTCCATTCATTCTCTTTGAATCTTTATTTACTTCTTTCTCCTAGATTATTTCATTAATCATATCGTATTTGCACTTTTACTCATTCTTTCGGATTAGTTCTGCATATAAGTTATTCACTCTCTCTCTCTCATTACTGTTTTTTTCTTTAAGAGTGTCATCTCGGTTCTCCTCTCTATATTTCTTGCATCCCTTAAAAAGATGAGTAAGAAAAAAAAACAATAGTGAACTAATATAGTCTACCGAAAACACAAAGTGATAGGGACGATGAAAGAAAAACACATTTCGTTTAGTTAATTAATTTTACATACTGGACATAAAAGTTTCGAAACGAATGTATATTTTCTAGCCTTAAGGATATATATACTTTACTCGTGTTTTTTTTTATTCCACTAATTTCTCTCATACATTTTCTACATCTGCACGATATTGGCTTGCCATAAAAATTAAGAAACCAAAATGCTCTTTTCTAGTTTTAATTTACACGCGTTAGCTCCGATCCCTCTAACTTCTAACATAAATTTCCGACATTTGCACGACATTAAGTCGACATAAAAACTTCGTTCTTTTCTAGCTTCAATTCACGCATGTTTGCTTTGGCTCCGCTAATTTCTAAGGCAAATTTCCGACACCCTCCCAGACCGCAACTCCCTAAGTAAACCCTCGGAGCGAACCGCCGGGGGTGCGGACCCATCAGCGCTAATTCGAGCCGGCACTTTTTCCGCGTTCACCTGTCACCCCCGACAGGCACCCCTCTAAAATATTCAAGGGCCGTTGTTTTCCCCGCCGTGGGGTATCCCGAGCAAAGAGTGTCCGCTTAGCATTTGCTCGTCGGGATCGGCCAATCAGTGCTACGTGTTGAAATGTGTTGTGCGGCGCTCCCATCGATCTGGCAGATCGGCATTCGGGAGCAAACAGCCTGGATGCTCCTCACTGTGCTGCATGCCGATGCCCTGTTCCTCACTATGGGTGAGTAGTGAGAGACCCTCGCATTCCCCTGCACTCGGCCTTTAGGGAGCAGTGTGAGCACGCGGGCCAGCCAGGTAAACACTCCGGATGCTTTTCAAGGTCATAGCCGGCCTGGGCCTGTTGCTGCTGAAAAGTCTCACTTTTTCAAGGGGGATGCATGAGGATGGGGAGAAGTGAGGAACCCGGGTAGCCCATGAGGAGAGTTAGTTGTTGCATACTCGATTCAAGGTGATGCTGGAGTGATGGAATTCGACGACTGACAGATTAGTAAGTCGCTATCCTTATACTTATCGCGCATCATTCATCAATCAACTTTGCATCCTTTAGTTGTCTAAAATTTCGATGCACTCGATAATAGGTTTGTGTAATGAGTGTTTTTTTAGCGGTTGCACTTCTTTGACATCTAGTGAGCGATCATCCTTGAGTCAGTCTGAAACATTGTTTGTGTGTTCTGGTTCCTTTGAGAGATTTCTGAATGCACTTTATAATGTAAGAATAGATTAAGAGATACTGCACTTTACCACGCGTAAAAAGTTTTTGTTTCGTTAAAGCTATTTTAATCTCGTGTTTCAAAACATTCAAAAGCACCTTTGGTATTTCATTTTATAAAGATGGAAATATTAGCATGACAGTGAACTATAATAGTGCATTTTTATACAATTTGTATCACATCGTATTTTCATGTAAAGTAAATCCATGTGCTCTTTAATAATGTGTGCATGATCAAAAACTTATATTTTATTGAAAGCATAAGACGAACACGCACATTTTTTAATAACATTTTAGAATGTCTAAGCAGTCAAGTATTTTCTTTTGAAAAGACGCAACTTAAATAATGTTTTTACAGCTTTATTGTAGTTGTTGCGCAAGTAGAATCTATGCAGTTCAATCATAATAGTAATAATAACTCAGGATAACAAATGTATGTTTTCATTAAAATCCTAACTCTGCATGTTTTATACACATGCATTTTATACACTTGTTTAATTCCTAAATAGACAATTGCCCTAAAAATAAAACATTTCAATTAAAATTTTTTGATAGCTTTAGTTTTGTGATCAAGGTATAAGAATCTACACGAACAATGTTTATGACCAGGAATTAAAGTTGCATTCTTGCTTGAATATATTATATAGAAATATGTATTATAATGCGCAAAATAAAATATATGCTTACTCATTAATAAAAAGTTTTAAAGCTTTTCTGAAATTATACGTACTCTTAGATTTTTAAAGTGCATTTAAAACAATCGTACATCACCTAATAATAAATTAGGAGGATCTTGCAAACTATTTGAGTTTTTATCAACATTGTTATCTATTTGCGTTATATAACAATGATATATATTAATTTGAATATAAACTGCTTAAAATAATGAGATGGTAGATTCAAATTCAATCGAACCTAAAAACTAGATTCCGGAGTCTTGCATATTTTCGTGTGCAAGAATATCCATGTCATTTAGTTATATTTTAATATTCTTTTTCATTTAGTGTTTAATTATTCTAAAAAAGAAATATCCTTTTTTAGAAATCATTTGAATAGTATATTTTGGTTATCCTTTTCGCTCAATATCTCCTTGTTACAATTTATAATACTAGAGCTATAATTAGAAACACGGTAGATCATACGCTTCAGCTGTTGATCCTGGGGCACCAGGTTTGTTCGTTAAAAACTGAGTCTAAATTTCCTTTTTTTATTTTATGATTACCATTGTACCAACTTTTCTTTTTATATAAATAAATTTACTTGAAAACATAAAGCTATTTTTTTTCATGTTAAATTTTAATATTTTCATGAAAAAATATGATATCGTGTTTTATTATAATAATATTATTATTTATTTAGTTATTATTATTATTTAGTTTTATTATATCGTGCAATAAAAATATTATATATTTTTATAAACATAAATAATGTAAAAATTTGCATTGCTACAAAGTTTCAAAGCTATTTCTATAAGTAGGCAATCATCAAGTATCTTTATTTAATTTTCAATTGGAGAAGAGTTAAGTTATTTAAATTTTTTAGAACTATATAAATTACTGTTTATCATGCTTTTACTCTATAAATCTAGAACTTTTTTAAGGAAAATTTGGAAAACTTAGAAAATGTAACGGAAAAAGAAAAATGCATTTCTGGACTATATTTGTACCCCTGTTTAATATGGTTTTCTTAAAGTATTGAGATGCATCAATATTATAAAATAAATACAAAATATGTATATATGCTGTGAAAGATAAGCGTTTAGACTTAATTTACACACTTTGTTTTATTTTAATACTGTAATTTATGCATCGAATTCATCCCATAATCCCTGATAACAATGTTAAAAACATTCTTAGATTGTTTGTAATATCTTTAGTTACGTAGCAATTCGTATAAACTTGTGTAAATACTGGTAGGAAATTAATAAATGTATCCTTACAATACTAAACTTTTCCATTAAAATATAAGCATCAATATTAGGATGATATTCGAAATTAGCAATTACATATGAACACTAACAATAATTCAAATCGCTTACTCATTACGGAAACTCTTATACATTTTTATTTTTATTTTATCCAAGGATAATTCTATAGTACACTGTTTTAATAAATATTGTCATATGCTCTAAAACGTTACTAGACCGCGTTTCAAATTCTACAATTATATGCACATATCTATTATTCATAGGGGAGAGTAGCTCAAAGCGAGTATGTTAACTTTGAAAGCTCAAAAATCCTAGTTATTGTTTGATTATTATTACAAATTTGATTTTATATCAGTTATATTGGAAGGTGAGTTATCTAATAAAATAAAAATACACGATAGCGTCGGATTGTGCCAAACAATGATTTATTTCAGGAAATAAAACTCTCATAAAAAACCGCTTTGCCCTATTTGATGGCCTAAAGCGGGTAACCCGTTTAGGGAAAAATGGACGGATTAAGGAGGAAGGCCCTGGTGGTCAAGCTAGATACTTTTGGCAGGCATTCTGTCCTTGATTGAATTGAAAACATTCTTTACAATGAAAAAAAATGGACTATCCTTAAAAAGTTAGGGGAAGGCATTGACCCACATGATCCCCCCTTAATCCGACAATGTTTGAGACTTTAATTATGTACCTAAATATCATAAAAATTCTTTTCATGCTATTTTCCATTGCGGATACCTACCCGCTTTGCCCGAAAGCTACTTTCTTACTTTCAGGGGGGTTAAAACATCAAAAATTAAAAAAAAACAAAACCAGCAGGTTCTTTATAGTATTTTAAAGTTGTGTGTTAAAATTAATGTAATATTATCAACAGTATGATAAATGTACTAGTTTTCAACTATACACAAACAAAATATAAGTTTTTTTAACAAAATCCCCAATAAAAGTTGATCAAAACTCGGGAGTTTATCTCGGCATACACATGCTTTGACACTCGGGTTCCATCCGGCAATTTACGAGCCCCTATCCGCTTTGGGTGACTCTTCCCTAATAGAAAATAGAAACAAAATTAATATTGGCGAGTTATCCAACTCTTCATTAATACAGAAATCGCACGTTACTGCTCACTGGAATTCTTTTAACTACTAGTTCTTAAAAAGTGGAATTACCTTCATAGATATTTAACTTTATGTAATTTCGAAACATTATGAGGGAGAAAGGGTTATTCTATGCAATTTTTAATAAAAAATATTAAAAAAATCATTAAAAACATATTTCCCCTTAACTAGATTGCACTATCAAGTTCTAAAATACTTCAAAACAAACAGTTTTTTTTAACTGAAATTGTTTCCAGTAAAATAAAATAGGGTTAATAAAAACTTTTAGAAATTTTAAAATCTCGTTAAAATAAACCTATAGTTTTGAACATGATTCTATTGTAAAGAAAAGTACAGAGACTGTTATTAAATTTTATACAGACGACATTCATATAATATACTGAAAACACATCAAACTGACATTTCTTAAATTCATTAAATTAATGTTAAAACTCTTTGTTTGATAAGATAAACTAAATAGTGCACAAAATTTTGTTCAAGTGCAGTTATATTGAACCTGATCGTTTTGTTAACTTCGCATAAAAGAAAATCTTAACTTCAAAATGCAAATGTGAAGCAAAACAATTTTAAAATATGAACACATAAAATATGCTTTAAGAAGATAGAAAAACATCGCAATTTTAAAACAATATTCAAAAATATTGCTACAATTTAATACCTACAGCTCCCCTAAGATTTTCAAAGTTACACCGAATTTTTCTTTAGAGTTCCCTTTTCACATTGTAGTTTGTCATTTTAACATCCAACTCAATTGTATTTTATAAACAAGGAAAATTGGAAGTATTGAAATTTATGGATTTGTAACTATAGTTAGTTTAAAACTTGAATTAAAATAAAAAAAGTTATAAAAGCGCTTTTTGTCTTGGATGTCATGATTTGAAACAAGAAGGAAGTTCCATACATTATAATGAATACAAAAATTATAGTATAAATTAACAAATCATCATCATATAAATAATATAACTATCTATTAGTAAATTAACATCAATCGAAAAGATGGACCCAGACTTAATTAATTAAGAATCTCAGTTAAAAAACGTCAGCCCTCTTCTTTCCTGAACAGTTTTAATTGTTGTTATACGATAAATACTTGAAAAATGAGTAAAATTACTTTTCCTTAAGTTTCATTTTATTCTTTAATACCTTATACGTTTTCAGGTCTTGATACCTTGTTCAAAAAAACTTTTACGATAACCTTATACTATTCTGGATGTCAAGGCGTTTTTTATGAATATCCGTGATATTTCATAGTTTCGTTGACTTAACTTCTCCCTAAAAAGTTGTTTTTCTACTTTCAAACAAAAAAACCCGAAAATTATATTACGACTTGACAATTAAATAGGATTAAGGGGGAATTTTGCGTAAGAATTAAAAAAAGCAGTCTAAATTGAGAATCTCCTTTTTATCCCCTCTAATTATAAATTCAAAGTTAGATTTGCATAAAAAAGTACAAAAAAATTCCTTGAATTGTTCTTATTCATTTTTTTATCTTTTCTCCCTTTTATTTCTTTTAATGTACTCATAAATTTGGATCGAAAACAATTTTTTTTACATTTTTGTTGGTTTAGAATGAAGCAAAATTTTGATCAACTGCGAGATCATTTATTATTTCTTTCTTTTTTAATCAAAGCTTCAACATTTAGAATATATATAAATGAAATAAAAACTAATTTCGCATATAAAAGGGATAAAGAACATGGGTCGGAAAGATATTGTTTTGACAAAAATGGAAAACAATAATAGAATTTTAAGTTATATTGTCATAATTATCTTAAAAATATTTACTTTAATATATTTAAGAAGGCACTGATGAAATTGTTATTAGATCTTAATCATGTAGCTGGACCTTCTAAAAATACTGTTTTATTATTTAATAGCGTGAAGAAATTAAATCAAATCAATATTACGACCAAGGGCTAAACCATTGACTATTTCCAGGGTTAAGATATTTTCTCCAGAAGGATTGCATCCTTATTTGGAAAAAAGTATTGAGAGCAATAATATTTATTGTAGTGTTTGAAATCGTTCAAATTGGTGCAACAGTTCTCATTTAAGTTAACAAAAATCTAAACTACATTGGTATCCTATTAATGAGAAAATAAAGTTAAAAAAAATAAAGTATTGTTTGTTTTATAATTTCCAATATACATTTTTAAATGCATCTTTAACTTTGAGATAAAAATTTTTAGTAGGTTTAGGAAACCCAAACGGGTGATTTTTAACTATAATATTGGAAAGGAGGGTTGCAAACTCAACCCTAAAGCACTAGAATAGGAACAAACCTGACCGCAAAAAATGGAAGATATATTAATATTGTGGAAAAACGGTTTGAGGTAGAAATAAAATTTAAGGGTAAATTTCATGATTCTCAAAACATCATACTAACATATTAATCATTAAGAGACCTTTCGAATTATCTTTCAAAATATGAAAAAAGTGGGTACTTATCCTTAAAAATTAATTTTGTTCCACATTTTTACTACAGTGACGGCCGGCCCCCTTAAAGTCAAATGTTTGGCACGGCAATTGACATTCAATTTTAACTCTACCCCAGGTATTTTACCTATAGTAACATTTCTTCCATCTTATACCTTAGAACAGCGGTTCTCAAGCTGTGGGAGGGGGGCGATATCTTCAGAAGGGGGTGCCGATGCCCGGGTCCTTCCCGACGAAACCGACGGGACGAACGAAAATGGACGAACACGAGTTAAAATCCTGTTTTTAATTTCCATTTTTTTTTTGGAGGAGGACCCCCCAGATCCCCCTTTTGTTCTTTGAACCCTGTATCACCTACAATTTGGTTATGTCAAGTTGATATGCAAATCCTACCTTTCAATTTCTAAAAAGTTACATTTATTTAACCTATTATTGAGGGTGCTTAGGAATAATTTCATCCTTTTCATCCTTTCACCCCTAATCTACTTGGGCATTGGTTCCTAACCGAGGTTTTTCAGACCAGAAACGGTGATTGAGGGCTTCGAACGAGGTTCGCGAATTACAATACTATTGGAAATAAGTTGCCCTAAGAGGTTGGAACAACTTTCAGCTTCAAATTTTTAAGACCTAATTTTCGTTCTAACCGCCGAAGATCAAATAAGTGTCAAAATATTCTAACACTGGCGATTAAAAATTATTAATTTAAATGGTAGAAGTCTAAATGCAGTATCAAGCTGTTTGATTTTACTGGTTGTGATATATCAAAGAATCAAACAAATATAAAAATACAAATTCTAAACTTGCAGAAACTAAAATTTACATTAAAAAATTAATTTATTAATTTGTTTTAATGTAAATTAAACTTAATTTTTTGGCGCAATATGATCATGCTTCATTCTTGCACCATAAAACAATAACCAAACCAATCAATTTAATTTTGGAAAATTAAACGGAAAAAGCTATACATTTTTTTATTTTTATAAATTTATCCATTTAGGAATGCTTTTGAGGTTAATTCATATATTGATAAAAATTTAACAATGAATAATATTCTGAAGCAAAATTTTTTTCAACGTAAGTATAGTTGAGAAAGTGAAAAATATATTTATTAAGAATTCATAATGTACTAATTAGACTATATTTGTATGAAAATTATGTATAATTCCTAAAGTAACTTAAATCAGAGGCTAAAAAATGGTCTTAGATGCTAGTTTAAAAAGGATAAACCATTTTCTTTATTTTGAAAGTGATATGATATAAATCATGTCTGCTATTTTCTTCGTAATTTTATTTTATGCATATTAAAAATATAACTTATTGCAACAAAATAAATTCCCATTCTTAAATATTGATTTATTTAAAAATTTGTATAAAAAGTAAATCAATATTTTTAATGTAATGAAATGCATAATATTAAATATATCGAAGGAATGAAAAGTTGACTTTTACCACTTTTCAAATCAACGCCACAACGTACAAATACATTTTAATCGAATCTTACATTTCTTTTATCGTTCAATTTGGTTTATTTTCAATTTATTTAAGTAATATTTGTTTTACTATTAAATTTTAAATCTTCATTTTTATCACTGTAACATTTATTTCCCAATTTAGTAATACAGATGACACCGAAAAAGGTGCATACTTGGGAAAGATTGATAACGCATGAATATGTTTGCGTAAACTTTGCTTAAAGGATTAAATACTATTTAAGGTGTTGAAATTTCTAGTTGAAAATTTTCATAAGTATTAATATAATAACAATATAACATGTAATACCATGTAAATAATTTAATGAGTAAAACCAATATATCTAATTTTTCCCACCATCCATTAATACATAATATAAGATTTTACATCACCCCATCATTTTACGTCATTGATTTTTTGTAAGTTCGTTTTCCGCTACAAATCTCAAATTTTTCCTTACTATTAAGAAAATATTAAATGATTGATTAATAAAGACGACAAAATAGAGTATAGATATTTTATATACAGAAAATATAAATTTCACGTAAATTAAGAGCTCTCCGATGCTTCGTTTTCTTCAGCACACGCAAAATTCATTCCTTTACATCTATTGCAATAAAAGGGGAAAATATTTCCCAATCTTTCAAATACTTCCATACAAATACATATATACTATCGATATATAAGCGGAATGTAGGTGTTTAGCATCTTCTTTAATCGATCAAGTTGAAGAGTGCGGTAAGGGAAAGTTTCACTCTCTATGTGTGTTCGAACGTTTCCTTTATTTTATTATTGATTTGTTGGAACACATCACTGTTGCGAGAAGAATTGCTTACTCGTACTTTAAGAAGAGTTCCATCTTTTGTGAAAAATCAGTCCCGTCAAGAGGAGTTCCGAGAGCTCTCAGAAAGACCGAGCTGGGTTTTCAAAAGGGATGCCGGGGAACCTCGTGGCAATTTCCTGGGAAATTCAAAAACGTTTAGTTCCGATTGCTGTTATGAGCGATCAAACCCTAAGGGATAATCTATGAAGAACTAAAAAAGAGTGCAAAAAATATCAAATAAGTTCGGAAAATTATTTAAAGATAATATTTTTTAAATGTTTACTTCCTTATGCTCTAAGTTTGTAATGAAGGAATGTATAATTCTATATCAATTTAATTTTAAAGGCAAATTGCGCTGCACAAGATTGATGGTAACAGCAGTCACACAAATATTTATTAATTTCTGATCCAAATTAACTTTTATGTCTAAAAAATCAAAATTTAAAAAAATAATAATTTTATGTAGAATTGTATAAATACAACTCATAAGACATAAAAATGGGGAAAAGTTTTAAAAGGGTAAGAATAGTCGGATAACAGATTAGTATTTTCAAAAAAGCTACATTTTTGCACGATTAAAGTCTTAAAACGAACATCTCATGTCAGACTCATGTCTCATGTCATGTTTTCCTAACACAACGCAGAGAAATCTGTTTTTGATTTGATCAAAGTTTTAGTTTCTTTTTAGTATGATAGTGTAAGAAGATGAAATATCTGCAATATTTTAAATTCACTATTTCAATTGAAATTTTAAAATATTACTTACGTTTCTTATTTCTAATGTAAAACTTAAAACACATTTAATCATCCATTACTTGGTATAATAAAAAACTTATGATTTAATTTAATTAACCAAATCAATGTAAAGTAAGGTTACTTAAAGAATACAAAGTTATATTTATATAACTTTATATTATAAAAGTATATCAGGACTATATTTTGTTAAAAAAACTAATTCTCATGAAAATACTATTATAATGGTCATGGCCAACCATGAATCACACATTCTTAGAAAACGGAGGGAATTGTCAATTAAATTACCATATTAAAAGCATGTCTATGTAACTTTCTCAAAATGTTATTAAATGTATTGTTAAAAATGCCTATATTATGAGCTATTGTGACGTTTTGGATAATAACCAAACCACTAATTTTAATTTAAGATATAGATCAAATATTTAACAACGCGGTATTTTCAAGTTTCTGAGATACAATGATTTATGAGGACATATAAAGTAATATTCATTGAGTATTAATATGTCTAGTAAAAATGTCTCTGATTTTTAAGAAATAATGCTATTTATCCCAATACAAAATTTCTCGTTTAAAAATCTAATACATTGTTGTTTTCTCTTTGATGATTTTATCTGTTCCTCTTTAGACTGGTGATGTTTTTTAATATCATTTTGTAATGTTAATTTAGCTTAGAGAGTAATTTTCCCAAAAAACAAAATTTTTGTGCATTTAAAAGTGAGTAAAAAGAATAAATGAGTTACATTAAAATATAGTAATGCATTAAATCACTTTTAAGTTCGAAATGTTTTGGACCCTATTCGTCATTTTATTCACATATGCGGGTATCCGAATGAAAATTACTTAATTTTTGAAGTATGATTTTCAAGTTTATTTTTTTTAATTATTTAAGTGGAAAACAGAATATTTTAACGAAAAATTACGATTTTTATACATAAAAAACCTGTTTATTAGTTATAGCTTCTTTTTACACGATTTTCTACTTAAATTAGATCTTTAGGTAAAATGGGTTCCACACCAACTTAGTACGTACAACCAATTAAAATATTTTATATATAGATGCATTTTGTTTTATTCTTTAAAAACTTTGTAATAATTTTAATTCTCGCGAGTAAAAAGGAAAATCAAATTAGAAAAGAGTGAATTATATGTGAAATCTAGATAAATTGTATTCCTTCTTAATCTTTTATTATTTGCCAAGTTTGAAGATGATGAAAATTTTTTTTTAAGTGGCGCTTTCCCCCCTCACATAAAGAAAAGAGGAAGTCAAATAGTTTTGAAAGGCGCATTTAAAACTTAGCATTGATTTCCCTGTCCGTAATGACATCTAAAGAAGAGTGTTTGTTTCTTAAGAAGGGTATAAAATATAGGTAACCTAAAAATAGAATTTATGTCAAATTAAAATAACAAAATAATAATAATAATAACTATACTTTCTCATTTTCACATTATATATTGGTTTTCATTTATACTATATTCTCTTTCAATAACCAGCTCCATCGAGTTTTGGATTTTACTATTTTCAATCTGTAGGAACTTTCTTTTATAGTATTTTATTCAATGCTAGTAGTAATAAGAGTAATATTTCACATAAGAATATAGCTGACATGGGAATCATAAAGATTTTCCCATATTCCAAATTATTACTGCAATAGATAAAAACAATTTTATGTGACAAGATTTCCTTATTTTCTATCACTTTTATCCAAAAATTTATTGAAGTAGTAGATGTATATTTAAACGAAATCGCGAAGAAAAGAACGACAGTATTTTATAGGTTTTTAATAAATTATTTTTCTTTTATGTAAAGTTTTAAAATTCTTACATAAAAAGTGAGATAGTAAACATGGAAAATTATTACACGGAGAAAAGAAATTTTTCCATGAAATGGAATTATTCCATAAAATGTTTTTTTTTGCTTTTTGAATACCCCATCTAATTAGAGTCAGTCATTTTTATTACTGAGAATTACTATTACTATCTACACAATTAAGATGAAAAATATTAATTTGAGACTGTGTTCATTAACAAACTTTTCTGAAGAATAACTTAATGAACTCTATGTTTTAAGCATTGTTGGAATTGGATGCATAAAAAATATACAATATTAAAAAGTTCTTAATTTAAAAATAAACCCTTGCATTTAAGATTGTATACAGCATTTTTCTTTCTCCTTTTTCATGTTAGTAAAAGAAAAAATTTTAAAGCGATTGAAATCTGAGGAACACAGAAAATTATAAAAATGTTTAACGTAATAAATACCCCATTCTGATTTATATTCCTATAAAATTTAAGTAAAAAGCATCCTTATACCTACTAGATTTCGTTCTGTAGAAATAAAAAAGCGTTTCCCTCTGTGATAGTTAAGAATAGATTTAGCTGCACTTGATCTGAGGATTTTATGTCTGATCTCAGAGTTTTCTAAGAAAAGTAAGAAAAGTGCAATGAACTTATTGAATTTATCACCATACCCATAAGCCAATTTATAACACATTTGGACCCTTTGTGAAAATGTCCATATTTTCAGTAGTCCGGACAATATACGTCCTAAGGCCAATTGGGATGAATACTTTCTTTGAAAAATATGTTCTTAAAAAATCGAGATTTTATCACTGACAAGTAAATTCAACCGGATACTGAATGTTATTTCGTTTTTCAAAGTGTCCCTTTGTGCACCGACATTCTTTCTGTGAAAAGAATCCGTGAAATAGTTTCGGAATCTATGATATTCGCTCTTTTGAACTGCTTTTTCCTTTTAAGTATACCAATGAGATTTCTTACTGAGCAGTTGCAACAAAACACCTGCTCTAAAATAGCTGAGCTCGTCTGCTTCTAAAATAGCTGATGAATTCCGTGATATAGGATACGACATTTTCGAAAGATCGATACGAGCGAGATTCCGCAGATATGGAACTGAAGTGACAACGAAAATCTATTATAGAGATGCTGATGTGAAGTAAATATTCAGGCAGCGTTTTCTATCAGCGAGCCTTTGTAAAATGGATTTGAAACTTGATTTTTATGATGGTGCAGGATAACGCATTTTAAAAGGAGTGAAATCTTTCAGATTGCAATTTTCGAAATTATAAGAATTCATTTCCTGAAATTTCTATCGGAGTTTACTTTCTTTATATTCCAGTAAACTCAGTGATAAAATATAAATAATAACTTCACTATACACGTTTTCATATTTGCGTATCACACTTCTTAGACACGTGCATAAAAATTTATTTTATTGAAGACCGGGAAAATTTCTTTACTTCCTCGGTTATTCAGAAGCCTTGCCTGATTCAATTAGATTATTTGTAAAATTTTAGCATTTTATGTTCTAATAAAAATAGATTTAACGATTTAAAAACTTAACAAACTGGTATTTTAGTGAATTCCAGATAGTATTAACTTAGAGGGCTAAATTATATTATTAAAAAGTATTTCGTATTTTTTACCCTACTCTATAAGGAGAAAAACAAAACTAAACATCGGTTTAACCTTTTGTGAAGAATAAAAGACATTATTGTAAAAACCGTAAATTTCTATTCACAAATCAGAATCTACTTAATTCATTGAATGAATAAAATAATTTAATTTATCTCGAATACCTAGGAAATTAAAACTATGGTTTATCTTACTTAAGCCATTGTCTTCTTCATATGAATTTTTCCACAAGGAGTGGCATGTAATCCGCATTTATACTTCAAAAGATTTGAAAAATATAAGAAGCGTTATTTAGAAATAAGGATTTCGATTTCATTACTTAACAATTAATTGCGGTAGGTATTATCGAAAATGAATGACGTCATTGAATAACATTGATGAATTTAAATTTACTGAATGCCTTAAATTTTTAGTTAATTTCTCTCATACGTTGTGTACTTGATTTTTACATTAGAGAGAAGTTGCTTAGTAGTAAATTTTAAGGGTGCATAATTTTAAAAAATCCTTTCCATTAAAATTTTAGAACATTCTACCATTAAAAATCTTTATTTATATCACAATTTAATAAAGGTTTTATAAAATTTTGGTTTGAAAGAAAATTTATACTGCAGTAAGAATTTCCGTTTTGAAAAGATATATTTGTTCAAAATATACGTTTAAGTTCACGTCCTTCTTCTTCCAAGACTTTTTGGGGACTGTAATAAAAACTTTGTTGATAACTCTTCATTTAAAAGCATTTAACGGTTCTTGACCTTATTCTAAACTTACGCTATTCTCCGTCTCTTCTGACACAGCTAAAATATCTCAGCTAACATCTGCGGGTGACAGAAATCCCCCAACACCTTATTAAAAGGATCTGGGAATTACACAGCTTGACTTTCATGCAACTTCTCTAGAAATAGATTGCCATCAGACAGAGGAGTTCGTGTGCTCCTCGAATCTCCATTTTTAGTTCATCATCGCTTTTATACACCTAGCGAGGAATGTATTTTATGATTAATTGCTGTAAGTTTATTGCCGTGTACATATAAGACTTTTATTCTCTTGAACCTCATCTATGTCAAAACTAACATGAGATAAATATTGAAAGTAATTTCCATTCTCCACAAAGATGGTTTCCTCATACATATATAATTTGGGCGTCACCTTATTCTTAAATGTGAATCCGAGAATATCTAATTCCACCTTCAATTACGGAGCTAGCATTGTTGTACCTCATAATTAATTGAAGAAAGTTCTCTTTATAAAGTATTATATCTATAAATTTTAGTTCTACGGTGTTTTTTCTCAAATGTGTCTAGTTGGCTTTTAAAAGGAATTAGTAGACGGAGATGATTGTAAAAAGTAAAATTCTTATGAAAGTTGAAGCTTACTTAGAAATTATAGAACTCAGTCATAGTTATCACACAAATTTTTAGCTAAAATACTATAAGTAATTGTCAGTTTACAGCCAAGGGTATTTTTAAATTTTCTTACTGTGTTGCTATTGCTAAGAGACGAACAGTATATTTTCTTATTTTTATTAAGTATGACATGGTTACTTTTTTTAAGTGTCACTTCCATTCTACTACTTCTAAATGTAATTACTTTCTGTTAACTAATAAGGATTTTGTTACTTTTTCTAAATGGGACTGATGAATTAACTCGTACTTCTAAATGCAATAATTTAGGGGAGAGTAAGTAGATCGAAGGGGGTATGCTAACTTTGAAAGTTCAAAAATCTTACTTATTGTTTGATTGTAATTATACAAGTTTTATGCAATAGGTGAGTTATCGAACTATGAAATGAAAATACACAATAACGTCGGATTGTGCCAAATAATCATTTATTACTGAAAATCAAAATCTCGTCAAAAAAACACTTTGGCCCAAAGCGGGTAAAGCACTACAAACGAAACAAATCTTGACACAAATTAATAATTTTTTAGAAGTAATGTTGAGACCATGGACGGATTTAGAAGGAAGACTCTGGGGGTCCAGCTAGAGACTTTTGGGGGTATTCTGTCCCTGATTGAACTGAAAACATTGCTTACCATGAGAAAATAGAATACCCTTAAAAAGTTTAAAAAAAGGAGACATTGACCCCCATGAACCCCTGTAAATCCGCCAGTGTTTGAGACCTTAGATACATAACCTAACTATCATAAAAAATCCTCTCTATGATACTTTCCATTGCGAATACCTACACACTTTGCTAGAAAGCTCCTTTCTTACTTTAAGGGAGGTTAAAGTCTTAAAAATTAAAAAAAAACAGACTGTTCTTTCAAAGTATTTTAAAGTTAGATCGTCTCAAAATAATATAATATTAACAACAGTTGGTATAATAAATGTACTAGTTTTCGACTATTACATATCTTAAATAGGATAAGAACTTATAGGAAAATATATCTTAAATTTTTTAACAAAATTCCTATTTTTTTATGTTGCACCCAGTCATCCTATATTACAAATCTGATGTTCTATGGGAGTGGATCGAAACTCGGAAGTGTTCGGTTAATCACTGCATGCACATACTTTGATACTCAGGTTCCATCCGGCAATATACGAGCCCATACCCGCTTTGTGTGGGCGATTCTTCCCTACTGGTACGGCTAATTATAATTTATTTGGCTATTATTTTAAGTGTGACTGTTGCCATTACACTAAATGCAGTTAGTTACTGTTACTACTAATTATGAATTTTGGCGAGATTTTATTACTTTTTACAAGTATGATTTAGTTTAGTTGGTGTGACTATGCTGTTGTCCTGAGTATACATTTTTACTTGGTAGTAGGAAGTAGTATGTTATTTTTTCTTTTGTTATGTGTAATAATATTTTAGTACGATTTTTTACTTATGCTAAGTGTAATAATTAGGAAGTAGGATTTTGTTACTTTCGCCAAGTGTAACTAGTAATTACTAAGTACGATTTTGTTACTTTCCTAAAGTTTACTAATAATTACAAAGTAGGATTTTGCCAAGTGTAATAATCACTAAGTAGCATGATTATCGTGTACTCAAGCAGGTGTTCTCAACTTTACTTCGTTAATTACAAATTAGGAATTTATGCTAATTGTAAGGTAGGATTTTGTTACTTTCGCCAAGTATAATAATTACTAAGTACGATTTTGTTCCTTTTCTTATGTGCATTAATTGCAAAGTAGGATTTTTCCACTTTTGCCAAGTGTAATAATTACTAATGAACATTATTATCGTGTACTCAAGCAGGTGATCTTAGTTACTTCTTTAATTACAAATTAAGAATTTATGCTAATTATAATAATTGTAAGGTAGGATTTTGTTACTTTCGCCAAGTGTACTAATTACTAAGTACGATTTTGTTCCTTTCCTTAAGTGTACTAATTACAAAGTAGGATTTTGCCAAGTGTAATAATTACTAAGTAACATGATTATCGTGTACTCAAGCAGGTGTTGTTCGTTACTTCGTTAATTACAAAGCAGGATTTTATGTTAATTGTACCTCAAGGTACAATTTAGGATTTTGTTACTTTTGCCAAGTGTAATAATTACTTAGTACGATTTTGTTACTTATGTGTACTAATTAAAAAGTAGGATTTTGCAAAGTGTAATAATTACTAAGTAGCATGATTATCGTGTACTCAAGCGGGTGTTCTTCGTTAATTACAAATTAGGAATTTATGCTAATTGTACCTAAAAATTACAAGGTAGGATTTTGTTACTTTCACCAAGTATACTAATTACTAAATACGATTTTGTTACTTTCCTTAAGTGTACTAATTACAAAGTAGGATTTTGCCAAGTGTACTTATTACAAAGTAGTATTTTGCCAAGTGTACTAATTCCAAAGTAGTATTTTGCCAAGTAGTGTAATAATTGGTTTTGGTTGCAGGGGGCCGCCCGTAGCATGGAGGGCAACGTGACCAACGGCTCGGTGGAGTACTTCCTGGTGGGAGAGGGGGGCAACAACGGTACCCCCTCGGCCACCTCGCCCAACGACAGCTTAGTGCATGACGACTGGGGCGAGTACTGGAACGGCAGCCAGTACCCGAGCGGCTACTCGCAGGCGCGCATCATACTGACCGCCTTCTGCGTCACATTCATCATGGTGGTGATCGTGGTGGGCAACATGCTGGTGTGCATCGCCATCGCCACCGAGAAGGCGCTCAAGACGGTGCAGAACTGGTTCATCGCCTCGCTGGCCGTCTCGGACTTCCTGGTCGGGCTCGTCATCATGCCCTTCTCGCTGGCCAAGGAACTCATGGGCTACTGGATCTTCGGCACCGTCTGGTGCGAGATCCACGCCGCTCTGGACGTGCTGCTGTGCACCGCTTCCATCAACAACCTGTGTCTCATCAGCCTGGACCGGTACTGGTCCGTCACGCAGGCGGTCCAGTACCTCAAGAAGCGGACCGCCACCAGAGCCTTGCTCATGATTTGCTTCGTGTGGGTCCTGTCGGCCCTTATCTCTCTTCCCCCTCTGCTGGGATGGAAGAAGGAAGAGCGCCCAGAAGACTATCCTTCTTGCTCGCTTAGCGACGACGTAGGTTATGTACTGTACTCCGCACTAGGCTCCTTTTATATACCGGCGTTTGTGATGGTTTTTGTATACATTCGCATCTTTATCGCTGCCAGATCGCGGGCCAGGAGACATGTCAAAAAGACTCATTCAGAAGTCACCAATGACCCGCCCAAAGACAAGTCCACTACCACTACCACCTGTACGAGCTTCAGCAACCCGAGTCCACCTGATAAACGACGAGATACTGATATTTTTAGGTAAATGCCCTCCCTCCCTTTTCGTTACCAGGTGGTTCGTTCTTTAGTGTGTGTGCCTCGATCGAGATGCTCCAAGCTCTTTTAGTTAGCTTAAGTTACGACCAGATGTGCGATTAGGTAAATTCAACTGTTTTATGTTTAGATCTCAAGAGCATGCTTTTTTTACACGAAATATTCAAAAGTGGTCATTCCAGGTATTCGTCGGGGATTTATGCATCTTGAAAAATAGTTGCACAGGAGAAGAGTAAGTGCGTTAACCTCTGATCATAAGTATGCCAATAAGGTTCCAAAATTACTTTATCTTATAATTATATATTCCTTTTTCTTTTTAGAGGAACTTTTTTATAAAATAGTAATATGAACGAGTGAAACCAATGAAATATTTACTATATCATATCGTTACCACCACGCCAAAAACACGAATCTGCTATTCTTATACATAGCAGATTCGTGTTTTTGGTCTGGTGCTAACGATATGTGTATACGAGTATGTTTCTTTTTTAAATTCATATGTGTACGGATTATGACCGCAAAGCTAATTTTCAAATGAGTTATGCTTACTTGATGTATAATGATGTATGAAAACTGGGTAGTATTTTTCAAAAGGGAAAGGTCTTAATTTTCATTACTTTTATCCTTTAAAATTTAATTTTTCGTTAAAGTCTTGGGTTACATTGGTAACTAAACTACATCTTGAAAAGAGAAGCTCCCACACATCAGACCATCTCCATCTTATTCGTTCAAAAGCAATAAACTCAATAAGGAAAACTATATTTTCCAATACTTTTCGTCCCCGGATGGTTGAATTTGCGGAAAATACAAATACCTAGTGGGATAAAACCATAACAACACAAGTTATTATACTAAAAAAATTTGAAGAATTAGTCGAAAAAAAACTTTTTCCTTTATCTGCAATCCTATAAAACACACTATATTAACGATGCAAAATTTAAATTCTAGTTTTCAGTGAAACCAGCCAACTCCTAAACAAGTTCTAAAAGCGACTAAAATTAAAAACAAAATCTTTAATAATCCTTTCCTTTCACACGTCTGTGCCATCTTAAATTTCTTTTTAAACAAACTGCTCTAATCTTTCCAAATTATTTTTTAGTTTGGTTTTAAATTTAAGAGTGGTAGAAAATTTAATTTTGGAGATAGCTGTTTTTTTTTTAAAAAGGACGGCATGTTTTATAAATATAGTCTGCTAAATGTTACGGTCTTTGTTTTGAGTAAACCAGCAAAAGCATTTTTAGAAAACGAAAATATAGGAATATGATTTTTTTTGTTTCCTTAAAAATGGAGAAACTTAATTACCTATTGGTGACTTACTGTTAGGAACCTAGTTTAAATAGTGTGGAAAAAATTAACCTGGTAACATTGCATTTAGTAAGTTTTGTAACAGAACTGGCCAATTTAATAGTTTTTTATGAAAATTAACTTAGAATGGTTCAGAAACTTGTCGAACGGATGAAAAATAGAAATGTTAAAAAAACCCTTGACTCGTTATTTAATTAGACACAAATTTCTCAGTAAAACTGAATGAGCTACTTATTTACACATTAAATATTTACAATACTGATAATTTTAAAGATTGTGACCAAAAATTTATAATTTTGTAATATATATATGTTATGGGCAAAGTGATTAATTGGGCATTATTAATAATGCCCGAAGGGGAGGCGGGCAAAGTGATAAATTTCATTCATAAATTTCACTGAATTTATCACATTTCCCCGGGCATTATTAATAATGCCCGGATTTATCACATTGCCCGTAACATATATATACTATGTTTGGAGAGTCGGCGACTCAGTTCTAAAGGTAATTATGGACACCTTGCATAATGTTTTGTGTCCACTATATCGGTGACTATATCTACACTATATCTATACTGACACTATATCTACGGTTTGATAATGAGGCATGATGGAAAATTAAATACCATTAAAATCCTTATATGATTTTTAGTTCACATGAAACTCTTAAGTTTTGACTGTTGAGAGAGAGAGGCAACATATGTATAAGGATACGAAATATTGATAGTTTTAAAGCTTTGCTCTCATCATTTGGCATCTCTTCATTTATTAAAACGTTGGTTTGATTACTCAAAATACTTTTAACTAAAACGGGCAAAATAGCCCTGCTGGGCAGGCCCAACGGGAATAGAAGGTATTGTTTTACGGTTCCTATTTCCACCATATAATAATGGGAAAGTGTGTTCACTAGCATGTGCGTTCAATGATCCCCATTTAGATCTCGTACCCGAAGTATATCGTGTCATTAGGGTTTACTATCAGACCCCTCCTTTACATTTCCCCAGTAACTATTAGTAGGATGGTCAAAGTGTTTGGCACTCTAGTCTCTATACATCATGTCAAAATATATTACCGTATCTTTCATGAAACTTTAGGGACTTCTATGAAGTTTCCCTAGTCACTGTCCCAGTTTGAAGGACTCTGGACATATTAGATTTCAGTCACTGTTGTGAACATAATAGTTTCGTGCACTTTACATAGTTAGGGTACCTATATGTCCTTTTAGACTAGACAATTGATCCGAAGATAGTACATGGAGATGACTGTGCTGTTGGTGTAAGATTGGAGAGTAGTACCTCCAATTAATAATACCTCCAAACACAAGAAAAGGTTCCTGGTGTTTTCCGTCTGAAATAAGATAAAACCATCAACATAACTACAAACAACGTTAGTATAATTTAATTATAAAAAACAAAATTCTTTTATTAACTCAAAATTTTAATAGCCTGTCTGCAGGTTGGGAAACAGCTCATAAATGGATTGTTGCATATTTATATTACATAAAATAGCAACTTATGTGTATGAAATGGGTCTATAACGTAAGAAATTAGAGTAAATGATGGAAGGTTTGATACATTTATTAATAGTGTTAATATGAAAACTTCGGTATAATAGTAGATTTCCAGATATCGTTATTTAAGTGAACAAAGCACTCTTGCGGTAGTTTTAAAAATTACATAATATTGGATTTTTTACATATTATTCAATTATTTATATATTTTTTCCCAATATCATGAGAAAACAATAATTTCAATTTACCTTTTGGACCGTAAGATTGTGGTCCACTGAAAATTTTTGGCCCCTGACAAGTTATAATGGCATATTTTGGCCCGCATCAACGTTAAAGTTGTGCAGGCCTGATTTCTAATATACGCAGGAACATCAAACATTTTTCTATTGCATTATCCTAAGTTATTCGTTTATTTATTTGGCTTCTTTACTAGGCTGCTAGAAGAGCTCAGCTGCCTTGATGAATTCAGTATGTGGCAAATTTTAGTTAAAATACACATTACTCTCTTGACTATGTATACCAGACGTTTTTTCAAATTTGAAGGCATTCACAGACCTTTTCGACCTACCTGTATATGCACTATTTGAGTTTAAAATATAATTAGACTCTCCTCATTTGAAAACTTCTCCAACCTTATCTTTATAACTTGTATTATATTTAACGTGACTCATAAAAGGAACTAGTGTTGTTGATTGAAAATACACTCCCTTATTTTGGAAAATATGCAAATCCGTTGCGTGCTATTTCACTATGAGAAACAATGTACACGCAACTCCTAAATCTTGAGATTTAGAGATTTCGAAACACAAGAATTCTTTATTATTACAAAGTCTCTAAAAGTAAAATCCATCGATTTTCTCCTTCCACTCAACATAGGGTGTGTGAAGTTGAAACATGTGTATTGAGTGGTACTACATCATTTGATTTTCCTGTTAGAAATAAATGTATTCTCAGAGTTTAAAAAAGAGAGGACCATTAAAACCAGCTCTATTTATAGAAAGTTGTCCAGTCCCTACTGAACTTCTTTTAATCTGATGTCTTTTGAGGGCTCATTGTAAAGAAAAAGTTTCCAAAAAAAAAGAGGAGTCTGGTTGAGTTGAACTAAAACTTTCCATTCACATAGATTTCATCATCAGATGAAAATACGTATAACACTTTTAAAAACCCCGACGACAATTTAAAATATTGAAAATATTCGGATTCCTTTGTTTAAAATGAAAAAACAATTCTTCAATTACTAAGTTCCTTTCATTACCATAAAAATATTTCCAGAATGCTGTGTATCATTTATTTTCCTGTCAAAAATTTAATTTCATAACACTGTATTAAACATAATTTTTTACTCCCTGACATTTTGGAGAATGATTCACAATTTTCGAGGGGAAAATAAAGTAATATTCATATTTTTCCAATATTGAGCTCTTTGTGTACAAAGTACAGTTTTAAATTTTTTATAGATAAGGCAGCTCCTTTTTAGGGGGAGGGGATCAAATCTGTGTCACTTATGACAACTTTTCCTGCTTTCTTGAAGTAAAAATCATCTTCAAGTACCTAATAAGTGATTAGAGTACTAGTAAAGATACTTATCTACATTTAAAGAAAGCTCATGAATTGCTCTCTGTTTGATCACCCCTTCACAGTGGCAGGTACTGGGTTGATTAACAGGGGGATCACACCAATTATTAAAAATTTACATTCATAAAATGTGCATCACAGGTTAGAATTACAATAATGCCATTAGCCGAAAAACGCAAGCTCCCGCATCTTGAAAGTTGTGCGATTGGAAATTCCACGTGCGAGGCCGTATACTCAAATTGTCTTAAGGCAGGGGCTGTTTTTTCAGTCGCACGTGCGATTAAGGAAAAACATTTACATTTGTTAGAAACTTCCGTATTTCCGGAAATAAACCTTTCTTGCTGTCAGAACTAAGGGGTGATATAAAAAGTATGAGAATGTGGAAAAAAAAGTTGGAAATGACTTATATTTGATATTTAGTTCCAAGATTTTGTTGGGGGGTCCATGTCCTCCTATAGACGAGCTGCCACTTCCCCTTCATAGCGTCCCCCTTGGTTATTCACCTAGTTCGAGAGATAGGGCTTGTCCATTTTGTGCGCCATAAAACATCCAGCTCTTCCTTCCTATAGAAGTGAATCTTGTGTGATAGCTGGTTCGTCTGACCTTATGCGTCATAATTATGAGAAAGTCGTAAATATCGGGAAGTGACTTCGAACTGAGAGAATGTCATAAAAAGTATTGATTTAGAGCCATTGAGAAATAAAAGACTGATGTATGGGAAACCCTCTGCTTTTCTCTCCTGATGTTACCAGGATATTATCATAAATTCTGCAGTTTATTACTTTGCCCCTTATGCTGGTTTATAAAAAGGGACATTATTTGATGTAACTTTACTACATTTGTTAAATGAAGTGAGTAACAATGAGGACGGGGTAGAACTTCTAAAAAAAAGAAGCAATTAATAAAATTTACTGTAGTTTATCTATTACCTGCACATTTAACTTCTTTAATAATTAAAATGAAGCATGAATTTTAAATTAATTAATTTGGGGGAGACCGAAATTGTTCCTTTTAAGTGCTGATTTGCTTTTGTACTAGTTGACGTCGTTTTCGTTCAAATTAGGCAATTTACTTCTAGTTAGGAAGCTTTAAAAGTATTTTTGGTTTCCACCAACCCATATGAAATTAGATAAGGGAAAAATTCTTATTATGTAACTTAACTCTTCGTCTCAGAAGAACAACTGTTTTTTTTTTAGAAATTCCTTTAGTTTGAGGATGAATTTTATTCATTACGTAATAATAAATTTTGAACGCCTACTGCTGAGGTTACAAAACCCATCCTGTAAAAGTTTGATTGAAGTTTATGATCACTCGGACTGAGCTGGTCGAAATTGTGTATAGTATCTTATTATTTCTTCAAGATTTGATTAATAGATACAATTAAAAAGATCTCATAGACAGTATTTCTTAAGCTACGAAAAATTCAAAGTTTCCTTAAGCTTTATCTCCTTATTTCATAGCTTATCATTTCTAAGGATTGACGGCAATGAACTACAGAACAGAGTTCTTAAAAGCTTTATAACTCTTAAAAAATAGCTACATATTTATGGAAACGACTTCCCATTACAACACTTTTCTTATGGGGTGTACTTTACTTCCATTACCATAAAATTTTTTATTCCAACTATATATGTATATTTTTTCAGAAACGAAACAGAGCATTAAAAACAATCTTCGTGTATTTTGCGGAAATTCATAGCAAAAACTATTCCCAATATGAAATGAATTTCATAATTTATTAAATATAAGAAAATCAATCACGAAAATTAAAAATAAACAGAAGAAAAGCTACCTAAGAACAATATTTTGGGAACCCCTGCCTCATCAGAACAAATTTTATCACCTCATCTCGTGCAACGCAAACTCCTTAAAAATTATGTCTATAATCTTCCCTTTCAGCATACAACCTTTGTCTTTCACCATTGCTTTGCTTTTGAGCCACTTTCTGCTTCTGACCATCCCTTTATACTCTTCAACATCCCATTGCTCTTGAGCTCTCTCTCTTAACACTTCAGCAATCAGCATTTCTTTGCTCTTCGGCATCTTCTTGATTTTATTTTTGACTTGATGCCTTTTGATTCTCTTTTATTTTCACCCTTGTATGACTGTTTTGCATGAATATCTTAATTTCTCCAGGTGACCCTAATTTTTTTTAGAAGTATAGCACTTTGAATCTTTTCAAGCTACCAGTTGGCAACCCTTTTCTAGAAAAACCTTTTCAAGCTACAAGTTGATGCTTTAGGAAAAAATTAAGAGTGAGAATGAGTTGAATGAAAAAAATATTAGGACAAGCCATTCATAGTGCAAATATTAGATTGCATATGCAATAAAAGTTTTTAAGGTACTTTTATAATGTACTTTGGGTTACAATATAAATATTTATGTAGGACAATTTAATTCATAAACCTCGAAAGGATAAAAAAGTGACCAAACGGTTTTTGAAATTAAAATAGAAAAGAAAAATCTCCTATATCGGAAATTTTAGGTGGTTATTAAAGATAACTTTAAGAGAAGCTACGAGTGGTTTCATCTTTTCATGTTAAAAAGGAGAGTTTCTGTGAATGCTTGTGGTGTATGTTAAGACGTTTGGGCTTCGCACAGGTTGCAGAGGAAGGAGGAGGACTGACATCTAGTTCAGAATTTAAATAGAAAGCTAAAAAAAATTGGTTTCTGTTCCTTTATACGGTTTTCCTGAATAGTATTTGACTATCAACCCACCAAGCTTTAAATGTTTCTTAACAACAAGAAACATAAATTGGATTCAGATTCTGAAAAATACATGCACAACGTTTCTTGTGTTTTATAAAAAATAAAAATTCCCGCGATTTAATAAGGGGGAAATATTTCGATGAAGGATTTGCACCAGAATTTCAAACGGTATTAGAGAAGTAATAAATAAAATCCCTAAATTATTTTCTATACATAGGTATTGAAGGCATCAAAAAATAAATATCTGCGACTGACGACCAGAATATCCAGAAAAAAATCTAATTCTCTGCAAATAATACAACGTAAAAGTTTGTAGGCGGTAGTTAGGGATTCCCTATTTAGAAAACAAAATTTTTTGCCCAGGTGGTCGGGGACTATTTTTAGCTTCCTTTATTAAGGTTCCGGCATCGATACCTTGATCAACCTGAATAATTAATTATCCCATTAAAATCCAAACAATGCCTCCTCTCTTCAGAAAAACAAACTCTGGATCTTGTCCTCCGCTGAGACAACTAATTGCTTTAGGAACCTCCAGTGACCTCTTAATAAGGGGACTTCAAAGCAGGTGCTTTTGTACAAACACTTAACGAAGACATGTTTCCTTGAAACTCTGTTTTTCTTTTTCATTTACGAAAAGCGTTGTGTTAGAGGGGCATTAAATATTGACGAAGCTCCTCTTTTTCAAACATTCGGTCTATTGTCATAGAAAACAATAGTGTGGCTCCCTTCCATTAATGTTTCAATCTCACACAAGCCTCCTTTTGTCTAAAGAAGGACACTAGGTATCCTTACATTCTTATGCATGTGTGTGCGTATAAGTGTCATCCGAAAAAAAGCTTATTAATTTTTCAGGGGATGGAGTCTGAATAATTGAAGATGAGGTGATCGTTTTTTTATTCTTTTTTATTTATTCTATTTGGGGGAAAGTTATCTCTAAAAAAGTTAGCGGTTCTCAAACGTTTTGTTTCGTGTTCCCTCCTTAAGTAGAACAAATGGATCACTCTACTCACTTTTTTATTGAAAATTCAAGACCATAGAATGAAGCTCTACTCCACTTAATGTGATCACTTTTACACAAGAGTAGAGTGATAACAATATCCGATAGATAATAATAAGCGATTTGATATTATAAAGTTTCAAACAGTGTAACTCAAATGTTTGCTTTAAAATCACAACTATGTAGTCCCAATTGATGTATTTAAAACAATTACCTAGTATGTGTTTTGCAACTTTTACATTCTTAAAGAAAAACATGAGAGTGGAACATATATAACACTAATAAATTAATGTAACATTTTGTATGATTATGTATTGAAATTGGCCTTCAAACGAGAAATAAAGGAGCTTTTAAGGTGTTCCCAACAGATTTTGATAACATTAAGCGATATAAAAAACGGTTATATTACGGTTTTAAAAACGGTTTATATTACAGTTGAACATGTTAAAAATAATATAAACGACTGAACTAGTCAAATTTGTTTTGGTTAACAACTTTTATTTTCTTTTAAAGTGAAAAAAACATACCATTTGAGCCAAAGTTACCCCATTTTACGGTATTGTAAAACAAATTGTCTTTTAGGAGCGATCGAAACGAGTCATATCAAGGTTTTCGTCTTTGAATCTAATAATTTGCACACATATGTAATGTAAATAACCTAGAAAGCATTTAAATAATATAGAATATGAAGAAACTATAAAAAAAAGATGCTGGAATATAAATTTCCTAGTTTTATCATCAATCTTTTTTTTCCTAATATAGAACATTCTATCGTCTTCAATTGATAGCCGAATCTTAGGTGGGTTTTATGTAACGAAAGATAATTGAATTCCTATAATTATAGAAAAAGTGTATATTCTGTAATATCTATAGTTATTTCTTTAGAATAAAAATAGAAAAAACCCCTTCCCACTAATAGCTTTAAGTCGTGTTTTTGACGCAAACTTTTTATGCGATGTAGCTACTTTTAATTAACATTTTTGATCAGTTAAAAGAAAAATCAATAAAAACTGCAGTTATAGTAATCACTAGATAAAAAATGGGAGTGGTGTAAGACACATAAAAGTGAAATAACCCTTGCTAAGAATTCTCCATGAAATATTTCACATTGACATTAGTTTTTTATCTTTTATATTGATTTCTTACGTCCTTGTTCTTTATTGTCTCGGGAAAAAGTTCTAATTCTTTTCATTTGTTATGAATAGTACTTCTTATTTAAGACATATTTATACAAATACATTTTTCTCAAAGACACTTTTAGAGCATCGATTTCAAAACAAATAATATAACTGTCATAATACTAATATATTTGGTTTTACCATTAAAATGTAATTTGTTTATTTGAACTTGCACCTTCTGTTACAGTCGACTCCGCTTAATGTTATCGAAATTGACTAGATCCTATCACTCCTATTTAAATTACCACAAAATGTATCGTTTTATGTGATCAGTATATCGTTTAATGTTTTCAAATTTTAGCGAAATCCCTTAAAAACTTCCTTTTTTCTTTCAAAGGCCAATTTTAATACAAAAACATAAAAAATGAGTCATTAAAGTAGTAGTGTTATATGATCCGCTTTAGTATTTTTCTTTTAGAATGTTTAAAGTTCAAAATACATACTAGAAAATTGTTTTAAATACTTAAATTAGGACTACACAGTTGTGATTTTAATGCAAACATTCGTACTGATAGTACTGATTATTATTATCAATCGGAGATTGTTATCATTCTTATCTTGGACAAATGTGATCATCATGTGGAGTCGACTTTATTATCAAATTTTTAATGTTTCTATTTCATATATCTAAGAATTTTTTATACAATATACAGTACTGATTAACAAGTCGTTAACACAAAGACACGATAGATGTTTTACTTAGTTTAAATTTTTTTTCATAATTTTAATTTAAAAGAACATATATTATACGTATATGCATATAAAATATACTGTACAGCTGTATTTTCCAAACTTTTAAGGATTGCGACTTATTTTTGGAAATCAGATTTACAAAGGCCATCTTCATCCACGATACATGGATTTTTGTGAAAAAAAAAACACATATTTTAAAAAATTAAAAAATAGATTAACTGCCTAAATATGTAAAAAGACATAAGAAATTGCTGATAAAACTTTTATAGATCCTACTTAGTTTGAATTCCAAAAACGACCGAAATTCACCGTCATTAAGTTTTAAAGCTATAAAAGGGAAAATATCTTAAAGGATTTTTAGCCTTCCTTTAGTAGGTAAATTGTAAAACATTATGAAGTGACTCCGAAAATATAAATTGATAAAATTGAACAAAATTGAATTTACCTGATGGTTTTCTTGAAACTGACATGAACTTTTAAATTTACATTCTAAAAGTATTGATTGCTTAATGTCTGGAAGGTTTCCCATAAAACCTTATATCTGCAATCTCTCGGTCTTTCCTAGTTCTAGCTTCCTTAATAAAAAAGGTTTTATAAAGTTTTATTTTTCCGCAAATCATTATCAATTGTTTTCTATATCTTTCTAAATTTCTAAAAAAAAAATCTCAATTTTAAAATATTTCCATATTTTTAGATTACGGATAATGGATAACGGATAACGGATAAGCAACTGCCAATTAACTTATTATCCAGCCATTCACATAGACCAATCGACGCTATATTTTAATGTGAAGCAAATTTGTTAACGTTTTAAAAATGTACTTTAAAGTACTTACCGAATTTAACATCTTTCAAAGACAGATAAATGTATTCTACAAACTTACAAATAATACTATATTTCATACTAGAATTTCACGTATTTTTTTCTGAAATTTTTTGGTCTGTTAACAAAAATTATTTTTTTTTATAAAGATTGAGTCTTATTTAAGTACCTATTGTTTAACAAGTATTATTTAACAAGTCTAGGTTGAAACGAAAATATGAATGATAAAGCATTAGGTGTAAAATGATTCATTTAAAAGATTCATTGGTGTGTGTTTTTTCAGTGTTGATCAACAATAGTTATTAGTGGACTTGCTTGGAATAAAATTCCAAAGGAAATCGGAAGTTTATCCATAAAACTTAACTTAAATTTAAAGCTCTTAATTTGTTATTATAATAATTTTTTTGTAAAATGTAGTTTAAAACCAATATAAAAACAAATTAAAAGTTTTCGATCTATTTTTATTAAATTTTGTAATTAAATTCATACCCAATCAAAGTATTGGGGTTGATAAAAAAAATCTATCTAATATTGAGCAGTAGTTATGAGAAGTTAAAAACTTGAAACAACATTTTTGAGGTTTTTAAGACGTTTCTAATTTGATGAAAACTTTTAAACAGCATTTTAGTTGCAGACCTTTGTACATTTTTAGACATATACCACTTTTAAAAAGCAATGCACAAATTTGTGTTTTCCTCTTAATTTGAAATACATTTTGGATAAATTTTAGTTTTCTCAATGAGAGACTTGTTTCATATATTAAGATAATATATTATTGCATTCAGAAACAGAACATAATTTTATAGAAAATATTTTTTACTCAAAAAGAATGGTTAAGAAGATATATTTTAAACAACCAACTTATAATCTGAATGTATCTAAAAGATATTTGTAAAGTAAACTACAGAAGTCATAGCCTTTTTTCGTGTTCTTAATAATAAAGAGGAGGAGTGGGGACCAAAATGTCGTTTTAGGTGATAAAAGATATTATTTGATGTGTTTAAAACTTTAAGAATTTATTTGGGACTATACAAATAACAACTTTTCAGTGTTAATCCGTTCGATTATAGAATTTTCTATTATCAGTAAAACTTCTTACATTAACGCTTCACCCGGACCATTTTGGGGGAGCTCTAGAGAAATACATGATAATTTTCCCCTCCTAACACGCTTTGAAGAGCTTTTTTGGCTGCCTGCCATTTCCCTACTTCCATCAGTCATTAAACTTCTCTCAGGGTCTTGTTCCGAAGGTTTCCTCGGATGACATTGTGAATGAGGAACGGACTATCACAAATTTAGCAGTGCCAATATTTTGGCGAGGGTGTAGCCAAGGACGGCTCTTATCGATTTGGATATAACAGAAAGAAATATAGAATTGAGGGTCAACCAGCCCTGAATTCAGCACATTCACTTGAAAAAGTCGTTCAACTTGGCATTGATATAAACTTATATAGAAAACTGTCTAAGCATGACTGGAGAGATCAGTCTTCAAAATTGATGCGTTATGTAAATCAAGCTCGAATCCATTTATTAATCTAGGGCTACGTCATTTAAGTCTAAGTTCACAAAAGATTTCTAAACAGTTAAATTCTTCATTATTACCACTTAGCTTCCATCATGCCTCATTACCCCTATGTTTTCATATCTAACATTTTCTTTCCCTTCTGCTTATGCGATTCTTCTTCTTCTTCTACTCTTCCCGTTCATTATCTGTGTGTATCTGTGTATGTATGTACTCTACGGTTATTGTGCGGGCTTCATCTTTCCCTAGCCAGCGGTTCCCAAACTATGCTCCGCGGAGCACTTATATACTCAGTGCTCCGCGAAGGATTTTTAGGTGCTCCGGGTAGTAATTTGAAATAAATACATTTTTTTAACATATTCAGTTGGTAATTGCCAAATAGTGTAAAAATTAAAGAAATTTAAAAAATATATATCATATTTAATTGCTTAAATTCCCATTCTCTTATTTCTTGTTTTATGTAATTAGGTTTTATGTAATAGGTAATGTTTGAGTGACTAAGCAATCTGATCTAAGCACTTCAATCACTCAAACATAAATTCGAATGATTTAGTTCAGTGGTTCCCAATTGGTGATCCGTGAACTTCTGGGGGTCCATGGAAAAACATTGATATATATATATATAAGTACATTCAATAGTCTGGAAAACAGGTGTCTTTCGCGTGGGGAATTGAAATTAAAAACTGAAAAACGCGTGAATCTTCATTGCACTCCCCCAAAACAAAAGTTGTTTATTTCCTTCTCTTTTATTCGGATTTTTATTTACAAATAAGCTGCTGTAAAAACAAAGAAATGCAGCGATTGAGCGTGAAGATTCACGGAAAAACGAATACAACTTTCCTAACAGGAAGTATTAAAGACTTTTTTTCTAGTAATGCGTACGACAAGGTTTTGGGGGGGGTCAGTGGCTTGTCGTGAAACAAAAAAGGTCCACAAGCCAGAGGGGGGATTTTGGTATATATCCCCCCGAAACTAAGAAATTTTTCTTTTTCACCATAGGAAACCACTAAAACTACTTCAGATTCCCCCCGAAATACCAATATCCTCTTCCGAAATTTTTTCTGGCTACGCCATTGCACGAATTTAAACTAATTGGGAACCACTGACTTAGGTTAATGTCATTCTGAGTAGTTCAATATTTTACACGTATTTTTATTGTTTTGATCCCCCTTCGTTTTCTGAATCTCACGCAATTCTGTTATCCCTTTTAGGTTCACGTATTCCAATATGATTACTAACGAATGTAATGCACGTATATCGTAGCTTAAGACACAACATGACATAAGTCAATATCCCTCTTTTTTTTTTCAGGAGAGGAGAAAAACTAGCTCTAATATTTAATAATGATTGATGCATGACTCAAAACCAAGGCTAATATTGAGGCCAAATATCGAGTTATGTCATGCTGCTCCTTAAGCGACTTATTACCGTTCTGAGTCCCCTATGTTTTTCAGACCTATCTGAGTATCCCCTAATATGACTTCTATATCATGATTTTCCCGATGGTGTCTTACGCTGTTGTCCCTTGTGTTGTCAGGACCATACCCAAGGGGGGTTAGGGGTTCAACACCCCTGAAATTTTGACATCATATTTAATACTATTTTTTCTTTGGATGTAAAAATAGACCCAAGTGAGAGTCCCAAAATGAGACAAAACACTACTTTTAAGGGTAAAAATTCCAAAATTTTTCTGGTGGAAAATTTCTCTTCCAAAAAATTTCCCCCCGATCCCCCTCAAAATTTTGAAGCCAATGTTTCTACTATTTTTCCTTGAAAATTCTGTGATTTACCAAAAGGGGTCCTCTTTGGGTGCACCCTTAAGTCTGAAACTGAGTTAAAATACTATTTTGAGGGGAAATTTTTTGCCTCTAAAAATAGTGTTTCAGCTCATTGTTAGACTCTCTGGGTTACACCATGGCCATCTGGACACATAAGGCCAGAGAAGCTCTTCAGACTGGAGTTGCGCTGTTGTCCAAAAAGCGATGATGACGCGAAATAGTAGGCAGAACGTCACTCACGATTTCGAGCTTCTCTGGCCTTATGTGTGTAGATGGTCATGGTTACACCAGTAGAGGATCTCCTTCCAAGTCGTGAATTAATTTTCAAGGGAAAAAACAATATAAAAATGCTTGTTTGTCGCCGAATGTCCCCAAATCAAACTGTATAAAACCTAAACCTGACTTGTGGTGTCTTTTCTCCGCAGGTTCCCCGATCCGGCCAACGGTCCGCCGCCGCCGCCCCACATCGTCATCGAGGAGCAAGGGGTTGGGGGGTTGGGTCGCGCAGGGGGTCGCCGGCGGCCGCTGGCGCCGCTGCCCTCGGACGCGGAGCGCCAGAAGCGGCGGCTGGCCAAGGCGCGCGAGCGGCGTGCCACCCTCATCCTCGGCCTCATCATGGCCGCCTTCATCCTCGCCTGGCTGCCCTTCTTCGTGCTCTACGTGCTGGAGGCCCTGTGCGAGGCCTGCCACATCGCGCCCACGGGCTTCGCCACCGCCTTCTGGCTGGGCTACTGCAACTCCGCTCTCAACCCCATCATCTACACCATCTTCAACCGGGACTTCCGAAGAGCTTTCAAGAAGATCCTCCTCAAGTGACCGCCGCCGCCGTCTCGTCTTCCAACGAAGTGCCTCCCCGCCACCGTACACTCTCGGGACGTGATGCTCTGGGGGGACCCTCCTCTGCACACTGGCCTCCTACCTCAAATGCTCCCTCGCTGCAATGAGTAACCTTTATTTCGTCATTCAGGACGTCTGGAGGACAAATAACCATCACTCAAATCCATTGGGCTGGGCATACTCTGAAATTTTTTTCATTGGATTGAGGGCCGTATTCAGAAACATAAACACGAAGAAAAAACGACACGGGAACGATACGGAAACGAGAGATTTGACTCGAGAGGTCCAGAGCTGCCGTTTCTTTCTCCAGTGTGCTCCTGGCGCCTCCTTTTGCACACCCTTGCAATTAATTATACACTAATAATACAAAATTACGCTTACACTAGATGTCCATTACTTTCGTAATACATTAATGTCTGGGGACTCTTTTTGGTAATTCACAGCTGTTCTAGATTTTTTTGGAACTATTTAACGGACCACAAAAAGTGTAAAAGCAATCGGCATACGATTCGAATCTCGGAATAATATGGCGGACGAGAGCTCGCATGACGAGACTTATCGCCTGAAATCTCTCGTAAGATGGATTTTTCCTCGTTTCCGTACCGTCCTCGTTTCTTCTACGTGTTTTGTCTTTCTGAATACGGCCCTTAAGCTATCTAAAAAAGTAGTCTAGTCTCCTACTCACCAATCACTTCATTTCAGTGATATAGTCCCCTGGCCATTTATATCCAGGTGGTCGTGGTTTAGGTTGTCTCTGTACGTGACACGATTTCTCTGTAGTCTGACTACAGATTCTGTATAATTAAACCGGATATTCCTGAATAAATTGCAGGGGTTTTCTGGTAGCATAGCTGACAATATTTCTTTGTTAAATCATCAGGTCTTTTTTTCAGAGTGTAGATCTAAATGGCTAGAGTACTATGTCACTGAAATGAGGTTACTGAAAGCCAGTCAACTACCCCAGATTAAATAATTGCAGTGAAAAAATTTCAGAGCACATACCCAGAAACTTTTTCCATGGGAATTAAGTGATCTCTGACTTTTTTAGTCTCCAGATGTCATCACTAATGTTTGAGTTCTCTGGTCATGTTCTCATGGAGGATACGGTTTCTTCCATTGCGAAAAAGGTATGCATTGTAACCAAATTAGTCAAGAGATGATCCAGTATTAGTATATATGAGTCGATAAAATTATCCGTTGGTTTAACAAGGTTAAATCCCAGTAGTAAAAGAATCTTGTCAAGTTTATATTATTCTTAAAAAAAAACAAAATTTCGATATTTTTCTTCATATTTGTTTTATTAGTATTTTACCAAATAAAATATTCTATATCAATATTCCAAAAGATTCTTTTTTGCGTATCACGATATGTGGTACAGGATCTTAAATTAATTCGTCCCTCAATAATTCTGAAATAATCTATCTGATCAAGAGCAAGTAATGCTTAAATGAGTTGACTCTCGAGTCCCTCTAGAAACATCTGACTTATGAGTCGGTCACACGGGAGTTACATTTGATAAGTTGCGATGTAAAAACTCCTCGGGCTAATTTGAAACAATCAAAACCAATTAAAAGCATTAAGATCCATCACTATTCTTGGACTCCGAATGACAGAGCGAACAAGATTAAATCTTGAGTAAATGCTGTGAGAAATTTTGAGGTAGGACCTTTTTTTGGCTTTGAGCGGCAGAATAGGTATGTTGCAGTGATATTCATCCATCTTTTTACATTCAAAAGCTCATATTTGGAGAACAGATATTAAACCAATAGGTTTCTAATTTTTTTTGGAAATTCATTTAATGTAATTAATGATGAAAATTATCAAACAATCATTTCTGCTTCGACAGATCTAGATTTGGTCTTCCGAATATTTATATTGCAAAGTGTTAATAATACTTCGATCGATCTGCAACATTTCTAGTTCACACCAAGTGCCAGTGCAGTGCCACTACTTTCTTCCCTTTGCACATGATGGTATCCTTTGACAAGGAGAAAAAAATCACTTCCAAAATCCATCGTAACTCATTATGGGCTACTGCAAACCACTCACTTTAACCCTTTTAATTCAGACAAACTTTCCCTAAGTCTTCAGAGAAAATAAAGGTAACTTTGTCCGGTTAGGGATTGAAAGGTTTATAAATACGGATGAGGCCTTGCAGTAGTCTATCACTGACCAGTGTGTAGAGGAAACTTGTTATTTTTAACTTTTTGTGCAATAGAGTCATAGCAATATGACTATTGTTTTCTTTTGTGTAATTAACTACAAAATAGTCTAAAAATATTTAAAACGAAGTCCCCCAATTTTGTTTACCCTAGGTGAATGAAACTGTTTATTAAAAAACAAATAATCTGTTCTAAAACTAAAAAGATCTGATGGAAAATGTTTCACATCGCGCGTAGTGATCTTTTCCAGAATGATCTTAATATTTCTAAAGAGGGGAAATCCACTTGTAAAAGATCGCTTAGAGAAAGCAATACAGCATTGTTGTTTCTCTCTATGATCATTTCAGCACTGGATGTTCCCTCAGGAAATTTATCCCTTAACACAGTTTTTTTTCGAAATGTTCGGAATCTGAAACTTAGTTTATTTTAGTTTTGTTGAGGCAAAAGTGGTTTTGAATAGTTATTATTCATTAGAAACAACAACGTTCATAATTTTTAAAAAAAACTTCGGGGCCCACCCCAGTGCACATATCCCGATACTTGTATGGTACGTAATACACATTGACATGCATCTTTCTGTTTATATTCTCTGTGTGAATTATTGTACTTCCGAAAGGAAATATTAACCACTATTATGTAAGTCACTTGGATAATCTTTAGAATACATAGGAACTGTGTCGTGAGAAAGGTGTTTTCTACTAAATTTATAACAGCAATACCTTATTTTAATTATACTTTATCAAGGAAAACAACATTTGGTTTAGCCAACATAAATGGCACTGTGAACACGTCTTAATTACTACTACAAATACGAAACTTCCAAAATATTAATAAATATCTCGGATTTACATTGCATTAAATTAATTTTTATAACTAAATTCATTGTTTGTGCTTAAATTTTGTTTTAAAATAGCGTCTATAGCAAAGTAATTCACTTGTATTTCTGTTCAAGAAACGTTGTACTACTTATTCTAAGGATTAATTGCCAATTTTCATTTTGTAATGTAATAGAATATCTGCAGCATAATCTGGAACCTGATATTCAAATTGTAACAATATATGCAGGTACGTATGTTCGTATATTCTAACTCTAACCATGTGCATAAAAATGCCATTATACGAGCATACATGTGGTATACACAGTATATCCGTATCGGTATATAAAGTAATGCAATTTATTTAACTGTAAGCTGGAAGAGGCAAAGCACATCTTCTATGCTGTTGAATCTGATTCGGGTACTAAAAATGAGTCCAAGTCAGTTATGAAATTTTTTTAACATTTTCTTCGCTTTTGCTGTTATTTTAAGGTATTTTTACTAACGCTGATATATGCTGAAAATTGCAATTTATACAACTTTAAAATATTATGCATACCAATATCACTGATTTCAAAACATCTTGCTTTAAGCAAACGTAATACGAATTAATTCATAGAATAGCTGGAAACGAAACATCCAATATAATCTAGTTCAATTTTATGAAGTTGTAAATTTCTTAAACAACATTGCTTGTGTATCACAACTAATTGAGAAAATTTCACATCCCTCAATTAACAAAATTTTAATTATTACCTAAGTAAATATTAAGTTTATTAATACAATCATTTAGTTACTTTATCCATTTTTAACACAAAAATTTATTTTTATTGAGTAATTAAATATACCTACTATTTTATGTGAAATATTTGAGGTGTTTCTATGGATTTGAAGTTTGGAAATATATGATTTTCCACACCCTAGAGAGCCGTCTATGAAGAGATGGAGTACCTTATTACTTTATAATTTTCTACTTAAAAATGTGTCAAAAAATTAAAAATATTGTTTTCTTATTATTCACAGAATATTTTGCTCGATATGGAATATTCACAATATCTTAATACTTTATTAAAACCATATAAAGATGAAAATTAGCTAAACTATCTTACAAATATGGAAAAGGAAATTTTTAACATTTTACCTGCTTTTAGATATAATTAAACTAAATATGAAGTAACAATTATGTGCGCTATTCCGGAAAAGTAAAGTTCTTACTATTATAATTCACTTTTCCCATTTGAATCTTAACTGACATGGACTCAAAGGACATCTGTAAAATTTTAGTGGCAAGAGCAGTTTTGTGTTCATGCACTTGTGAGAAAATTTAAGAGATCTTTCTATGAAGGCACCCAAATGTCGACACCTAGAATTTATGGAGATTTAAGAAGCATTTGGTATCCACTTAGATAAATCCATACTAACATAGCCTGTTTAAATATGAGTATTTCCCAATTCCACTTCGTAAGAGGTGAACGAGAGCTCTGATTGGTTTGTCATATAATTGTCACTCCAAATATGGCATTTCCAGTTGCTCTGCGACCGCTCTGATAGGTTCTTAAGTGAAAGTGTAAATCTTACGAAGGGGAATTAGGAAATATGCTTTTAAAATGGACAGAATGCATTGATGGGTTTCCTATATCATTTGGATGGAGTAAAAATTAATAAGTGATGTGTAGAAAAAAATTATATAAATTCTCTTTTACCTGTAACCCAACAATATAACCTCCAGAATGCTGTCATATTGTTTTCTTTTTTTAACGGATATTTTATAAGTAAACGGAATCTTTAAAATACGGAATAATCTTAAATATACGGAATCTTTCAAATAGTTCCAATCTGGGCAGGAAAATAGCTTGATTTAGTTGTGATAGTTATTTCTCTAACAAAAATTGCTCTATTTAAATTTTTTAGCATTCATTCTTTGTGACAGCTTTCCTAAGGTGAACTGGATTCTGTCAAACTATCTGAACATAAATTCATCTTTTGAAAGTGAATAAAAATGGGTAGAAAATCTTTGTATTTTAACCGACTTTGTCATCTATAGATTGGAGAACAAAATCAAGACTTTTAGCTATCAACTCTTAGGTAAAAATTGTACTTTTATCGACTAAAGAACTCCAAATGAAATTTCGAATGCTGTTAGACGTAAAACAATTTTTGAAACCAAAATATGTATAACCTAAAAGTTCTTGATACCAAAGCTTCGATATCTAAGTGTATTGATTTTGCCCTTCACTAATCTATATATTAGAGGTTCCTAACAGGTGGTTTGAATGAGGATCCCTAATGGCACTTTTGGAGTTGTGCAAAGCGGCCCGCGAATCGTAACATTGAAAAGTAAAACTGCCTTATATTAACTATGGATCCAGCCTAATTATGAATGGGGATACTTGGTATAGAGGTGTTTGTTACTCTCAATTTATACCAAAGTGAAAGTATCCTCTATTATGTGTAATGATTAATCTTAAGTTGGTCAGTGATGCCGATTTTAGTTTCGTTTTAATTGTAAAATAGTATTTAACTAACCTTAACCTTCCAAGATTGATATAAAGGTGAAACATCTTAAGGACTCCATTATCCAAAGATAACTTTGATATTCATTCAAAAACTTGTGTACGAAAAAGTATTGATGTAATTTGTGTTAACCGTAATATCAGCTCTAAATTTTTTTATATTTTACTAGTAACTCTAACTCTCTTTAAAAAAGTTTCATTCACTAACATTGTTTTTCAACCACAAAGTTTATGTTTTCAAGACCAACATTTAAAATGTTTACTTCATTCTACTCTTTGTAGGTATTTTAAGAGCCAGGTTAAATTTGATTGTGTTTTTAAGAAGTACCATAACCATCACTTTTTTAAGATCTTAAAGTCATTTAAAACTCTTCATGCAGGATTTTTTGAAATGTTTTTTCCTTTGGTACATCTTAATCAACAACCCATCGAACAGAATTTTAACTAATACTTTTAATCTCAAAAATGGTTCAGTTTTGACGCGTTATTGAAATTTTTAAACTATTGCAATGTAAATAATTTTTAGTCGCAAGTTTTTGCATCAAATTTGTTGCTTTTACTGAGTTTATTTTCAGAGAAAACTTTCAAGTAATTTATTTAGGATGGTTACACTGTCTAAAACTTAAGTTGTGTTCCGTTAATATTTAGGAGAAAAATAACAGTTTCAATGTGAAAATAATACCTCATTATTTTAAAATTTGCGTAGGCATCTATTTTATTAAATTTGAAGTGAATATATATTCGTGATTATCTTGTTTTCGCATTTCCCCATAAACTATTATAAAATAACTCATTTCAAGGGGCCAGATTCGTTTTTTAAAAGGAATATAAAAAGCTTGAAAAATGATTAGGTACTGTATTTGTTTCACAATTTCTGTAATTTATCGACTATGGATCTAAATTTTTCAGAAAGAGGAACCATAATTTCAAAACTTTTGGTCCCTTTACTTTCGTATTCCATTCCAAGAATGGGTAAAATTGTTACAGCGGGGGTGAAATGGGTAATTTCTCAAAACCAAGTTTTTTGCGCAAAATAAATAGGAAAAATTTTTCTTTGTAAATTAAAGGATTATATTTTATTATCATTAAAATCTCAAAATAGTGTTTATTTTGATAAATATAATTTTTATGTTAAGCTTACTTTAACTTTTAAAATGTATCACATACGCACATTGGTCATTTTTTCAAACCTCAAATATCGATCAATATTCACATTTAATTACCAATTTTTAAAAACTGATGATTTTAGTAATTTTTGTATTCTTTTTAAAACTAACCCAATTTTTCAGCCAAAACGATTATACCTCCCCATAAAATATTATTTTTAGATGCTATAATTTGAATACAGTCTCCATCTCTTATGAATAATGTTAAGGTTTTTCTTGAAAGTTTATTTTTAAATTATATTTTAAGACATACAATCGCAAATTGTGTTTTTAATCATATATTATTTAATAGTTCACAAATTTTCAAATAATGGAATCTTTTAAATATTGGATATATTTTGCTCTTGACCTAATTTTTATAATCTTTATGTTTAAAAGTTTCTGGAACATTTGCTTAGTATAACAGATACCTATTTTACTCAAATTATAAATATTGGACTTTTTCCCTTCATTTTTGAAAAAAAAAAAGAATATTTTGTTTATTAAAATTCACTTTAGATGGATATCAAAAAAAAATTACTGATAATTTTTAGAAGTTTTTAATTTTTTTTACACTTAAAAAAGGCTTGCAAGTATTCCTTTATGTTAACTTACATTAAACTTAATTATTAAATAATATGAATATGTTTGTTTTACAAAAATGTTGTCCTATATAACATAAGATGTACTACAATAAAAAGTTATAACTTTATAATACAATTTAACCTTCACTACAATGTAAAAAAACAGTCTCGCATAACATTAAAAGACACTCCTATACGTAAACAACATGAGGCAAAACTAAAAAATAATTTTAATTTTCTAATAATTTTATTATTTAAATAAATTTCAAGTTCCAGAGATGAAAGAACACATACTACAATGTTGTAGGCATCATAATTATTTTAACATAACAGACACATTTTATAGATGATTTTTATAGTATTTAACACACAATTATCGCTGCTTAATTTTTTCTGAAGCTCACTGGAACTCATCTACGGTACTTTTTTGTAGTTATAATAAATAATAAGCTCCAGAATCGCGATGTGCTGGTTTTGTGGAATATTTTTTATTAAAGAGGTCATTAATGCATCAAAATATATAAATATGAGTAAATTATTAAATTCATTGCTTATTTTATATCATTATTTGAGTTTTATAATAAGAGTTTCCAAACTATAGAAAACTAATTTTTAAATCAGGAACCTTAAATAAAATTAGTTCGAGTTATAAAACGTTATTTTATAGTCCAAAATCATTTTTGTGCGTACTCTTCTTAATGTTACACTTTTTCTTCAAAAAAAAATATAAAAACACGCAAACGAAGTTTTGGGCTTAAAAATAACGATTTTCACCAGCCTCCCACTGTAGATAAATTCATTTAACAAAGTTGAATTGTTTCAGAATTATAACTCAATTCCATAAAATTACCTATCAATGTTAGATGCATTCCAAAGCCTGATTTTGCCACGAAAGTTTTTTTTGTTAATTTTGGTTAAAAGGGTTTTTTTTCAATTAATATTTCAACTTAACATGTTAATAAGAACATACATCTCTTGAAAACAACATACAATGTTTAGTTCTTTTCTAGACTTAATTGTTTTTTATGTTTTTACCATTTCTTTATATATCTGGCAATATTAAGAGTACTAAATGCCATCTTTGAAAACTAAATTTTCCATGAAAGTCTGCAAGCTTATCCTACTTTTAATTTAAAGGAAATCATAATAATAATATAATCCTAATAATCATAAAGAAATCCTTATAATTCTACATTTCTGCATTTAATAGAAACATTTACTTACATTTACCATATTTTAATTAATTCATGGTCTTGAAAACTGTCGTATTATACTTTCCCAAAACTAAAACTTGAAAATACATTTCGAAAAGTAATTTATCATTCATAGGAATATTCACTCTACGGTTTTACAAAAAACTTCTTACTTTTAGATAAAATATTTTCCCTTTTCATTCGTTAATTTTTTTCCGAAGTTTTGAAACAAAGGTGCTTATTACAACTCGTCCGTACTGTTAACATCAGAAAAGTTTTTTAGACGTCTATCGTATGAAAACAACTCCTTTCTTAGTTAAGCTTCTCCAATATCTTTTCTAAAAAGTGTTTTTAAGGTATTTTTAAGAAATGCGCCAGCTAAAATAAAATCTATGTATTTTATTCTATTAGGTATAAAATAGATTCTTACAAATCGATGTCTTATTTATGTAGTTGAGAGTGAATATTCCAAGAGTATTTGAACACAAGATCTAAAGAGGAATTTCTAAGAACGCTTATCGTTTTATTGAGCTCTCTTCTAAAATTCATGAATTCGAGCAGACGACCATTTACACTTCCGTCCTAAAAAAAACGACATTTCGAAGTTATTTTCTCTGTCTTGGTTGATAAGAACTTATTAATTCATTCCCCATAGTAAATTGTAATAGCTCAAGGATAGAAGAACTATTCTCTTCTGGGAATAAACCCAACTTAAAAGGAATAATTAAGATTAAAAGGAATGAATAATTTGAAATATATTATACAATAATAATAGTTTCAGTTAATAACAAAAGCTTACAAAAGGATTTTTTATTTGGTGCCGAGGATTTTAGAATTGATTTTAATCGTTTTTGTCACTGTGAATCTAAATATGAAATAATACAAATCTTTTCAACACTTTTTTAGATCAGTATATCAACGGGCATTTTTATTGCAGTTGTAGCTCCATTTTTTAATCGCTCATAGCAGGATTGGATCTTGTATATCAGCCGTGTAGTGCAATTATTTCCAGGAAAATCCACTTGACTGGCAAAAAAAAAAACCCCAGTGATTAATTGGTTTTATCGACGTATTTCCTTTCCTTTAAGTGTAATAATGCAAATGTAATATTGTATAATGTAACCATTACAATTTCTGGTTACGTTTTTTTTATTTAATCCATGGAATTAGCTTAAAATGGTGTGTATTAAGTTTTAAATATTTCTCTTAGGAACTTGATCTCCTAGGCAAAAACTAATGCCATATTTTTTAATTCAGATCATCAAATCATGTAAAATTAACTCTAAATATCTTGGAAGCAAAACACTTGTTGCCCTGTGTTATTTTTTTATAGTTAGTCATTGGTATGCGAGATCATATAAATTGACAAAGCTTTATTTTTTATTGATGATTTTAGAGACCGTTAAAAACTGTCGCAATATTGTTTTCTTTTTCTTTTGTGTGTTACATATCTCAAGCTATTAACTATAACCTGTAGCTATAAACTTAAAATATAAAAGTTTACAACAAATATTCATTCGTTATAAATACCGATTCTTTTTTATGATTTCTCGTTCAGTTTCTTGGAAACCGTAAAATAAGTTATTTCAATCTTAAATTTTAACCCCCCCCAATACATATTCTTTACAACATATTCTATATTAATTTTTTTTATGACCACTGAAATGAAAATAGGAACATAAATTTTGGTGTTATAAGATTACAAATTTTATGTTATGTAATAACGGAATATATAACTAATGTTAATAATTGAGATTTGTTAAACTGAGTAATAGTTGATTGTTGGGCTCATTTTCTCTTAGGTTATAAAATTCTTTAATGCATGAAACCATTTAATTAAATTAACCTTTTGTTCTTAATTAAAATCAACAGAAAAACTGAAGTACACTACTTTAGCAAAGGTTTTGTGCGACAATCATGTACTCTATTATTCGTAACCAATACATCTTAAAGACGTCATTTGTGAATCGTCCATATTCCTTTGTTTACAGCTCTAAACAATGAGCTAGCTGTTCAAAACTGCTATCGGTTATATCAGTGGTTCTCAAACTTTCTATATTGGCAACCCAATTTTCTTCCATAATTTTCATCCATAATTTTCATCGTGACCCACTTTTATACAGTAAATTATATGCAATGCAAAAATAATATATTTTGACGCTACAGCCACAGCACATCTTTAGTCCAGGACAGATTTTCGGAGAGGGCCATTCCAGGAGGAGGTAACTAGACTTTTGATTCTGGGGGTGTAAAAAATAATGTTGAGATTCCATGAGTGCATAATGGATTATAAAAAGCTTTTAGGAACATTTACCGCAAACAGAGGGTCTAGGGTTGACCCTCTGCAACTTCTTATTAACAGTAATTCGAGAATCACTTTCGAAGCCATTAATGACCGCTTTTGGTCTGAAGAACACCAGTTAGGAACAACTGCTCCAGGTCTGGGGATTCTCCCCCAGAACTTTTTTGAATTTTAGTGTGATAATAGCAGATTCTCAGGGATACATGGCACTCCTTGACCCACCGTTGGTCCAGATCTGAATATTGTGACTTTAAAATATACTACACTTACTTATACTTACTTAAAATACTTACGAATATACTTACACCAGTGGCGTATTAAGATTTTTTCGGGAGGGGCCCAACTATCCTTTAAAGAAATTTGGTAATTTATATAGCAGGATCCATGGCTAGATTTTTTGTACCGGGAAAGAAGAAATTATTCCCGAGCCCCCTCCATAATAGGTTAAAAAATGTGGCGTTTTAAAAATTGTAAAGTAGTACCATTTGCATCTTGATTAAAACATGATACCAAAGAAATTGTGGCTGATACAGAGTTTGAAGTACAAAAAGGTGGGTCTGTGGGTCCTCCCCTGAAAAATTTTGAAAATTTTACAGATAAAAACAGGTTTTTATCAATTTTGTCCACTAAGTCCAAATTTCAAGAGGGGGCTTGGGTTACGCCCCCCTTTCGGAACCCCACAGTTTGAGAACCGCTGGGTTATATCGATTGGAGTTATAGCTTCATCTCAGCTTTTTCAAAGCTATTGCCAAAATATTTAAAAATGGAAAGGTTGCAATAAAACCTTTGTGTTTATATCACCCGAAGCTTTTAAAAATTTTTATTGTGGTAATTTCATAATTTTTATGGAATTTTCTCAATTGACTTTTAAGTACTCAAAAGGTGACTTTTCCCAAATTACACAAATTTACTTCTTACTCCTTCGAGTTTTGTATTAATATTTTGAGTTAAATCTTATTTTTTGTGATTGAAAACTTTACTTTTAGTTGGATATGCAAGAAAATACTTCATGATGTAAAACTGAATTAACTGGTACTTTTATTTTTGTATGATACTTTTCTTAATAATTCTTTGCCAAAAAATGCAAATTAAATGTCACTCCTATAGAAATTTCCTTTTCAAGGGCATCTAAATACGTAAAATCTTTTAACTGATTCAAAAACTCATAGGGTAATGGTGCTAACTTCGTAGAAATACTACACTGTAATATTTCCATGCAAACATTTTCAAGGATTTTATTAAATAGACACATTTTTGAAAATCAAATAACTATCGCTTAAGAATTTTCAAGTCGATGTTTTTATAAAAATTAAATTGTTACTCTTAAGAATAGTTGACGTGAATAAAGTAAATAATCGATTGATTTTAAAGTGACAGAAAATGAAATAATACCAACACTAAGAATAGATGTGTTATGTGCATGAAAAGTAAAGTGCATCTAAAAGTAAAGACATCAGCTGAATTTCATCTATTAAGCATTTATACTTTTAAGTGTTGAGATTGCATTTTCTATCAATCTACGACATTTCACTAGTTCTATATTACTTAACTTTAACGGATTAAAGAGAAACTCTTATTATAGGATTGCATTTCACTCTTAAAGAATCTCGGTAATATTACTGGACAACAAATTAAGTGTTAATGTTAGATTTGATGTTAATATTGTTTACTTGAGTAATTTAATTCAACTTCAAGAGAAACATTTATTACTGTTAAAGTTGTAACATACAGAACATTGACATCAGACATAAGATATTGTTACAGGTAACTACGGATTCTGTAGTTACACTAAGTTGTTGATATATTGAAGGAGGTGCCTTATAGCCTTATACACACAACACACCTTTTATTCTCTTTGTTCTATGATATAAAGTTTAACCATATATCCATTCGTTCAGGGATATAATATATATACATGTATAAGTATGTATATTTATATATACACATGTATATATAGCACATGTGTGTGAAAATGAAAATATATTGTGTACTGTATTTGCAATTATCTTGAATTAATCGATGTTGCTTTAATACTTTTAATGACTTGAAATTGTTTTTTGAACTTGGTTGTAACAATGTTGTCATACTTCTCTTAAAATAACGTTTCAAACACAATTTTTGGAATTGATTATTTATCATTTTTGATGTTAACAAAGGAAGAGTATATTATATATTTTATTTGGCATAAGCTTTGCAATTTATGTTAGCATTTGCGTTTTTAACGGAATTCCTTTGTACACTACTAGATGGAGAGTTTTGCACATTTATAAAATAGACTCACAATTTTTGGTGCACTCCATTGTGGAAAGCACCCAATTGAAGGCTCATAAAGTGTAATAAGGCTTGCTGCAATAAAAAACTGTAAGCAACAGATTCAGAGCACTTGATATAATTTTCAAAACATCTCATATGCTTGTATCTTTCTAATCCTTTATGTTTTGTTTGTGCTTATCATTTACTTTATGTTTTGAATTAATGAATCAATTATTTTAAATGAATGAAAATGATGAATATCTTTTACAACCGTAAAAGATCTAGATATATTCAGTTTAGTTAATTAACTCATAAAAGATGATGATTTGAAAGGAAAGTTTTCTGAAGTCAATATAAAAGAAAGATGTATAACTTCAAATGTGTATAACAAGCCTTGATAACAGAAACTTAATTCTACTGGCTTTAGAAATGTTCCATGGCAAAGTACATTTTGAAAAATTGTAAAGTGAAGCTTTATTTCAATGATAGATTTAGGTACGAACGGCAAGCGTGACTTTTCAATAAACTTGTGTAACTCTTTACGAGAAAGACTGTATATTTATCGTATACTTCACATGACAAGTGACTTGGCAGCTAAAGAAAAATCATTCATTTTTAAAGATTTTTCTCATCCTATGAATATTTTATGTGAAGCTACACCACATTTATCACTCGCCGTATGATCACCTATTTCCACGTATATAAACTCAAAGGTAGAGTGTTTGTACTCTCACAATGCTATATATTTACTTACTATTTATATCAAACTTAGAAAAATGGTGCACATTTAAAGATTTCATCCACACCATATTTTAAGATGTTCGTTTTTAAGCTAGAATCGAATTTTATGGATATACCATTCCTTTGGTTTGTATTTTGAACTGGAAGAACATCGAAACGCTCCTATGGTACGCGAGTTAATCCATAACCTTCAACTACATTATTAGATAGATTGTGTATTTAGAGAAATTGAAATTTTCGCGCTAGAATCGTTTGAGTGTATTAGGTATTATTACACTGTTATCTCGATTGATTATATTCGTATAAAAATTGATTTAAATAATAAATGCCGGGGTAAGAAATATTTACTATAACTGACAAAATATAAACCGCTTCAGATCTTGCTTTTCATTATTTAAAATTTGTTTGAGTCTTAAAAATAGTTGGAACTTAACAAACTAACATTGATAGAAAACCTATTTTACACTTGTTTTCAACATTTGCTTTTCAAAACGGGTTGTAAATCTCTGATATTTTAATTGTGGATTCGTTAATAATGTAAATAATAACTCTTGAGAGGATTTAGAGATTGTAAGTAATTGATATCTATATGAATGATACCCAAGTTTAAAACGTAATCTTTAAAGATCTTATGGAAAGCGGTTCTCAAACTTGTCGTCTTATCCCCTGATTATCTCCAATTATACCGTTTATTTTTTCGAATGCTGGAACACTAAGAGTGACTTACTTAAGGAATCTGTAGGAACAAATACATCCTACTTTTTCAAAAATTATTTTAAATCTTAATAAGAAGTAATCAGAATGTAGAAAACACTAAGAAAGTTCTCATTATGAAATTATTCTGCTCTACTTAGGTACTGAATATATTCCTTGAAATTTTATCTTTTTTTTTTAGATTTATGTTCTTCATTTGAAGCAAAAGCAATAATCTGAAAGTTTTTTCTCAATCGTGAGAAACTTCATTTGCTAACTAGAAGTCATGATGCAAACGTTAATTCTAAACGTTAAACGTTAATTCTAAACGTTAAACGTTAACTTAATTTTTGTCATTTCCAACAAGAACTTGGGGGGAAGGTTTCCAAAACTTTTATTTTAATTAATCCTACAAATAAATGGACTTAAAAGTCTAATTATCAATATGTAAAGAAAAGGACTCAAATAAATAAAGGCCATCTAGAGTCAATGAAAGAATAGATTTTCGTTTTGTAAAAATTAGCTCCAGGTCCTGAGGATTTCTTCAATTCCCTTTTATGAATTCCTTGCACTTCTTGGGGGTGTCATCCACAGTTTGAGAAACGCTGTTCTTAATGTACAACACATACGATACGTTTTGAGAAATTTTCTTTAGCATTAAATCAAGTGTTGATAGATTGGAAAATAGAGAGAGACAAAAAGTCAGTTAAATCACCCCAAAACTTTCTCATTAAAATTAGGTGATCTTTTTACTACCAAACTTAAGCTTAAACCCAGCCTTACACATTTAAAAATTAACTTATTTGTTCATTTATATAAAATAAATTTAGCACACGATTTCAATAGGAATAATTTTCTTTACAAATTTCTTTTTTGCGATCCAAAACTCAAACACACAGTAGAATATATTAGGTTTAATTAATGAAATTTCAGAATCATTCCAGAGTTGTGTATATTTTTTAATCAAAACTAGTTGAAATGGTTTTGTGCATTATCTGGAAGCGTTCTTTTTCGATGTTCGTTCAGTTGGTGAGAAAATAATTATCAATAGTGATTGCCTTAAATGTACAACAGGTCAATAATAGTATTATCACGCATACCCAAATCATGCACACCACGTTCAATGTTAATTATACTTGACTGTTGTAAAAATTGAAGTTTGAATATAATTATATATGAAAATAAAATAACGTTACAAGAGAAATAAACTACAATGTTCAATTATTTTAGCACGATTTAAAAGTACACCATCCAAGTTTTATTGCATACTTTTTTAAATCACATGTCTTTAATAACTGATTCTTAAGTAAAGATCTCTTAGGTATCATCAACATCATAGCTTCTCTTTATTTATACTTATTTATAGATTATACAAAAATAATAGTTTATTTAAGAGTGGCTAAAATAGAGATTAAACTGCTGATTGTTGTAAAATTATAATAAAATAATCAGGATGTGAGATATACTAACTACACATTTTTCTAAGCTCCATTGAAAATTTTCAACAAAAGTGTTCAGGCATATTTACTTACAATCTTCAAACCATTCGTGAATTCCCTTTTCAAGAAGACGTCTACTCAGAGAAGATTGTAGGGAGTTGGCAATAGTAAAAGCCCATGGATCCTTATGAATTCGTCACGGACACGACTCCACACACACACGCACTGAAAAAACTTTCAATCCACAAAAATACACAGAAAAACCACACTTTCAAATCTGAGTAAATCGATGGCTTCATTTTGACGTTTTTATAGATACTTTTGTTTCAAATATGAGACGATCCAATTATATCAATTTTGAAATACCACAAATTCTCAGTTTCAAAATATTCAATAGTCACCACTCAAATTATACTCATATTTAATTTATGTTTGAAAACTGGCAAACACCTACTTATTTAACGACTGGCTCCAGTGACCCTCGTTGCGCTCTGATCTATGTGAATGCTTACTCAAAATTAAGCACACGGTGTAGCACTTATGAGTTTGATTTTGTGACATTTTTTTACTCAGTTTTGAAAATGTCGTTTTAAGAGTGCAACCAACTAACCTAAATTGTATTTTTCCGTATTTTAAAAATGAATATTAAAACAAACGTATCTTAATTCAAATATATACTTCCGATTTTATATTTTTTCTAGAGGATGTTTTGATTAGTTTTTATCTGCATGTTCAAATATCAAAAATTTCTATACTTGACAGCAACGTTTCCTGACCCTATGACGTCACTACGCGGAAGCAGAAACTGTCTAAACAGAAAGCATGTTGGGTTGCTAGGGGGAGTTTCGGTAGGCAAATCGTGATAAAAAGACGCTATATATACATGGGTTTAACAAAATAATCCTATTTTTAAATTGACGTTCTTCATTTCACTCAAAATTCAGACACCACACTGGGAACTACTTTGTTTGTTAGTGACGTCATACACTGGGAGAAATGACGATTTCAAATCTGAATACATCGATAGTTTCAATTTGATATTAAACTTTTTATTTCAAATATGAAGACATGATCCTTTCAATTTTGAAATACCAGAAATACTCAGTTTCAAACAATTAAATAATCACCACTTAAATTATGTGTATTCTTGTTTTATTATGAACTTTTAAGTTCATGTATTTAGTAAAATTGCTCCAGAACAAATTTTAAAACGTGACAGTCCGCCTCTCCCAGGTGCGGCATCACAATCGAATTACAAGTAGTTTCGTCATTTTATAATGACGTTACATTATGGACTAGTCACATTCTGAAGAAATACTGTACCAACGATGGGGCTAATTTTGACCCATGGGTCGATATTGTCAGAAGAATACTGACCAATGCTTTATATTCCTGAAACATGGACTTGCCCAAAAATGAGGACATGATGTATCATTTTTGAGTACCTGCATATTTCCAGAAATGAGTTTATACATGCTTCAAACTTGAGTGAATTTGATTCGGAGCCAGTTTGAGTTTGTGAAATACTCAGATTTGAGTATTTTTTACTCCATTTTGAAAATGACGTTTTAAGAGTGTAGGGTCAGGAAAAGTTACTGTCGAGTATAGTTTGAGCTATAAAATTTCCAGTACCTATTTTAAGTTTCTACCAATACGTTTCATGATTGTTATCACAAATAAATTAAAATAGCATGTGGATTACGCATTATGGAGTGCTAAGAAAAAAATTTAAGTTGAAAAATTAAATTTTAAAAATTATTTTTTGAAAGTGTAAATTTTTCATTAAATTTCGTGTATTAATGCTTTGGTTGCTTGATATCGTATTCATTATCAATGACGAAGTTATATGGATCTATAAGCTTTAATCACTGCCTCTGTCAGCTCTACATTCTTTTCTGATTATTTAATATATGTTACGGGCAAAGTGATAAACTGGGCGTTATTAATAATGCTCAAATTGAGGCGAGCAATGTGATAAATTAAATGGCATTTATCAATGAGTATTATGAGTATTTATCACTTTGTCCGAAATACGTGGGGATTATTAATAATGCCAGGGTTTATCGCATTGCCCCCCCCACAACATATACATTAACCAAGGGTTGGACTTTTTGAGGTTTTTCAGAATAATCCATAGTCACCAGTCAAAGATATAAGGAAAAGATTTTAAGTTATGCATCTTTGCCTGAAGTAAAGAAATATATACGTTCTATCAATTGATACCTGCACTGTCCACTATCGAAACGATTCCGCTTGATGCTGACTATCAATGTGGAGATTGACGCATGCTTGAGTTACTAGCTGTTAGAATGACCAAACTGTAATGAACTGGGGTAAAATGAATACAGGGATTTTAAGTTTAAATTTTTGAAATTTAATGTTTATTGGAATGCTGATTTTTATTGAGGCTCAAGAAAAATCAGCATGACAAAAAACATTAAATTTTATAAATATGAACTGTTAAAATCCTTGTATCCATTTTACCTGACTTGAACTTACTAGTTCACCTAGCAAGGAATGGTTCTTCTTGAATTTAGCCCTCCTTTCTGGAGGGAGTGCTCTGACGCCAGTGGTATCTACTCTGGGATGGATGTAAAAAACTAAGGTACTTGCGTACTATCCGGTCGACCGTTCAGCGACCGTCAAATTCAGCGGCACAGCTATAAAACACTCAATGGACTCTGATAACGTATTCGGATTCAGTGACACTGTCAACGGGATAATACGTAAGAACTTAAAATATAATGTTTGAAAAAGTTGTGAGTTTTGAAATAAAATTGGAAGGTAAAATTCCTGAAAGAAAAAGTCCTCAATGTCTATGAGAATCGATTAGATTTCTTTATTATCTATTTCAAGATCAAAATTCAAAGTCTTCAATAGTTCTTAAAATTCACGGTAGCATGTGGCCGAATAGCCTAGTGGTGGGGAGCGTGTTGCTTCGAAGCGGAAGATCCTGGGATCAAACCCCGCTTACTACCGTATAGTGATTTTTAAATTTCTGACTTTATATATTAACTTTAAATTAAAACGAGGTAAACCAGTGATTGTAGGATTGGTTAGTGCTCGGTTCGGTCCTATGTTTTTTTTTTTAAATAGTGAAGTATCAACTTCAAATTAATTAGAAGAAGTGCCTAGTTGCAGGAACGGATGGCTTGGTGGGTTCGCCCGCCAGTATCCCATCCAAAAGGCCCTCAGATCGAATCTGAGCCTTCTCAGCGGGTATAGCACTCGGAAATAAATACAGTTGGGTATTTATAAATTTAGTTCCTGCTTATTCAAGGGGGGTTTTAACGATTTTTTCCACCTCTTAACTGTAACCGTAACGGTCATTTTCTTTAAAAAATATTACTATTTTTCTATGCTTTTTATGTTTATTTGGTATTAATCCAAGTCTCTATCCCTTTTGCATTCGATTGAAAGTAACTATTTAAAACAGTGAATAATAGTAGAACCATCCCAAACCCCTGCCAACCGCCCCGCGGTTTGTTTTGCCTTCATATATTTTCCCTAATTTCTTTAGTGGTGACTGAAGTGCAGGTATCGTTACTTACTATGAAAAGATGCATCACTTAAAATCTTTTTCATAATTCTTAAAGAGGTGAGTATGAATTGCTTAAAATATTGCTTTGCTTATGATGTTTGACATCTAATATACCTTTGGATGGAGGGAAGGATGCTAAACTTATAACCTATTTCTTAATATTATTAATGATGGCTATAAAAAGCTTTAAAACTTTTAACTAAATCTACAAGCATGTATTATCTCGTCAATGATATTAACAATTAGTGACTGAAGTGCAGGTACCGTTAGATGCATTTAACGTATCACTTAAAAAATTTTCACAGTTCTTTGAGAAATGAATATAAATAAGCAGCTTAAAAATTTCATTTCAGTTAATTCTACAAATTAGAATAAACAGTTAAGCTTTTAATGGAATAAAAGCACCATTTCCTCAAAAAATGCTTGACAGTCTAAATACCGATAGATGAGGGGGAAGAATGCTGAACTTATAAACTTTTTTCTAATAATTTTTATGGTGACTACAAAAAGCTTCAAAAACACTTTTCAACTAAATCTACACATGTATCTTTGATCAATGATAATAAATACTAAGCAGAACAGTTTCAGATAAGTTGACAGCCCAGAAACTGTTAGGGAGGACAGGGTGGGGCGAATAAAAGTGGCCCTAACTAGTTATAATGACTAGTATTTCTTTTCCTTAGCTGTTTCCACACTACTAGATGCTTGTAGTCCGACCCCCACGAGAAAAACTTTTGACATAGTAGTAAAATATTGTGGCGATTGTCATGGAAACTGTTTATTCTACTCAATTATGGAATAATTGTAATTCATAAACGCTGAGAAAACGTTTTGTGTGAACTATTATTTATACTTGAACTACTTTTCCCAAGCTTTATTTTCAGTGAAATTTTTTCTAGGACTAGTTCGAGGAGTAGCCAGCCGGCAGAGCATGCTTTCACATCAGAGTGTTAAATGTTGGGTGAAGCTGGCTCAACTTGAAAACATTTCCTTAATTATTTAAGTGGTGACTGTGAATCGTTTAAAAAGTTCACTTGAGTTAACTCCAAAAGAGAATTAATCACATCAGACTCCAACAAGCAGAGCATTTTTCAATAGCAATAGCTGACAGCCTATACCTTAGAGGGGAGAAAGAATACCCAACTTACATAAAATAGTTTTCCTTTTATTCTGAATGGTGACTCTTGATTGATTGCTTCAAATAATTTCTTTAAGCTATATTCACAAGTTGCGTATTGATTAGAACCTGTCATTTTAACAAACAAGAAAAACTATCTCTATCAAAGACTAATTGAAAAAACTTTTAAAATAAACATGGAGTTCATTATATGTATTCAGAGATCTCTAAGAAATAAAAGTGTAAAAGATTATATATTTTTTATTCCAAATAACAAACATGCATACAATAATAGCAATACTTTATTTCAATAATATAATTTTAGTGTAAATAGAGTGATTTATTTTTATTCTTATCAAATATTATTTTTCAAAGGCCCTTTTATGCAGTTTTGCTAGAACACATTTACAATTAAAGACGTAGTATGTTTTATTCATAGGGACCAGAAGTTCCGAAGTCAACACAAGTTTGATTGTTTTAGACGTGTTTTAAGAAAACACTAATATATTTTTGGCACACAAAAAAAACAATCAAACGTTATTTCGTAAAACCTTTGGTACACAAGTAATACATACAAATTTATTGAACAAAATCTTAAGTTTCCTTGTAAATTATTAACTGGCCCATTCATTTTTCTTTTAATAGTTCAACATTTGCTTGAGCCTATATAAATCTAAAAAAATGCAATAGATAACACATTTTTCTAAAGTCACTAAAATGAAGGAATATATATTAATTAGTCCCGGAGATTTCTAAAATTAATCATTAGTTAAAAATCCCAAATTCCACAATGAATCCCAAGAACTACTATAAATGGTTTGGTTATTGTTTTAAGCCGAAAGAATTACAAGTATAAATAAACCAAGAAGATCGTCTATGGTCTGGAACTTAAAGAAAAATCATTTCAGAAATGTTATAATTTATTTTTGATACGTCATTGAAATATTCATTTTATCCAGTCACATTTACTTTCATATTTTTGCTGAGGAAAATCTTGGTTAAATAAAACCACAATGGGTGATTACACTAGAAAACACGATAACAAGACGAATGAAGCCCAAACTTAATTGTAAATAACTTTTACACATTAAAGAAACTTATTCAAGCTACAAAATGAAAAAGTTAAGTGAGCAAAAAAGTCTTTTATCTTAAAAATTTTAACTGTTTTAAATTTAAAATAAATAAAAAGATATTGTAAGACTTAAAATTAGTATTACTTTAAAAAATATGTACTAATACACAAGTTAGGAAGAAGAATTAGTATGAATAACTATGTATATCATCCTATTTAATAGAGAAACGAACAAACTATGTCTTATGGAAGCATTAAAAACTGGTGTTGTACAGGAAATTTTTGTTAAATTGCACATTGAAACAAAAACTGATATAAAAATGTGCAATTGATAGAGAAGAACTTATTTCATACTTAGAATCAATTCCTTAAATAAATCCCAAAATCCCGGGGACCAAGAAAAATGCTTTTGTGGGCTTATGTAATATAAGAGTAGGATATACTATTTAAAAATAATTTTCCCAAACTGGGAAAAAATACTAATCTGAAATTTAATTTACTGATAGTCTTTAAAGCTAAAATAGTTGATTCTGACAACAATCTTGTATGTGATAAACTTTTCATAAATTTCCTTTATACCTAAAAAAGCTAGTTCTAGTAACATTCTACTAAATATGCGTGAAAGTTTTTACAAAATATTAGAAGTCATTACTCTTAAATCTTCAAATAACTGCATGGACGGCAATGCAAGCTTAAACAGTCTGGCAAGAGCTATGAAGCTTTTAAGGCAATACCTCCACCTTCAATCATATTTTAGTTTCAACAACAATCAACACACATATTTCTATTTTCTAATACATATAAATCTATAAATAAAATATTGTTATTCTAAACTTGTCATCTTGAACCTTGTTGCAACAGTTCTTTGTTATCAAAGAACCAAATAGTAGTTAAAAAAACTGAGCATTCCATGGACTTAGTAATACATAGATAAAGAGGATGAAAAAGACAGCTGCCGAGATACACAAAATTAATAGTCTCACATCTTGATCCTACGATCTTTACATAGCATTACGAGTGTTTTTTTGTGACGGAGATAGGCTGAAATCAGTACACAATATTAGAAATACTTGAGAAAATTATAACCTCTACTCTCTATGAGTCACATCAAAATCAGTCAATGACACAATGAGTTTTTCAATTCATCGGGCTAAAACTATACAATTTGTTTAGTAAAATTAGGTTTGTAATAAAAACGAAGCTTTTAATGCAATACCTGCAGTCATATTTTACTTTTACAAATTAAATTTTACTTCAAACCCGAGATCTAATAAGTGTTCAAATTACACTCATTCTCCAAGACAGATGAGTACCTTCTGTTCGAAAATACTCTACAGCTTAAATTTTCTCACTTTTTCAACGCGGAAATTTTTTGGACATCAGGCATCATGTGATGGTCAATGTGTTGCTCAAGGTGTTTTCAGTGGCTGGAACAGCTTCCTTCTCCTTCTTCTGCAAGTCGTAAGCCGAAAAAGACACGTCCGAAGACCTGCCAAGCCTCAGGTAGCGGCTAATGTTGGGATTGGGCACGCCCGGCTGGTGTAGATATAAAAAAATAGCCGGCGTCGTGAAAGTGGGCACGAAAGCGATCCAGACCACCGTGACGAAAGACCAATCGAAGTGGACGCTGTTCTCGTACGTCTCATAAACGACGTGCTTCAGAAGACGAACCAGATTCAGAGGCAAGAGACAGACAGCGTAAGCCGTGACTGCCGAAGACAGGAAGGACTGGCTTTGCTTCTCAAGGTTCCAGTCTTTCGGATCCGGTAAGGGGACGGTCACTGTGTCTTGAGTGCCGTGGAAGGACACAGTGCAGGCGCTTTGCCGCATTTTCATCTCCTCTGACGCCTTGATGTGCAGGAAGGCGATGAGTCCCAGAGGCAACACGTACATCAAGATGAACAAGCCTCTGATGTACTCCTCAATGTTGTCTTCGACGTTGATGGCGCAGATTCCAGTGCCTTTGAACTGTACCCCGAAGTACATCTCCAGGTCGAGGTAGCGGGTGTACACGGCGTACGGGAATACGGCCAGTATGGTGGCCATCCACACACTGAGCAACCCCAGAGACGTGGGCAGGGGAGGCTTGAGGGGGTACAGCGTTTGGCGGTAGCGGTCGAAAGCGATCAGGACGAAGGTCAGCATGCTGGCGTGGAACGGAACGTCCTGCAGCATGGGGAAAAGGTAGCACATGAAGCTGCCGTACACCCAATTCTGGAAAAGGGTGGTGCACAGCGCTAAAGGCAGCACCACCGCGCATTTCAGAATGTCGTTTAGAGAGTTGAAGGCGAGGTATTTATACATAGTGAGAGCGTGCGGTCTGAGGAGGTAGAGTTGCCGCAGCAGTACGATGTTGGCCGCTATACCAGCTACGATCAGTAGGCCGTACACAAAGATAAAGAGCTTGTAGGAGTTTTTGAAGGACTTTCGTAAGTGGGGATGGCTGAACTCAGAGGTATCGTTGTGGAAGTTCATCAAAAAGTGGATGATCATCCCAAGGTAACGATCTGGAATCTCCTTCAAAGCCATTGGATCGGGTTGATTTGGACGTTAGTAGGTTAAATCCCTTCTTCTGGACTTTTGATTTTATGAAGAGGATTCATATCGATTGTCTGGAAGGAACCTGAAAGTAAATAAGAGGTAGGAAAGGTAAAATAAAATTATCATGAACACTCTTAGAACTATATTTCAAAACTGAGTAAAAAGTACTCATATCCTAATACGTCACAGTCAAACTGTCTCCTAATCAAATTTACTTAAGTTTGAAACTTGTATTAAACTTGTTTCTGAATACATGCAGATACTCATCATGTGTTCATTTTCAAACACAAGTTTCAGACAAATACGCATTTTCCAGTATCCATCGGACAATAGCGGCCTTTATCCAAATTACTCTCTTGTCGCTGTGTGAAACAATGTAATGACATTGCGACGTGAAAAAGGAGTTGTAAATTAATTTGAACTTCAAACCTTGATGCCACAAACACCACTATAACGAATATTCAAACGAAAAATTAACGAATAATTCAAACATAAAATAAAAACAAATATAATTTGAGTGGTGACTATATTGAATTGTTTGAAACAGTAAAATTAAAAGTATAGGGTCATCATATTTGAAACAGAAAGTTTCTTTTCAAAATAAAAACATCGATTTAATCAGATTTGAAAGAGTCACTTCTCTTAGTGAACTATCCAATTGGTTTTAAGATACCTTGGGCTCATTCAAAGCACTTAGGCCGTGGATTAAAATAGTAAAAGAAGTTATGTAAGAGAAAAATGCTTTACAGAACGCACAAAATTCCAAAAAAAAAATATTTTTATTAAATTGCTTTATATAAAAAGGAATCGCATAAAGAACTAGGTATAGTATTTAGTTAAACGCAACTTAACCGATCACAATCTATACATACCTCAATGTGATAACAGATGAGAGTCAAAGGGATGGTACTAATCACATCTAATTGATTTTTTAATGGCCCACTGAAATATGCAGTATTCTATTTTAACTTTATCTGGAAAAAATTGGATATGGAGCACAATACGGGGATCGGATACATTCGATAGGATAGTTAAGACTGGGTTTGGTGTGAAAGACCTCATTAAAAATTAGTTTCAGACGATTATATACTCTCATTTAGCTATATTGATTTGGGCGTTGTTCGTTTTACTTATTACACGATAGTCATCAATTTTTGTCTCTCTTCACAAATCTTACATATAATTTAAGTAATAATAGAACAGACGTTTTTCGCAGTTCACGCTCAACAAATCAAACCTTCCCCTAATTCAAAAATGAAAGCTATCCGAAGTATCCAAGAGAGATTTGAGTGACACATCTAATTGCCATAATAGCTTAATCTTTGTGGACATTTACCATTATTAACCATTAGTACTAAATTAAGACTTTATTTCCAGTCAAGTTCTATTCTAATACTCTGTAACTCCATACTAGTTTTCCTACAACTGCTTAAAACTTCTCATCGATTTTAAACCTTTTGACTCTACTAAGATAAACAAAAGTACTAGGTTAATACAGCTCAGTTTTAAAATAAGGCTTAAGTGTCGAAACAGTTAACATAAATAATGGAGTTAATGAAATAAGGAGGTTTCTTCTCAACATCACAAAAATAATAACCTTTATAAAATGAATTAACGCTTAAAAAATTTAAAAGTTAGCTCACATATGTACGTTCTGGATACCTCGCCTTAAAGTTAAACTTGATATAATTGCTTTTCTAATTAGCTAATAGCTTTAAAAATTTTAATCAACTTGCATATAACTGGCCAATTATTGATATATTCATATTGTCATTAAGATTACACTATTGTACAACGTAACTTGTTTGTAAGCTTTTGAAAATTCAGTTAAATATAAAATTTTAACTATGTATTGTTTGACTATCTTAATTGCTTGGCAATTGAAAATTGAATATCGCATTTCAATCATTACTATACTATGATGCAAAGTTTAGGGACTCAATGTTTCTTTGTAATTTAAAATTAAAACTATACATATTAACTATTGTTATAACTTGGCTGGAAGATAATTAAATATTGTATTGACATCAATATTATATTAGTTTGCAAAGTTTTAGGGATCAAGCTTCCCACCTGAAACATACACATCAGAGAAAGCATGATAAAAGCGTTTGATTACAATAATAAAAGCGTTTAAATAAAAATAATTGAATGTCTTCCTAAAATTAGTACATTAACTCCCTCAATTGAAATGAACTAATTTTATTTTAAACAGTAAACTCGTTTCATAATAGAAATAAAGTATTTCAAAAAGAAATAAAAATAATATTTACTGCTATTCTTTAAAAAAAATGTCTTAAAATGCTTTTTTAAAAATATAAAAGTTCAGTTTTATCAACTCAATTCCAAAAGTTGTATAGATTTTTCCCTAGATTCAAAATCTTAATATTGAAGCGATCCAGGTGTTTTCGTTTATGTTAAAGTATTCAATGAATTTTTCAAATCGAAAATATATTTTCCCTTTTCCTTACAAATAGGGTATTCCGACCAATGCTCTAATAGAATTTTTTAAAGGTTTTTGGGAACCTTTAGGATGCTTTCACCGCTACGAGCAGGCCATTTTGTATTTTTCAAAAGCCAAAACCTAGTTTTTCTCAAAGAGCCGTACTTTTTACTGCCTGAAATATTTACGCTAAAGAAGACTGAAAGTTAAGCCAAGCATCAAATGAAATAGTGATATTACTTCTTGGAAAGTAGACCGAAATACTCTTACTATAGATGTAACAGCAAAAGAAAGTAAATACGAAAAGCTTATTTATACGATGGTCTTTGAAATTCGAAACACAAAGATTGTTTTTGGAAATAATCCCGGGCGGATTTTCCTTAAATCAGAGTTTCTCAACGTGTGTGTGGCTTATACTACAAAGGAGATGTAAAGAAATTAATTGTTTTGGTGGCAAAATACAAAAATTAATCTCATAAGAAAACATTCTAGCTCTCTTCAGGGAAGTTAATATTAAATCTAAAAATTTTACACAAAATTAAGCTATGACATATTAGTATACAACTATCGTCCACCAAGAGCTCTTTATTCGGATAATTTTTACTATTTCCGATTTACCTTATTGGACGGCAATCCTGTAAAGTATTGTATTTAAAATCATAAATGAATCTTTCAATTCATTTCTTTTAACTAGAATTTTAGATATCCATTAATTTTATAATTTAGTTAGTACTATAATTACTTTCTTGGAGGTTTCCTCAGAAAACTTAATACAGTGAAACTTGGATAGTTTGTAGCTGTAGACACCATTAGAAATAGGCTTACCATACGTCCGGGGTCGTTTTTAGAGCTGACCGAAATACTTCTGACCAAGATGTTTGAAATTGAGTTGTTTTACTTTTTCGTGCGTCCGTATTAATTCAGATCTTACTCGTTGTGAATTTTATGATGAAATTGAGTCAAACAACTTTTTAAAAAAGTAATGTCAAATGAAAAGAAAAAATAAAATTTATCATTTCTGTTTAATGTTTTTTTTTACTTAGTTTCTTAATATTATTGATAAATTGATATGGTACTTAGTATTAAGTAATTTCAGAAAATTCTCCTGGGTTGGAGTCAAGAAAATATGGTTACCCTAATTAGAAAAGTTCAATCATACGTATTCGAATAAGGAGAAAAAAGTAAAAATTCATTCAAAAGGAAGTTCAAGGAACCAAGAGAAATTTTCGCAACAATCGCGACTTTGGTTTAAAGATGTTTGAGTTATAATACAAGTTGGGCACTAAGTATTTCAGTTTTTTACTGAGCAGATCAATTTTAGATTTATGTAAAAATAAGATTATTTGTAAGAAAAGATCCATAAGAAGTTTAGTGAGGGTTAAGTGGGGCATGTTACCCAAGGTATTGGAAAACATTTTGTAATATAGTAAATTTTTCTCGAGACACTATGGTTTGTGGAAGTTTTCTCACCTTATTCTCAGCGGCCACAAAAATGCTGTACATTCCTCAAAAATATTCATCCTCTCATGAGTCATGGATGTTTTCTAAGTGTTACTGACCCTACAAATCTAGAACATTCATCGATGCGTATATCCAAATAAATTTTATCCATTTCTGATTGGCCGGGAGTTTTCTATTCAGATAAAAGACATTGTTTTTACGCTTTGTCTCATTCAAGCCCGTTGTACGATCAATATCAATCATCCTTAATATTTAATCATCCCATTAAAATTAACAATACCCCTCAACACAGAAAAACAACTTGGCATGTCGGCATATCGGGAAAAAACTAGGGCAGATTATTTAAGAACTTTTTTCACCTAGGGAAAAATGAACAATAACTTTCTTGATGCAATATATTTTTTTAAGTAATAATTTTTTATTCTTTCAGTAAATACTCGTAATTAAGAGTTTATTCTACATTTCCCATTAGTGCTAAGGACAAAGACGTAGTTAGGTGTCTTCAATGTCGCAACAAAGGAAATTGACTTGTTTGATTTTGAAATAAAACAAAAATAAAAATCTTTGCATGAAGAACTCTAGTTAAGATTTATGTGCTAAATTTTGAGAAATCATATGGAAAATTATTTATGTATAAGATAAGTTTAGTGAATGGGTCCTTTAAAGTAACGTGAGATCTCCCAAGGAATTATGAATTGGAACTTTTCACCTAAATAGTTTTTAGAGATTCTTCATCAAATGTATTACACAACACATTTTTAGAAGGGGGAGTTAATATTATTATATCTTCCCAGAAGTATCACCCGCACCTTCACCTAGTTGGTTTTAAAGGATTTTCTTCTCTGTCAACTCCAGAATGTTGGAACTGTTGGGCGTAATTTTTTGTTTCACTAATTTAGAATTCCATCAAAAATATTCTAGGGGTTTTTTTTAAATATTAGTTAGGTTAGCGTTAGAGGTTAGTTTTGAGAAATTATTTGAGTTCACAGTTCATAAATAATTAGTTGTTAAAAAATTGGTTAACTGCTTTATAATAAAAATAATAACGTAGTTTTTGAGAAAAATAAAACTAACTGTGTTAATGGTAATATCTCAAAGCGTTATTGTTGTATTTCTCTCCACGCCATGGAGAACCCTGATGCTCTAGGAACTTTTCAACTAATTAGTATTTAAGACGTTCTTCATGGAATATGCTTAACAATACTTTAGGGGTAAGTGTTTTTATTTTGTTACATGTCTCTTCCAAAAATTATCACGCACATTTTGGGATTTTACTGGATGGTTTGAAAATATTTTCTTCTCTTTCCACTCCAAAACGTTGGTTGTTGGTTATCTGGACTTATTCATTTGCAAGGCATGGTTAAAACAAGCTAAAGTAATAAAAATAGGTGAACAAAAACAGAAAGTAAAATAAATTGATTCCATTAAATTTGGATTATAGAGTATTTGCTTGTTCAATTGAAAAGTAAATAAGAAAAGTCTACATTTTCCCAACATAAATAACTTTTCAATAACTATAATAAAAAAATAGTGCAAATATTTTCTTTAGAACCAATTAAAAAAATCTCTATTAAAGCGCAGAAAAAGAAACGGGTGTTTCTTAAAATTATGAAAATTCCTCTCCCAAAACAGAGTAACAAGTTCTTCAATTCACGGAAATATTTGAACTTTTCATGGAGAAAAAGAAACGGGCGTTCTTCAAAAAAACGGAAAACTCTTCTTTCGGCCATTTTCTACTTTTGAAGAAAGAATTTCTGTGAGTGAAATTTTTTCAGTTAAATAAAAATATTAAATATCTGTAAGAAAATTAAATACAGGGTGTTTCAATAATGTATTTTTAAAAAAAAAAACTTTCAATGATCTGAAAACAAACAATACAGGGTGTTTGAGCAAGTCCGCCGAAACTCTGCCCACCCATATTGCTTGAGCGAAGTAGACAAAATTTGCCCAAAAAACTATACCTCTACGACGACTTTTATTTTTCGAAAAATGTGATATCATATCCGATAAAAACTTAATTATTTCATTCCACGGTACACGCATGCATGCGCAATGGATATTTTTAACATCTTAGTGTGCAAACATATCCAATAACAAAGTTCTTATTTCCCATAAACTTTTGTTTGGGCGGACTTGCTCAAACATCCTGTATAAAAACGTGTCTAATTTTTATGACATGCATCTTTTTACGCAAGATGAAACCTGAGAAATTTAAAATGTGGTCTTCAATTGTCATTCTATTGTTTCTATAAGTTCCTGTAAGTCTAAAATTAGTTTTCAAATTGAAATAAGGATTTATTTACTTGCACAGGATGTCTCAAATCTGTTTAATTTTAAACGAGGAAATATTATAAAATCTTAAGAAAAAAATATTATCCTAATTCCTTTTTCCCTTCATTATAGCCCAAGTGTGAAAGAAAACAATTGAAAGAGCTAAGAGAAAGACTAATTTTAAATCTTAAAATCAACAATGCATTAACACTTGATTGACATTTAGTTTTTATATTGGAATTTTCAAAAGAATGTGGCATGTGCCAATGACATGTGCTATTGACGAGTAGAATTTTTTCCTCACATATTTATACTTCCAGGCAATAAGATTAAAAGAAACATTTTAATTTGAAACATTTTGTAATCAACATAAACGGTTAGCTTCTTATAAATATTAAAAAAATATTTATTTTAACAATGTAGTAAAATGAGATAGGATGAGAGATATACCTCAATTAAATCACTATTTACTTCAGGATTAAACTAACGGAATCACTAAAATTAGCATGAAAGGTAGATGCTTCTATAAGAGATGCAAAATATTCAAATCAGTTGACACCAGTCCTGATTGAGATGACATTTCCACAGAGCATCGCATCAAAAGAGCATCACTCCTAGGATAAACAAACAGCCTGCAAGTTAAAGAGGCAGTCTTTAGCAAACAGGTGGTCACTGATCTTAAATGGGATGCACTTGTTGATTCCTATTCCCCTCTCGGAGTTTTTTCCCTATAGTAATTACGGAGCGGTTTAGCGCGAAACGTCCCCGGTCGCCGGCACGCTTTCACATCCATACTTACGAGCCCGGTTCTGATGGGTCGCTCATGCATGGGAGGAGGACTTGTCTTCTCACTCTATCTTTAGGTGGAACATCATCTGTTCAGATGCACTTGTAAATGGTAAATTTTCAGCAGCTTTCTCTCTACTTCATCCGGTAACATAGCAACGTCTGAACATCACGTGATTCGTGCTCTCATCAGATCGATGGGAACCCGTTCTCACCCAAACCTATTCGGAACGCATTTTATGATAGTTGACGGATCAAAATGAAAAACCATTTTGTTTTTCTCCCCTCTTCCGCCGCTTCTTATGAACACGCGAGAATTAATAAACTCCTCCGAAAACTTCCAAAGAACCCTCATAAATTCCAAGGATCTCCACAATTAAACATGTGACCTTGAGCTAATTGCATATTTAAGGAGCCCGTTAAGAAAGTAGCTCTATGATGTTGAAGATTGTAAAAGGAATTTATGTATATGGTTTGAAACATTTCTAATCATAAAACCAAAAAAATACCAACTTTGTAATAAGTTTTGAAAGTTTTTTAAATCGCGGTTTTATCAGGGGCTAGATGAACGACGATTTGGACGACTCTCAGTAAACTTTTTTTGAAATTTTAATTCCACAGCAGGGGTCCCAAAACTTTTACACTATAGAGCGAGCCGTACGACAGCATGAAAAATAACCCACAGGGCAACGGTTCTCAAACTGTGGGGCACGAGACAAAGCCCGCGGACCCGCGCGAAATTTGGACAGTCTACCAAAACGAGTTAAAATCCTGTTTTTATGGGTCAAATACCTAAAATTTTTTTGGGGGGGACCACCAGACCCGCTTTTATGCTTCAAACTCTGAATCATCTACAATAAATTTTATATATCTAGTTAATAAAGATGAAAATCCTATAATTTAAGATTTTTAAAAAGCTTCATTTTGTAACCTGAGGGCTTTGGAATAATTTATCTCTCACCAGACACAAAAATCTAGGTATATTAGGTATAAGTCTAGGTATAGGTCTTTAATAAGTTTCTTCAAGTGATATTTGGAGCCCGCCCGAAATAATTCTTTATGCATCACTGGTGTGAGTATATCGAAAAAGTTACAATATTTAGATCAGGCCAAAGGAGGGAAGGGGACCCATGTATCCCCGAGAAAACCATATAAATAGCTTAAAATTGCTTTTATCACACTGAAATTTCAAAAAATTTCCGTGGGAGGATCCCAGACCCCCATTCTCCTTGGGCAGTGGTTCCTAACCGTTCTTCAGACCAATAGCGGTCATTGAGACTCAAGTGATTCGCGAATTACTATTTGAACGATATTGTCCGAATTTATTGGAACAACATTCAGCTCCAAATTTTAAGACCTCACTTTCGTATCACCCCCCCCCACCGAAGATAGTCCACTGAAAACCGCGAAAAAGAGCCGAAACTCGGACAAATTGCAATGAAAGGTTTCTCAGAGGTTTTCACTTAAGAATGACCCCGATAATGGCACACTAAAAATCGGCCAATAAAAAAATAATAAAATTAATAAAAATAATAAAAAAAATATTATAAATATATAATATATATATATATATATATATATATATATATATATATATATATATATATATATATATATATATATATATATATATATATTATATGTGATACATGTTTATAGGTTATTTTTGAGTTCTGAAACCGAATATTTCCTTGAGTTTGGAAGAAAAGTGAAATTTCAATTTTTAAAATTAATTTGAATAATTAGCTATATGATAAACTTAAAACCCCCCTAAAACTTAACAAAAAAATCAAAAGAGATAAATCAAACTGTTTTCATTTAGAAATAACTTAAATAATAACCTACTAAAATTTGAAAAAAATACGAGTTAAAGAAGTTGATTTTTTTTTTTTTAATTTCCATTTTTTATGAATAATTCAGGGGGAGTTTTTTCAAATTAGAGCCTTCAACTATTGAATCTTTAAAAAGATCATTTTTCAGTGGGTATTGTCCACAGATAGAAATATAATAAAAAACCGGTGGAATTCACGCTCAATTAATTAGTTAATTAATTAATTTAATAAATTGAAATTAGTAAAATGTAGTGCTAATTTCCAAACAAGTGAAAACAGGTAATATTTTGGCATCCTTTCATCAGAATTTAATCAACAAACAAGAAAATTCTATTGAGGCTTTATGTAATAGCCATGTATATGTATAGTGTTGTCCTTTAAAAATAACCCACTGTTTCATATTTTCATCATTAAAAGCTTAATAAAAAGGATAATTAAATCGAACAAAAAACTGTACTAGCGGCTCATCCTCCCTAACATTTTAGTGCTTAGCATGTTTAATTCCAATTATCCATTACAAATTGGCAGTCAATTAAATAAGAATTTGAAAAAAAAAACACTTTTTCCTAGAAGGACTCTAATTGGCGGACTGAGCTAAAATTTTACTATTTTATTCTCATAGTAATGGGATAACATAAAAACGCTTGAAAACTGGTCTAAAGTCTTTATAACATACTTTTTACAAAATCTGTAAATCTGAAGCACATTTTTTGCCAAAAATCTACATTATCTCAGCTTGTTTAAAAAATAAGTAAATAAACCGTTCTTTGACCAGTTTTTACATCCCTGACAATCTAAGGCCATAGAAAGACAGGGTATATGAGATAGTAAAATTATTTTAATTATTTAATTAAAAAATCTCAATGGGTTTTTTTAGGGTACAATTTTGAGTGGGTTGTTTTTAAAGGACAGCACTATATGTAGTGGACATGCCTTAAATTAAGAAAGGCGCACAACCGTCAAACACCTCTCCGTTAGAGCGGATTAAAAACTTTTTCTAGAGATCCTGACAAATAGCAAATGAGAGATATTAAAATAATGAAAATAATAATAAATATAATTCAACATTTTTAACAGCAAACAAAAACAAAAGTACGCTTTTTCCAAGTATTATTAAAAACATTTTAATTTTATAATTATTTTTCAACTACATCGTTATATTTTACCACCCGGAAATTTATATATGGTCCCTAAAACAAATATGTATCTGTGTGGTGTTAGTCTCTAAAAAAAACTTTTAATGCTTCTATCGCCATAGATTCAGTTTCTAAAAAGTGGGTTGCACTCCTTGAAAGTTTGGAATCCAATGATTCAGTAATAAATAATTCAATATTTTTTAAAGAAAAATATGCTTTTTAAGATTCTTTTCATCATTTTTCAGCTTTAATAAACCTTTTGAACTATTAAAGTTATATAAACGGGGTCCATTGAAAAACATGGGTTTATTGAAATCCAATTTATATTTGTGTGATTATTATAAAGACCACTTGGCGTAAGTATGCATGTTTGAATTCGGTAGCTTAATGCAATCAGAATCCATTTCAAGGACAAAAAAAAGTTTTACTCATATCGAATTCCTAAAGAAATGGTGAAAAGCTTCGAATTCTCTAATACAGGGAATTCCCTTTTATTGAAAATAAGAGGAGGAAATCTGCTGTTCTTTGCAAAAGTGAGCCATAGATTTGGATTGTATGAAACGTTGAAGAGGTCCAAAATTGATCTTTTTCCGAAGAAAGAGGATTTCATTTTGAATAGACCTAATTAGAAGCCTTATAGCGTAATCTTTCCTTGGGTGAAACAAGGTTGTGTTTTTATTCTTATGAATGTGATTAGAGCTCTTATTTAAAATATTTTTTGCATGAGTAATTTCAAGTGGATACTCAATTTTACAGGCAATTAATTCATTGTGATGGGTTTTTTTAATTGAGAGGATATAACACATCTCACAAGAACGTGAAGCGTGAAAATTTTTCAATTTAAATGTTTAATTTTGTTAACCTTGTTCTATGTTAGTGTAAGAAAATTATTTCTTATTAAAAATATTTTTAAAAGAGTATTATTATCATCTTATCATATTTCGATATTAGAAATGATGCTAATAAAAAAACTAGATTTAATATAAAAACTTTTCCAAGCTCCATCTTATGACACTCAATTACTTTTACTTAAAAATTAATTTTCAATTCTCCATAAAAATACGTATTAACCCAATTTCCTCTTTAATATAATAACTAATCTAATAGTACTGCTCCATTCCCCCATGGTAGGAAAAGAGGGTATAGTCCTTAAATTAAAATATTTTTCAATAAAAGTATATAAATATTATTTTAAAATAAGAATGAGTTTTAAACTAATGTATCTTGATATCATATTCAAAGTTAAAAATTCCTAACAACCTAAATTTTAAATCTTATTTAACTTGTTAGAAATGTTGCTCACATGAATATCAACATTAGGTTAATTTAATGAGTGGAATTCCTGAACTCGGCACCCTCTTAATTAATTGCAGTGAATGAGTAACGGTCTCCCAATATTAACAAAGAAGTAATAATACTTTAAGTAATAAAATTTACAGATTTGTATCATTTGCGCGATAAATTTTATCGATTGACCTTTTTAAGTTATAACCAATCGAATTATAATCCAAGTTATTGATATTTTGTCAAATACCAGGAATCTACATTTTTGTTATATTTGTTGTATTCAATCTTAATAACTTTTGATTCCATTGTTTTCTTATGTTCTTTTGATGTTTTTTGATAGAGCTTTTCTATTGAACAAAAATTTAAAATTAAATCTAATTTTTTTTAACTTTTTTAAAATATTTAAATTTTTGGAAAAATAGGTTACGCATTTTTAGAAACTAAATTTAAATAGCGCTATTAAATATAAGGGTAATTTTGAAGCAAATTTTTTAAAAAAGGATTTATTTTTTTAATTAAAGAGAAATTTCAAAAAATACATAAACAAAGCTTTAAACATTGAACAAATTAACGGTTAAAAATTCAACAAATAAAACATAACAAAAAAAAGACAACATAATAACAAATTCAACAAATGAAGCAATATCTCGGGTTTTCACATAGAAATGATCGGCATAGAGATGAGACGCGAGAATATCTTTCGGAGAATTAGCAAATAATCGCGAGAATATCTTTCGGGGAATTAGCAAATAATCGCGAGAATATTCTTTTTTTAGACTGATAAATGAGAACAAATATAAATACGTTTGATATACTCAGAGCAAATCGGGACAGACCTCACTGTCACGAGCAAAATGTTTGAATTTTTAACAGGACAATGTGTTTTCATCAATACTTTCAATTTCAATCCAGCCTCAAAACTGCCTAAATCAAATAAATTATCTTAATTTGAGTAGCCAGTTATTAGACATGACATTGACCTATTAAAGAAATCTTACCTGCAGATTTTATTGAAATGGTAAGCGATGCTCTTCAATTAAGTACTTGATATCAGTGACGATTCTTGGTACCGTGGCGGCTCGTAGCTAAAATTATTGGGGGTACTGCTCCAGCGCTGATGCACAAGTTAACAACATATATTAGATTAAGCGATAAAATGCCAAATAAAGCTACAAAAAACGTGGACAGAATTTACGGATATCGTACGAAAAGATGTTTACAGATGTAATAGCCTCAAGCATCATCCTCTTTTTGGCGTCATCATTTACACAAGATCGTAGAACAAAAATCACACTTTCTTTTACGTACTATGTTTTTCTACAATTTGAAATTAAAATTAAATAAGTTAATAAAGTAAAGAACAAAACAACACTCTTTTTACTTAACCGGTATTTTTGCAGCTTAATTTCACTCTATTCATTTGAAAATAAAATTAAGCTAGCAAAAAAAGATCAGCTAAAAGAACCGAACGCACCTTTTATACTTAATATTCATTTGAAATTAAAATCTTGTACTCTTACCAGTGTTGAGGCTGCCGAGACATCAGCGAACCTCCTCTTCAGATGATTCGCATGCTAAATTCTTTTTTTGATATTTTGATTTGATATGATTGAGCTAATGCTTTCTACAGTTTTGATACCACATTCCGTACGCTGAGCACCCTCGGAAGAAATCCATTGGCGAGAAGGTGAAGTAATTTGAAGGGATGTACGGTTTTTCCTCAATGGGAGGGAATGACTACTAGGATTTTTCTTTTGGATTATAAATTTAGTGAGAATAAAGAAAAAGAAATAAAAGAAAAGTGCCGCAGCTCCTATGGACGAGCCGCCACTGCTTGGTACCGTAAAACATTTATAATCTAATTTTGTCAATGTAAACACATGAATAAAAGTTTATTCTTCAAAATGTATCAAAAATTAACATGAATGTTTAATTAATTCTGATTTCTGGATAAAAAGCCTGATGGGCTTAAACTTATGACACATGTATTTTGGAAGCATTTCGAAATTGTATAATTTAAAGCAATAAAAATAACTAAACCGTATCAAAAATTGTCTTTGTCTTAGGATTCAAACTGTTTACTTACAATACACGTGGCTCTGAAGTTCGGGCAGTTTCCGTTCAGAGACGGAACAGCCAGAAAATGTCACTCGCATCTCGGAAAAGCGTTATATTTTGGAATAAACTATTATAAAAATTACTTTCAAAATGTTTTACATGTAAAAAAAACTTTTAAAATATTCTTATGATAATTAATGAAATGCTCAGTGATTTACCTCATGAAGTCATGATGATTAGGTCTTTCTAAAAAGGAGAATATTCTATTGAAAAAATATTCCCTAAAGAAGGGGATGACATTAGGGGCCATTCATTAATTACATAAGGGTCCCGAGGGGGAGGGGGAGTTGGAAAAATCTCTACATACCCTTACTTGGGGGGTGGGAGGGGGTCAAACCCATTCTTACGTAAGATTTTCCAAGTTAATGTAGACAAATTCCAATTATTCTAATCAAATTATAATATGCAGCGAGAGAATTTACTTATCTGTTGAAAAATAAAAATCTTTGAACTACGTCAAACTGAGTGTTTTAGTGTAACTGATCCTTTTCTATCATTTTATTATTTTGAAAAACGAAATGGAATCTCACGTAAGAATAGGGGGGGAGGGGTTTGAAAAATCTTATGTACCCTTACATGGGGGTAGGGGGGTCAAAAATTGCCAAAATCATCCTTACGTAATTAATGAATGACCCCTTAGTTTTTATAAATAAGTTAGAACATGGGCTGGCACAGAAATTTTATTTCTACCCCCAAACGTTTGCCCATAATAACAAACTTTTCATTGTTTCTCCTCAGGATTGCTTCGGGGGATCCCCATGAGGATTCTGAATTGTATCTACATCCCCTAGAATTTTTTTTATGAGTTTTGAATCAACTGTAAAAATATACAAGTAGCCTCGAAAAATGTCTCAAAAGTTTTTAGTTTTTATAAAACAGTTGAATTTTTCTCCCAAATTTTAAAACATGTCATTTCTAAATGAAAAAAGTATAAAAAAATGTGCATAAAATTATGTGAGTGATTGATGAAAGCATAGGGCCAGCTCAACATACGGCCCGCGGGTAGTATGTGGCCCGCCGACCCTCTTTTTGCTGATTAAGATTTGCTTTATAAATGATTTTGTAAAATTTTAAAAGATTTAGAAAAATTCCATTAAAAAGGTCAATTTTTGTCAGGTTTTAGGAAACTGATCTGAGCTGAACAGGTTTCAACCATTAAGTTGAAACTAAGTAAATTATCTAGAAATGAGTATTTTTAACTTTTTGTAACAAAAAAGTTAAAAATACTCATTTGTTTTTTGGTTTAAACCTTTCTGATTTTATTGCAGAAAGCATTCCATTTTTAGTGGAAAATCGAGGAATTTTTTAAACTTTGAAGCACAAGAGCAGGGTTTAATTTTTTTAATTGTAACTTTCAGAAACATACCATATTAATAGCATATAGCATGCTTTTAGGGCATGCCTCAAAAACTAACAAGAAATTAACTTCTCCCTACGTTACTTGCGACTACCTTTATGTACCACAGCTGACAATATTAGATTCAAAATTACAGTTGATTTTTTTTTTCATCCTTTCAAATTAGACTACAAACGGATTGTGATAGACAATTTCCAATGTTAAAGTCTTAGAAAATTTTGAGAACTTGTTATTGAAAACAGCAAAAATTCTTGAACAGCTAGGTTTGAACTAAGAACCTGTTGAACGCAAAGGGACAGAGAGCACCTTACCACTGGGCCAGCAGGAATACAAAATCAATAGCTCATAAAATACATATTTGTCAAAATTTTATTCTGTTAGGCTAATAACATTGTAAATTGTCTGCCTATATCTGCTGTAATAAGACTTAAATCAGATTTAAAGTGAAATCAAATATAATTTATTCACAAAACAGCATACACTTCTTAAAAATAAAACATTCATACTGAACTTCAACAGAAGACTAGGGACGGATAAAATTCTTATTTTACATATAATACAACATAAAACAACATTATACATATTGCAGATTCATGTGAAGTGCATCATTGAAATCCCAAGCATTTTTTTTTTCATTCTAAAATTTATAAGTAAAATATTGCATAATTATGCAAAAGAGTGCGCCTAGTTAACTTTGTTCAAATAATTGCTAGTAAAATTTTTAAGTTTTGGTTAGTTAGCATTTAAAATCTTCTATCTGGTGAAATTATATGGAAATTTTTTTCAGTAAGCATAATAAGAGTTTTCAGGTGATAGAAGAGCCCCATGTGGAAATATTTCTATTTTTCAAGTAATTTTTAAATGTCATGGATATGAAGAACAAAAAAAGAATTGAAGAATCAAAACTACGTAATGTTTTGCTCTAAAAATTTGGCTTATGGTTCTTAATTTAACAAATTTTAATTATTTATTTTAAAGTGTAAAGAAAAAAAATCCTTACCAACAAAAATGAAAACTAAAATATATCATTCAAGAACAACCCCTAGAACTGTATGGCTGCTACATCATTGGCACTGCTGCAGGTATAACAAAAGCATGAGTTAATGTAAAGTGAAAGGGAAACACATTTTCATGACATAAAATTAGTTTCAAAGGTAATTAACACCCGATTTGTAAAATACTCAAAATTTGAATATTTAGAAACAAAACTAATATAAAAAGCCATTAAAGGAATAATTAGTACCTTCACAAATTCAGCTTTAGGATAAAGGTACCTTTACAAAATACATTTTAAAATGAGTCATTCAAAATAAAATTTTAGTGTGTTTAAAAAAATGTGTACATAAGTGTGTTGATTTTTAATACACTATAATTTTTAATTTTCACAAATTTGTAAAAGTTTTCACTCGTTTCACAATATTGGCACATCTTACACAAAACCTAGACAAGACCCCTTGAACATGAACTTGGAAATTTTATAGTACCTCCATCTCAGTAAAAGGGGTGAATTTTGAATACGTTTTTAAACAAAACATAAAAGATTACGTTGAAAAAGCTATGTACTTATACCAATATGTTATAACAAATATATTTTTCAGTTTTTCTCACAGGAAAGTTACCAAGACTCCACTTCATAGACTCCAAATACCATAAAAAAATTTAAATCTCAAAACAAAATATTTAATTTAGGCTATGAGTTGAATGAAGGTTATGAAACTGATACTAAACAGGAAATGGAATGTTTATGGTGAAAATGGATGATCAATGTGTGATGGTTTCTCGGTTAAAAATCATGATTTTCTATATAGAGTTCAATGTTATGAGTGGCCTATAATCATTAGTGATGTTTTAGTGTTTGGCCATTTCTTCCTAGGGGTTGTGATTCAAGTTTTAAGCAAACTTAAAAGTTCCTACTTTATAGTAAAAAAGCATCTATATTTAGACAAGAATAACTAAATGAAAAATGCACAGGAAACACAGAGAAACAGATGGCAGACCCTCAAAATTTCTATTGATTTTGAAAGCATAAATCATTCATAATACCAGAACATATGAGAGAATTGATATCCACTTGCACAAAAAATATGTAGTGTCACAAATGAGTTATATTGGCACGTTTTTCAAGAACAAGCTAATTCCTAGCAAGAGCATGATTGAAGATAAGAGCTCAATGCACTATCTAGAAAATTGATGATTTCAGAATTTTTTAAATGGTATACATACCAATTCACAATTACATTAAAAAGGAGCTTTGGTTAAGGCACATGTTAGTTATGTTATTTATCCCAGTTAGATTATAAAAAAGTAACTATGAATAGTTAGTTATCAAAATTCAAAATACAGTATAAAGATTAGATTGTTTTATAAGCACATAATACAATAACAATATCCTAGAAATATCTGCCCTTAAAACCCATCAGTCTTGTACTGCAGCAATGGAGACTAATTTTAATTAAAGAAAATTGAATTTAAGGCTATCTGGTTTCTCTAAGTTTTATGGCACAAAAACCAGATTAGTTCACATTACATTTTTTTTTTTGTTATTCTGATTTTCCTTTTTGCTTATTTTGGATATTTACCACCCTAATCATGTTTATAATATTCAAGGGGTTAAGGAATTTTCCATTAATAATAATTTTACCTGGTTTTCCCAGCAAGATAATTCGCAAAAGCCATGGAACATTTTATAAAATGTTAGCGTACTTAAATGCAATTACATTTGGAAGCTCTATTAAATAAAAATTAAAAAGGTGGTGAAATTCACATTAAGAAAATAAGGTACCTAATGAAAAATATAATTACATTAGGATGTAAATTTTCTTTAAGTGTAAAGCGTCAAAAATATTATCCAGCAAGATATTTCACAGTATAAAAGTATCCTTGTTTCATTTTATAAATAATTACAATACATAAAATTTCAGCATATAAAATAAATAAATCTATGAATTTTAATGTACAAAATTTATTTTACAAGTAGTAAAAAATGCAGTAGCATATTGCTGTCTTTGAAGCAATACCTAATAAGTGGTTTTGAGATTTGATTTTAATGAATTCAGAAAATGAAGTCCCATCAAATCAGGTGAAACATTTTAACCATTTAAAATTAGAGTGGACTCTAAAAGTGAATGGAGTCTCATATCATAGCCACAATACTTGAACACAATTTTTTGCTTCTTCTGTAAAGTTTTGTTTTTCCACTTATAAGGTATCGCTTTTAGGCTGACAATATTGAGTACCTTAGTTTATCCTTCATACAAAACTAATATTAAATTCTCCATATTCTTTACCTAGATTCAGATAGTTATGCTTTTGTTGGAGCAAAGTTAAATCTGTTTTGATATTTTCTTCTTCGTCAGTTATTTCATCTTCGGACGTAAGACAAAAGGCAGGGTTACTATGCACTAACTGACGGCTAGGAGGCCTTGGAGGTGGTCCTCTAGCCAAGGCTTTAGGTGGTACAGGAGGAGGTTCACAAGACAATCTTCGCAGAGGAGGTTGTGAGAATGACATATCTGAAGGCAATTCTCTTTCATTGGAACTATCAGCCTGAGCAGCTGATTCTGGAGAGAAAGAGTCATCTGATTGAGCTCTTAAAGTCACATCTACATCGAGATCCAACTCAAAACTGTCATTGGCTATTAAGGTAGAGTCTAAATTGGGAGTAGGAGATGAACTGGGTGCCAGCGTGGCTTCATTCTGTTTCGATGGTCGTACTCGAGGTGGGAGTCGTGGTGGAGGATGAGACATAGAATGGGCCTTAGAATTGGACCACTGAGAATGTTTTGATTTTAAACTGCTTAGATCAGATGGTATTATACCAAGATTTTGCAGGAACTTTTCAGAACTGGTTTCATCCAAGTCATTTGAAGAGTAGCAAGACCTAGGAAAGTATTTCTCAGCAAGTTGACTGGTAGAATAAATTAAATCTGGGTTGAAACCAGGATCCATACTTTGAAGGGCAGTAGCTAGTCCGTAGTCAATATCGATATTAGTATAGGGTATTCCTGCCTTTGCTTCTGACTTGGAAGACACAGGACAATTTTCCTTTCCATGGGAAAAATCTTTAGACATGCAGTCATACTTTTTTTCTGTAGAATGTACATCCTTTACACTGGATACACAAGCAGAGTCTGAATCATCTAAAATTAAAATATGACATCAATATTTAAAACTAGGAACACAGAACTGAAAGATTATGTGAAAACTTCTTAAAATATCAATTTAATTATCTGAACATAAAATAACTAACCCAATATATAACTATGTCAAATATTTTCAACTATTTTAATTGCCCTTCTTAAAAAGTTAAGGCTACTTTAAAGGCACTATTCTACCGAGGCAAACAAGTAGTAGCCCCATTTACCAACATTCTGCTTCTTAGTAAGCAACCATTCCAACCCACCTGATGTTATGCTTCCAATGTATTGCCTGCTCACAAAATTAATTCCACTGAACTAAGAGTTGACTTATTACCTTGTATTCAATGTAGATGGTTTTGAACCTTTTCTCACCAATTGTTGCTACATTGTAGTATTTCATGAGGGCTGACAGGTGTGAATTTTTAGGTAATAAAGATGTCAAAGTTGTAAAAATAAATACTTTGATTTCAAACATTGTTTAAAAACCATCCAAAATGTGTTTGATGCTCAACTTGCCAAAGTTTCATAACAATCAGCTGAACAGTAACGCATAAAGGAAGTACACATTGTGTGATTTTTTTACCTATAGATTTAAAAATAAAATAGGATTTGTTCTAATAAGATCCAATATTCGCTAGGAGTACCATTTTGGTAAAAGTGGTTTTATGAATGGGTCCTTGTTTCAAACAAAGTATAAATGATTAAGTAAAAATCCATACTTGTTTAATTTAGACATGGAAGAATTTTAACTTAATGTAACTAAGGTTTCTAATGAAGCTATATTATTATTATTATAAAAACATGATGTCAAATTTGAATTAAAAGTAAAGGCAATATGTTTTTAGAACATCTTTGTGACCAGACTGCTGAATGGGTGGAAATGGTTGCTCTCACTAAAATAGTGAAACATAACTTTTGGAGGTGCATTTCCATTGGCAACACAGCTTTTAATGTCAACATGGGTAATCAAATGAGGAATCAAGAATGATTGATAGATATGATTGGTAGTGGGAGTTTTGTTTACTCTGAAGACCTTGCCAACCAGCTCCTACATTGAACAGCTTGTTCCCAAAATGTAGTGCTGGCAAGCATGACTAATAAAAAGAAAGGAGGTAGGTGATGTCAATGTCATGTTCCAAGAGAAATACACCAAAATTCTTTAATATTAAAAAATAATGAAAATGGAATAAAACTACTCAAGTGAAAATAAATCTTACTTACCATAAGAACTCTTTACTTTTAATGGATTATGAGGTAACAAAGGTTTATTTTCAGCTATATGCTTCATTCCTTCCACTTTACAGGTAGTATGAGGATTACATTTAGCTGACAAAGGATCAGACTCTTTTTGCGAAACTGCATGATGAAACAAACTGGATTTTGAGGAAAGGTTCTTACACTAAAGGAGGAATAAATAAGAAAGGTTATTTGGGATTGGGATAAAATACTTAAGCGATCGTACAGTATCTTTAGAACTTGAAAGTAGTACAGTAAAACGTCTTTAGTCTGTATATCTTCGCTAGGTGGTTGGGGAAGGGGAAATCCAAATTCGAGTAGGGAAATTTGGGTAGCTAGCTTGGCTATTTAAGCACCTTCTTCTTCGAAGAAGTGGGAAGGGCAGTTATTGGTGAGAAATAACCAATTTAGCTCTCTCTCTATACTCAATCCTAGGGAGGGAATGGCCTTGCTCATATGGGGTTACACTAACAGCCTAGCAAGAAAATACAGACAATAAGCGACCACCTCTACAGGGTGTATCTGAAATGGTGCGACAAACTTTGAGGGTTGATAGTACTCATCAAGACGAACAAGAATTGGTATAGAAAGGGGGGTCGCAGATACGCCGTTAAAGAGCTAGGACCTAATGAAGTGCGAGTGCGTTTCAAAAGGCCGTTTTTAGAAGGCCCGTGTGACAAAACAAAACATAATAAAATGAAAAACATTATTGCATGAGGCACAGGAGTATCCGTACTACTTAAATCCTCAATGTGATAGAAATTGGATCACTTGCTAAACCGTGGGGTGAGTTTTAAAACGTGCAATATTCATCTTTTAGCCAAAGAATGGAGTTCCCTTAATAGTATTTAGAAAAATGATGATCGGGGAAGGAATTTTCAATGATCAATGTATGATCATTGAAAATTCCTTCCCCGATCATCATTTTTCTAAGTACCATTACACTAATGTAAGGGAACTCCATTCTTTGGCTAAAAGATTAATATTGCACGTTTTAAAACTCACCCCACGGTTTAGAAAGTGGTCCAATTTCTATCACATTGAGGATTTAAGTAGTACGGATACTCCTGTACCTCATGCAATAATGTTTTTCATTTTATTATGTTTTGTTTAGTCACACGGGTCTTCTAAAAACGGCCTTTTGAAACGCACTCGCACTACATTAGGTCCTAGCTCTTTAACGGCGTATCTGCGACCCCCTTTCTATACCAATTCTCGTTTGTCTTGATGAGTACTATCACCCCTCAAAGTTTGTCGCACCATTTCAGATACACCCTGTATACAAAACCATCTCCTCTAAGACCAGTTTTTGAAGGCACCGATTTCCCTACTATTCTCCTATTAAAATACCTCTATAAAACGACAGCTAAACTCTTGACACCCCTCCAAGCAATTAGTTTTCCCTATTCACAGAAATATTTTCCAGCTGTTTTAAAGCTGGGAAAGGAAAGAAACAGTATTCCCATTAAAAAGACTTTGATAAATTCGTTCCAGCCATTCAAATACACTATAAAAACATTTGTTCCATCATTGAACGGCCGACCATTGGATGGTTTTGAAAGGTTTGGTATGATTGATGCATATTTTATGACTCTAACAGTCTTCATTGAAAGACTACTTCGAAAAATTTGATTGCCCTGCAACAATTCCTTCCACATGTGGTTTTATGATTGCTCCAAAACAACAAGACTGTCAACATGTGACAGTACTGATGATATTTACATTTCTGTAAACGAGACAGTAAACATGGCATTAATTAATGCAAACAATCTTAATTAAGGCTTAAAACCATAACTACTTATATCTTTAGCTTATAAATAATTCAATCCAAACCATTTTCCTCAAACGAAACTGCAGCCAAAATGGTTCTTTCCTAGCTCACAAATAATTTAATCAAAATGTTTGCCAAAAAAAATATCCAGCAAGTCTACTGATAACTATTGTCAACCAACTTAGTGAAAAAACATTCATTTAAGGAAACATTAAAAAATCAAACATATTAAACTTATTTGTTTCCCAAGTGAATAGTCAGAAAAAGAAGAAAAAATTGAATCCTGATTGATAAGTATACTTTTATTCTACTTTCAAAACACATATCTTTTGTGTATTTGTACATTTCTATCAAACCACCTTAACTGTAGGTTAGATTTTAGTTTAGCTTATGCTTTCTGGTTGTTTGTGCCCCACATAGCAAAAGTTAGATTTTAGTTTTGTTTATGCTGATTTTTGTTTACATCCACATAGTAATCTTTTGTTTGTGTTCCATTTGGGAAACACAATTTGCTGCACCTTTAGTTTTAGTATTTTTAGGTACTTAAATAAGATTATCCTACTACTTCAAACCTTTATAGTGTATATGTTATGGGCAATGTGATAAATTCATTGGAATGAAATTTATCACTTTGCCCGCCTCCACTTTGGGCATTATTAATAATGCCCGATTAATCACTTTGCCCGTAACATATATATTTAAATGGCTTTCTAAAAATGCTTGGGTCTTATTTATCGAGCATTAGCATTCAATTAATAATTTTAAGCATAATTGATTTTTCTCGGAACGGAAGGTGGTCGCTCAAGAGAGGCTTTACTGCAACTGAAAAGCAAAATTAAATACAGAGGTACAAGAGAAGAAAAAGTTTCACTTGCATTAGCAAAATATCTTACCATTTCACTTTTCCTTTCCATATCCATAACACCGAGACCATCATATTGAAATTCTGGTCGAGTTTTGAGTAGATCATCAAATATCTGATTCGTCAATTCTTCAAGATCAGGGAAGGGTGTCCCTTTAGCTTCAGTGACAAGACCTTTATTTTCCTGCTCACCTAGGATATTTGTTAAATTATTAGAAAAATAGCACACACATATTTAACTTAACACTAGGGAATAATCAACAATTTAGAAACATTTTTAAAACTTCCATTAAACTAAGACTTGTTTGAAATTACATTAATTAAATTTTACTTAACAAAACTATGTCAATACAAAACATCAATGACATTAAAAATTTGATTTTAAGGGGAAAATAAGAATCAAACATACACAATGAACAATAAGAATTTAACAGATGATTCAATATGTTGCTTAATCACCACATATATCAATTCAAACTTACTAGAAGTATTCAGAAACACTTTAACTTCAACAATTATTCTTTCATTATCAATTGATGTTATTGGAGCACTTATGGTCACAGGTTTTTGGAGGGAGGCCTAAAAATAGTTATAATAATGTAAGAGGTAATAACACTATTAAAATTAGTTGAATTTTTAAATTAAAGAAAACATTTCTTACAATTGTCATAGTGACACAGTCCATTTTGTAACCATATTTATGCAATACTGGTTTTAAGATGTCCCCACATATTTTATTATTCTTGGCCTTCACACCTATAGTTTTCCTGTTAGGCAACTGAATGCAAAATAAAATGACTTGTTCAACACGTATTTCTTTACAGCTTAATGAAGTGACGTCTGTGCAATGATCCAAAGGCTAAAAGGAAAACAAATATTCTTTACAAAATGAATTCACTATACTTATTATAAATGTGCATGATAAAATTTATATGCTTTTTGAAAATTGATGTATAATAGGAAATAGGAAAATAATTGAAGAAGCATATAAGATAGAAGTAGTTCCTCAAGAACTTATTAAAATTGCAATGATACATAAAATAAAAAAGCATAATATGCCTAAGGGGATGCTTCCAATAATATTTACCCAACTCACTTTGCTGATGTATGTTATTTATAAAAACAAAATATATTCAGCTTAAAGAAATTACCATGCGGTAATAAAACTAATATTTACCTGATGAGATCCAATGACATAGGCTTCCACAGCATTGTAAGTTAAATTCCGTCTTTCAAGTAATTTTAATAGCATTTCACCGACAGTTTCTCCTTTTTGAGTCCTAACTACAGTTGTAGATAGATCAGGTAAAATAACCCGACAATAATAGCCATCAGAGCCACAATGGCTAGGAAATAATGTCAATTCTGCAGAGTTGAGGGACTAAAAAAGAAATCAAATTAAGAATCCCAAAAAGTATGGAATTTTTATGAATAACGCAATTTTATGACAATCTTTTGAAATTCTTTTTCACAATATCAACCATTATTTTCATTACTAAAACTCACTAAGTAATAAGTATAGCATACCAATATCTAAAGCTAATATGATTTTTTGAGCATAATATATTTCTACTAACCTCTCTTGAAGACACATGTTTGTAAATCATTCCAACTCCAGTTTCACTACTTGTCAAAGAAGATCGACTGTCAGTCATGTCTGACTGAGTTGAACTAGTGTCATCTAATTTATATGAATCTTTCTCTTTTTTCTTCTTTTTTAATGATTTACGGATCTCGCAGTGTCTATCCCAAAGACGACTCGCACCACTTTTGGATTCATTTGACTTTGTTTTGCTCACTAAAAGGTAAAATCAAAAGGATTTATAGAAACTTTTATACTGATCAATTCAATAAAAATGTATCTACAAATTATTTTGAATTGATTTTTGATAGGTGATGGGGGCAAGGTAGTATAGTAATTTAAATCGAGTGTTCTAGTGTGTGTAACCCTTCATAATCAAAATAAGCCTTAAGAAGAACTAGTTTAATTCCTCTGCTTAAGATTCATAGAAGCTAAGGTAAAAAGAGTGCTTGTAAGGGCATATATATGTGCTTAAATTCACTACCTGTTTTCAAAAATAATTTTAAAATCAAGCCATTAATTTTTAAAATTATGCTTATTGCAAAATTTCCAACTACTTTGCACCATAAGTATACTAATGGTAATGACCCATTTCAAACCACGGTCACCTTGCACACAAGTGTTTGATTGAAGAATTTTAAAAACATTTTCTCCTAAATGGACCCTTTCACTAATGATTTTTAAATTAACAAAAAACAATGGGGCTTAAAATTTAAAGGTAATAAATATGAGGTTTTTATTAACATATTGTAGTAATTCTGTAGTACAATGTATTGATGTTTTTCTTTCATGTTTTCTTTAACTGTTTTTCATTTGCATGAACTTTTCATCTTACACTTTGAGTCATGCATATTTTTATTTTTATAAGTAAAAACTGCCAGATAGGCTATTTTGAAATTTAGAATATTAGGCAAATCCATACATACACTTATGCCAAGGAATCAAAGATTTTCTTTTTTTCAGCTCTGTGTTGACTTTTTGCTTATCACCATCAAAATTATCTCCATCAACAGACTGCCCTTGATATAACAAAGGCTGCCCTTGCATTTCTCTCAACATACACTCTTTAAACATTGTAGACTTCAAAAATCTTTGATAACAGTCAAACTTCATTAAATTGAAAATCTAAAAAGAAATAATTGAATTAATATAAATAAAGATAATGTTTAAAAAACTATTGTTACAAAAGTTAATTGCATTTATTAGCATCTTATGTAATAGCTGAGAAATCATGTAGCACCGCTCTACCTTTGCTCTAAAAAACCTATTTGGCAAACATTTTCTCATTACCCTGATGCAAGCTAACTTTAGTGAAAAAACAAAAATGAAGAACTTAAGTTAGCCTACTTGTTTTTGTGCAGGAAGAAAGAGATCAGGAGTGGGAGCATCTAATCCATCTTGTGCCACTTGGCGTGCATGACTATCCACATTGACTGGTTCATGAGCACCAATACACAGGTGCTTTGTATATATTTCTTTAGCCATTTGAATCATCTAAAAGGTTTTAAAATATGTATTACAATGAAATCATAAGACAAGAGCTCAGACAAATATATTAAAAAATACATACTTCAGATTGGTCTTTTAACTGTCTGTAACGCTCACAAGCAATCCAAAATGTGATATTTTCTTGACTGAATTCCTTCTTTAAAAATTCCTAAAAGAAATGCAAATTATAAATTAACTATTCAGAAAACCAAGTAATACCAACTTCCTTCTATGTTAAATCAAGCAGTATGTGTAATGAAATTTGATAATGTGAAATCATCCAGATAAAGAAAGTGAAAACAAGAAACTAATTTTAAACAATAATTTTATCACTCATAACTAGCAAGATAGAGATCTTCTAATAAGTTTTAGTTCAAAAATTACCCAAGTAAAGTTGTGAAAGTTTTAAAATACCATGGAAATATGTTTGAATACTAAATAAATCTAAAATACTGAGACTTTTAACTCTCTCAGTCCTCAACTTTGCCATTGAATCCTATAGAAAATTTGGGGCATTCAGGACTGAAAGGGTTAAATCTAGAAGGAAGCTGGAACACAAAAAAGTTTTAAATAATGTGTAAGACCTAAGTACCTGGAAAAGTAACTTTTTAAGAATTAAATTATTCAAGAAATATTTATAAGAACTTTTTAAATCAAGAACTAAGAAGAATTGTACTAAAACAATTGAAGAATAATTTCTTTAAAAAAAAACAACTCAAATATCAGAAAATGACTTACGCTAAAAGTATGCAAACCAGCCGAATCTTCCAAAAGAACATTAAAACCAGCTGCCCAGCTTCCAACTCTACCAACATCAATGGGACGTTCTGAAGCACAACTGCTTCGATGTGAGGTATCACTCATGCGATCCAGAGCCAACATACTGCTTGATGTTGAAACTTTATCACTAGCTAATTCCCCATCAGAAACTGTACCAGCCTGGAAAGAAAATTCTTTATTAAGTTCTATAACTAGAATGCAAGATACTTCAATTTGCTAATAAAAGATTAAATTAAAAATTTGTAAAGTTCTTTACTTAAGGTAAGAAAAGATCTGAAAAGGAACTTCAAGAACTAACTTTTCTTCAAGTCAGACAAGTACTAAATCAAAATTTGCAAAAACACTAAATCAGGCAACACAAAACAGAAGTATTTCTATTAAAATATGGAATGCATCTTAATTTTCTTTTTAAAAATATGCTAAATTCATTATAACTATTACAAAAAATATATGTTTACCTCATGGGTACTTCGATGTAAACTACGTTTTCTTCCCAAATGTCTACGTAAAGATGATGTTCTAGCCCATTTACGATTTGAACCAGATCCATGTTCGACCTAAAATAATATTGGAGATCACAATTTAACACATAAATAAAAAAGTCCATTTCACACCAAAATCTTAATTATTATATTTTTTTGCTGGATTATAGTGAGAGCCCTCATAAAATACTTTTACTTTAATACTTTTTAAACAGGGCTCCACAAACCCATGAATATAAGCTACAAAATTTTCTAAGAAAAAAAATTGCCTACAAGTATTCTTTTTATTCCTATAAATTACATTAATGATGTCTTTATCCCCTGCTCTGCCTTAGGGAAAATTACTAGGAAAGATTCCTCTCAAGATTGAAAACTTTTACCCATGCACAAACCTTAATCTGGTATGGGCAGGGCTATATAAGGTCAATTGATTTTGCCACAAGCCAAAAATACTCAGGCTTGATCATGTTTGATACAATATTATGGTATTGATGCAACAGTCATTTATTAGAAACTTTTTTTATATTAGAACCTTTATATATCCTTTAAATCATAATTTTTTTTTTACCATGCAACTAATTTTTCACTTTTGATACATTAAATTTGTTAACAAGCATTATTTAAAAAAATCTCTTCTAGTAAACAAATTTATTTTATTAAAACTAATGGTGTGCATGGGTGCCACTCTTCACAAATTGCAAGACTGAACTTTCTTTGAGCTTTGTTTAATGATTTTCTCCCAGTAAAGCAATATTTTTAATTGCAGAAAAACTTTTAAAATATCATATGATAACAATAAAATAAGTTGTTAAATTTTAAGTTAAAGCTGTATCTGAGTAAAACAGGCTTATTTGTGGGCAAAATGTGCAATGCAAATACTGAAATTTAGTACAAATATCTCCCAATCCGTCATCTCTGATTTTGGGTTTCATAATAAACCCTGGACAAAATTCTGTTCACAGAACTTTTAGAGGGGCGGAAGAGTGGCACCCATGATGGTTAAGTAATTTTTTTAACCATTCTTATTCTGCTATTCTTGTCTCGCAATTCTTATCAAATCCCCATTATACCCAACAAAATTTAGCACATAAGAAGATTTTTAGTTTTCTTCCCACTTCCTCATTTTAATTAAAGCAGTTTTTACACTTTACAGAACTTAAAATTTAGAAAAAGCTTTAGATATTTATAATTATTCATATTCAACTGAAAAATTCCAACTTACCCCTGATATTTCAGACTCTGAATCTTCTTCCTGAGTTGGAGGGTGAACATCTTGACTTCCATCTTCTTCTTGTTCAGTAGTATCTTGAGTTTCTTGCATCATCATATGCCTAGAGTGTACTTGTAACTCTTCAGTACTACAAGAAGTGCACTCCCAACCAACAGAATCAACTGATGTATTGCAGCAGCCAACTTCATCAACAGATTTTAGAGGAAAGTTGAGACCATATACTTTGGCACTTAATTTATTTACCTGAGACTCTGATGGGGAATTTTTTTGGTTATCCATCAAGTTATCACTTGAACAAGACCCTAGTTGGTTTAATGACTGACTACTTGTGAGACATGCAGTAGAATCATCTCTTAACTGCATAATATTATGTAAACTACTTCTTGAATTTGAGTTACTAGCTTCTAAATGATCTGGAGTATAAGTATTGCGCTCAAAACCAACAGGATCTGGCATGGCTCTTACTGTCAAACGATCAAAGTGACATGGTGAAGTTTTATTATTTATGCCTTTTAATTCACAAGATTGAGAATGAGACATAGATTTTGATGTTAACAAAGGACTATCCTGAGGTAAAGGAAATGGCCTTAAAGGAGATTCCAATAAACCAAATCCAGAATTTGAAAATGCTTGGCGATCCAAGCTATTTGTACTATATTGATAGTTATCAACATCAACAATGAACACTCTGTCACTGGCATTTCCTGAAAAATAAAACAACACATTAACCATTGCTATTAATTATTAGATGAACATATTGCTTCTTTGTAAAACCAAACCAGATTACTAAAAACCCAAATTTATTTTACTGCAGAATGCACTACAATACAAGCACTTTTTGCTGAAAGGCAATGCTAATTTGTGTTTTTATAATTCCAAAAAACAAATGATTAAAAATGTTAAATTTATAATGAAATATTTTGTTGATATTCAATTACTAGAAGGTAATTACTTAATACTAGCAGGGGTACTACTGACTTCAACTCAAAATCCTGGAAAATTATTAGTAACTGACCTTTTATTGAGATAGAACAGTCAGGAATGGTTTACTACCCAAATTTCCCGCACCTCTACTCGAACAAGACAGACAATAATGCATAAGTAACAGGGCTGGACAAGAAAAAATTTTAACAGCTACATGTGATCCAATTTTAAGTCCTGGTTCACATGCTCTTTACAATAAATAAATTTACAAAATATTGAAAGCCTGGTCTCCATATACTTTAAAAACAATAAGCCCAATTAATGATTTTAAGGAACCTCTGGAGTTTATCTATTTCAATCTAAAACTGTATTAATGATATTAATGGGACAATCACATGATAACTTACCTTCATCGCGAAAGCCAATTCCACTATCACTGTTACTACTGTTGCTGCTGGTGTTACTAGGCTGAGGTGACATGTTAACATGAAATTCTAATCCATGAAGCATATCATTGTTGGCTCCCATTTTATTTCTATATAAGCCTACAACAGCTTGTAAAATAGTATCAGCTGACTCAGGAAATTCCTTACACTTATTAGTCACAGGATCAGAAGTGCATGTAATATGAAAAGCTTTAGCTCGTTTTAAATGCTGATGATGGGGTGTTAATTTAGGATCAATCATGAACACATGACAAGAACTACTGATGGACCCTGGTTCTTCTTGGCTGCTCTCACTAAATTCATCATTGTTCCTTCCATGATTTGTAACGAGACCAAAAAACTTTTTATCATCACTGTACACACCACTAAAAGTAATTTTATCAGCTGAAAATTCAGCAAGAGTAACACCTTGGGGATTGATAAGTATAATACTTTCAGTAAAAACAGACATTAAAACAAGTGTATGAACTTTCTTTTCAATACGCAATCTGCGAATGCAGTTGCGAATAGTTTGTAAGCGAGAATTAGGAAGTTGGGGTTCTTTTGGCATTTCAATAGTTCCAAGGTAACCAACAACAGCTTTTAAAATAGCTTGTTCCTGATTACTTTTTTGTTCATTATTTTGAGCAGCAAAAATTGCAGGGTATAATATATTATTTAAATCCTGTTCAGTAAAAATGGAATGAAAAACTTCACTAGCAGAACTAGAAGAAGTATTCAAATGTTCAGGATAGCTTTTACTTTTTGAAACTTTACTGTTTTCTTTCTTTTTTGAAGATCCAGGCTTTGGCTTTTCCTTGGAACCAGACTGCTGCAAAGGTCTAGTGTTGGCATCTTGAGCATGAAGACGTTGCTGAAAAATTAAATCTAGCAAAGCCTTGTTTGTTCTACTAGGCCCAGCATTACTCACGACTTGGTGCTTCTGAGGAACAGTCACAACATTACTTCCATGAATATGGTCCACAAATAAGGCACCAGTTTGCAAGTCCTGCACCACCTTCTCAGCACGAGACACACTATTTTCATGACGGTTACGGAATTTATTAGGGTACTTTGGTCGTAGCTTTACTATTGATACAAATTCTTCCTCTGACGAGTCTGAATAATAGTTTTCGGCTATTTGTAGTTTTAAAATACCACTGGAGTTACCAATCAGCCGTACTACATCATCATGAGGAGCTTTAGACACATTTTGTCCGTTCACAGCAATCAAAAAATCCCCAGGACGTAAACCAGCTTTTTCAGCAGGACTACCAGTTATTATGCAACTTAGAATACAAGGTGCTTGACCTGATATAGTGAATCCAAAGCCATTTTTTCCTCTAGATATTTCTACTGTTCGCACACCATAACTTGGTCTCTTTTTACGTCTGCGGTGTTGATGCATTTTTATCAAATGAATTCTGAAAGAAGAAAAGTAAATAATCTCAGTCTATTTAACCAATATACCTACATCAAAACTTCAAAAACAAAACATGTTATTCATACACTTAGCATCTTAAAAAAAAACTTCAATTTCTTCAACTTCAAAAAAACAAGTAGCACCCAATGTTAAATTGAAGCCAAAGATTTTTGGTACTTATGTGTTGGCATGTCTACCAAATCCAAAAACATCATCAAACACCTTAACTGTGTCATAGCTGTGTCTCTGAATCTGATGGGCAACAGGGCTAACAAGTAAACGTACCAAATTTTTTAAAATTTTTGAAAACCTGTCTTTTTATATTGTGCGTAGGTGAAATGAACATTTCAGCATTTTTCTTTAGCAAGTTCTTAATAAAACTTTACATAACTATATTTTTAATTATAAGAACCATTAATAAATTTATGGGCCACAAAAGGGCTGACGGCCAACACGCTACCCAAGAGCAGTAAGTTGTACAGGCCTGGCCTAAATAGTCAAGACTGCAAAATATATATAGGCATATATTAAATTTAACTGTTAATTATTTAAATCAAATAAATGATCTTGTTTAATAGAAAATTTAATTTAAATCAATAGTAAAATGTACTTGTATTATAAAAAACAAAACCAAATAATATAAATATCCTTGTTAAGAAGCAATTGAGACCAATTAATTACCTATCTTAAATTAAAAACTTCAAATATTGTACTATACAATACAGAACTACATTCTGTACAGCAGGTGTAAACAAAAATATAGACCATTTGTTTTTAAAGATAAAAAGGTACAGCTTTAGAAAAGGTCTGCTTTCCGCCATATTTAACCACAGCTCAATTTATGACTGACAACCATTGAGATCTAATTATTATTATTATGGCACAGCTGGAATAAGAGTCCTCCATTTGGCGACTTGCGTCACGGTCACCAAGTTGGTGGTATATCACGATTAGTTATATACTAGTGTATAGTTAGCGATCGCCAAATGGAGGACTCTTATTCCAGCTGATCTGTTTGTTTATACTAGCTATTGTTGCTTGTATTTTAAATATATGTTTTAATTATGTTCATTACCATGCTTCATGATATTAGTGGTTGACCAGGGTGTGTTTGTTGATGTTTATTCAAGTTTAGGTCCATCCTCAAATTATTTATGTAAAAGATTATTGATTTAAGTCAAACTTTTGTTTGTGCTTTACAAAAATCATGGCATGAAATAGCGCCAATTTGGCAACCACTGAAAATGGTCGCTAGGGGGACTCTTTCTAAAGCTGTTCCAGTACTTTTTAAGGAAATAACTTTTTTCTAATGACCCAATTTTCCAAAAACCTTATTATCAGAATTGGATCCCCGGTCCAAATTAATTCAGTTAATTCTAGTACTACTGTAATTTCAACAACTACAAATGAAAGAATGAAAACATTGATGGTAGATAACTTACACAATACACATTGATCTAATATTTTTTTAAAAAACATAACAGCATTAATACATTAACACAAGGTAGAACTAACAAAAAAGTCAATACGGTCTTATATGAAAAGAGAATAGGAAAGTACACAAGAAAATCCAAAGCTTAAATTTTTTGCGATTGCCCAAATTACCATACATATATGATTATAAGTTCGCCTTTCCACCAATTCTATTAATACATATAAATGAAGGCTCCTTCCATACAAAGTTAGGTGGAATCTCATCATGAAATATCGACAGAAATAAATGCAATTCAAAGACACTTAACTCATTCTTTAATATAAAGTCAATAACTCACCCTTAAAAAATCAACATAGCTGAAGTTGACATTCTGGTACAGAATATCAATTCCAATAACATATTAAACATGGATTAGAGACAAATTAAACTGTTCTTGAAACCAACAATTAATAATCTGAACCGTACCCAACATTTTAACACAAACAGGTCATGATGTATAAAAACAAACAAAAGTACTTTCGAATTTAACCCCTGTCATCGTCCATACTTTCGGAATTCGGAAGAATGCCAAGTATTTAGAATTTTCGTTCTTTATGCCTACTGGCTGATGGAATTGGTTGACCGTTTATGGTCACGTGACATTTTAATCCGCATATAAACCAGTTAACCGGCATTAACTCCGCTTCGAGAAGGGACATGTTTTATCCAGAAGAGTCTGTGGTTCTTGTGAAGCCAATCTTCATTTATCATCTTATTCGTCGAACTAATTAATTTGATGTCGCAGATTCTTTTTTTGAGAACTTTAACCAATCATCGTACAGATCAGGATTACCTTAATGAGGACTAAAGAAACTTTTATTTTTTCCGTTCTCTTTTCCTACCGAGGTTCTCTTTTAACTCTTTTTCCACCAGAGAGAGATGCTTGATGCATGAAAGAACTTTTATGTCTTAGGAAATATCTGCATTCCAAAAATTGTTTTTACACAATGAAATCAAAATCGAGTTTGTAGCATAGGGCATAGGGAGGGTGACTAGACTCTGTGGACCAGTTTTCCCACTTTTGGGGGGACAGTCCCATGTCCAGTCCCACTTCTTCATCATTATTAAAATACCCGCTTTTCCGACTAAATTTCATCAATCGAGAAAAAGGTAAAGAAAAACCTAAATATTTTCAATTTTTTTGTGGGGGAGTTGATCTTATAAAGTCCTTAATCGGTAGGCTGAGTCATATTTAAAAAAATTTCTGGGGAAGGACCCTCATCATGGTGGATTTACACCACCGCGTCAAAAGAAGTTAAAGCGGTGAACAGCGGTTCAAAAGAAAAGAACCAATAGGAAGCCTCGAAAAAACGCCCACTGTTCACTGCTTTAACCTCTTTTGATTGACGTGGTGGTGTAAGTCCCCCACAGGGGCGTTTATAAGGGGGGGACGAGAGGGGCACTGCCCCCCCCCCCGAAATTCGGACTAGGTGTACCAAAACAAGTTAAAACGGTTAAAACCCTGTGTTTTTAGGGTAAAATTACAAAAAAAATTCTGGGGACCCCCAGAGCCAGAGCCCCCTTTCGTACTTGGAACTAATTATTAACCATCACTGTCTATTTGGCCGGCAAATCTACAACTAACCTCTACTCTTTGTTACCCGGCAACGGTTCTGATTGGTAGTGTGGGGGACGGATGGCCTGTTTGGTTTGCTCTCTGCCTTTCACGCCAGCAGTCTGCGCACTGCTCCGTCGTGAGTTCGATTCTTACCTCCCCCCTGGGTGTATTTTCCTTCTTTGTGTCAGTAAAAATTCTGTTGTGTCTGTTTTACTTGACGAAGGTGTATAAGCGGATCCTTGAGATCAAGCATACATACCGGAAAATATATGTAACCCAAAACCCAACCAATTGGTAGTATTCGGCACTAGTTGCAATTAGTAGTTAACTAACTACCGATCAACTACTAGTTAACTAGTAGTTTAACTACTTTTAGTTTAAAGTAGTTCAACTATTAGTTTAACTACTTTTTTAATTAACTGCTAGTTAAAACTATTTTCAAATTTTCAACTACTTCAAAAAAAATTAATTAAAATTTAAAAAGATATTTAAAATATTTATCAAAGATAGAGTACTCAAAAATACCATAACCAGAAATAAAGACCATTTTTGCGCGAAGTATTAACGTTGTTTGTGACTTAAAGATAAGAAAGATGTATTACAATTTTCCAAAAAGTAGGTTATGAAATTAAATAGACTAGTTAACTACTAGTTGCAGTTGCAACTAGTCCCAGGAAAAAATAGTTAACTACTAGTTGCAACTAGATTTTCCCAGACTAGTTAGTAAGTTGGTAGTTAACTATTTTTTGACCACTTCTTGCCGAACACTACTGATTGGAGCGCCGGGACTGCTAAGTTACCGTGAGACCTACTGCGCATGGGCCAACTGCCGTTTTTGCCGTCCAAATAGACACTTCCAAATCCAAATACTGAAATACAACCTAAAAACGTATGTTGAAAATTCAGACTAAGTATACAAAAAACAAGTTGAAACCCTGTTTTTAGAGTAATTTACCAAACATTTTCTGGGAAAGGACCCCCCCCATATCCCCTTTTATATACTTGGAACTCTATCACTCATAATTTTTTTAATATTAAGTTCATCAAAATGCAAAGCCTATTTAAAAATGTATATCCGAAATTCGGACTACATGTACCAAAACAAGTTAAAAACCTGTTTTTTGAATCAAATTACCAAAATTTTGGTAATTTGAAAACTTCCTCCAAAATTTTGACAACTACTGTTATAAAGTGTTTTTCTTTGCATATTATTCTTCCGCTTAAAAGAAGCGGTTCTTTTGGGTGTTCCCCAAAGAGTTTCAAAATGATATAAAACACTACTTGTTAAAATTTCAAAACATTTTCTTGGGAAGTACCGTCAACCCCCTCGAAATTTTAAAGTCTATTAATAGTTCTTTTTACTTGGAAATTCTGCGGTTTACAAGGAGCTGTTCCCTTCCGATGAAACCCAATGGACCTCCTCAAAATGAGCTGAAACACTACTTTTAGTGGAAAATTTTCAAAATTTTTATCTAAATTCCTAAAAATTTGTATTAAATTTATATGCATTTATTGTCTGTGTGACGGTTCTAAGAAAAATCTCAAAACACCAATGCTGAATATTTTTTTTCCGTATGATATAATAGAATTTCAACTTAAAATTTTACAGGCATACTTATTAAGATATGTTCCAATGTAATAAAATTTAAATTGAAAAAATTTGGGGTTTCAATTAATTAATTATATTTTTTCTTAATTTTAAAGATTTTTAATATTTTTTTTGAAAGGACAGTAGTCTAGATACCTACCATTTTAAACAAAAAAGAAATATATGAATAGAATGGCCCAAGTTGCAAGTTTCTGGGTATAGTTCTTCTAGAGCAGGGGTTTCCAAGTAATCGAGGGCCGCAATCGAAATCACGAGTCAGGTGGCAGGCCGCAAAGTATTCTGGCTCCTTTTTATCCATGATATATTTTTCGGGGGTAGAGTCTTTAATATGGAACTTTTCCAGCAAGAGAGGGACGAATGTTATGGACATATTGTGAAGGTACTATTGTATTTTCAAAAATTTCAGAGGATATGTAATTTTTTAACCCTAAATATATTTTAATACTGAATATTAATTAAATAGGGACCTTCCTCCCAAAAACTTTTGAAAACTTCCTTAAAAAAAGTATTTCATCTAACTTTTGGATACTCCATTAAGTCCCTCCTCGGGATAAAAGTTCACCTAAGCCTTTATAACCCCTTGCTACGCTCAGGGGTAATTTCAGGGTATCAATCTCCACCTCGAAAACCCAAACTTGAAACTTTTATCCATAGAAAACGCCCGATTAAAGCTACTCCATAATATAAGAGGTAGATAGGGGGTTCGGGGGTACTCCCCCGAAAAATTTTTGAATTTTAGTATGCTAAAAAGTGTTTCTAAAGCTACTTTTTGGGGGGTTTTCAGGGAGCTTCGCGGGCCGCCAGTTGGAAAGAAAAACAACTTTACCTAAAATTAAAAACTTTCAAAATTTATTTTTTTAAACATTCTGGCACAAGGAAATGAAAATAGGCACATACTATAGACAATGACGGTACACAACCAAGAAAAAATTGAGGACAATATTTGAGCGCGTTATCTAGGGATTTTCGGCCGATTTCCCCCAAAATGACCAAAACATCAAATTTTGACCCTGTTGCGCGATGGTCAAACATTGACCGATTTCAAAATTTTTTGTTGCATTATATTTGTATTATGTGTTACACCTTTCCGCGCCATTACACTTCGAAATTTTGACTTCCGTCTTTTTCGACCCGGCCTATTGCGTAGTATGCGGCAGTTTGTGGGTTCTACCCTCAGTTATTTTATTAAAATTTCAAAAAAAAAAAAAAAAAACCCACCCCACCCAGCAAAAATCAAGTCCACACGCATACGCGCTGGATCAAAGTATCTAACTCGGGGGCACTTTTGCGAATACGCCGGTTATTATTTTATTAAAAAAACTTAAATTTTCGAGAAATTTCAACCAATCAATTAGGGAAATGATTAATGATTTGGTTTTTCCATACAATCATGACGTCGTTAGCAGTGGAAACGAGACGTCAGGAGCTTTTTTTTATTAAAAATTTTCTCAAACTTTTGAACATCGCTACCCAATTTTCATAAACAAAATGTAACGCGACCCTTCTCGTCTTCGGTCAATTCCCCCATTGCCGTCTAACCTTTAATACTACATGAATGTAATTTATTATTGTAACAAAATAGTTGGTGACCAAACCCCACATGTGGGGTTTGCTCACCAACTATTTTGTTACAATAATAAATTACATTCATGTAGTATTAGAGGTTAAATAAACTCTTTAAGAAATTAAAAGGTATTATTTGAACCTCGTCGTATCAAATAGTTTAATTGTGGGAGCAACAATGAGCTCCACGAAAAAAAAGGGGGTCTGGGGGTCCACCCCCAGAGAGATTTTTGAAATTTGACTCTTGAAAACAGGGTTTCAACTCGTTTTTTAATACTCTGGAATAAATTGCAGTTACAAAAATCATTTCCTAAAAAAATTCTTAAAATTTGTGTTACTCCCTCCCTGATGTGGGGAGTTCAGAAAACTAATTTTATCTTCCAAATCTTATTTTTTATTTCAAATCTAATTATGCAGAAGAGCATTTTTTACTTATTACTCTTTTTATTCTGTTTACTTTATGGCAGTTTGATAAAGTATAAAAAAAGTATAAAGTATAAAGTTTGTAAGAATTATAAAAAAAAGTTACTATATATTTAGATAAATTGAAAATCTTGTCTTGTCGCGACCCACAAAAAACTGACTGGCGACCCACCAGAGGGTCGCCAACCCACGCAAGTGGCGTAGCTAGGGGGGGGCGGTCCGCCCCAGGTGTCACCCGTCTAGCTATCTTGGGGGGGTGACACCGGAGCTCCACACATTCGAAAAAAATAAACATAGACTGTACTTCGAAGGTTTCCTTTTTATTTGATATGAAGGCGTGGGTCCCGATAAAAACCGGGACGAGTGTCAACATGTCAATCTACTGCGGTTATCCGGGGGGATCTAAAGTCTAAGAAACCATTGACACATAGCAGAGAGTCACGGTGACTCCCTCAGTCAGGGAAAGGAAATATTAAACAGAATGTCATCAGTCATTCTACTAGAGGACAATGGGGATGACACCAGAACCAGGGCCGTTCCGGCCGGGCGTGCTGGCCGTGCCTGCACGGAGGCGCCGACCGATGAAGAGGCGCCTTAGAAAATTTTTTTGACCCCTAACTTTAAGGGAAAAATATTCCGTTACGTCCTGACTCAAAAGAAACAAACCTAAGTAGTAAGCTAGATCTCCTTTCCTTTACAAAAAAAGCTTCAAAAGGCGCCTACAAACGAGTAAAGAGCGCCCTTACTGGGTTATACACACCCGTCCTCTTAAGAGAACTAATATAGGCGCCTTTTAAGAGAAGTGCATTTTGAACTTTTTGTATGGGGCGCCTTCATCTAGTGAATCTATTAAAGGGTGCCAACTCTTAAAAAAATTTTAATATGCCCGACTTTGAAAGCTATAAGGAAGACTCCTTTTAGCTTTCAAATTGTATGGGGCGCCCCATCAAATAAATATATATTCAAAGCGCCCACCCTGAGAGAAAAATTGAACACACCGACTTTGAAATATTTAAGGCGTCTTACTTAGCTAAACCAAATTGTATGAGTTGTCTTAATTAAATGGATTTATCAAAGACCGCCAGACCTGCGAGTGAAAATTTTAACATTCCCAACTTTAAAAGCTATACCATATTGTATGGGCGCCCCCATCAAATGAATCTATTCAGGGCGCCCATTCTGAGTGAGTGAAAATTTAAACACTCCGGACTTGAAAGCTGTAAGGCGTCTTAGAAAAACCGAATTGTATGAATCTATTAATAGGCGCCCTCCTTGGATGAAGATTTGATTCACCAGTTATTAAATAGCTATCAAGCGTTTGCCTCAAATCATATTTTAATAGATGTCCCTTAAAAATTAAATTTCTATATAATAGGCCCTTGACTTGTGAAAAATGTTTTGAAGAAGACTATTGTAAAAAACCGAATGGATATCTCTTACGTAAATTTATTAGGTGCACCTGCTCTTGAATATCTCACACAAATAAATTTGTTGGAAGCACACACCTGAGGAACTATTTTTTTTATTTATTAATTTTGATTTAATTGTATTTATACATATGCTTTCAAAATAAAATACAGTTACACCAAAAAATAAATATAAAGTGATTTATTATGCTTTTAATTTGGAGTATAAATCTAGGAATTTAAATTCATTTTCAATGAATGGTCGGCCCGCGGCCCGGTACCATTTGATCCACGGACCGGGGAATGGGGACCACTGCTCTAGATCCATCCATACAAATATTTGGAGATGGAGAGTGAGGGAGAGAGAGAAGAGCTATTATTGCGACTTAGTTCTCTGGAGACGGGAGAATAAGATGATGAAAAGGTGTTCTCATCATTACATAAAAACAAAAAAAAATATTAGTGCTCTCAAGTTCAGAAGCGTCCTTGTTTATTTCACTCAATATACGAGGGGGCAGAAAACATAAAAAGTTCCCGCCATTTTTGTGAGGGTGGCGACTGGGGGACCTCCGGGCTTTTGCCCGAGCACGGAGAATTTTTACTGGGAGGGTGTTGACGGATGTCGCGCAGCTGAGAGAGAGTACCGCCGGGATGAAGTACATAGTTGAGTTTTTGGTGTCGTGCTCTTTGGTTTAAAAATGGCATGGCTGCAGAAAGTGAAAGGAATCAGGTTAGTCGCTAGTGACTCACTCCATTTTAATTCTCTCTCCCTCTCACTTTTTAAAAAATAAAAGTTAAACTATAAAAAAGATAATTAAATGACAGACGTGTTTAAGAAAAATATTTCTGAATCTCAAATAAAAACAAAACAAGCTAACTGGACTAGCTGGATAACATATAACATCCAGTATCATTCTGAAGGTAAATAAACAAAAACTTTTGAATAAATCTATTATTAAACTAAATTAATCAGTTTTTAGTAGATTGTTTTCCATATTTTTATGTATCATACCTGTTATGCAACTGGATCTTTTTGTCTAAATTTAATCTAAAATATTTCGATACAATGGATATTAAAGTTTCATATAAAGCAGCACAGAGAAATAAATTTTGGTACTTATATACCGTCGACCGTTCAGCAGCCGTTAAATTCATCGGTACAGCTATAGAGTAGTCAATAGGATTTGATAACGTTTTCGGATTCGGATTCAGCGGCACGGTCGACGGCATAATACGTGAATGTTCTAAAAAGTTCTCCTTATTGGATTTTTAAGATTGATATTTTGCTTTCTTTGTATCAGCAGCTGTTTTTCATTTATACCTAATTATAAGCTTAATTTATTAAAGGTATTTCAAATTTTGAGTTATTGGTGCCAAAATTTCTCGGGGTGTCGGTTACTGGTGCTGCTACCATGCCAACTTAAAAATATTTTAAAAATAGAAAATAGTTACTTATTCAAACAAATTGTTCTCTAGATAAATATTGAAACTTCATTTAATTTTTCAAAACAAAAAGTTTTTTCAGGATAGTTTTATTAAGTAGCAATAGCTAATTAATTTTTATATTGTTCTTAAAGTGTCAATTACTGGTAACCATCAGTTACTGGTTAGATAAATAGCCAAACCATACAGCCTCTATCGAGAACTAGGCAAAAATTGAGTAATCCTAAGTAAATATTTTTGAGTTTATGGCCCAGGGCCGTATCCAAGGGGGGTTCTAGGGGTTCAAACCCCTCCCGAAATTTTGACATCAATTTTTATACTGTTTTTCATTGAAAATTCTGCAAATTTATAAGGAGCAATTCTCTTCGGTTGTTAGCTAAAGGGTCTCAAAATGAGTTAAAACACTACTTTTAGGGGTCAAATTTCAGAAATTTTTCTTGGGGGAAAACCCCCAACCCCCCCCCCCCCACCACCAAAAAATGAGTTTATCATTATTCTTTAAACTGAAAACTGTAAAAATTCCCCACAATATATTGAAAAAAGCTTGATTTATTTTAACTGAAAACTAATTTTAATTAAATAAGTAATGCCAATATTATTTATTTATTAATAAGTAGAACCCCTTTACAACGACCCTCTGTTATAGCAACCCTTGCGTTACAACAACCGGTAATAAAAACACCTTTTTATTACAATATTGTTAATTTTATTCGTTAAAACATCCGCATTTTGTTGGCACCATAAGGAGTCGCTTTATCGAAGTTCTACTGTATCATTAAGTTAAGTAATATCAAATTTGTTTAAAGTAATTATTAATTAGTTAAAATTAACAAATAATTTAAAATAAGTGATTAATTAATTAAAAATTAATTAAAAGTAAAAATTAATTAACTTAGAATTAATTATTAATGGGGGTGAGGTGTAAGGGGCACCGTAATTTATTGGCACGGAGGCGCCTTCATACCCAGGAACGGGCCTGACCAGAACTTAAAATCTCCGTTCATCTTCACGCTAAAAGTATATTTTTTAAAAATATTAAGAAAACATTAAAAAGCCCTCACCCTATTAGAAAAAATTTGGGGTGACAAGTGGACATTATTTTTCCGTTATTTTTTACACAAAAAATATAATTTTGAAAAATATTTTAATGAAATCGTAAACAGGGCGTCACCCTACTAGATAACTATGGAATGACTCCAGTGGCGGATCCACGGGGGGGGGGGTGATTGGGGTGATCACCCCCCCCCCCCAACAAAGTGACCTCGCCGAATTTCCGGCCGAAAATCACATCCCCGATAACATAGCGATAAACTTGACTTGTGAATAATCTCTACTGAGAAGCCGCTGTCACCATCTGAGCGAGTATTTTTTCCGGTTTCTCGCAGTGCCCCTTTTCGGCAATAGTAGCAACTCGTTAAATGATAACTTCAATGCATCGATCACTTTTCAGAGGAGCTCCCTTCCCTAGCCCTGATAAAAGGGTTGACAGAGGGTCCGCGCTAATGACCACTTTTTCTGGCTTTTTCCCGGTACTCTTTGGTCACCGGAAATTTCAGCCGGTGTTAAAGAAATCTGTATCCGGGTGAATTGGACCTCATATCGAGGCTGATTACTGGTATAATTGCACACAAAAACCAGAGCGGGCGGCTTGTTTGTATATTTTCTAATCTCACTGTTTTTCAACATTTATTAAAGGGCTAATCAAAGCTTTTTCAGAGCGATTGACAATCCCATATTGGGAGGGGATAACAGCTATTTGTTGGCAGTGGGATAGTCAAAACTTGTGGGCGGAGCATGTCGTACATATGCCAAGCTGTACTAGTAAAAAATTTAGTTGATTTTCTTTCCAACGTTTGACTTGTCTCGTTTTTTTTACACTGATTTGCTGTTTTATTAAAACTTGGCGTTTTACTATCACAAAAAATGGATTCCGGAAATAGTGAACATGGTCGTGCTCAGAAACGAACAGGCTTTGGCTTTGCGGTAATTTTACTTTTAGTTTCTTTTCTGTTTCTCTAATTTTTCTTTATTTTGGTCTGTCTTGTTATATATTAGTGTATACTTTATGCATTTAAGTTGAAGTTCCATTTTAAAAAGGGAAAATGAATTAATTGCATTTAATGGTTTACAATTAAATCACGGCCATTTAAGGACCATCGGCCATCGGCCTGCCGATGGAATTTTTCAAACAATCGGCATCGGCTTTTTACTTGGTGTGATTATAAAATTGTGACATTATATGCACCATAATTCAAATACTACTTTTAAGTGATATAAAACTAGGTATGGGGTTTAGAAATGGGTGGCCCCAGGGGGGGTGACACCGCGAACTTCCGCCCCGGGTGACACCCGCCCTAGCTACGCCACTGAACCCACGTGTGGTTACCCTACGTGTGCTTACCAACTACTACAACCTACGTGTAGTTACGTGGTTACCCAACACGTAGCAACCGCCCTAGCAACCCAACAAGTGCTTGCCCTCTAGCATGACGACTGATTATTGTTCACAGATTAGGCATAAATAAATAGAAACCTAAATAAAAGGATTTTCTCTATAATAGAATGGCAATTCTCTCTTGGGTAGCTGTAAAAGGGGAAAGTCCGAATCTATTTAAAACGGACCAATCCAGACCAATCAAAAGTGAATGTATATACCGTGGTGTTTCTGTCCCTAAGTGTTGAGTGTTCTGATGATTTCGATTTTTCAGTTTACTAATGCTGTTACCCAAACTTATTGCTGTTACTTCTTGTAGATTTCTTGTCACTTCTCTTAAAGTTACTAATAAATCTTCGATTCCTATATTGTTTGGAAACAAACTTGCATCGTTTGCAAGTTCTACAGCAATGGCCACAAAAGGTTTTACTGATGTTAAAACATTGACGGCAGCTTCTATAGTTCCTGATGTTATTGAAAAGGAGCCGCTCTATGTTGCAGAGGTTTATTGGAAAAAATCCTTTAAATTAGTATTTTTATATGCATGTGTTTATACCACTTTTACCTTGCTTGTATATTACGATTTTGTGAATACCGGAAGTTAAGTTTAATTTTCAAATCAACAAACTAATCTATACTATACACATAAGCCATTTATAAAGCCATCACACTTACAAATGATCGGAATACAACAAATAACCCGTAATTTCAGAAATCTCCCAAAACATTGGTTCAAACATAATAAATTCTTTTTTATTAGGTACAATAGTTTCTTGTATATCGTAAAAGACCCCTGTACTAATCATAACATCCTATACTCGACAGCAACGTTTCCTGACCCTATATCATTACGCGAAAGCATAAATTGTGTAAACAGAAAGCCTGTTGGGTTGCTAGAAGTTTCAGTACACGAATCGTAATAAAAGGACACTATATATACATGGGTTTAACAAAATAATCATGTTTTTAAAAGGATGTTCTTCATTTCACTCAAAATTCAGACACTGCACTGGGAACTACTGTGTTTGTTAGTTACGCCATAGGGTCAGGAAACGTTGCTGTCGAACATAGTTATGGGGTATAAACAAACAGTGCGCGATTCCCAAAAATAAACAAACCCTTCTGGGTCATCCAAAGAAACTGGGCCTTGCGATAAAATAGATTCTGGCAACCCAGTTCTATAAAAGAAAAATTGCTTTATCATAGTCATGTGAATGGAATTCCGTTTTGTTTATAAAAAAACATATAGTTGGCAGCGATTTGTACTAAATTTCAGAACTTACATCGCAAAATTTAACCAAGAAATAAGCCTGTTTTACACTGATACAGGTTTAAATTAAAATTTAAGGACCTATTTAATTGTTTATATGATATTTTAAAGGTTTTTCTGCAATTTTAAAAAAGTATTTAGACTGGGGAAAATGATTAAAAAGATAGTCCTAAGTTCAGTCTTGCAATTTTTGAAGAGTGGCACCCGTGACAAAGAGTGAAAATCCCTTAAAAAATGTCAGTTTTCGAGTTTCTTATCGAAGGTTTATTACAGCAGGAATTTGTTTTCAAATTATCATTATTTACCCCTAAATTGATTCAAACTGCCTTCTAAAGGCTACACCAAATACTGTGATCCACAGCCATATAGTTTCAAATGAAGCAATCTTATCGCACTTTTGAATAATAGGGGAGAATAGGTAAGTTTCTCTTCAGAAGAAATTTTTAGCGTGCCCAAGCGTTTTGATGTTCGTAAATTTTTTTAGCCTATTTTTGTATAAATGACCTCAATCTAACGATATTGATGATTCAGTATGTATGCTTCACTTTCAGGTGCGGTATCAAGATCATGCAGTTAATATGGGCAATGAATTAACTCCTACTCAAGTTCAGAATCCTCCTACTCACGTTACTTGGCCTGCAGAAGATGATGAATTGTACACTTTGTGCATGACTGGTAAATATTCTTAATTTTATAAAGGTTGTAAAACATAAAAACATAATTACTGAGTATTGCAAATTATGTCTTAGATAGGTAATTTTATTTAGTCTTTATCAAAATCTTCTGAGAAAGTTATGTAAAATTTTATAAAAGTAATTGGATAGTACGAATTTAAAGGATTTGAGGTATATGTGGTGTTGGAAGAAATTGTGACGAAAAAAGTGTGAAAGGTTAATTGGTTTTGTTTTAAATAGGTGACATTGTGAGCAAACATTTTTACAATTCTTCTAGGGATGATTTCCAAATTTCGGGATTTCCCCCCCAATATTCAGTTGCTGATGGCGGCAATGGTTGTAAGTGAACCTTACACCCCAGGGCCTATCCAAGGGGGGTTTAGGGGTTCACCACCAAAATTGGCACAGATTTTTATACTGTTTTTTACCTTGAAAATTCTGCATCGTACAAGGAGTGATCCTCCTCTAATGTAATCCAAAGGGAAATGAGTTGATCACTACTTTTGAAGGTCAAATATAACATTTTTTTTTTGTCCAAGATTTTAATGTTTAATGTTCTGCTGCATACAAGAAGTATTTCTCTTTGGGTCTAACCCAAAGAGTTTCAAAATGAGTGAAAGCACTATTTTGAATGCAAAATTTTCTGGGGGAGGACCCGTAACACCCCCTCAAAATTTAAACTCCTATTTATGTACTTTTTTTCTTCAAAATTCTTGTGCGGTGTTACCCACACAAGAATCACCCACACAAGGGTCTCAAAGTAAGATAAAACTATTTCTGGAAGCAAATTATAAAATTTCTTTGGGGTGATCCCCAGCCCCCCTATTTGTACTTAGAGCTCATATTATTTGCAAAATTTTGACTTTAGTAAAAATTAGTAGTAGTAGAAAAATTACAAAAACTTAGAAAACTGTGCTAAAAGTTGGAATAAGAGTTTTGAATTTAAGTTGGCATATATCCAATTTTGTATTGAAAAAAACTTCATAAAGTCAAATAGTTTTTCATCTCATAATTCAAAATTTTCTTGTAACATGCTAATATCCTTAATTTTTTTTTCTCAAATAATGACACAAGAAAGTGGAGTTAGGATAGTTTGTTTTTAATAGATTATTATTTTTCTAAATGTGCATTTTTTTTTTTTAGTTTTCAATTTTTATTTATTTTTTTAGGTTGAACATTATTTGATAAAAATATTTTCTATACCTTACTTGCTCATACACACATTTTTACTAGTTTAATATTAGCCTCCTGATTGTATGAATCCGAACACTTGAAAAATCTTCATCATCTAAATTTAATTGTCCAGTTAGAATAAATTGTTAAAAGGGAAATACAAATTTTTCCATATTCTGGCACTTTTCCTACTTGTGTTTCTCTGGTGGAAAAATATGAAGCTTTTTTAAAATATAATTCCTAATGAATTATAGAAATTTATGTAAATTTCGAAATTATGCTCAAGGTAAAATAACTTCAGTTGGATGTATCTGTTACGGGCAATGTGATAAATTCAGTGGAATTTATGAATGAAATTTATCCCTTTGCCCGCCTCCACTTCGGGCATTATTAATAATGCCCGATTAATCACTTTGCCCATAACATATTTATTCATAAGTATAGAATATTCTAACTTTTTGTAGTAGACACAGGAAACAGATTTTTAAAAATGGTCCCTTTTCTTTAAATTTTAATCCTTAAGTCCCTTTTTTGAAATTTCAAGCACTGGAATAATAGTGATGAAATGCACTGGAATAATAGTGATGGCTAAGCATCAATTTTTAAATGCAGTTGTTTGAAGGCTTCAATTTCTTTTTTAAATATATTTTTCTTTGAAACGTAGTAAAATATGTTATTAATTTTACATTTTAACATTTTTAGTACAAATTTCAGTTTTTAAAATAATTTTTTTCTACTTTATTTAATTTGCATTGTTAATTCGTCAAAATTTATAAATGAGAAAAATCTGACAATTTTGAATATTTTCTGATGTCCTATAATTTTCAAACTGTCGCTATAAACCCTGTGAACTCTTGAAGCTTTTATCTCATTGCATTTTATCTCTATTGGTTGATGGCAAAGAAATAAAAGTAGTTTGCTTGTTGAGTTAATAACTAATAGAGAATTTGTCTTGTTTTTCCCAGTAAAGACACAAATTAATTGTTTGGGATTAACTTTACTAAACCAGGAGTGCTATTTTTCCATGGTAGTCCCTAAAATGTTTTTGTTTAACCAGTATAAATCCTGGAATTCCGGGTTTCATTGAATTTTTCGAAAGTTTCAAGCTTAACAAGAAGTGCAGAATTAGGTCCAATTAAAAAATATGTACCTGTGTCCTTATCCTTAATCCTTATCTCAATATTGGTCAGAGGTCCTATAATTTTCAAACTGTCGCTATAAGCCCTGTGAACTCTTGAAGCTTTTATCTCATTGCATTTTATTTCTATTGGTTGATGGCAAAGAAATAAAAGTAGTTTGCTTGTTGAGTTAATAACTAATAGAGAATTTGTCTTGTTTTTCCCAGTAAAGACACAAATTAATTGTTTGGGATGTACTTTACTAAACCAGGAGTGCTATTTTTCCATGGTAGTCCCTAAAATGTTTTTGTTTAACCAGTATGAATCCTGGAATTCTGGGTTTCATTGAATTTTTCGAAAGTTTCAAGCTTAACAAAAAAGTGCAGAATTAGGTCCAATTAAAAAATATGTGTAGGGTTGCAGCATTAACAACATCTTTAATCGATAACCTGGTCCAACTATTGGTTCTAAGTGCAATTACATTTAGTAACTACATCATTCTGAAAGAAATCTTTAGTCATCGTAGATAAGATCAAGTGAACAAGGAAAACATTTAAAATCTCTAAGTGTTCAGGATTTTGGAGCCTTCTGGAATTTGAGATTTGAGTCAGTAGCAGAGTTGGGCAAAAATTAGTTCTGAAACTAAAACTAAAACTAAATTAGTTCCGAACAGGAACTAAAAACTGAAACTATTAAACTTTTGGAACTAAATTAGTTTTAGTTTCAACGTTGAAACTAAAACTAATTTAGTTCCAAAAGTTAGTTTCGAAGTTGCGAATAAAAACTAAAGTAGTTTCATCTTTTATTCGTAGTTTGGAACTAAACATGAAACTAAATTTTTTTTTCCTCGCGTTTTTTACTGATTTGAAGGGGATTTGTGTTTGTGTGTGTTTCAACGAAATATGGGTGCTGGGTGCGAACAATGAACCCTGAATAACAACAGTAATTCAGTTCTCAAATTATTTTAAGATAAAATAAATGTATTTTTATTGAATTTTCGGCAATAAGAGGTATTTTAACATGAACTAAATCGCGCAAATGAAGGAAATTATTATTATTTTTTTTTTTTTTTGAAAATAAATTAAATAGATTAGATTTTAGAAAGAAGATGAATAAGGTAAGGATTAAACAAACTTTTCTTTATTTCAACTAAAAGATAATAAAAAATACTTAGCCTTTGAAAGTCATAAAAGTTGAAAAGTTTTTATAGTAGTGCAAAAATATTTTTACAGTATAAGTGACATTATTTTATAAAAAATATTATTGAACTCAAAGATCTTAGTATCTAAAAAGGTTTTTAAATCAAATATAAGAAAATAATAGTCTTAATATTCCGAACCGCATAAACATAGGCTCGACTGCAACACAACAAAATGTCAAATTTGTCGAACTTAGTTATTAAAATAAATAATTAGCTAAAAATACTTTTAGTGTAGAAATAAATTATATTTTAAGAAAAGGAAATTTATGATATTAATATTTCTTTTATATGAACGCCAATATTTTTCTTTGCAATTTCTTAAAAAATACCAGTCAGATTACTCGAAATATACTAATTAAAAAAAAGAACCATTAAATAATGCATATATGCATGAAAATATAACTAAGAATAATCCTAAGAAAATCCCTCCTTGAAAGCACGTCTTCCGAATTCCATGGGCGAGGGAAATGTATACATTGTACAGGTAGTTTATATGCGGCCAGGACCCACCTCTTCGACTGAGACTGACTTCGTCTTCCGCCCTCGTCAACCAAGGTGTCCATTTATTTTATTTTACTTAATTTCATTTTTGTGAGGATTGGTCCCGTTAGAATCAAAGTTTTCATCAGTCATGAGATTATTAATTTTACGATTCAGTCTTGAGATTATTAATTTTACTTCCGAACACATCTCCTTCAAAGCTTCAAATTAGTAAAAAACGCGTGGAAAAAAATTTAGTTTCATGTTTAGTTCCAAACTACGAATAAAAGATGAAACTACTTTAGTTTTTATTTGCAACTTCGAAACTAACTTTTGGAACTAAATTAGTTTTAGTTTCAACATTGAAACTAAAACTAATTTAGTTCCAAAAGTTAGTTTCGAAAGTCGAACTAAACACTAAATTAGTTTTTAGTTTCACTTTCGAAACTAAAAACTAATTAGTTTTTAGTTTCAACTTTAGTTCAACTAAATTTTTATTCGAATAATCCCAACTCTGGTCAGTAGCACCCCTGCTAGAGACTAATTGTTAAAAATTTTTATGAGCAAAATCAAGGTTAGTTAAAAAATATTCCTCAAAGTGTGCAAATAAAAGCATTCATTCATCTTTCATACTTGAATTGTAATTGGTGCCATGTTTGTAATTTAGATGATTTAATGAATTTTCAGGGAGGAAATGCAAGTGTGCTTAAATTTTAACTATTCTGTTGAAATATTTAAATTTAGATCCTGATGCACCTAGTCGAACCCAACCAAAGTATCGTGAATGGCACCATTGGCTTGTTGTAAATATCCCTGGAACTAATATCAGTGCTGGTACTGTGATGTCTGAGTATGTAGGATCTGGTCCTCCTCAAGGAACTGGTATGTTTTGCCTTTTGCTAGTTTTGCTGTATTTAATCAATTAATTTTCTTGGCTCTTGATCCAATAATGTAGTTTTACTTTAAAACTTTTATAAATTAATGAAAAATAATTTGTTTTCCCCACTCTTCACATTTCTTTGTTGGTTAAAAAAGGTTCTATCTCATTATTGAGATTACTAGAACCTTAAGATTAAACATCCTCTATGCAAGTTGATAACAATATAAAATATAAGAAACAACTTTTATTTACACATTAGAAATTAAAAGTATCGCTGATTAAGGTATCAAAGTTATCCTTGAAACAATTGTACTTTTAGTTTTTAATGTGCAAATAAAATTCTTATGTTTTATCTTGTTGAAAGAACCTTGTCAAATTAGTATCATTCAATATTGAATTTTCAAAACAAAGGCAAATTCAACTTAATACTGAATTTCTATTGATCTCCTTCATCCACTTATTTTTGTACAACAGATCTTCAATTTGACAAGGTTCTGTAATACTGAAATAAAATCTTGTTAGACCAATGTGAATATCTAGCTGATGATCTAATTGACAACTTCTGAAAGTTATGAATGATAGTGATACCATACTTGCAAACTTTCTGGATTTTGGCATGATACTCCTGATTTTATGTTATCTTGTGTTGTTCTAAGAAATCTTGGTTTATCGATATTCCCCTGAACCAACCCACAGATTAAAGGATTGAAGGTTACTAGAAAAAGTTTCTGCAAGCATTAGTTCCTTTTCCATGAGGGGGGGTCGGACCTGGAAAAGTGCCCGAACCTACGAACCTGGTTCGGGGGAAGCCCCTGCCAGCTCCATAGGAGCAATACATTAGGTTCGGGTAAATTTTATTAGGTTTGGGGGAAGGTTACAGCTTTTTCCAGGTCCGGGGGGGATACGGAGCTACCATCATTGGCATCGGGCTCAGCACCTTGCACTTTGGATGCAACCCCTGACTTCAATTCACCACAAAATCTGTTGATTGTGCCCGTGGGGAATTAAAATAGCCATAATGAAAAATGTAAAAAAATAAGGAGCTTTTGATATTGGACTTAAATAGTACCAATTTTTTCAGGGACTTGTTTCCACAATTCACTTGAAAATTTTCTAGTATTAATTTGTGTGAATAACAATTAAATTATTCATGCCTATGACTTAACTAATTTCATAATTTGATTACCTATACCCGTCTTCATAATAATAGAATTTTTTCAGATAATTATTTTAGTTAAGTTATCACTTAAAACATGATAGGAATAGGATAAAAATAATAGTCTCTTGCTTTTTATTAAAGTTGAAGGTTACATTTAATCTTAAGAATGTTTAAAATATTGAATTGATAAAATTTGCCAATAGTAGTAAATATCCAACAATTAAAGTATGCAATTTAGAGAATTTTTCACTGCTTTTTTTACTTTAAGGTACTTTTTTGGACTTTTTATTTGATCTTGTAATTAACAAATTTATCTGTGTTATATTATAGGGTTACATAGATATGTTTACCTTGTGTACAAACAACCTGGAAAGTTAAACTGTGATGAAAAGAAGTTAACTAACCGATCTGGGGATCATCGGGGAAACTTCAAAATTGCCAAATTTGCCAAGAAGTATGGTTTGGGTGATCCAATTGCTGGAAACTTCTATGAAGCTCGTTGGGACGAATATGTTCCCAAGTTGTATGAGCAGCTGGCTGGATAGGCTAACAAGTTTAAGAAGTTTCATAAATATCTTGCTCTATAATATATTGTATCTAATTTTGCATTGTTCTTAAATAAAAGCTATCAGCTATATGTATTGTTATTATTTAATTTTTCTTGTTTTTAAATGCAAATTCTTACTTATTTTAAAATTAATTGATAACAATTTTTTTACTTGCCTACTATCAAATGTTAGATTTTGTAGATTATCATGACATTTAGATTTTAGAATGAAGAAATAATATTTCTCTAACATACTTCTATGCTTACAGTGATAACAATATTCGATATGGCAGCAAACTGCATGTTTTTTGCAAAACCCATTTAACAGAACCCCCAGAGTGATATTTAACTTGTCTCTCATATGCCTTAATTAATGATACTCAAGATTGATTAAATGTCAATATAGATCTATAATGGAGCACAAAAATAAAGAAAACCTGAATATGTGAAAATACCTGAGAATCAAGGAATTTCCTTATTGTTAGCTAGGGCTAATAATGTTATTTATTTTCAAGATTGTTTGTAGTAAGTGAACGGTTTAGGTATTGGTGAAGGATGTTTTCAAGTAAAAAATGAAAATGTCCATTTCTAGCTGATAGCTAATGAGGTTCAGTAAAACGAAATAACAAACAGGCTGTGTCACTAAGAGGTTGATTTCGTCTTTTTATACTTGATTAAAAAATTAAGTACTTTCTTATAGGTGACTAACTATTTGATATCCCTTAAGATGTTAGTACTTTATGTGTTATAGCTTAACTCATGCTTGTAGTTAATTCTTGGTAAGTGACTGTTATATTAACATTTATTAAGTTTTGGATCAAAGTTATTAGACAAATTTTTTTCTGTTATTCTTTTACTGAAATTGAGAAAAGTTAGTTGTGTAGGTGATAATGGTTTGAATCTCAAAAAACTTTGAATGAGTGAAAGGTTTATAAAGAAGTAAACAAATTAGAGAACTATGTATATATATCTATTATAGAACGTAAGCAGTGATGTGGGCCAAATTATGTCAGTTTAACTTGCCATCTACAAAATTCTGTCGGGGTGAACTTGTTGGCCAAGATCAATATCAAATTCACTATTGTTTGCTCATAGCATTGAGAAAAATTTTAAAAATGAACAGGAGAAAAAAAATCTTAAGCGTTCAAAATAAATGTTCAATACTTCTGTAAGTTTAACTGCTGTTTACATTGTTTCAATATTATTTTTATGTATTGTTTACTTACTTTTATAATTGCATCACATTTTTGTATTTTTATTATTGTAATTCTTTTTTTATCCTAATCTGTAATTTAATTCTATATATGTTTGTTCACCTACATGGATCTTTTATAGATCCCAGGTGATATAAGTTTTTTTTATCTTATTGCTAATTGCAAATAAATAAAATTTAATCTTCTTCATGATAACAATAAAAAAAAGTTAATGTCTAATAATTTCTATGTTATTTATATTTTAACAATTACAGGTTTGTTTTTCATGAAATTTCCCTGTTCAATTATTTACATTTGTAATTGGTGATCTAACACTTGTTCAAGAATTTTCCAATAGGTTCTCCAAGCATTATAGATTATCTTATCATTATAGATTCACTAAAATACTATAAAATGTTTTGATCCCATTCTTTTCCCATTGAAACTAATATAATTGTTTTAGTACTTTTGCAAATTTTCTCTTCTGAATCAAATAATATGATATTAATAAAAAAAACCTCTTTGTTTCGCAAGTTTTAACTGTTAGACTTAAGTTTTCCCTTTTAAAACGAAGGATACACAACAAACTCCTCTGGACCAAACGGTTGGGATATGGGAATATGCTGACAGCACTATATTTTCCTTGCTGTCTTACTTTTCATTTGAGTTTATAGATGGCGCTGTAACCCAAAAATTGGTCTAGAAAGCTTGTTAGTTATCTAAACGTTTATATTTTTAATTAACGCACTGTAAAAATTGATGAGATGCCACTTTTGTGACCAATTTTCTAAATAGCGTCCAGGGGTGAAAGGGTCGTCCGTCTTGGGAAGATTTTGAAAACCTGTAAATAAGTTTATACACTCATTCCTTGTCAAAAACGGACTCCTCCCTCATTGCGCATTGATAACTTTTCTTTGTAGATCGTTCCTCTAAAAAATTGAGTGTGTTTTGATTAGTTTTGATTGAAGTTACATTTTTTTAATAGATCTCGAAGAGTAGCTTCGTGATTTTTCATCTTACCAAAACTCTTCCGCTTTCTTAAAATTTCACGAATTTTCTTGAATACTTTTGGTGCTGATTTTTAACTTAGACTTCAAATTAAATGATTGAAAGAGCAACAATGAAAGCTTCCCAAAGGGTCGAGTTTCCAGGTCTCGCAACCCAGTTGCATTTCGGATCACTTCTAACGGGAGCAATACCGACAATTTTTCTACCTTTAGACGTTAATAGTCCAAATAGTATTTCTCAAGACCCCCCGAGGTGTTTCACTGTGTCCCTCCATGTTTGATTTAGAATTATTTTATATTCACGGAAACAATATATTTTAAACTATATCATTGCAATTAGAATTTTGAAAATATCATTGCGCAGTGTTAAGTTTTTTCAGCCTATGTATAACACTGAGTTTTTTTTTTTCGGGAGGTCTGGGGGTCCTCCTCTATAAAATATTTGGGAATTGGATCCTAAATAACTCATTTTAATCAGCTCAAGCGCTAGATTAATATATAACCAAAGTCAAAAGTTCTTTCAAATGTTTGTTAGATAAAATTGTGCCTTTCTTATTCCGAATTAACATTATTTTTTCACTTTAAATATTAAGAGTGTTAAATTAAAAACAATGAGAGATGCAAAATGCAAATGAAAGAGAATACATTTTTTCTTGAATGACCAAAAATATTTTTATCTTGCGGAGAGTGCCCTTTTTGGACTTGGAAAAAGTAGAAAAACCATTGTGAAAAAAGAGAAATAAAAGGAAAAAGAAGAAAATACAATTTTAATTACTGAAAAAGTTCGAATAACGCGGGAAAGTGCCCGTGCCCCCTGGAGTAAAAAAGGAAAGAAAGTAAAAAGGAGAGAGAGAAAGGGGATAAAAAAGGAGGAAAAATTGTATTTTGGAAGACCAGAAATTTTTTTTTTTTGATCATGTAATAGGGGCGAGGGCCCTCATCTGACATTCGGACTAGATGTACAAAACGTGTAAAAACCCTGTTTTTTAGGATCAAATTTCCAAAAATTTTCTTCTTAACAATTCTACTGGGATTTCCATCTTGATAAACTTTATTTAAAAAGTTGTGAATAATCTTTGCTTAAAATGTATTAAAAAGCTACATTGACCCTATTAAATATACACGGGGGATTAGGAGCAATTTTGGGTCCTCTCCCCGGTGCGAAAATCTAGCTTTGGGCCTGATACTAATTATTTTATTGATGATATTTGGGCTCCACCCGAAAATACTATATACTATACTATACGGTATACGCCACTACATAAAACAGTTGTTTCACATAGTAGGGCGTAAGAGCATAATGATCTTTGGAAATGGTTAGTAAAAGGAAGGGGCCGTCCGCCTCGGTTATTGTCACCCACTTGGTGATACCCAAGGTGTTTCATATGAAAAAAAATTAGATAAATCCTATTTGAATTGCTTCAGTCAAGCACAAACACAGAAGAAAATTCAAAATCAGGCAGTCCTCTGCCCTGTAGATAACTTTATTAAAGTGTGGTGTATGAATAAAACTGAATTATATTTTAATTTATTTACTCTACTTTTTAATTAATATCAGTATTTAAGAAATTCATTCATCATTTTGTAGAAGTTTATCATTGGTTTTACCATGCTGACATTTAATATTACGCAGGATAGACTGCGTTTTTTTGACAATGGCTTTTTCGCCTGTTATGCATAGACTGAGAACTGAAGCTTTGTAGGAAACATTTCTGAAATTATCACTGGTGGAAATAATTTTAATAACTCATAGCAATACTGATTTGATATTATTCTTTGAATGAAGTATACTTTTTAAAGCAAACCACTTTTAAATTAGCAGAAATCCCAAAGCCATTAATGAGCAGTATGATTTCAAGTGTACTAACCACTTGCATCCAACTTAAAAAAAAACTGAAACCTTGAGTATCTTACTTAGTCGATAGTCTTAACCTATCATTTGTAATAGTTTCCACCGATTCCATTTTGAAGTTGTTCTCTTTTATAATTTTAAGAGAAAATACTTCAAAGGGAGTTTCGGGGATTCTCTTCCAGAAAATTGTAAATGAAAAAACGGTTTTTAACGTATATCTGAAGAAAAAAAACCCTAAGACTGGATTTTATTTTAATCATTATATTTTTTGGCCGAGGGCCATAAAAATCTCTTCGAGGGCCGCATGCGGCCCTCGACCACACTGTTTTATTAGTATAAATTGGTATCAAGTCGTTTTTTCTGCGTGATTTAAATTTTGTGTAAGATATATTTTCATTTTCAAAACGGTGTTTTAATAATATTTCTTCAAACAAAATTTAATAATTTTGATAAAAGGAAATAAGTCCGAAAACCAAGTTTTGAGAAAATTTAAAAAAAAAAAAATCCCCTGTATAATTGAATCGTTTATTTCAGAAACCAGTCAAGTGACAAAAAATTGAAAATTGAGTTAGTGGTCAGTTATTGTTTTGTAAAGGTAAATACATCGTTTGATGCAAAACAAATCAAGTTCTGCCCCCATATGACGGTGTAGCAAAGCCTAGAAATCCTTGTTTATTTTAGAAAGAAGACAAGTGACAGCGCTTGACTGGTTTCTCTTCCAAACTAAAACCCTACTCTAAGCACTAGCTCTAAAACCCTACTTGGTTGGATACCAAGAGTTTTATGAGACAATTTTTCAATGGCCTACAACAGAAGCAGAATGCACAATAATCATTCCCAGAACAAATATGTATCCATAACATCAGGGATATTAAACCCTTTAAAATGTTAATTTTTCATTTATTTTTCAAGTCTCAAATGAAATTGGAATATTTCATACGACATTTCCGATAGTGATGGTCGTTTGTTCCAGAAACCAGTCAAGTGCGGACTTTTTATTAATTTTTTACATTTGTCAATATAGATAAAAAAAGTTTCATGTTTATCAAACAGTTACACAAGTGGATAACTTTCATGGGAAAAAAAATATAAATTAAAAAAAAAAATTAAAGTTGGTAGGAAGTTTTCTTTGATTTACTCAAAATTAACAATTTGTCACTTGACTGGTTTTTAAAATAAACTATTCAATTAATGGATTTGTGTTGTGTAAACACCAAATTTTTACTTGAAATTCAGGACCCTATTTAGAATACAGAACAATCATCCAGAAAAATATAAGTATATTCAAAAAACTTTTACAGTTGAAAAATTTGATGGACTTATTCCCTTTCTTAAACTTATGAAAATTCAGCTGAAAAAAAATCTTAAAAACTACTTTTACTAACAATTAAATTATATTTCCGCTTAGTGCAGCGCAGAAGTGAAAATTGAAAGACTAAGACACAAATAAAATTCAAAATTATTATGAAACAGAGTCATTAAGTCAGTATCAATGGAGTAAGTTAATATCAATTGAGTTATTAAACATTAAGTGGATAAAAAAAAAAGATAAAAATACTTTTAAATCAATTGGCTTAGTTTACAGCCCAAAGAATAAGAAAAGAAAGTTTCTGAAAGGTCTTTTCTTTTTTTCAGTTGCAGTGATGGAAGGGTCAACTGACAGGTGGTTCTAAAAGGACGGGATAGGTTTAACTTAAATTTCTTATGGCCTTTTTCATTCCCTACCTCAACTGAAGAAGTAAACTCTAATGTTCAAAACAGGAGAATAATGTTCTTCTAACCCCCCTAAATAGCTGAGGGTTCGAGAAGTTTTCCACCTGTTGCCCAGTTCCTAGAGAAGGGAAATTTTAACATTCATTTAGTCAAGATAGCACATTTAGAATAATATTAAATTTTTGAAACTTAAACAAAGAGGGGAGTTCAAGGGGTCTCGTCATGAACAAGTATTTGAAAATCTCACCCAGTGTTTTTAAATTCCGTGTGAATTCTAAATATTTCATTTTATATCTTTAAGATAAATATCATTAAAGTAGGATTCCTTTGCAGGAGGTAATAGGGTTGTTTCCCAATTTTCAATCTATTTTTCTCTATGAAGAACAGATTGAAAAAATATGTTTGCTAAAAACCCGAAGTCTCTAGGGCCTCAATTTATTTTTTAATTAATTTTTAAAGGTGATGTGCAGATGCGATTCTTAAAATCGGAGCACTGCGCAGTGACGTCAAAATATCCACCGCTATATATGCAGGGCTTTGATAGTTCTAATACTGGTAGATATAAAGAATAATTGAATCGTTTATTTCAGAAACAAGTTAAACGCTGTGTTAAGATTCAATTATTCTTTATATCTACCAGTATTGGAACTATCAAAGCCCTGGATATTATAGCGGTGGATATTTTGACGTCACATGAAGCCATGCCCCGATTTTGGGAGCTTTGATTTTTAAATCGTTTTAATTAATTAATGAAGCGGTTTAAAAATTTTCTTTTCTTGATTTTCTTATTTTTTGGGGGTTTCCTTCGTTTTTCAATTGTTGAAATACGCGAAAGTTCAGTTGATGGAAACAACCCTATTGCCCCATATTCTTACTAAATGATGTCCCTGGTTTCTATGAAAGGATTATGTAATGAGCATTAAAGGGTTAATCTTAAATCATTTTTCAAACGCGTATACGACAAATGTTTGGCATAAGAGCAGAAATTGATCCAATGCATTTGTTGTGACAAAAAATATGAAGTCGCCAAGTGACAGAACTAATGTTTCGTGCCTGTGTCTACCACTCTTCCCGCTCTTAAGAATGAAAATGATACACTTACAGTTTTGACTGAAAAAAGCTCACTAAAAGATGCGAAAAAGCAGCTGTTTCCCTGGATAGGAGGGGTGTACGTAATTTTGGTGGAAGCAAAAATAGTCCTATAAAGAACTGAGCGAAAAAGTTGAATGAGAAAGATGGAAACAAATACTATCTATGCAGTTTTCTGTAGGGGAGAGTGGGGTAGGGTGGAACAGTTTTTACAAAAATATTTTTTAAAAATTAAGTTTTTCTAGCACAAATTTGAAACTTTCAGAATAACCATTTTGAAACGTTTAACATATTAAAAAATATAAACTAGATGATAGTTATTCAAACTTAAGGTTTATAAACCAATTACAGTAATAAGAAAAATGTTCCACCCTACCACGATACCAGGGTAGGATGGGACAAAATTAAAATTAATAATTAATTTTCAAAAATATGGTGAAAAATGACAAAGACAGTTTATTCAAATTCTTATTATTTATTGTAAAAACCAACTATTATTTCTGGTGGAGCTAACTTTGCTATTACATTATGTTCATCGATAGTGAGGCTCGCGGGCACTTGCGGGTAGGAGGTCGATCAAGATACTACAGGGTTATCAGATGATGCTAGCTATAATAAAATAAGGAAAATATTAAATAAAACTCCCAGGATGCCTTTATCCTCCGCCCGCCCGCAAGCGCCCACGAACCTCCTCTTTTCTCGGTCAGAGTGCGCTTTTTAACCCTAGGGGAACTTCCCCCAGCAGATGCTATTGAATGTTTTTTCAATAGGATCTCGGGAAAATGATATCCCACAGGTGATATATAGGATTTATTGACAGCGTTCAGGCTTATTAAATTAAAAACAAAAAATTAAGATATTTACAATATTTTCCCTATGCATGCAATAACATGGGAAAACTACTTTTGAGGTGCGTGGGGGTCAAAAAATGGCCTAGAGATATGAAAATTTGCAGGTAATAATTTTTCAGTAATTGTAACAACAAGAGAGGGGGGCGATTGAGAAATTCGAAAAGAAAATTTGCAATGACCTATTATGAATATTTCGAAGCTCTCATATAAAAATTTATCGTTATTTCAACGAAAACCAAATGATTGTGTTTTGCTTAGATGCTGAAGATTTGATTAAAGAAAATTAGAGTCAAATAACGTAAACAAGTATCATCTTTACAAAAAGAAAATATGTCCAAATTAGTCAAATAATGATTTTTTGCATCACAATAATCATAAGCTACCTTCCATTCCCATTGAGCAGGATACACGCATGAATGATACTTATAAACTCATCCAAAAGCTCCTAAACCTCATTTATTTTACGAAATATGATTGGAGTGTCTATGCTCTCTTGAAAGGGGTTACTTAAAAATTAAATCAAAATTATTCTCAAAACCTATTAGTAAATGAATAAGTGTCATAGAACGTTCTCCAAAGTTATTCAATATTTTTGGGATATTTACGGAGAGTATTGAACAGTTATTAAACATTTCAAATATGATTGTCACAAGAAAAAAAGAACCACTCAATGATTGAAAAGCCGACTAGAGAAAAAAAAAGTTTCTCTTAACATCCTGCTGAAGTAATGATACCGCTGAAAGGTAGGATAACTTTTAAGCAAAGATAGATCTTAAGTGTCCAAATGAGCGACGTGCTACACGAGTAGAGCCTTAAGGAGATACAATACCGCCCATCGCACCCAAAATACCGTTCATCTCGGTAAGAATGGTTGTCAAAGCAATTGTTTACGTTTTTCGATTTGTTTTTAAGTAGTCTCTCCAGTTGGCTGGCCCACAGACAACAGAATTGGACGCTTTTTCATCTGTAGTCAGTGACAAGGTCTAAAATTGTCTCTGCGAGAAGAAAATGTCATCAACCGCTCACAGAAAGTAGAAATAGCCCGACGGGAAAAAGAACCTGAGGCAAGCCGCCAACCCGACTGCAATGGAAGGACTATCAGACGGGGGAAGCTTGGTGTTTTCTAAGAAACATTTCATTTCGTCTAAGTGAAATTACCGCAGTCTGATCAATACTTCCCTGGACCTGAGTCAAAAATGTTCGGTGACTAGGAACTCACATAGAGGGGTACCTTTCCAAAACAAATACCAACCATGTCCGAAACTTGTAGAGTTGATACTGCTGTGTGCGTGCTCAAGAATGTGCATATGCAAAACAAGCTTGTTGGTGTGAGGATAAAACTTTTTGTGAAAACCGTCCTATAAAAATCCCCAGGTGAGAGAAATTTTTTTGATGCGTACTTCATCTTACCTGAGTTTGAATTTGAGTTGGTTAATGTGTCAATCCTTTACCATTATCTCTCATTCATTACACTTGTTTGATGTATATTTATAAAAATTTACTTCATGACCAAGAATATAAATGTATAAGTTTGTCTAAAAAGTTCCGTTGTTATGGTCAAAACAGGTTCTTAAAATTTTTTGAATGCTCTTTTTTAAATGATAATATTATTTTGCACTAAATTTCATGTATGAAACATACCAATCAATTTTAGATGTGTGATAAAAATGTACAGAAACTTTGAGTAACTGTCTAACCTGTTTTCATATTTTTCAATGTGGATCAAAACATAAATATGTATTGCGCAATCTTCAATTTTTTAATACAATAGGACAGTTTAATAAAACCAACTTTAACATAAAGAACTATATAATTATCTAATTATATAGTTCTGTCAACGACAAAAATATTTTCTTTTTTATTTCAATCATTATAAGCCCCCTCCCTCCTCTTTTATGCTTCTCTTTCACCATATCCAGATCTTCTTCTTGTATTGTTCTCAAAATCAACAAATATACATACTACATCACAGTAATACTTTTAGTATTGAATATTTTATTTAAAAAATGCTTCATTGCAACACGAAAAACGGGTTTACCTTTACAAAACAAAAGAAATTCCTTTTTTTAAATGCAAGTAAAATTACTTTATTCTTATTTGAAAAAAAAAAATTCTTGACGTAATAAACTCTTAAATTTTAGTTAACATGTAAAAGTTAAAAACTAGTTTATTTTATAACTATGATTTATTTTTATCCCATAGTTCATTTAAGTACACGATTAAAAGGATATTAACAACTCTTTTTTATGTTAAAATATATTTTTCTCTGAAAAGATATTTTTATGATTAAATATTGTTTTCTTGTTACCTACCTAGCCCAAGACTTGATGTAAAACAATTTTGTTTTGATGTTATGATGTATGGCAGATATTAATTCTAAATGTTTAGCCAGTTGAATTTAGATATTTTTTTAGTTTATCAGTTGTTTTGGTAGTAAAATGTTTTATGCAACAGATAATATATAATTTTGTATACAAAAATTTCAGATTACAATTTATTTTGAAATACCGACAATATTAGGTTTAGTTTCTTTATCATAGAACTATTAAAAGTAATTCATAATTTCTGGTTTATTAAGTTAAAAACATTCAAAAATGCATTTTTTTGATTTTAAAAAATACGTATGGGTTCAAATATTTTATATGTATATTTTAATTTCAAGTACCTTACTTCTGTACCAAGAAACATAATATAATAAAACGTAAGGAAAACTGAAATCTACATATTCCTAAACAATTCTTTAATAATCATGTGATGTACTTAGTATTTAATAAAATAAATAGGAGACAGAGGGGGACATTTAAACATGGGGCACATTAGAACAAGCCACATAAATCTCTATGTTAGATTCAATATAAAAATCTGAAAAAAGTTATCAATAGGTAGCTGTATTAGTACCATCTTTTCCCTGAATTTTCAGAGCAGTGGGCCTATTGGAACCCTTAAATGTTTGAAAATTTCCTGCTTTGGAAGGTGTTAAGGAAGGTAAAATTTCTTCATCTTTTATTCTTGTGAATATTCAACCAAGAAAGATTTTAAAGTAGAAATTGCATTCTATTGTGGAATAAATAAAGGTTAATCCCAAAAAGTTTTGTTTCCCAATTTTAATTATAAATATCTATTTTTCACTCTTAAATTTTGAGCTGAGGCATATTTAAACAAAAAGTTGGGGCACTTGGACAGTTCAAAAATTTCTTCTAGTTCCTTTTTTTGAATTTGAACGCATTTTTTGACTTAAAATGTAGTATAGTTTAAGTTGTTTTAAATTTAATTAGTTCAATTATTTCTATTATTAAACTTAAAATTCAAAGCTTTTAGGATTTATGATAGAAGTTTGATAAGTTTTAAAATGATGGCTTTTGTATAAAAATATGTTTTTATTTAATGTTCTGTATATTAGTCTGGTTTTTATGCATTCATTTTCTAAGCCCTTTTAAAACTAGTTGAAAGATATTTTGTTTAATAGTACCTTCATATTAGTAAAATGTAAGGTTTTCATTTTATTTAAGAAATATATTAGTGATTTCTTTACCATATTGTTTATACTATTTATACTTAGAAATATAAATTGATTTATTCTCCAATTAGGTAATTTAAATCTTTGCTGTAAAGCTATCAGTTAATAAATGGAGTTTATTAAGTTTGTTCTTTTAAATTATTTCAATAATTTTAGTTTATGTAAAACATATCTTTAATATATATTAGGGTGGTCCTTATTTTTAAAGTTTGAGTAATTTTATGCGAGGTTTCCCCCCAATTTTTCTCATCCATCCAAAATTTAAGGAAAGCTATAAATTTATAAATAAATCAGTTTTTGTTTCAATATCTTATAAATATATGGAGAAATAGTCAAAAATGTACTTTTTTTCAAATGTGCCCCCTCTTCCCTAATCAAAACATTAATTCTGAGTAAGATTTTGAAACTGACAAATCTCTATGAGATTTTAAAATATTTGAAGTTTAGGAACCTGTAATTAATATTATGTTTAGAAATGTAACAACAAAATACGTCGCATTCTTTGAGTGTATTTTTATTTACACTGAAATAGCGCTTAGCGTATTTTTAGAAAATATCCTGAGTCATTTCTAAAAAGTAGAGTAGGAGAGTTCAATAGAAACGTTTAGAAAGTTTTTTTTTGGATACTTTTTGTTCCTTTAAAAGTAAAAAAAAAAAATCAGGTGTAGTGCTTTAAACGTTTTAAGGAAGGATGTACCTAATAATATCGGGTTTATTGGATTGGATTTGTTTTTTACATATGAAACTTTTCTTTCATGTTATTTTTTAATGTTTTAAGGTGTTTATACTAATATTCATGGAAAAAAAATCTCTATATCTGCTTGTCAAGGTCAAATATAAAAACATTAACAAATTAAAAGAATAAAAAGTTTTAATATAAAAACTCATTTTAAGCTTTCAAAGGTATATTTTATTTAAAGTAGTTAGTTTTCATGCCTTGAGTATTTAATTTTTTAATGTTTTAAATCAAGTTCTAAAAAATATGAAGTTATATCTAGAAAAACGGGGCAATTAATGAATTGATTTTTTTCAAAAGAGTTGTTTAGGGTTCGTAAATTTGCAAGTGTGTAAACAAAGCATCTGTTTTTGTTGATTTAAATTTAGGTAATTTAATAACTTTTAATTTAAATGAAAAGCAATAATCTGCTTCTTAAATAATTAGCAAAATTATACCACGGAGGTCAATCCGGGTATTATTTTTTGTGAAACATTTTTTTCTTGTGAAACATTGAAATTAAATGCTGTTTGATTCTTCAAACTATTCTTAAAAAACAAAATTAGAAAATCTTGAATTGACAAAGTAATACGCATAGTAGTAAAAATTAATATAAAGACTTTCCTTGGATTCAAAAAGTATAAGGTTATCTAGAAATATATAACTTGGAAAAATAAAACTTCTCTTAAAAGAAAAATTTAAAGATTCCATCTGATGATCTGGTATAAAAACTAAATACTAGTACCTATAAAGAGAAATTATATATTTTTTAAATAAAAAAGCTGCTATTTACTATCTTATAAGGTTTTAGAAAATAAGTGGTTAAAAAAAGAAATTTTGTCTTTTACAACTTTTGTTTTCATACAGTAAAGCATAATTTTGGCTTTGGCAATTATTCAAAATTTTCTATGAATTTTTTTTTCATCGTAATAAAGTTATAATTTGAGTTATCAATAGAAATAATTTTATTTGCAAGCCTTTAATTTAAAATATCTTTCTCTCAATAAATTCAAGTCCGTTTTTCTGCAATACAACAAAGGCGAGAGGCCGACTTTACCGACGGCTACAGCCTGTAAAGTCGGCTTTTCCTCACCATTTGATTGCATTGCGCAAGAACATCTTTCAATTAAAGTAGTAGTCCTGCAATGGGGGGCAACCAAAAGACCAAGAGAAGCCGGTATTACAGGTCGAGTCGCGGCCTTAGGGGCCATTCATTAATTACGTAAGGAGGATTTTGGCAATTTTTGACCCCCCCCTACCCCCATGTAAGGGTACGTAAGATTTTTCAAACCCCTCCCCCCTATTCTTATGTAAGATTCTATTTCGTTTTTCATAATAATATGTTAGAACAGGATCAGTTACACTAAGACGTAAATCAAATATATTTTTATTTTTCAACATATAAGTAATATTCTTGCTGTAAACTATATAGATATTACGATTATATTATTATCTCTAGTCTTTAGAATACCATTTATCAGTAATTATTAACTTGGAAAATCTTACGTAAGAATGGGTTTGACCCGCCACCCCCCAAGGGGGGGTATGTAGAGATTTTTCCAACCCCCCCCCCTCCCCCTCGGGACCCTTACGTAATTAATGAATGGCCCCTTCGCAAATAATGGGTAAAATATTCGAAAACAGTTTAAGCTTTCCATGACCCCTACCTATAATTCAACCAATAAACAAATCAGAAACACAGAAACCTTATAAAAAATTTTGAACGATATTAAATACGTATATAAATTAAATAGCTGTAATTGCGGAAATTCATTTTATGTTGTAATATACATTTTTAACTAACCACTTTTCATGCAGAGGTGTATGAACTATTAGACTTAACGCCAACTTTATATCATGCTTTTGCGTTTCATACCCAATAAGAGTTTCCAAACGATTAAAAACCAATTTTTTAGGTCAGGAACCTTAAATAACCTTAGTTCTAGAAGAAAGATACCATTTCATTTTTTATCAAGTCTTTTTCATTGTTTCCTCAGCTCCAAAATACCAGGTGATTTCTCAGGCTACATAACTTTGCCACCTGCTTTTTTTTACTTCATACTTTTTGATTTCATTAATTTATTCACTTTAATCAATTTATTGACGTATCGATTATTTTATAGACTATTTTGATAAATAATCTAGTACGATAACAGAAAATTCGTACAAATTTTGCACCGGAAGAAATAGATCTAAAGCATCACTAGTTAAAATATGAAAGTATGAAGTAAATCATTTCAATAAAGGAATACCACACGAAGTATTAAATGCATTAAAACAGATTAAAGTTAATTGTTTTTTTTTTTCGTGAGCGATCAAAACGCGTGGTATCAAGTTTTCATCCTTGTGTTTTGATTTGTACACCTACCTCTATTTAAATATTTCTTAATATTCAGTGATATGAAACAGAATGTGGTGAAATTTTGTGAACAATTTCTACTTGAGGGTTTTATTTTTTACAGATAGGGTACTAGTGTGACTATTTAAAACTGTTTCACACCCTTTTAATTATCTGAAAAAAAACCCCGCTTTGTGGGTCATCGATCTAAATTACTTTTATACGTACACAAAACTAAATCTGCTCATGTATATGTGTTGACATCGTTATTATTAATTTTTTGGAATGCAATTTTAGTTCAAAACAATTAATTAATTAATGATGCATTTTTTTTAAAACCAATTTTTATTTTTTAAATTTGTTTTATTTTTCAGAGATTAATTAAAACAATACTTAATACTTTTCCAATAACCTAATAACATATACAATATAATAAAGAATGAAGATAAATAAAGAACTCGAAGATTTTTTTTACCCAAAACTTGTATAAATCCCTCCCCTTTATATTAAAAGAAGCATAAAAGTATAGAATAAAAGTTATAACCGTATGATATTTATACTATCCTTAAGTTACTTTATAGTTTATACTAGTTTTCTATCTTTTATTTGTATTTTATTTGTTAAATATGTTATGTGTTTGGAAAAAGACCAAAATTAGTGAATGAATTTATTTTTCGTTTTCCTCATATTATATGTAAAATGAGAAAAGTTTAAAAAAAAAAATTGCCAATTGTTTTACGATTATTTTTAGTATCAAAATTTAATTAAATTAAAATTTTTATCAAAAATTGAACAGGGTGTTTCAAAAGTCCGTTTCACGGCTTTTATTTGGAACCAACGTCCCCTAGGATCATGGAAGTAAGGTCTACCCCTTGGTAAGTGACCATGGAAAATCCATTGAGATGGCTTACAGGGCACTAGTGGCGAAACAAAAAAAATAATTAAAAAACCAAAGGAGATAGAGCAAAAACCACTGAGCTATAATAAACCTGGAGTAAAATTTCCTATACTTTAACATTATGAAAATCGTGCCGTTCTTTGTGCGTAATTTGCCGTTGCGTAGAGATAAAATCTGCTCTAAGGGGCAAAACATTAATGCTAAAACAAGGTAAGTGTTAATTGAAAATAGTTCCCTAAATAAACTCTAAAATTTAACTCTGTTGTTTTTCATCGTTTTCAAAAGAAATTTTGTAAATATATCGTTCTATAGCTTTTGCGCTCCATCTCATCAAATAAATAAACGTGTTAAGTTGAATCAGATAACATACAACAAATACGGGAAACTTGAACTTCAAATAATCTTTGCCCCCTTGGCGTGATAATACATTTTCATTTTGGCACTCCAGGTTATTATATGGCTTAGTGACAAAAACTTAAAGAGAAAATTGTTGGCAATATCATGAAAAACGTGCAGAAAAAAATTTCATGAAAATCTTGAGGAAATATTTGAGGAGATATTTGCAAGTGAAAATAACACTTTTTGAGGCCTCACAAAAAAGTTTGGAAATTTGCAAGTTGTTCAATGTTATCATGTAATTTTTACATTCTTGACCTAAATAAAGACAAATTTTAACTAAGAAATCAAACTTGCAAATTTGCGAACTTTTTCTTTTTTGAGGCCTGAAAAAGTGATATTTTCAATTGCTGATATCTCCTCGAGTATTGAAGATATTTTCATGAAATTTTTTCTACGAGCTTTTCATGATATTGGCAACAATACTATTACTGAAGTTTTTGCTCTATCTTCTTTAGTTTTTTAATTAATTTTTTAACTTTCTTATTTCACCGCTAGGGACGCTGTAAGTCATCTCAATGGATTCTCCATTATCACTTACATACGGGTACATCTTACTTCCATGTGAAATGAAAGGTCCTTTGATCGAAACTACTAACCATTAAACACACTAATCTCCTAATTACCGTATATTGAATTTACATATTTTCTTAGTTCTACACGTAATATTTTCATTTACGTGTTTATTTATCTTGTTTACACACTAGCCAAATAAAATACATTAATCTATAAGTATTAGGATTGACCAGGGTCAATTAATGACTGATTGCGTGTGTGTGTTATTTGTTTCCTCCCTCTGAATCTGAATCATACAGTTTGCAGTTCACTGGCCTTCGACAAGCTGATAAATTCAATAGCTAGATCCTCAAACATGATCCATGGTAAAAGATAATATTTGAAGCAGAGTTATCTTACTTATTAGATAAAAATGCCCTTCTACCCCTATCGGGTTACCCCAAAGAAAACAAAATTAAGAATATTAGCTAAACTCTGGAAGAATCTGCAGCCCTATAATTAAGTCATCAATAACCGTCTCTGTCTTATCTTTCGTTAAACAGCCTTATCTTTTGAATTGGATAAGGATACTTTGAATTAGGCCGGAGGCGTAACCTAAGGGGGAGGATTTCGGGTCATAAACTCGAAAATTTCCTTTTTCGGCTAATTATATATGTGGCTTAGATATTGTCTAAAACAGAGGTCCCTAACCTTTTTGAACCTAAGAGCACATACCAGAATATCGGTCGAATGGCGTGCACCATTTATTTTTTCAAGATGAATTTATAGTTGGTGGACATAGTTAATAATACACACTACATATGCACAAAAATTTAATTTTAAAAATTAATTTAACATATGAATATAATTAGTATTACTATTCTTTTGTAAAATAAATTATTACTAAATTGCATGCAAAACATACGAAGTATAAAAATTATTTATAAAATATATAAAATACATAGTCAATGTGATCTTTGGCATTGCATTTATTACATTATTTTTGCATAGCATTTTATAGGATAATGGAAAACTGAAATATTTTATCGTTGGGCACTAGCACAGCGGGCGCACCTAGACTGATAGGCATAGGGTTGGGGACCCCTGGTCTAAAACTACCCCATAATACCCAAAATACTAATATCTCCATTCGAAATTATTTTTCTGGTTGTGCCCACTGACCTTTTCAAAAGTTTTAGATTTTCTTGTTTCCTGGACAAAGTGCTATTTTTCTTCAAAATGGTATTTGTGTGTAAGGTATAAATGTGGTGCGTGCTTAGTAATTTAAATATTTTTTTTACTATTGACTTTTTTATTCCATTTTTTACATTTCAACATTTGATCAAGAGGAATGGTTATAATGTGCTATGTACACACTTTTTGTTGTATAGATACGTCAAAATAAATATTCTTTGAAGTAAAGAACTCATGAAAATAAACCTGTCTTTTTTTTGTTTAAATAACTCTTAATTTTTTCTGTGTAAATTTTTATCGAAGTTTTGATTAATGGCATGAAAATCTATGTATTCCGACAACATAAATTAGACAACCATAATGTAACATTATCGAAGTAAAATCAACACTGAGTTATCCCTATTGATTTCGATATTTTGAAACTAGCATCCAATACCAACCTATAGTGATTCTTACACTCCCCTTCAAGAGTGTCTCTGGCAAACTGCATATTCTATCGACCACTTGCTCGACCCAACCAAACACGGAAAAGAGAGCTTCTAACCCTTCCTCCCCAACAATTAAGACGGGCGCTTTCGCAAGAGTGGGCTGGGCGCCTTCAAGAACTGCTCGTCATTCCGCTCAGGCGTCCGCACCTCGGGGGAGGAGCGCCTTCGGATTGCGGCCGCAACCGATGAAAATAGAGCGATGCAAAACACAGAGATGCCAAGGACAGAAACAAGTCGGCTACAAGTTGCACCATGCGTTGGTGTGGTGTCAGGTGTCCTTGCTGTTGCTTGAGTTCGGGTCAGGGGGTGTCCTCAGGTGCTTTCGAGGCTGACCGGCGACCCTTTCCTTCCTTAGAATATGTGGGGTATCACTTGGTCCGTCGGGCGAAACACTATTGAATTCAATGAATTTATGTTTGCCCTACCTTTTGCTGACATTAACGTTTTTGTTTCCAAAATTAATTGTTAAGTAATAACCATAACTGTATTTTTGAACACCACATTGGTCATAAGAATACGTAAGGTCAACAAAAATGATTAATTTATCCTTAAAAATAAAAATAAGAGAGATTCCAAAAAGTAAACTTTTAGGAGGGATGGAACACTGAAAGACCATTCGAAATTGCATAGGAAAGAGAAGTAAACGCAATTATTGTAGCATGTTAAAGCGTGGATAAACTTGACTTGGAGAAGTGAGAGAGATTCAATTGGGGGCACATGGCTTGGGTATGATGTAAAATTCAGACCCCAGCTTATTGATTTAATCATGTAATGTACTGGTATTACATCTATGTAAAGCAGTTCTCTTAAAGAGTCAGTGTTAATAATGAATGCAAAAGTAAATTTTTGTCTTGTAAGGATGACCTTTTTGATTCATTTTATAGTAGAGTATGACTTCATAAGGAAGAAAGTTTATTTCAAAACTACTTTGTGTTGTTTTTTGAATGTACTTTAAAGCATGATAATAATTTAGCTCTAAATTTTATTTCTGCCTAAATTTTATTGTGCTCTAAATTTCATTGTGCTTTAAATTTTATTGTGCTTCCTCGCAATACGCTTATAGAAAAAGTCATAGAAACATCCACATAGAAAACAGCATCCTTCACCATTAAAAATGGAGTATCCTGAAAAAATGGGGAGCGTTGCTCCTTCACGACCCCCCATTAATCCGTCACTTCATCCGTAATATAACAATTCTTTGATCAAAAGCCATGGACTATAATCGAAATTTATTTGCAATTACCTTCAAATATATTATGAATATTAAAAAATTCTAACCAAAACTGTTTCATTCAGTGTTATAATAAGCCAAAAATAATCAGAATAAAGAAAATCAAAAACCATAATATGGTCTGACTCGTTAGGTCTTTTTTTATCCATCCATCGTAAATAGTAGTCAAACTGAAATTTTTTTCACCTTTGAAATAAGGTAAATCTTATACTACTACTACGGTGTGAATGATGTGTTTGTTTAAAGTTAACTCCCTGATTTTACGGATAAAGGGTAACTCAGAAAGCAGCCCCTCCTTTCTTGTCCTGTTTTTATCACTATTTCACACAACAAAACAAATAATTGGACTGTAAACACCTCGTATTAACGTTTACAATTGAACGATTGAATCTTATCCATGCATGAAGATTTGAAATCTTACCCATTATCATGCTATCAAAGATTGGATATTTTTATCAACGAATCTTAAATAGTTTAAAATTAAAACTTTCTATGATAAGAACATCTATTTTTAGGTTGATTCTTATTTTGTTTCCTCGAATTCGTTTAAAATACTTTATAGTTATCAGTTAGAAAGATTATAAGAATTTAATCTTCAGTTTGAAAATAGGAATAAGTCCGGAAAATTGACTTTTTGTGCTAAAAAAAATCTCCAAGATACACTATTCATTGCGTATTTTTATTTAATTTGAAATAAGTTAATTTGTACTTCTTTTCTTATTTTTTTTTGTGTTTTAAACTTAGTTAGCCAAAACAAATTTGTTTGTAATTTAAAGGTGTTTTTATTTTTTTTTTATCCAGTGAATGTTGGACTTCATTGGTACTTTATTAATTTGATATTCATTAAACTCCTTAATGATACAGTTTTATCAGACTCAAGGTCCATTCACACTGTTTCACTTTGATTTTCATTTTCGAGGAATCATCGGAAGTGAAAGGTGTAAATTGTCGTTTCTTTTCAAAGTGAACATCAAAAATGAAAGATGAACCGAGGAAAGAACCCACACTGGACCATTCACCGATGAACTCATCCACAGTGTTCTTACGCTTAACACATAACGTAAACTTTTCATAATGAGACCATAGAATTATTTTTTCATTGTTAAAGTGTAATTATTAGTTTACAATTGTATACAAGTGAATTAACATTTAAAATCTTCTTAAATCACATCAATTAAAATCAGTGGCGTTTATAGGAATTTATTTCGGGAGGGGCCCAAAATTACTCCCCAGCCCCTCCACCACATATTTAATAGGTACAATGTAGCTTTTTAGGTAATAACTTAGGTTCTAAAAACTTAATATAGGAAAAGTTGTTAGTAATAAAATACAAGTACCAAAGGGGGGGGGTCTGGGGGTCCTCCCCCAGAAAATTTTTTGAAGTTTGACAAAAAAAACCCAGGTTTTTAACTAGTTTTGGTAAACTAAGTCCGAATTTTGGATGTACATTTTTATGAACTTAATATTTAAAAAGTTATTTAAATAGTGTTCCAACTACAAAAGGGGATCTGGGGTCCTTCCCCAGAAAAATTTTGGAACTTTACCCCTAAAAACAGGGTTTTATCTTGTTTTTGGAACACTTAGTTAGTTTGAATTTTGGACATATATTTTTTGGTAGGATTTGGATTTTGATGAACTTATTATAATAAAGTTATTAATAATAAAATTCCAAGTACTAAAGGGGGGTTTGGGGGTCCTCCAGAAAATTTTTGAATTTTGACCCTAAAATACAGTGTTTTAACTTGTTTTGGTACATTTAGTCCAAATTCCAAATTTAGTCCAACCCTCGCCCCCCCCCCCTTATATACCCCACTGATTAAAATCCGCAGAACAGCTGTCTTCTAAGGGAACGTACCCATACTACCTGACCCCTTTTTAACTATTTTTGACCAACTCCTTCCTCTTGGTGGCTTACCCATTAATAACTTTTATGGTTAATAACTTTTTTATGGTTATCCTGTTTCTTTTTTAGAATTAACTACCTACATAAAAACATTCGCATCAAAGTATTGAATCAGAATAAATTCCAATTTAAAACAAATTTATTGAAAATATTTTCCATTTTATTCAAAGTTATAATGACAATCCATCATTAACAAAATATAACAAAAGTAAATTTATTTATTTATTTTTAAAAAATAGTTTGGTTTATAAACGATACTGTTATCAGGAGTAAGATAATTTAAAGGGTAATTTGTGCCGGCAAATTATTTTCAGCAGGTCATTGTCTGTTTTAATTTTAATTCGAAATCTTTCTGATCTGATCATCTTTAAATAAAGGGAAGGACCAGCACATGATCTCCAATAACTCTTTTAATTCTTTAATTTAACCTTGAAATACAACATTTATATCTAATTGCATAAAAAATATTACTGCTTTAATTATAATTTTTAAAGTAATCTATTAAACCGAGATATTCATATTCTAAACAACCAATGAAGATGAAAGAGTCTGATTGGAGTGAATGCAAACAAAGCTGTTCACTGAATGAGTGATTCACAGGAGTGAATCACCGCCACCGGGATGAACAGTGAAAGTGAAACAGTGTGAATGGGCCTTTAGTCTTTCAATATTTGCTGTGAAACAAGCAGAGATGTAATTTAAACGTCAATTTAAGTGGTTTTTAAGATTTTTTTTTGGCTGGAATTTTATAAGCTTAAAAAAGGCAATAAGTCCATCAACTTTATTCAACTGTAAAATATTTTGGAATATACTTATATTTTTTTCGATGATTGTTCTGTATTCTAAATAGGGTCCTGAATTTGCAATAAAATTTCGTGGCTGTAAAATGAAAATTCCGTTACTTATGCCCTGTTTCCCCCCCGATTTTCTCCAAACTTAGTTTTTAAGCTTATTTCCTTTTTTAAACTGACGATTCAGTTTATGTTGCAAAAAGTTCCTTTAAATTGATACTGGTGATTACTGATTTAAGTGATTACTGGTTTTTATTTGATATTTCAAAAACACTTTTAAAAGGGTAAATGATTTTTAGAATAAAATGCAAAATTAAGTTTACTTTGGAGTTTTAATGGAAAAATGATATATTGATATAGTTTATATTATATTCTCTAGGTTAACATATTTCTACGCAGATAAAATATTCTTTTCTGAGAGATAAACAAAATAAACTATATCCCAATTGTCGTTGTTTTTCTAATATAAACTTTTATCAGCCACTTTGACGATCAGGAGATCTTTCTATCCAAATTCGAGCGTTACGGAGAATTTCTCTCGAAAAGTTTGAAAAATATGACACAACAAAATGGGGTTTCAATATAATTTTAGACTTAACTGGAACACTGTTCTGGACATTTTGGAAGGTCGTGGGGAGTTCTTCTTTGAACCTCAATAAATTTCTATGTAGGACAATAAAACTTCTTCCCGTTTCAACAAAAATGGGTCGTTGAAAGAGTTAGTTTCTCGAAGAAGTGTTAACAGTTTGTCAGATAATAAGAATTTTATGTCATCATTTTTGTTTCAAATTTTATTTTTAACACTGTTTTTAGGAACGAACACTAACTTACATAATTAAAAAACACCTTTTTAAAGTTAGAGGAAATTTAGAGTACTACGTAGTGGATTTTTTCCAAATTAAGTCTTCATTTTTTTAGTTCAAAAACCTAGTTGCTAATGAAGGTTGTATAGCATATTCTATAATACTTATTTATAACATTAGATAAATTAGTGGAAATTAGGTGCGATCGGAAAGTCAAGAGCAGCCGGCGAAGGAAAGAATTTTCTCCCCAAGCCCATCTCGGCGAACGCTTTCCTTCCTGCCTTTTTCTCGGTCGCACGTGCTGTAGGGTGGGTCGAAAAAACGTTTTTTTTCAAGATCTGCTAGCGGCTAGTATGGAATTTTGATCAAATAGAATAGCTTCAATAAAATATGAAAAAAATTCAACTGGATAAAACAATTCCTTTTGCTAGCGACTTGCTAGCGACGAATAAACGAAAACTTATGAAAAAAAATTATGTTAAATTTGTTTTTCAAAAATCCACTTGCTGTTAGAGTGGATGTTGTTTCAAATGGCTTAATTAAAGTGTAAAAACATCTCAGCGTCATATGACGACTTCTTCTGTTTTCGATTTGAGCCCTAAATGTCAAAAATATATGAAATAACTTAATATTTTTAAAAATATGTAAAAAAAAACACAAATTTTTAAGATTTGCTACCGGTTAGGGTGGAATGTGGAACAAGTGGGTTCAGTAAACCGTCAAAAAAAATTCTGCTCGATATGACAACTTTCTTCTGTTACCGATTACGCCCTAAAATTAGAAAATAAACAAAAAACTGATATTTAAGAAAATTAAGTTGTATTTAGGGCCAAATGGCTTCAGTAAAGCGTAAAAAATATTTATGCTTAAAACAACATTTTTTTCTATTGGTGACATGCGCCCCAAAATGGAAACTGAACGAAATTATAATTTTTGGGGCGCAATTATCAAAAGCAAGAAAAACGTTTTGTCGTATCGAGCTGAAATTTTTTATACAATTTATCAATTTATTGATGCCATTTGGTCTAACATCAACGCTAACCTCAAGGGGATTTTCAGAAACTGATTTTACAGAATGTTTTTTTTTTTCGTTTTTTTTCCCCTATAATCTTATAGGGCGCAAATCGCAAGCAGAAAAAATGGTCTTATCGAGCTGAAATTGTTTTCACGTTTTATTGAAGCTGTTTGATCAAAATTCCACACTAGCTGCAAGCAGATTTCGAAAATATTACTTTAAAAAAAGTATTTAAAAATGGCGTTTTTCCCATCTTGGGTCTCAATGCGGCAGCAGAAGGAATTGTCATATCGAGCTGAAATTTTTTACACGTTTTATTGATGTCATTTGGACAAAAATCCGCTCTACCCGTAAGCGAATTTCGAAAAAAGCGTTTTTTAGACCCACTTTAACACGTAGTTGAAGGCGAAAAATTAAAAAAATTTTGTCACTTAAAACATTTGCAATAAATTTTTCTTTCTGACATTTTAAATAAAAGGTAGGCTGGAAGCTCATCCTAAATACGGTAAAAGTTGGAACAGATTTTTATTACTTTTTTAGTTATTTTGATGAATATACTTATTTTATTTCCAATGGGGGTCACGTGCTCATGTGCTCCTATGAACGAGCCGCCACCGGTGGAGGGTATTAAATAACACGTTCGGAAATGTCTGTCCTTGTGGTATATTTACAAAGGCTCACGACTGGGGAACCAGTGGCGAATTTTTAATTTATTTTATTTAATGAGTTATAAATGAAAAAAAAAATCAATGAGAATGCGCTACTGGTTCCCTAGTCTTGAACCTTTGTAAATATGCTTTCTGGTGCGTTCTGGTTCAACAAAATCGCAGTTAACGCCCTTTAAGAGTCACTGTCATTTACAACATCACTCTTGAACTTGTATGAAGATGGCTATAATTATGTCCCATAGTATGCTATCTAAACTATTGTATGAACCTTTTACGGCTGACCGTTTTCTCGCAAGAAATGAGTCTCTTTCAATGACCTTAAGAATTCCTTCTAGAAAGTCTAGGGTCAGATACCCCACCTCGTGAGTGTCAATGAAGATATGGATAGAATTCGACAATGTAACTGTTATCGTCTTGTTATCGTAAGTGCATTTATCTGACCGATTTTGGGGCTCCACAAGAACAAATAATTTAAGAAACTTCTTCAAACTATATTTGCTGTCATGACGCTTTCCCACGTGTGAATGATCCAGCTGAAATAACCTGAGACGAAAACGGAAATCAAAGTTCAACATTTTGTTTGTGGCAGTTGTCTGGCTCCAACTCGAGGAGGTTTGGTCCGTTTTTGTGCAGGAAAGGACGGAACAATCGACTCTTCGATTTACGCAAGATAAGAATGCGGAAATTTTGGCAGCCGTCATTTGTGATTATCGTGTGGTGGTTTTTGAAGGAAAACCTTCTCTTCCTGGTCCGAAATCTTCATAAACTTGACATTTCAAATAATTTTTAAATTTAGATATTCTATTTCACACGTCAAGATATTGGTTATGGGTTGCACACACAACAGATAGTTTTCATCAGCAAATTCAAGCTATATTCAAATTTCTACGTTTTTTTTATAAAAAAGAATATTAAAAAAAATAAATTCAAAGTTGTAATAATTAAAATGACATAAAATACCTAAATGAAAAAGCTGATTTAAGGTGAAACAAACTATAAGAAAGAATATGAAGTTAAAGAAAAATCTCACCTTTTATCTTTATTCTAAAGCACCCTCATTCCTAATTCTTTGAAAATGAGGTGCTTGTTCCGAAACTCCTAAAAAACAAGCATAATTCATTATAAAAATTGTTCTGAACGTTCCTTATGAGAAAAAAGGGTCAATTTGATTTTTTAGGGCAAGAGAGGAGCCCCAACAGGAAAATTGTTACAAACCAAAATTTGACAATATCTGTTGACAGTTTATGGTAATAAAGCCTTTATTCATGGCTTACTTTGTGAAGATATTTGAAAAAAAAAACAATTGCATTTAAAATAACATGGAAAAATTTATGTATAAAGTACATTAACCCCCAAACCGTAAATTTCATATCTTTATTAATATTTTAAAAACTTTATGAATTCTCTCAACTATTTTATGACGGTCTTTTCTAAAACCTTCATTATTATTTACGTTTTTTCAGTGAACAAATAAATTTAAGAGTACAATTATTATATGGGGAAATGACATAATAATTCGTTTTTTCTTTATATGGGCATGGGGAAAGGGCATAATAGTTCTTAGAAAAATTAAAGAGGAGAGTTGGAAAAAAAAATTCGAAAATTTTGCCAATCAAAACCTTTTTTGCCAGGTGGGGTAACTAAATTAAAATAATGTTATATCAAAAACTCGTCCATCTGTTACAAAGCCTCATTGTGATAATACTTACTCCGAGTAACCAAAGTACTCAAATCACTTTATTATTTAAAAACACTCAATATTTTCATTGTAAATTCTTTTAAGCATCTTTTAAAACCTATACTTGGAAAAAAAATTTGTGTTAAACTCGACAGCAACGTTCCCTGAACCCAGTACCCAAAATGGGTAAACACAAAGCCTGTTGGGTTTTTAGGAGGAGTTTCAGAACGTAAATCGTGATAAAAAGACATTATATATACTACACATGGCTTTAACAAAATAATCATATTTTTAAATTGACGTTTTTCATTTCACTCAAAATTTAGACACAGCGATAGGAACTTTGTTAGAGACGTCATAGGGTCAACTAACGTTGCTGTCTAGTATAGTAGTGTTAGCTGTTTACAAAATGTTACTATTAAATACTACAAAAAACCTACTTGCATTAGAGAGAGCATACAAGGGTCATCCAGAGCTTATGTTTCTGTCTTATGAACCAGTCTGTAAAAAGAAGGAAAACATAAACGACACACACCTGAAAAAATAATTGAAAAAAGTACAGCAACTTCGACGTAATCACTTCTGGAATTTTAATACTTGTGGGTTAAGTATTTGTTCTTCAGTGTCACAGAAATCAGTTACCTAGGAACCAGCGTTTCATAGTTCTCTGGTAGTTTTTGTTTTGGAAAATTGACGTGACTATAGGATGGAAATACCAACGAAACTTTTGAAGCAGATCTGCGGCAGAAATTTCTTTCTTTTCTCATCTGTTTTCGTCACTGTTCCACAGACAAAGACCTGCAAAGAACTACGACACGCTGGCTCCTTTCCCAGGCAGCAGACAACTAACATAAGAATGCTTACAAAAATTACCTCACGGTATAACAAGTGTTGCGATTCCCTTGACGATCATGTTGAGGCGCTCATAGCCTGGATATTGCTGTATCTTTTTCAATAAATCTCTCCAGGTAATTATGTGTTGTTTCTTTTACGGATTGTTGGAAACTTTGATGGCCCTAGTTGGAACTTAAAATAAACATACATTCCTGAAATCAGACATTTGGCACTTAGTGCGTTTTATACACTATACACTTTATGACACTAAACTGGTATACACTATTTAATGCCATGAGATGCATCATCTGCAACAGAATACTGCGGAAGGAGGTATCAAGCCAGTCTTTGAAACCCCCTCACATGTACATTTTATAGGTTAAATGTAGCCCTTCATAATATTTGCAGGTATGATATCTTGGTACTTTTCTTTTAAGTACCACGGTTATCCACAAACCTTTAACATTTCAATGTAAAAGGTTTGTGGATAACATTTTGGTTTATAGCTAAAATGGGGGTTCTTGGAGGTCCTCCACCAGAATATGTATTGAAATTACACCCTTAACGTGTTTTTTAACTATTTGAACGTTTGAAACCGATAAATCTGTAGATTATTGGGTCTCTTGCAAAAGTTAAAAACTTAACAAGTTCCAAGGTAAAGTTATTTTTTAAAACAATGATTCTGATATTGAGGTGAACGAAGGCGTCCCAAAGAATCGCTACCCGTGTTTATTGCACTAGTACATTCTGCAACTTATTTTGGTAATAGGTCTAAAACAGCGGGTCTCCTAAGTTTTTAGATCAACGACAACATTTACTCCTCCAAAATGTTCAGACTGAAGCCATGGCCATCTAGACACATAAGGCCAGGGAAGATCAAAATCTTCAGTGACGTTCTTCCTACTATTTCGCGTCATCATCGCTGTTGGGACAACAGCTCAACTCCAGTCTGAAATCTTTAACGCTCCCTTCAGACTGGAGTTGCGCTGTTGTCCAAAAAGCGATGATGACGCGAAATAGTAGGCAGAACGTCACTCAAGATTTCGAGCATCTCTGGTCTTATGTGTCTAGACGGCCATGCTGAAGCTCACTTTCAAAATTTGAATACCAAAAATGTTGATGCCTCATGTTTTCCAATTTAAATTAATTGGCATCAAAAGGAAGATACAAAAATGAACAAATGAAACTAGTATATTATACAACCTATAGGAAGTAATTCCATGCAGATGCAATAAAAATCCCCTTAAATTATATATATTCATATTTTGTTACATTAATATGATATAGTGAAATGAATATCACGTAAAAAGTAGCAGATATCATGAAAAGATCAATTACAACTCTCCTAAATTAAGAATAAAACTCTAGATTCAAATTTTACAAAAATTTTCTTTTTACAAGTTAGAGGTTGATAACGAATCCCGTAACAAGGGGGGCCGGATACCGGGGAGAATCCAGTCAGCTACCGCGGGCCAGAAATTAGGAACTGGTGGGCCAGTTTTTGCCTGCGGGTCATACATTCGAGACCCCTGGTCTAAATTGATACAATAGCAGATACTGTGGACTGACTTTCCGTCTTCACTCCAGGCATGTCAACATACCCGCCCCCGGACTGGCACAAGCCGCAGTATGTGGTCATCAACCCCATGCACATCATCAACCTCCAGGACCGCACTCGGACCTGGGGGGTGCGGGTCGTCGAGAAGATCAAGTCCTTCTCAGAACGCTGGTTCACCCACGTCCTGCTCCTGCTTTTCCTGATGGCCTACGCCGCCATCGGGGCCCTGCTGTTCCAGTGGGCGGAGGCCCCCCTCGAAGAACGGGAGAAGCGGAGTGTGCTGCAGACGAGAAAGCTGGTGGCGCAACATCTCCTGCAGCACCGAAACCTCAGCGATGCAGCGTGGCTGGAGCTGGCCTACTCCAGGCTGTATGAATATGAGCTGCAACTCCGGGAGCTGGAGCAGAGCAATGCGCCGCCCGACTCGGAGAGGATAGTGTGGAGCTTCTGGGGCTCGCTTTTCTACGCCGGAACCATCTTCACCACTATTGGTAAGAGTAAGATATTCTTATCCTGCTGGCGCACTGAAAATCGATCCCTCGATAGGTAGAAGCTAAAAGCGAGCCAAACTGATTAATGATCAGTTATGAATGAAATTATAGCTATGACCTTAGGTTAATAATAAGGGGTAATAATCCCCTCTAATGTTAAAATTTTGGGAAAACAAAGAGTATAATATTAAGCCTCACTGACCATCACATGCTTCCAGTGTACCAAAGAGTGATGAGATACCAGGTCTGCCAAAAAAGGGGTAGGGACCAATGATCAAAGATAAAATAGTATTAAAATGCAGGACAGATCCCTAGTGTTCCAGAAGGATAAAAGATACCATGCCAGCCAACAAGAAGGGGAAATTTACTAAGCGTCAAGGGTAGCATAATATTGTTACCTCCATGACAAAAACATGAATCTGCTATTCTTATATATAGCAGATACGTGTTTTTGGCGTGGGGGTAACGATATTAAGCATGACTGACCTGGGACAAATGTGTCCCAGTCAGTTGTCCACACTATGGACAAAATCCATAGTGTGCCAGAGGGAGAAGATATACCATGTCAGCCAATAAAAAGAGGGGAAGTGACTAGTAGTCAAGACTCGAAACGTATCAAATTAAACTAAATCAATACTCTAAACGAATATTACCGGCACGTTTTTGGCATTCTATAAATTGGATTTCATATTTTTCGGGTATCATGTCTGAAATTGGTAGATATTTAAAATAAATATGTATTGAATATATTATTTCTCACCAAATTAGAGAATAACTGCCAAATACTTCTACTTGGTACGCTTTTGGATTCTACTTGTCATGGAATCGATTTATATGCATCCAGGCCTAGGTGACAGAAAATGGAATCTAATTGAGGACCCATTCCATAACCATAAAACAACGGTTCCAAAAATCCCAAAAGGTTTATCGAGGAGCTGTGTTCAGGAAACACTTGGGACCATATAGAAACGGTCTATAGGAAGAATTGATTATATTTTTACGAACATTACATTTGAAATAAATTTTTGCAATTAATTCTTTGTAGTAATATTTTAAGTGCGTAGTTAAATAATTTAAATGAAATTCCGGGAACAAGACAACTTTTATCTACTATAAGTCTTTAACTCAAATTTTAGGTTCCAACCTTAACTAATAGCAGCTTTTTTGCCTTTTTAACCTAAAATTGCGGTTTGAATGAATAACGCGGTTTTACCTAAAAATGCGATTTAAATTAGTAACATTTATCTGTTTTTATACAATTTTGTTGGGTAAATTAGAAACTTTAAGTTTGTTTTAAAAAATATCCATCTTAATATCGTAACGATATATCAGTGGTTTCAAGCTAAACTTTTAAAAATAATCAATTTTTATCAAACTAAGAAATACTATTTTAAGGTCTAAATTTAAAAAAAACCACCCCTTTAATAATTTATAAATATTTTCCTCGTTTACCCTATGTAAATGATTGTGTTTTGAGCAGTTATCCATTTAACACCATCACTTCACCGATTGCAAGTGAAAGAATCATAATTTCAAGATATTGAAAATTAAATCAAATTAAGGTTGGCGCTAATGCACTCCTTGCATTATAAATAATCAAAAATATTAATTCTAAAATTGTGTTTAGTGGAGATAAGTGTTAAAATTTTGAAAAAACAGTGGTTTAACTACTCCTTTTATACCCCCACCTAATCCTATACTTACTCTTAATTTAAGTATTATTATTCATGGGAACATGGACCTTTACCATTATCTTATTAAAATGAAAAGCGGCTCATCGAAAATCATTGTTTTGGTTCCTATAACCATAGAAACTCGAGAATTCGAAAACGAAGCCCAAATGTCTTCTTTAATATGACTTCGTTTAGATACTTTTCTACTGTTTTAATGATATCATTTTATATTAAAATCCAGCCAAAAGCGTTGTTTTATTTCTATGGCAACAATTGGTCTTCTTTTGTCAATTAAAATTTGATGAAAACTAAGATAACTTAATCATTTTAAACCATTAATTTTAAACCTTTATTACTTTTCTACACGCTTCAGTAAATATTGAAATTTATTTAGTTATTTTTCTTTCTAAAAAGTATTTTGTGGTATTAGTTTTGAAACTAGAAATGGCAGACTTAAATTAGGGGAAAATTTCACAATTATATAAGCTACTATATCGTAAATCTGTAATCTGTAATATTTTACATAAATTTGAAAAAATATTTATTCTTTGTTCACATAACAACTGCATAGAAAAAGTTCAAAACATTTATATTTAACATGTTACAGAAGACTAAAATACTTCCCAAATACTTTATTCAAGTAGAAGATACATTTTAGTTACACCCTTTCTTTGTTTAATTTTTCATTTAGTTCCGCACAAAGTAGTATAATCCGAAATTTAAAGAATAAATTCGGGAAAGTGTTCAAAAATTTAAAACTAACGATTTTTAAGGAAATATAGGGTAAACGCACCAGTGTTAACAGGGGCGTCATTTCAGTTTTTGGTTGGAGGGGGCAAGGATTTTTTTAAAAGTGGGGCTGAGCCACGCCGTAACCAGACTTGTTTTTTTGGGGGGGGGGGTGACTCAACATCATAAGTTCTAAGTAAAAATGGGGGGTCTGGGGGTCACCCCCAGAAAAATTTTTAAATTTTGCTTCATTTTTAAAACATTTAAGTTACATCCGAAAAGAACAGCCCCTTGTAAACCACATAATTTCTAGAGAAAAAAGTTACAAATAAACGTCAAAGTTTCAAGGGGAGCCGGAGGTCCTCCCTCAGAATTTGTTTTGAAAATAAACGCAAAATTTTCAAGGGGGGGCGGAGATCCTCCCCCAGTAAAAATATTTGAAAATTCCCCTTTAAACCAGACTCCTAGGGGCTTCAAACTCTTTGGTTTCCAAAGGGAACTGCTTCTTGTAAGCGGCAGAATTTTCAAGGGAGACAAATTGTATAACAGACATCAAAGGTCAGGAGGGGGATTGGGGGTTCTCCCCCAGAAAATTTTGAAATCAGACCCTCAAAAGTAGTGCTTTAACTGCTTTTGGGATGTTTTGAGTTAAATCTGTTGCTCCTTGTGGAAGTTACAAAATTTTCCAGGGACTCTCAGCAATTTTTCACTTAAGAGTGGAAACCTTGGGGGGGGGGCAATTGCCCCCCCCTGCCCCCCCTAAATGACGCCCATGAGTGTTAACCACCAGTGACCACAGTTAAGGAAAATTTAACATTCAATTTGAAAGAACTCCACCGAGAAATAATCAAATGTCATCCTACTGCCGCCTTTATGTACTTAAAGTTATCCTTAACCAATACGTATTTTCTCAAATATAATTTTAAAAAATTAATCCATTAAATTTCACAATTTATAAAATTATGTTGATTGCAGCAGCACCCGTCCAACTAACACTAATATCCGACCAATTCATGCACCTATATCCAACATGATTGAAAATCTATTTTGCAATTTGAAATATTTATTTTTCTTTAGACAAATTTTAAGTAACAATCAAAAAGTGAAACTACATACTTTTTATAAGCTTTTTTCAATTTAAAAGGTTTTTTCTGGCCGAAAAATTTGTTTTTATTTCCTTAGGTCCAATTCATACGATATCATCAATGAGTGTTCGAGAAGTACTTCAGAGCAATGAAACACCAACAAACTAAAAACCCGCAATCCGTAATATAATAATAAAATAATGAGTGATAGAAAAAAGTAAAATTTATACAATTTATGATCAAATAAGCATTTTACAGCTAACTGAAAACATCGACTATTATCACTGGCACGCCGACTGGTGGGTTTTCAATAGTTAAAATTGTTATTTAAAAAAGAATTAATAATTTTAAGAATATTTGCACTTATATAAAATGAAAAAGCAAACGATTAAAAAGTCGTGTTAATAAAAATGTGACAAACTTTAAGTTAAAAAAGTGAACAAGAATTAAACTGAAAGTGACCTAGAACTGTAAGTAAAAAACTTTATTTTATTATTAAATATCGTTTGCTAATGCATCCTATATTACTATGAAGCTGAATGATTTTTTAATGTTCCAAAATTCTATGAGTACTTTTTTGTTAAATGTATATTCCTTTATTTTTAAGCAATGGTCGGATATTGGTACTGAATGATGATAAAACAGCGTTCCAATAGCCGAATTCACTAAAATTAGTTATTAAAAATACATTTGTCAAAAATTTTTGCTCATTTATTAAGTTTAGACAATAAACAATGAGGCTACGGAAAAAGAAAATATGAAATAACGTTTTGAAGAAAATTATTTATACTTTTTTGAAAACATACGGCCCTATCGACGTAGTTTCGAGACACTAAAAAGCAAGCAAATTTTGAGGTGTCTTCACACTTTCTTTCCCGTACCTATTATACGAACTTTAGGGGATTTTTCAAATGGTTATATTTTTACCCATAATTTTATTGACCTAATAACGTTGACAGAAAGTTTTTAAGTCTTTTTATTTTTTATTATGATTTATTTATCGATCTGAACTGAAACTTGTGACTGGTCGGCTACTGTTGCGTTTACCCTATTATTATAAATAAAATGAAAATTGAGTAAAATTACTTTTATTTTTTTATGCGATTTAAAAGTATGAAGTATGCAAGAGGCGAGTGAAAATTGTTAAAAAGTTTTACTAAGTACCTTTAAAAATATATACGATGAAAGGAAAAGATACTATTCAAACACAAACCTCAAAAATAACCACACCATCTTAAAACGTTTTTAAAGTGTTTTAAAGAAACATATTAGCACAAACATAAGATGTGAAGCTTAAGTGATTTGAAATATGGAGGAGTTATCTTGGGATCATAACACATAACATGAGCACGGTGACACTATTTCTGTTAGTGAGATTATGGACAATTTTTTAAGTCTGTAGTACATGCGTACAAAGAAGTATGGATACCTATATCCTTAAAAAATTAATTTCTAAAGCAAGTTTCATTGATCTACTTTTTAACAAACTAAACAGTGACATTTTTACAACTTTTAATTTTATTCATTAAAGCAGAGTGATAGGACAAATTCCCCGATGTAGGGACTGCTCCGATTTTCTCGGGAGTTACATTTACCCGTCATTTGTTACTACTACATATACACATCTACTCTAATAGGTTAAAGCGTTACTTTCTCTATAATTATATTTAACAAAAATGAGCTAAGACTGATATTTTGATATTGAGTCCTGATGCATTGAGTAAAAGTTAATATACAATTTGTGTGTACATTAAATAAATTCACAAACTATATCAAATCCCCCCCCCCTAACGAATACAAAACAAATTTCTCCTAGCAGAAATAAATATGTTAGATCTGGACAAAGAAATACCATATAGGTTTCCCTAATCTACGGATATGGGGCAAAACAGATTGGGTCTTATGAACGTTCACTATATAAATGGGTTGGACAGTATTGTGGTCTTGGGTTAATTAAAATAGATTTATTGCCCCATGTTTCCCTCTTTTCGTATCTTTAGGTCGTTAAAAAGAATTGGTTTCCCAGTAGTCATTTGATCAGCTGCCAGGTGTGTCGGAATATATCTATGAATCTGTGGTAACGAACTGGTCACTCTGAACCCTGTTCAAACATCTCCCTCGGAGGGATTAGGAGACTATTCGCGTCCTGCTTTTTGTCTCATACTTTTCCTTGAAACGCGATCAAGTCTTCTTAAAAGCCGCCCTGTTTTTACACGGTATGTTCGGGGAAGATTGGAGTTCTTGAACTTTGCCGACGAAATGGGTTGTTTTTGGCACCTGTTTTCAAACAAAACCACAAGAAAACTAGATTCGGGATTCAATTCTTGTTACAGTGGTGCTTGGGAAAGGAAAGAACGAATTTAAGACGTCTATTGAAAAAAACTTCTGAGGCATATTTTCTTGAAAGAAAGGGTGACTACTAGTTACAAATTGGCATTATTCATTTATTAATGTCTAATGAAGAGATGAAACATATCTCACAACTATTTTACAGGGTGTAATTATCATTTAAGTTACACTGCGTAGAGTCCGTCTATAAGTAAAGGACGGTTGATAAAATGATATTGCACTTGTTTTGTATATGCGTACTAGATTATGGGGAAAAGAAATCTTAATAAAAACTAACAGCTAATTTTCGGGGGAGCGTGAAAAAATAAACCCGAATATGAACACAGAACTTCGCTTAATCATAGTGTATGATTGTGTGCCTTGTGGTGTATTCTATTTACTTAGGACTTACGGGGAAGAGTGATCAATTAAGTTTTAAGCAGTTACAGAAACGCAGATGAATGGCATGAGTTTCTCTTACTCTCTTCGTAAGATCTTTCTCTTTTTCCCCATTCATTCACTCTCTCTATCTCTCTTTCAGTCTCTCTAGTCTCTCGTGTCATTTAGTCATTTTCCTATTCTCTATTCATCTAATCTCTATATATTCTCTTTTCATTTAATCTCTAATTCAGTTTCTTCCATACTATAGCTTATTACATATCTTCTTGTATTTCTTATAACTTTGTCTCCAATTTAATCTCTATATTTCTCTCCCCCATTAAGCATCTTTCATGCTCTCTATACTCTGAGGGGTCTACGAAATATGGCCCTCAGCAGCGGTTTATATCGATCCCGTACCAAAGTTAATATTTTTTTTAATGTTTTATGCTCAAGAAATTTCGAAAATGTCATTTCAGTTATAGTCAAAAAGAAATGGACGTGAATTTTGAAATGTTTTTAAAAAATTGAAGTTCCCCATAATGAAGACGAATTTTAAAATAAAGCAACAAATGTGATACTACAATTTTAAAACTGAAGTTCACACGTAATTCATAACTACAGAATATTTATCTAAGTTTTAGCTTCTTAGGTCTCAGTAGAGTAATCCAATGTGAACCATGAAACTGTTGGTTATTTCAAATATATACACTCGGTAGCAGATAAATAATCATGAAGCATGCAGCCTACCTGGGGAAGCGTAGATCTATGTTTCATCTAGTAGACATCAAAATAATTGTCCGCTGCTGTTATTAGATGTGGAAAAATGAAAAGGGAGCTTCTTTAATTACTAGAAATTAGATTTAATTAGATACTTCTATGATTTACATAACATATTAAAAGAGTGATAAAAACACGCGGCAATTTCGAAAGGTAGCTTTTTCATAATAAACAAAAGTACGAAGGAGAGTTCTTAGAGTTCCGGGTTTGGCGCTTCATCGCCCAGGAGGGAGAGAAATGTTAAATAGACAGTTCATATCTAACACCCCCGCTGAATGTCTATTCTGACATGATCTGTAATGAGTTCCTAAAGCGTTCGAATTGGGGTTTAGGAAGAGGTTTTGTGAAAGTGTCTGCGACCATGTCGTGGCTGGGTAGATATTCTATTTCTATTATGGACTTTTCTTGCAGGTCACGTAGGAAATGATACTTAATGTCTATCGCTTTGGTTCTTGCGTTGTTCTTCTCTGTTTGTGACAGCTTTATGCATGATTTATTATCTTCAAACAGGGTGATAGGTAGTTGTTGAGGTAGACCTAAGTCGTTGGTTAGTTGGATTAACCACTGAATTTCCTGTGCGGCATTTGCTGCTGAGATGTATTCAGCTTCTGTCGATGACATGGCGACACAGTTTTGCTTTCTAGAGCTCCAGGATATGGTGTTCTTCCCAATTTGAAATAGGTTTCCTCCTGTCGATTTTCTTGTTGTTCGGTCATTTGCCCAATCTGCATCTGCGTAAGCCCTGAGTGTGGGATCTCCTTTTCTAAACATCAGCTTGAGATCTTTGGTCGTCTTTAGGTATCGAATGACCCTTTCCACGGCTTTCCAATCACTTTTCTTGGGGTTTTCTAATTTTCTACTTAGGAGATTTACAGCAGCTGAGATGTCGGGTCTTGTGACATTTGCTAGGTACAATAAGGCTCCTATGGCTTGTCTATAAACTGTGTTGTTTGACATTGGCTCGTCTTCTTCTGATTTGCAGAAGTTTGTCTCCATAGGTGTATAGGTTGGTTTACTGTCAGTAAGATCGAACTTCCGTATTATATCTTCTATTTTTCCTTTTTGACTGATTCCTATACTTCCATCCTTTTCTTTAGTTATCTCCATTCCCAAATAGTGCTTGGGTTCTCCAAGATCTTTTATATCATATTCCTTCTTCAGTTTTGAGATGATATTCGCAGCTTCATCTTCATTCTTACTTGCTATCAGGATGTCATCTACGTATACAATAATAAACATGGAATCTTCCTTCGTAAACAGGCAAGGATCTGTTTTGCTTTGTTTAAATTCGTTCTTGAGAAGACTTTCAGCAATCCTTTCATTCCACGCTCTTGCTGCTTGTTTCAAACCATAAATGGCTTTCTTCAACTTGCATACTTTGTTTTCTTCTCCTGGTTTCTCGTATCCTTCAGGTTGATCCATGTATATTTCTTCTTCCAGTTTTCCATAGAGGAAGGCAGTTTTTACATCTATGTGACGTATTTTCATGTTGTAGTGCACTGCGCTAGCTAAGAATGTTCTGATTGTTGTGTGCTTGACTACGGGAGCAAATGTTTCATCGTAGTCTGTTCCAAATTTCTGGCTAAAACCCTTTGCTACGAGTCGGGCTTTATATCGGTAGACTTCGCCTTTTTCGTTTCGTTTTGCTTTAAATGTCCACTTGCATCCTATGGATTTTCTGTCCTTTGGTAGATTTACGAGTTCCCAAGTTTGATTTTCTTCAAGACTCTTCATTTCTTCTTTTGTGGCTTGTATCCATTTTTCTCTTTCTTCTATCTTTATCGTCTGTATTTCCTTCCAGTCTTTAGGTTCAAATTCGTCTGGATTTTCGGTATGATAACCATATCTTTCAGGTGGTTGGCCCTTTGTTGATCTGTTGGATCTTCTTACTTGGTTATCCGATTCGGGATCTTCGGTTTCTTCATTTTCCTTTTCTTGATCTTTGTGAGTTATCGGAGTGACTTCAGATATTTCTTTTGCTTCAATAAATTTGACCGTTCTGCATACTTCTATTTTGTCGTCAGGGAGCAGGATCCTGTATCCTTTTCTTCTGCTGTCATACCCAACTAGTATGCCTTCAGTTGCGGTGTTTGAGAGTTTTCCTCTTTTTGCTTTGTGGATGTATGCAAAGGCTTTGGATCCGAATGTCCTCAGGTAGGAGAGGTCAGGTTTCCTTTTATTCCATAACTCATATGGCGTCTTCTTGTTGGCTTTAGTAGGAATTCTGTTCTGAAGATAGTTTGCCGTAATAACTGCTTCGGCCCAATACCTCTTCGGTAAGTTTGAGTCGGCTAGAAGACATTTGACCATTTCTATGAGGGTTCTATTCTTCCTCTCACTAACTCCATTTTGAGCTGGACAATATGGAACTGTGAATTCGTGTTGAATTCCATGATGTTCAAAGTAGCTTGATAGCTCTTTGTTAAGGTATTCTCCTCCGTTGTCGCTTCTTAGCGTTTTCAACTTTGTTCCAAATTTGTTACTGGTTAAGGCAACATATTGCTTCAGCTTTTCCGTCACTTCGCTTTTCTTCTTCATTAGGTAAATCATTGTGAATCTGCTGTAATCATCTATAAAGGTTACGAAGTACAGATTTCCACTCACGGATGGAGTTTCAATTGGTCCGCATACGTCTGAATGAACGAGTTGAAGGGGTTTCGTGGCTCTAAATGTTGATTCTTTAGGATATGGATTATCTGTGAGCTTGCATTTTATGCAGTCTGTACATGTAGTATCGTGCTTGCAGTTATCTAGTGAGATTCCGTCTGCTAAATTCTCTCTTACTAGTTCTTTGATTGCATCATTATTTTTGTGTCCTAGGCGTCTGTGCCATAGTTGGACGCAGTTCTTGTTTGTGCACAGTAAAGCGGTGGTAGCATGTGACTGACTTGCTTGTGACTGGGTTGCTTTTAACTGGTATAACCCGTTAGTAGCTTTGCATTTTAAGAGTATTTCATCCTTTCTTTTAATTTTGCATTCATTTTCTTCAAAAATGATCGTTAGGCCTTTTTCGGTCATCTTCTTAACGGATATTAAGTTAGTTTCTAGATCGGGAACGTACAGTGCTTGTGTTATTTTTACGTCAGTGGTGCCATTAGAATCTTGGGTTTTAAAATTGACATTTCCTATTCCTTTTATGTCAATCGCAGATCCATCCGCTATTTTTATATTCGAGGGTGGGACATCCTTTAATTTGCTGAAATACTTTTTGTTGTTAAAGTAGTGATTTGAGGCTCCACTGTCAATTACAAAACTTTCATTCGTTCTGTGTTCTTTTTCCCAGTTTCGATTTGTGCTCAGCGCTACTTCTTTATTCATTTCTTGGGTGCGCCTTTCTTCGGAAATATCATCGGTAGGCTGTTTTTTTTCTTTTTCACATTCCGGCGCCGCGAGGTTACACGATTTGCTTTCGCTGTACTGGCGGTAATTCCCCTTGGCTTTTTGAGCGTCATTGTAGGTTCCTTGGCGAGATTCGTTTTTCTGCTTTTGTTTTGGTTTTAGGTGAAAACATTCTGACCTAAAGTGGTTGTTTTTATGGCAATACGTGCAGAATTTATCCCTTTTTGGTTTGTTTCTGTAGGATACCTTTAGTGCCTTAGATTCCGATGTGTCGTTCTCAACTCTTCTGTTATGTTCGTCAATTAATTTCCCCTTAATGAATTCCGGAGTTAATTCGTTTTCGGGTCTTGCTTCCAGCGCGGTTATTAAAGTATCGTAAGAGCTAGGTACTGAACAGAGTAGAAGGGCGTATACATGGTTTTCTTTTATCTCTTCTCCTATAGCTTTGAGTTTATCAATTAGCTCTAAGAGGGAGTTTATGTGTAGTTGCATATCCCCATCTTCACTTAGTTTCAGACTGTAAAGCTTTCTTAGAAGATACAGTTTACTTGAGAGATTAGCTCTTTCATGGATTGTTTTTAGTTTATCCCAGGTGGCTTTTGCACTGCTTTCATATTTTACATGAATGATTTGATTATCCTCAATATACAAGTTAATCAGCGCTCGACATTGTCGGTCACGCTTAGTCCATTTGGCATCAACGGGTCTGGGGGGATCATCTTCAATAACATCAAATAGATCTTCTTTTATTAAAAACATCTCCATCTTAAATTTCCAAGTTGAGTAATTGTCAGTGTTTAGTTTAACAATTTGGTTTTGGTTAGACATAGTTATTACTTTCGTTTTTTTGAGGATAACTTCGTAATTAATCACTTTGCTTGATAAGTTACACCACTTGTTTACACTTATTTCACGCTACTTATCAGTCTCATAATCTGTTGGTTATTTCAAATATATACACTCGGTAGCAGATAAATAATCATGAAGCATGCAGCCTACCTGGGGAAGCGTAGATCTATGTTTCATCTAGTAGACATCAAAATAATTGTCCGCTGCTGTTATTAGATGTGGAAAAATGAAAAGGGAGCTTCTTTAATTACTAGAAATTAGATTTAATTAGATACTTCTATGATTTACATAACATATTAAAAGAGTGATAAAAACACGCGGCAATTTCGAAAGGTAGCTTTTTCATAATAAACAAAAGTACGAAGGAGAGTTCTTAGAGTTCCGGGTTTGGCGCTTCATCGCCCAGGAGGGAGAGAAATGTTAAATAGACAGTTCATATCTAACAGAAACTTGATGTCTTCAGTCTTCGGGCTAAAATCTTTAGAAACCATTGCTCAATCTCCTTCAATTTTTCTCTACCTCTTTCATGCTACTTTATTCACTTTCCCACCCCCTCACATTCTCGTTTTCTCTCCCCTTACTCTCCCCATTTTCTCTCCCACACATATCCCGAAACAACGCGAGGAAAGTTATTTATCTAACCTACACCATACAGTTCCTCCAGAAACTTGAACCAGGCTCTTTCTGGAAAAACCTTCCCTCTACCTAAATCACTGCGGGGGAGCAATGCCCCTCCATGACCCCCTTTCTCCTTCTCCTCTAAACGAAAGTTAGTATTCCCTCCACATCGCAGCAAGCCCTTCCGTATTGTCAGCGGCGTTCCTCAACTCTTGCCTTCCCAATCGAGAGGGAAACCGCTTCTGCGTGTCCAGTTGACCCTCCCGACAGCCCCGGGCAACGCCTCGTGCGCCTGAGAGGTCACCTATGCCTATGCGGTGGACGCTTTCATAATCACACGAAAGAAACCCTAGCGGAAATAAAAGCGCACTGCATCCTGTTGGGCCCGGCCGAATGGTCTCCTGGACTTGTGGAGATTTATGGGGTGACCGACAGTGTGGAATCTGAGACCACCGTTGTTATTGCGCGCCCCTTCCTTGGTCTATCACGCTCCTTTGAAAAATATACTCTAATATTTAAAACATTTTGTCACAGGGTTGTATTAAAGCACTTAAAATGTTATGTTTAAATTCATTAAAATGAAAAATTTCTTGAAATATCAACTGTAAACCTTAAAAATTTGTCATTTTTGTATGAATTAACATAATTTTTAGTTTTTAATGTAAGGAACAATTAGAATTAATTTTTTAGTTTAACAAAAATAATTGTAAACCTTGAAAATGCAACTTTCTCGAACTCCTTAATATTTTAAAATCTTTTCTTAGTTCAACCCAACCCCAGTGGTTGAATTATATAACAAAATTTTACATATTTAATCCACTAGTTTCTTTTTTGTGCTAATGTAAACTACCTACCAATAAAATCATTGTTGACTAAATAAATGTTAGCCCACGAAGAGTGTTTAAACTCAGAACGTAGTAAAGATGAGTGAGTAATATAATTCAAATGATTGAAAACTCTTTCTTAAGTTAATTTTTCGCTTTCGTTCATTATAAAAACGTATATTTCTTCATTTCCATTCTAGAGTGGATGCAATTTCAATCAATAGGCACAAAGATTGCTTCTTTTGTATCCAGAAAAGTTAGTTATTCCAAACAATCAGTCAACGTTTGCACTTCCTCCAAAATCTGAGCAATACCCCCAACGACACTATAATGTTACAGGAAGATAAGCTTGCGCACGTTTAGGAAACAATCAGATAATTTTGGCTGTATAACGTCCTTGTATGGCGACAGTCGGGGCCGTAGGTGTCTGAATCACGAATAATTCCCAGCTATCTTCGAAACTGTTCTCCTCAAGTCTGAGCCAAATATCAAGCTGTGCCAACTTCCCTTTTGTTAATAACTAGTGAGCATATATGTATTAGGAGAGGAGTTTTGAGGAGCAAATCTTCATTATTGCCTTGTTATGAAGATATGGGAGGAAGGCCTGTTTATATTTCGAGTTTCATCGTTTTGGGTTTCGATATTTTTCATTCAATTTGCGGAATGCACAAGAGAGATGAGAGTACTTAATATATTTTTGAGAGTGTATTTATTAGGGATGTATTTAAGAGTAACCTATCTCCATTGTAAAAGGTTAAAGTTAATTTCAGAAGTTAAAGATAATTCTGTTTGTTTTCTGTTAATGATTTGCGCTTCTATAACGGAAAGTTCGAAACCAAATTAGCTTAGTTTGGTTATTTGTCAAATGTATCGGACGGAAGTAGGATTTCTTAAGAGTTTTAGGTAATTAAATGCTGAAGATATTAAAAAATTCCCATGAAATATGAGAATATATTAAGATACTACTACGTTTAAATAAATAAAGAATTAAAATATTGTGAAAGAGAAATATTTAAGATTTGGGAGCCAAAAATAAGTTTGAAGATGTTTCAATGTGTCTCGTAAATCAACATGGTGAGAATTTAGTTCCTGAATGATTTTTAATCCTATGTTTTTATAAAAACCCTTGAGAAAAACCACAATTCTTTATATATTTTTGTTTTTTAAAATAAAAATTATAACTTTTGACGAAAGTAAAAGTATTGGAAAGTTTAGAAAATTGTGTATAAAATTAAATAAATAAAAAATGGGTATTTTAAAACAAAATTTCGAACAATTTTATTGGAGATTTATTTTAATTATATATAATATTAAATAATATATAAATTGTATATAATAATATAGATATTTTATATAATAATAGATATATTTTATTTTTTTAAACAAGCTGAGATTAAGTACCATTCTCAGGATCATGTTGGGATATATTTTTTTTTCTAAATTTAGAGAAAAATTTTAAGTAAAATTGTTTCTATGGAAAATTACTATAATTTTCACTACAATTTTACTGAAGCATATTTTTAATTTGAAATGAGAATAAAAATTTTTGAAAAAAAAAACCTCAAACGATGGGGGAAATATCAACTCCATGGAAAATATTCAAGAGCAAATTTGACCAATAATTTATTTCAAACTGCTGCAGTCAAACCTGAGTAAACATTTAATATTTAGTAAACTTTAATGGATATTTTACAGTTCCGACTGAACAATCAACATATAAAAAAATCGATTATAGTGAACTTCGGTTATAAGGAACTATTACTTAATGACCCTGACGGGGGGATATACCATACCGGGTTCGACTGTACTCGGGTGCTAAGTATACATTTCTTTTAAAAAAATTAAAAGGATAAAAAAGTTCACATTATCTTTACAAAAAGACACTTCTGATGAAACCCAGGTTTTCTGTTGAGGTTTAAAAAAAATAGATATTGGATTTTCTAGGGGAAACCCCCAGATTTTTGCCAAACCTGGTAAAAACGCAAGGTGTCGTGGCCCTCGACACAGACTTGGGAAAACTTTTAGGGCTTCTTAAATGGTTTCTTAAGTAGATGATTCCTCTTCCCAGTCTCCGGAGACCGCTCTGTTTGTTCCAAAGGGAGGGCAGGGAAAGCAAACAGGTTGGATGAGTGGCGAGGGCACTAGGCCAGAATGTGATTAATAGATGCCTTATGAGAGGTGCTGTACTCGCTATACCCTGGGGATTATTCACTGAGGGAAGGGAAAAGTGGGCTTTTACGACTCATTCAGTCATGTTCCGACTCTTGAGTGATGCGCCTTTTTAAATAGGAGCTTCATAAGCGAGTTCCTTGTTCCGTTGGCTTGCTTATTGGCCAGCATGATTAATGCGGATTACGTCGTGACGGCTTATCGACGCGATCTGTGACGATCTTGCTAAAGAGAGAGTGAAAGGGTGGTTTGCAGGTAATTGATAAAAATATGAATGAGGTGGGGAATGCGAAGATTATTTTCGGTTAAAATAGTAGTGTGTTAACCTTTTAGCGATATTTTGAGCTGTGTGTGTTTTTGGTCGCACAAATGCAGAGTGAAGTCTTCAGTTAAACACGTCGATATTTTTTTATAAAAAAACTGCTTTTATTAATTTATATCAAGGGTCAAGTTTTTAACAAAGGAATCACATTTACTATTTCACCAAGTCTCAGAGTTACACTTTAAGACATACAGCCTATTTTAGTTACCTTAAGAACATACTACTACTTTTCATAAAAAGTGAGAGAGAATTTTCGATTAGAAACCGTGATGTCAGATTTTTTTTATACTTTTATCGGGTTCAGTTATGTCATTCCATGTTTAGCAAAACAATTCAGATTACATTGACATTGACACTGGCTCTAATATCAAATATATTCATAAGTTGGAGCTTTGTACGGAATCAGAAAAAATTGATAAGGAAGGGTTCAGTTAGGTCATTTTTTATTAGTTGATGCGGTGCTACGAGTAAATTAAAAATCAGATACGCATCTAACTGAAAGGGCCACTTCGGATGAGAAAAAGTTATTCGCTTTCAAGGGCAAGCTAAAGAAACAATGCCCATTCCTCCAAAAACTCATCAAACAAAAAACGCAATTTGCTGGGTTCTCATGTTTTGTTTGAATCTGCATAATTTTCTCCGCTCTCTCACCCTCTTGGGAATAAACAACAACGATGCCGAAACCGAGTGGAGTAAACTCGTTTCTATTGCAACACGCGGAGGATCAGGCCCAAAGAAGTCCAGCACGAGTGAGAGAACTGATAACTGCCCTCTTTGGGTCTGTTATCTGAGTTTGTATTCTGTTTTAGAACGGAATTCACAAACCTTGGGGAAATTTTATCTAAGCACTAGGAATTGCAAGTTATTTACTGGGTATCCCCTCTTGAAGAACCATGATATTCTCTTTCTCTCAGAACTGTTTATTAGAGATCCGTATAGCTTTTACTGAAAAAAAAAGTTTTTGTTAGAACACTTTACAGTCGACACCACTTTATATGTGATGAAATGTTTCGTTTTAACTTTTTTCATCCAGTTCTTAATGTCGTATTTAATTTAAATTATGATAATTTAATTGTATGTTAAACATAAATGTTTCATACCCTTATGATTTAAAATAACCTAGAAGTTTTTCCACTTTAAGGGTTTGTTCACAGCTCTTACTTCTACGAAACTGAATAAAAATACAAACATAAATATTATACTTTCATTAATTTTCCCTTTAACTCTATTTCTAATGAAAAAAAGTATTTCCCAACCTTTCACCGCAATACATTTGGAATGCGGATTTTAATTAAAATGAAAAAGAAAGTGATATTGAATGATCAAATTATTACGGAATAATTAGATTTCCGGATTTTCAATAGTAAGGAAAATAATAACAAAAAACTATTAAACAATGGGATAAAGGTTCGTCAGGAATAGAAAGCTTATTGAAGAATTAAATAACTTTACGAATGAATAGGTGAAATAATAGATAGAGAGAGGTAGATTAAATTAGAAACATGCATTTTGAAAAAGGTTATTATGAAACCGAAGAAAGGATACAGAAGGACTAAAACAGTTGACATCACAACTAACTAAAAATAAAATTTTCAATTTTGGACTTACGTCGCGTATGTTACATACCCAATAAATAATAAAAGTTTATTCTGTGTCTATTAAAATTATTTTATGTACTGCATAATTTTGCATTATACAATATTTTAAAAACTTATACAATAACTCCATAATTATTGCGTATTATAAATTCTTTTAAAAATTCTCATTGTTTTAGAAAAGAGGGGTTTTGATATAAAAACAAAAAGAATATTTAGATAATGTAAAACTGTTTTTCTAACAACAACCTTTTTGAGTGTTCCTCCGAAGTTTGAAATTATGAATTGAAGTTTGAATTAAGCTTAATGAAAAAAATTAAAAATAAAATATTATAGTTATTGAAAAAATATATAACATAATACATCTTAATGGATACATGACTTACAGAACCAATTGGTGATGCAGAAAATATTTAAAGACATTTCGGCTGGTTAAAATTGGAAATCTAGGTAGTATTCAATTGTATTTTAAAAAGAAGAATGACATAATTTCTGATATGCTTGATACAGTGCCAGGTAATAAGTTTGTCTTCTGTAATTTTTAAAGTAAAAGTATAGATACATCAATCTCAGAAAGGGGAAAAAGAGCTAATTATGACTCCTTATATTGCGAAATAGATCCCTGGTGCTTCAAATATGTCAGCTTGTCAATCATTATTGATTTTTGACGTCAGAAAAAAGCTGATAAAGACCACCTGCCGCGAGGAAATATTTGGTCTTTGGATCCCTCTTAATTAACAACCTATGCCTGCAACTTTTCAAAATCAGCTCGCAAATGTATAATTCTCAGGTGGAAGTTCTAGCTTTAAACGCTTTTTTTCCACTTAGCGGTGATTCAGTTGAACCAGAATACACTGGAGTAACTCTTAGCTGGAAATATTTTCAACGAATTTAATTATGAAAAAGCTTATTTTTAAGAGATTCTACGTGTTGTATCTATATAAAAGAATGGGATTATTACTTATTCAATGCTAGGGCAAACGGGTAGAATTGTTGTTATGACATTCTCTCTCAAAGTGACGTCTTGAAATTTCTAAAATACGATCACGAGGGGGCTCTCAACTTTAGTATTAAAATTTCGATTTTTGTTAACCTAACAACTTTTCCTTGAAAATGCGATAAATAATATGATTAAAAACTGCTAGGGAATGTTTTTTAATCAATTATAAAGTCTTCTAACTATTTTCAATGTCATTATTTAGTTTCAATTTAAGGTTTGACTATTAATAAATTTTTAAAACGTTGGGGTAACTTAAGCAAAAGTTTTGGGGTAACTTTGGCCCAACGGTAGCTGGTAAACTAAATGAAATACTTATTGAGTTTATAGAAGAAGTGGACTTATATGGGTGAGAAATAAATTCTCAAAAAATATTCAAATTATAAGTAAATAAATCCTAAAAAGATAGTATGGTGTAGATTGTATCATTAATGTAAAATCTATGGTGTTCAAAAAAAATATCGTTTTTTTTTTGTTCCAAAAGTGGATTTTTCTCCACAATTTAGACAATTAATTCAACAAAATATACCTTATCAAGATATTAATAATTATTATTATTATTATTATCTTACCTATATCAAGGACCTTAAAATACTGTTTACTGCTCATTTATGTCTTTTCTTTAAAATTTTCCTTTCATAACTCTGAAATGAAATCAGTTTCGTATAAGAAAACATTTTTATTGCTATATTTTCTTATATGTATATTAAGCTTGTAATGAACTTGCAATAGATTATTTTATTATATTATTAGGTAATTAAGCAACACATGTGTGTAAATAGTATAGCTTGGCTAAAGCTAACTCAACACCTTAAACTTTTTGGTTTTTGAGGTCTCGGCCAAAGTTACTCCAATTCAAGGAAACTTTGGCCAAAAATTTCAAAATTAAATATATATGTTACGGGCAATGTGATAAATCGGGCAATATTAATAATGCCCGGGCAATGTGATAAATTCAGTGGAATTTATGAATGAAATTTATTACTTTGCCCGTCTCCACTTCGGGCATTATTAATAATGCCCGATTAATCACTTTGCCCGTAACATATATATATATATATATATATATATATATATATATATATATATATATATATATTTAAAACTTAAACTAAACTTTGAAAATATTTTACATTACAATTGAACATGTTAAAAATAATGTTAACCCCTCACTTTGTCAAATTTGTTTTGGTTAACAACTTTTATTTGCTTTTTATATGAAAAAGACCCCCACCACATTTGGTCCAAAGTTACACCATTTTACGGTACGAATAAGAATGACAGAGGTCCGAATTTTAGATCTATTATTTAGTGTGATGATAACTACCCAAAATCGTTGCAGGTTATGGACACATTGTTCCAGCAACTACATTAGGACAAGCGATCACCATTATATATGCTTTTATCGGAATTCCTTTCCTCTTGATGGTATTGGCTGATCTCGGTAAACTCTTCACGCGCTGGATCAAGGCTGTTTTCTTCTATGTCAAGCTGTTTTGCAAAACTGGAAAATTCCGAAAAGCTAGAAAAATGGGGAGAAGAGCGACTGCAGTCCCGATCCAGGTAAAACTACCTCTCTGTGGTTTCTTTAAAAGTTTTCAATGTTCTATTATTTACCTAAATCTAATTTCAGTACATGTCTGTTGCCTGGAACAAGATGCCGTACGGAGTACAACATCCTGGACGGAAAAGAAATGAGCCATCTACCGAAAGAGAAGTAACAAGTGAACCCGAAGCAAAGCCCAACGAAAACGAAGATAAGAAAGGTGAGAAAAAGAAAGACGAAGAAGCTAAAGATCCAGAAATTGCAGTGAATGAAGCGGATAAAAATTTCATCATCCAGCAACCTGAGGACGTTGATGACGAGTTCAACCTCCCTGTCTCTTTAGCAGTACTTTTACTTGTTGCATATATGATGTTAGGTGCCTTTATATTCACCCTTTGGGAAGAATGGACCTTTTTCGAATCTTTTTATTTTGTCTTCATATCAATGAGCACCATCGGTTTTGGTGATTATGTGCCCACGCACCAAATGTACATGATGGCCACGTTCATCTATTTACTTTTCGGCTTGGCTTTAACGTCTATGTGTATCAATGTTGTCCAGGAGAAACTGTCCAAAACATTCGAGATGGCTAAACTAAGGATTGGAACGACCATTGGGTTGGATGCTAACCTTATCATGGAAGCAGATATTTTGAGTGAAAAATCTGACACTCCGGACAGTCGGAGAAGAGGTAGTTCTGTCAAGTCCCGCAGAGGGTCCAAATCTGCCGATGAAGAAGATGATGTGGACAAAGTGGATACTGTGGTTACTCACTCCAAGGAAAATGGAGTCAACGTTGAGACGGTTAAGTGAGCATTTAGTGTGTTATCCATATGCCTTCCCGAGACCATTAGAACACTCACCTTTTTTTAGAATTATTATAATTGAGATCAAATCCTGTTGTGACATGTTTTTATATCATTTGAGGCGTTTGACATTTTCGTTAAGCAGATTAACTGAAGTGGTGTATAGATGTTGTAAAACTTTTTGATTTTCAACAATGCTTTTTAAGTTGTTGAGTTAGTGTTCCCTCGGAAGGATATGGAATGTGGTGGAACGATTTTTCATTTGATCAAACTGTGTTCAAAATAGTTCATTGCAAGTAGATGGAACTGAAACTAAGTTAAAATACTTCTGAAGTGATCTGTCAAAAAGGAAGCTGTCTTAAACGCCGTTATTTTCATGAATTTTACAGGTGGATTGGGTGAACCTATAGACAGCAATAAATCCCCTAAACTCATTTAATTCTTTCGAGTTATTATAGATTTTGTTAAGCTGTAAGCTAATTTAAATTATCAGTGCTTCCCTTTTTTATTCCGTGTACACATTATAACGAAAGGCTTTGAAGAGATGGATATCCTGAAAATCTTATATACAAAGGTTCAGAAGAGAATCCATTTTATTTTGTGCACGATAAATCAAGTGAAAGGTTCTGTAGATTACAGAAGTTCACTTTGTTGAAGCTAACTATATTCTTTTTACTGCAATTTTTGAACACATTTACAAATCTTCCGCGGGAGCTTTTTGCCTAAAAACTGTGATAACTTATTTGTGATGCTAATTAGCTCATAATTTGATACGTCTTTTTCACAAGCCACATTGCTTAAGTCATAACTATGTTTTGAGAGTTTTAAAAAAGCAAACATACTTTTGCTACCTTTTACGAGTCATTTTCATCAGTTGCATTGAAAAAGCGGAATGTTAGTTTTGCATTACATACAAAGAATTTTCTTTACAGCATGTTATAACAGCCGTATTTGTATCTTAGAAAATATTTTCGGATAAGTAGCATGATGATGCTTTGCTTATGCTTAAGGAACTATGAAACCTGAGAAGTAAATAAATGAGATTCCTGAGTGCATTAAAAATATTTTTGGACATATTTAGATGCAGCTTTTAAGTATTGGAAATGTTGAGGCCTTTTTTACTGATAATATATAAAAAATGTAATGAATATTTTAGAGTTACACTATAAATAAAGAAAAACTGTATAAAAAACCAAGATATAGCTGGAGGTTACTTAGATTAGCTTAGTAACGAACTAATTGTGCTTATAATAGTTTTTAGCAATATTTCAAATAGGATTGTAAAATAAAATAAACAATGAAACGATCTTTTCAATAAATAGTTATAACCAAACTTTGTTTTTTTACCTATTATTTTTTTTACGGTTACACTCGTTTAGCTAACAATTTTATATAGTATTTTTCAATATTCCTTAGTTAAATCATAACGCACACTATTATAAAACTTGCATTACACATTAATGTTTACCTCAACTTCATGAACCTCTAGAAAAATATCTATTTTTTAAAATTATATCCATAAAATGGAATGGAAAAATTAGGGAACTAAATCTCTTTAAAACAGCAAATCTTTGTTTCCATGCTGTAAGTAAGCATTTTCTTTTGTTATTTATACCCCCAAATTAGTATAAAATTGTGATCTGTAACTATTGTATGTTGTTGTAATGTGTTGTATGTTGTTGTAATGTACCTTGAAAACTTTTCAGAGAAATCTCATGGTTTTATACAGTTATAAAATATTAATATTGAGAATATTTTATTCCACTTTAAAGTTTGACTTTCCTACAAACTAACTGTAAATTTTAACTTAAATTACTAAAATCTAAAATTCTTTAAAATAACTAATTAGTACATATTTGATTCTAGCACTTATTTCAAAATCTTACTTTTAGAATAAAAGTCATGCAAATTTAAGGAAAAATCAGCCAAGAATAAAAAAAAAAATGTTTGCAAGAGGGGTTCAATCCTTCGCCAATAATAATTTACGCATTTTTTTTTCTTCTTGGCTCTTTGACAAGACGCCTAACTCTTCCCCGAATTTTTCTTGTACTGAAGTATGATTATACTAAAGTGTAATATGTTTACCTCCTCTTAATATTATCTTCTTTGATATGTTGATTTAAAAATTAAAATTTGATATGGATATTTAACATCTATGAAGAATTGTGTGCTTTTAAAAAACACTGACATAATTTTTCCAAGTTGATTATTTTTAACGCCTATCTCTATAAAATTTGTACTTTCCTTCATTGAACAATAAATATTTTTTCATCAACAACATTTTATTGTGTATCCTAATAAAGAAAATCATTTATTTTATTTATAGCATATGGTGTGACATCTGCTTATTAGGTATTTCCATTCACTTCAAAGATTATAAGATAATATTAAGAAATTTCGACAGGGAGGAGCTGTTGTTAAGAATAATGTGATATTGAAATTTATATTATTACGGATAAAGTATTTACATATAAAAAACTAAAAACTTGCCTTTTCTACACAAAATCAACTTTGGCACTAACTTTCTAATAATTTCATGGATCATTATATACTTTAATGTTTCCCAGAGTAAGTTTTACTGCCTATTTTAACTTATAATATATAGCCATCTTATGTAACTAAAAAATTCTCCGTACTCCCGTCCAAAAACGCCGTTATGCAAATAAAACTATAAAACATGATTTGTGATGAATGAATTCAAGCATGTTTTTATTACTTTGAATTAACGCTCTTACACTAATGACTATGTATTAATCAAAATTTATACACCTAAGCAGCATTATTTTAACATTGAAATTAATTCTCAAGTTGTGAAATCTAATTTTATGTGGTGTTAAAGCCAACTTTAAAATGTGATATTTTGATTCCATTTTGGCAAAGCTTTTTGAAACGTTTATGTAGGTTACTACACCTGAATGCGAAATAAATTGGTTACAAAATATTCAAATTGGTATGAAATCTAGTAAAAATATTACTTATTGTCACAGTGTTTGAAGTATTTTATGTTCGTAACAAAGTTGATGAAGCTAAAATGCACTAATGATGCTAAATCCTTTCACTAACAAGATTTATAACACTAGAAATTACAAATCTTCCCAACAAATTTCTTAGCCCCAACCTCAATTTGTACAAAAAAATGAAACAAAATAACCTTATTTTCTGTCTTACTAGAAATATTTTACTTTTTGAGTGAAAATCAAAGCTATTGATTTTTTAATAGATTCTCTGTTTCTTTGTAAGGATATTTTCATAAGTGCAATAAGATTACAAGAAAGAGAAGAATTTTTTTTAGTTTCTTGTTTACACTTGTATTGATAACTCCACATATGTATAACATAAATAAAATGTTGAAGATTCTTAGCCCCAACCTCAATTTGTACAAAAAAATGAAACAAAATAACCTTATTTTCTGTCTTACTAGAAATATTTTACTTTTTGAGTGAAAATCAAAGCTATTGATTTTTTAATAGATTCTCTGTTTCTTTGTAAGGATATTTTCATAAGTGCAATAAGATTACAAGAAAGAGTAGAATTTTTTTTAGTTTCTTGTTTACACTTGTATTGATAACTCCACATATGTATAACATAAATAAAATGTTGAAGATTTTGTGTCGTTCTTTGGTAGTTTTTTTAATTCTTTAGTAGTTAGTTACCTTAAGATGCATTTATAATGTAATATAATTTTATGCAACACCTTAATAATAGTGAAAAAGTTGAGTAAAAGGTATATCCATACCTTGTGTCCTAGACTTTGATTCTTGCTGAGTAATTCAACAGCTTTTGCTGAGTTTATAAAAATGCTCTTTTAACATACAAGGACATATGACTTAACCCAGGAAAGTATTATTATAGTAGTACTAATTTTATTTACTTATCAAGGAAAATCAACATAAAACGCCTTTATAGAAAGTATGGTGTTTATTTACTTTAGAAAAATAAAATCAGAAGTAAAACCACTTTAACGTTTTTTAACTGTTTAATTACCTGTTGGTTGAAATAATAATAAAAAGAAGAAGAATCTTTATTTTTTACTGCTCATATATAAACATGTTGTTAAATGTGTTAACAATGATACAAAATACTATAGGAAATTGGTTATTATAAGGGATCATTAAGGAAAGGAATATTTAAAACTGATTACAGTAACTTTATTTAGAATTGTGTTAATTTTTTGTCGAGATATTCCTCCCATACTTAATAAAGGAAACAGGTTCAACTAACATTACATATTAAGGCAATATTTTTATTATAACTAGTTTAAGTGATAATAGTTATTAATTGAATTATTAAAATTAAACATTAACATTGCTTTAAATATTATTTAATACATACTCTAGTAAATTTAAAACAAATTTACTTTAATGGGAAATTCCACCTTTTTATTTTATTTTTTATTCGATAGAGATATCCAAGAGAGGAATATATTCGCAAAAATTTTTTATTGCGATGTTTATTTACTTTTGAATTTAATTTCAAAGTTTGACTTTTAGAAAGAGCGCGAGAAAAGCAGGTGACGTCATTCAATCCGAAACATTGGTTTTAAAAAATAGTTTAGGATTCAAAGCGATTCTTTTTTTTTACTTTAAAGTAGGGTCAAAACAGATCTGACGTCATTCAATCCGAAACAAATGCAAAGCGATTGCCGATTTGTATTTTAAAATTTTAAATTAACTTTTTTTTAAAACTTTTCGTGTTGATTTTAGAATTTAAAACCATTTTTTATTGGAAAAATGCATTTTATCTATTTTCAAAAAAATGTGGGAATTGCCCTTTATTGATTTAGATCATGTTTCTATGACAAAAATTAAAAATAAAAGACAAAAAGAGGCAATATTCAAATAACATTGAGTAATACTTTCAATTTTGTGAACGGTTGGTTTTTTTTCAGCTAAATAGTACAAAACCTTATTTCATTATATATTATTTTAATAAATGTTAAAATAAAACGAAGAATTGACAAACTCGCACACTAGATATAGTAATTTGTAATTTGCTTCTTTCTTATTTTTATTTACAAGGCTTAAAATATTTTTCTTCAAAACCAACTTCTTTACTAAAATGTCTCCTTGGTAAAAGAATATCTCTCGTCTCTCTAACTATTTAAGCACTCTATTAAAAACACTAAAGTGGCATTTATCTAACCGTGTGAATGAATGCTTTACAAGCACCCCAAAAGGGAGGGAGATCTTTCGGTTTTCAGAAAGCTTATCACATTAATCTTATAAACATTTAAACAAACGATAGAACAGTGATTGGACTGGTCTCTATGAGATGAGATTATCTCAGCTATTCAAAAAAATTAAAAGCTATTCTAAAGAATTTATAAACAATTAGAGATTCTGAATGAAGAACAAAAAATATTTATACAACAGATACTTTCTGGTACAAAAATATATTTATTGTTTCTTGTAATAACATTAGATATTATTCAGTCCTTAAATTAGTTGTTTAGCTTGATTCTATCACGATTATGCTACTCTACCTTTGCACTCTCAATTTTTATTAAGTTAAAACTTTTCTGGAGTATTTTTTTTTCAAGAAAATTTTTTATAGAGGGTGTTTTATCATGGAGTTTTCACTTAAGGAACTTTTAAAAAAAATATTTTCTAATTTTTGAACGACCAATTTTTTCAATTTAGAATTGCATTTCTCGGGGCCATTTTCTCATTCTATTGTAAGTAAAACCTACTTTAATGAAATTAAACTCTGACCAATCCTAGTGGCCTATCAGGTGGTGCCCGTCAGTTATACTTAGAGATCGCTATGTAATGGAAAATTGACAGTTTAGTAATTGTTCAATTAATTATATTTTAATGAACTGAAGGAGTGTGTGGAAGAAAGAAACACGTGATTTAAAAAAAATGTTATTGTAGTTGATGAATAGAGTATGTTTTGACTTTATTTTAGATTTTAGTAGAGGCACCATCTCTTTAGGTTTAGGAACATTATTATTAACAGAGATATCAGTGTCATAAAGAAGTAATATGAATGTGATCACAAAAGATACCAACAAAAAAACTTTCTGGGGGAGGACCCCTCTATGTACTAATCTATGTAGACTATGTAATCCCCATTCTCCAAAAGATTTAAAACTAAAAAAAAGTTTAAATAACACCTTTTTTGGATTTATAATGCTGCATTTCCCCTTTTATGTGTGTGTGGGGATCAGTGTTAAAAAATAAATTTTGGTTTAACCCCCATTCTCTACCATCTTTCTACTTCCGGTGTATATTTCATAACATATAAAATAAATCTTGCGACGTCACACACACAGTTGAATTCGTCCAAAAAGCTTGCAAAAATTCAGTGAGTATGATCCCCAATTCCAGTGGGGTAGCCGAAAAAGATTTCGGAGATTAAAATTAGAATTTTGAGGGGTGATATAAGAGGTAAATTTAGCCCTTTTCTATTGTCAAAGAAAGAAAAATGCCTGACTTTCAATTTCGGGGCATATAAGAGGGGGGCGGAGCGGACCCCCATGATTTAGAACACGATTTCATTTAGAATAGGTTAAGGCCAGTGCTGCGAATTGGAGAACATCATCCCAACGAAGTATTTTGTTTCTAACAAAAAAAAAAAGGCGAGCCCCCCCCCAAAAAAAAAAAAAAATAATCCAGCTCTGGCTAATCATGTAACACTAAAAATCAGTTTGACCCTGTTTTGAAAGGTCAAATTTCAAAAATTTTCTGGGGGAGGACCTTTCTTAGTGAAAATAAGTTACAAACAATTCACAAAAACTTGAGACAAAAGTTAATTGGTTGACTTAAAACCACTTTAAAATCATTGAATGGGAGGCTTAAGCGAAAAAGTATATTTTGGGGGTAGTTAATCATGGTTTTGTATAATCCTTCTGGGAAGGAATCCCAAATCCTTGGGACATCCCCGACTCCCCCAATTTTCAGAAGCCAACGACGCCAATGATTCAATGTAAGCTTTTTAATACGGATTTGTGTTTCGATGAATTTGTTATGAAAAAATTTGTGAAGAAGTTAGAAGAGTTAGAAGTACCGAAGGAGATCTGGGGTCCTTCCCCAAAATGTTTTTGGAAAATGACTACAAAAAAAACAGGATTTAACTCGTTTTGGTGCACTTAATCCGAACTTTGGGGGGGGGGGGAGAGCACCCCCCCCCTTATGTCCCCCCCTGGGGACATAACCTGGGAATAAGACATTTTCTGTCTGCACGCCACCGCACACCACTGCCACTGTATCCAGAAGTCCTCTGTGTAATTGGCTACGCCCCTGCTCAAGACTAAAACAGTAATTTCTGAAGAAGAATGGGTGAATGTTAAAATTTATATCCGTCTTAATTTCAGGATATCGGTCTTCCTGAAACGGAAAAACTTTCCCCCTGATTTTGTAAAGGAAATAACAACCCTACCACAAGGAACGTAGCCAGAGGGAAATATGCTTGAAAATCTAAAAAATTCCTACTCTATATCCTAATTAGATTCATAATTATCTAACAAATCACTAACTCACCCCGCAAAAGTAATCTATCCCCTCAAAATTTATCTTCAGATAAGCTACTAGCCAGTCAATTTGCTATTGGATAACAACGCCAAACCTTCCACCAATGAAAACGAAATACAACTAGGTTTCGATCTCGTTTCTAGGTTTTGCCTACTGGCAACTTCTACGAGTTGCCGACGTAGTATGTTCAATTCAATCTTGGTGTAAATGTGTAATTAAGTGCCTGTTTTGATTTCCAACATGTTTTGTTTTGGTAGTTCCTTGTTTAGTTGAAACGTTTCACTTCTTGTCATGAATAAACAAAACGAATTACCACTCATATCTCCCAACATTTTGTAGTAAATGTAACCTACTACTCACGACTAATATATATGGTAAGTTACGTTTGTTTTGGTGACTGGCCTGTTCATAAAACTGTTTTGTATCTATTATTTTATAAAACGAGTTGTTCATTTTGTGAATGTTTTCAAGACTAAGGCTACCTTTTATGAATCAAATGCTCGTAAAAGTTTTCCCATATTTCTTTACTGAATTGGCGACTGATGTGCTTGATTGCCCTTCAAGGTCTTGAATTTTTTCATGCGCATATGGGGGGCGAGGTCCAAGCCATCGGACATCGACGGGCAGTGAATGACCCTGGTATCGTTAAAATTGTGATTGCTTTGTTAGTTACCATGGAAATTTTCATGTTTTGGAGGATTTCATAACACCGACTCCTTAACCCAGTTTACCCAAGATGATAGATTTTCAAACTTGTGTAGTCGCGCGTCCGATCTATTGACAATAATCGCTTCCCTCTGGTTCTTTTGGGTATTAATTGTAATTTTCCTGAATCATGTACAATGTTATATTTCTGAATGATTTTAATCAAGAAAAGACTAGTAACTTAAATCAAGGGGTGTTGCTTTTGTAATTAGATTTCCTGATTATTCTATCAAAAATATATCCCAATTTAGTTTTTAAACCCCTAAACATGTTTAATCGTTCAGATTTTGATTCCAAACTTTTAAAAAAAGTTTTAATGTGCATTTGTTTTGGATTGGTATTGGTAATAATAAACAGCAGGTTGTGATCTAGCTTATGTTGGATTCAAATTCAGTGTTCTATTTGAATTAGTACTATCCATGTTTAAATTTTATGTAATTAATAAGCAAAATTATGTAAGATAAACATCTTAAAATTTCAAATCATCAAGCATGGCTTATATCAGGTTTAAAATATTATAGAACAAAATTATTTCTAGCACCATCTAAGGTCTTAATATAGTAATTTAACAATGCATTTATGCTAGTTCTCTACAGTCACCTATGTAATACTGTATTCAAAGTTTTCAAATATTGTTTATAAGTAATTTTACTATTGCATTAGTACTTGATTAACAAAATGAAAAAAAAAACATGTCTGACTGAATCAAATTAATTTTAAGTATTTCTTTCATAAACTCTAGTTTGGGTGAAAAAAAAAAGAAATTTGTCAGATATGACAGATGATGGGATTTTTTTTCATGACTTATTCTCCATTTAGAACTGTTAAGTGATAAATTATAATGTTTTGAAGTACTTTTGTGTATCCCTACTTTGCAATCTTGCTTTTTAATCTTAGTTTTTTTATAGAGAACTCTTTGGTAAATTTAATCAAGATTGTAAAACCATGTAATTATTGTCATAGCAATCTTGGTCAGTATCATATCTCTCTGAAGTCCTAAAAATATACTTATTCCTATAGATTTTCATTACTTAATTTGAGTTATATTTTTCTATTCAAGATATTCATTTATTTTCAGTTATAAAGCAAATCAGTAGGTAATTTTCTTCTCTTGTGTTCAGTAAAACTTTAAATTACATATTTTAGTTAGCCATTTGACAATCTCTTTGATTGTTTTACTATTTAGTATCTTGAATATTCTTTCTTGCCAAAAACCTGTATTCAATTAAACAAATTCAAGTATATTTAAATTTTTGGATGATAGGTTTTAAGTAGGTATTATATAAACACAGGATTGATTTGTTTTAAAACCTTCAACTAAAATTAAAGTTATTGGATAGATTTTATTAATAACTAAATCCAGTTCTATCTAATTTTCATAAAATTTTCTAAAATCTGCATCTTATTATAGTAAATGTTATTTGTTCAGAAAACAATTTTTCATTTCTTCAATTTCTTCATTTGTAGGTATGGATCAAGAAGAATGTACTACCAACAATGAAGATGTGCTATCAGAGGGTATTTTAATTATTTAACATTTATGTAAAAATGTATGCTTCCCCCTAACTGAACTAAATCTATTTTATACAATGGTTTTAAGCAGATGTATTAATACATTTGAAGCCAATTCCAACTATTTATGGAAAATAGTAATATCTTATTCAATTATGGCTTATAATATTTTTAACCAACTTTAAATTAACATTTTGCAAAGATTAAACTTAACGTGAAAGTTTTAAGACAACATATTGATATTATTAACAAATTTTATTAACAAACACAAAAACAAATTACAAAATTTAAAGAAGAATCACAATAGTTTACACATAATTGAAAAAAGACAATTGTAAATACATCCCAAAGGAGCCACAGCTCGTCCATGAGTTCACAGATTTCCAGGTTTTATGAGTTTTTAACTTAAAACAAAACAAAAGAAAAAAATATATTTAAATATGCATATATATATATATATATATATATATACACACACACATATACAAAAGCAAGATAAAAAAAGAAAAGAAAAAAAAGGGGGGGGGACTTGGCTGGCTAAGGAGTTTGTTTAGTTAAAGTATTTGTTAATTCGAGTTTTATGTTAACCTGACTGATTTAAAATATTTCCTCTGTATTAATATTATATATAATAAAGGAAATGCAAAGTTTTTTAAAATAACAGATATTAGATTCCAATTGGATTTCATTTGGTAGTTTATTGAATAAGATTGCAGAGAGGTATTTGAAATGTTTCTTTATGAGGGGCAGGTACACAGTAAAATTTTTGCTTTCGGAAATCATATGAATCAATAGAATATTTTCACATGATATATTGTTTTTTTATAAATTCATATTGTTTATTAATGACTAGATGTATTATATTCAATGTTTCTTTCAGAAGATGCAAAACCATCCTTTGTAGACTCCTTTGAGAGCTTCGACTGTGTCGATTATGATTCTTCGGACATGACATGTGCTAGCTTATGTGATATTGCATCATCTAGTTTGATAAAATCACCTCTTATATTTGAGCTTCTAATATCACATGGCTTGCTAAAAAACAGGCTAACTGAAGATCGACCCTTGTGTGAATCAGGCCAAGAAAGTAAAGTAAGTTTATTCATGAAGCTCCTTTCAGTTAATGTTTTTAAAATCCTTATGGCCCCCAGGAAACAAACCTGGATCTACCTGTGGTCAGTAGTGCGTAATTATTTTGTACAACTGATTGTGTGATATTAAATTGAAAATCATCTCCTCCCATCACTTAACCTTTGCAACTTAGAACTCTTCAACCAGTTGGTTAAATTTTTTTGTAAGTTAGTGTCTTACTAAATGGATTTGATAGCTAGTAGAATACCGTAGAAATGCCTTAATGTACAGGGCAACTGATTTTATAATCATTAAGTATTTTTTTTTAATTGAAAAGGTATTTATTATGATGTGCCTTTTAATGATTGGTTTTCTTAAATAGCTGTGCTCAATCGATCAGAGCTACGGACCACCATCATTCCTGCGTGTGTATTCTCTGCAGCCACCACCTTATAACAACAACAATAATAATAATAATAATAACAATAATGCTAATGTCAGTAACAATAACACCATCAGCAATGGCAGCAGCAGCAACAACAACAACAGTAGTATCAACAATAACAACAGTAGCCCTAGCAATGTTGAGGAAGAAGAAGATGATGACGAAAAAGGCATTTATAAATGTGGGTGGAACTCTTGTGATATGTACTTCTTCTGCAGAAAAGACCTTGCTTTTCATGTAAACAATTCCCATGTTAATCAAGATGAAAATTCATTGTACAGATGTCAATGGAATGGCTGTACTCGTCAAGGAAAAGCTATTAATGCGAGGTTTGTGCTTTTTGTATGTATTTTTTTAAGTTCCTGAAGATGAAGGATTTAACAAATAAGTTTAGAAGTTAATATATGTCAATGTTAAAAATGTTTCCTTTTAATATCATAAAATATTTCTGAACTATTATGGTATCAACATTATGACTTCAGTCTCTGAACCCAATTAAAACAGAATATTTTATACTCCTAAAACAAAATTTTTCCTTTGAAGTATTTAATGACTAGTTTTAACTATAAAAATATATATTGTTAAAGAAAAAGTGCTTAAAAGATTCTTCAAAATAGCTCAATCTTTTATTTTTTAAATGAATGAATGGGGTTTTAACTCATTGGAGCCCAGTGGTATTTTAGATTGGTAGAGAAAGTGTTAAAAATGCTCTTTTAAGTGAACTAGAATTCACCAAATTTATCTAAGACTATTATTTAATGTTCTTGGAAAAAAAATAATTTGAGCATTAATGGTTTAACAGATGGTTAATGGTTATTCAGTCTAAGATAACCTAATGTATTAAGTACTAGACTCTTGACCTTGACTAAAGTAAAAATTGTTGGTCTAATTGTTTGCTATCTATAAATACATTTTTTATATTAAGGTATAGAATGCTAATTCATATTAGAACTCATACTCATGAAAAACCTCATGGATGTGAGGTTTGTGGGAAGAAATTTTCAAGATTAGAGAACTTAAGGATTCATATAAGGTCACATACTGGTAAGTTCTGTTCATTTGGTATTGTGATTTATTTTTTGGTATTGTTAGCATCCTATAAAGTTTATTGAAGGCTTACTTTGTTATAAAGGTGTCATATGTTAATTTAAAATACATATGAGACACCACGGGTGTCAGACCTAAAGGGACACCCAATAATAAGACCTTTGTTTAAAAAAACTTAATAAAATAAAAACTAAACCCCAAAATCCACTGATTGTATGTTTGTTATCCTTTAATACTTAATTAGTCAAGTTTATGAATTTTAATTATAAGAACTATTGTTTTATTTTGGTATTCTTACAGTATGTGATCTACCAGTTTCGTTAGCTGGATTTAGGGTAGATAACAGCAACTGATTTTTTTTAATCTACATGTTTTTGGCCTTCATAATTAAGAATATTGGAATAAAAAAACATCAATTGTGGTGTTGCTGTCTACTCTAATCCAGGTAACTAAACTGGTAGATCACATACTGCAAGAATATGTTGTAAGGGCCAAATTTCCTAAAAACAATTTGAGAGGAACCCCTAGACTTCCTTTATTAATATGAAGCTACTGATAATTTTAAAAATTCGAGACAAAAGTTAATTGAACCTAAACTCATCATTTGGCAGCTATGTTCTGAATAGCAAAAAGTTTTATTTCTTTAGTATTTTATCTTAACTTGAGGTTTTTATAACCTTTCTGTGGAGGAATTCCAAATCTCTGTATCATCCTCTTGGATGTCTCAAGAAAATTATTATATTGTTGCATTGTTTAAGTTGGGTGTCTACCATTTCCGCTTCTCATTCCATCAGTTTTCATCTCTTTTCCATTATACTTTTTCCACTTCATTTTTTATAGTTTGTTTCCTTTACCTTACTTAACATTCAAATTGCCTCTCTGTTGGGTGTAGGGTATATGCTGGAAAACACTGCTTAAGACTTGACATTTTTCATAAATATTTTTAATGGTTTGCATTTTTCTAATACAAATACAGGATTTTCAGGGTCTTATTTCTATTGGCCACAGCCACTTAATCTTTGAAGAATTAATTCCTACATTTTTACTTTAGGAGAGAAGCCATATGCTTGTCCAGTTGCTGGGTGCAATAAGGCTTACTCTAACTCCAGTGACCGCTTTAAGCACTCTAAAACTCATCAAGAAGATAAGCCTTATGTTTGCAGAGTAGAAGGATGCGATAAGCGGTACACAGATCCAAGTTCACTGCGTAAACATATGAAATCAACTGCACATGGAGGTGAAAAGATAAAAGTAAATATTCCCACACAAAGTGCAGATGCTAAAAGTGCTGATTCTCAATCTGAAAATTTTGTACATTCAACTAAGGGTAATGCACTTTCTAAAGCACCTGGTTCAAAATTGATTGAGCGTGACAAACCTTACGCTTGTAAAGTCGAAGGCTGTGACAAAAGATACACAGATCCCAGTTCTCTTCGTAAACACCAGAGAGCTACTTCTCATGGAAGAGACCCTAATACTCTGAAAGCTAAGAAAACAGCCAAAGAATTGCCCATAAAAGAAATTTTTAATTTTGAGAAATATAATAAATGCTCTTCAAGCGATACCAAATCTTTTGATAAATCTGTAAGTAGTACAACTATAAATGATATCCCCCTGGATATAGATACGATTCTTAAAAACAAACATGCCTTGAAATCTGGCTCCATAAAGGCAAAGCTTGGTGTTTTCAAAGCTTCTCAGAACACAAACAATATATTGAATTCTCAGGTATCCAATGGTGCCTATCGTGTGATGAAAAATAATTTATCAGTAAAATTACTTCCTGATGAACCAACCAAAGAAAGCGATAGTAAGAAATCATTCAAATTTGAGGGTTCAAGTAAGAAACGCAGAACTGATGATTCAAAGCCTTTGGATCTTAGTGTAACTTGTTCTTCAATGGATGATTGTTCTGTTGATTTTGAAGCCCTTGAAAAGACAAAAATCCTCTCTGGATCTTGATCAAAATTTATATTTATAGGCTCTATTTTGTTATGAGAAATACTTTGTACAAAATATTTTACTCTATTTTCATATATCTATATAAAGTAATATATATTAAGCTGTTATGACAATTGAAATGTTTTGTAATTTTAATTTATATTTAGATATTTGTTGAGAGGCTAGTTACAGTCATCTCCATTAATTATATTTATAAAGGTTCATGTACTACTTATGAATTGAAAGCATTTTTTTTCACGCATGTTTACCTAACTCTATAAAATTGCATAAGACTGCATAATGGTCTATTTAAAAAAAATAAAAACTATTTTTATTTTTTAAAAGCAAGGTAGTTTTAATTGCATTGTCACAATGTCTTTTTAACTAGCCGGATTTTTATGTAGTAAATATTGTTTAAACATACACCAGTATGGAAGACTAGTTTGTGTTCAATTCTTGGCTGTGATAATGGTTATATGTAAATATGGCAACAGGTATCTAAATATTTGTTAAATTCTCTGTTTATGAATTTTTAGTACTTTATATCTTTATATTTATTAGATACATTTGTACTTCCTTGGTATGCTGCATTTAGGTGTACATTTGCTATTCATTCGTATAAAGTTTTATAGTTAAATAAGTTTATTTTTGAAAATGAGACCATTTTAAATCTTATTTCAATATACAAGGTGTTTCAAAAGTCCGTTTCACTGCTTTCATTTGGAAACAATGTCTCCTAGGTCATAAAAGTAAGATGTACCCTAGGTAAGTGACCTTGGAGAATCCGTTGAGATGACTTGCAGTGCTTCTATTGGCAAATTAAGGAAGTTAAAAAGATAAATTAGGAAACTAAAGGAGATGTAACAAAACTTCCAATGCAAAAATTGTTTGCAAAATCATAAAAAACACAGAAAAAAGATCTATGAAATATCTTAAATATTCAAGGAGATATTACAACCAATGTTAGCTCCTTTTTTAGCCTTGAAAAAGGGGCCGTCCACAAATTTAAAAACTTTTCTGATGTCATGTCGAATTTCAGCGATTTTAAATTCAAACAAAAGAAATTCCATTTCTGAACAGGAGATGATTTTTAATTTTGGATGGACCCCTTTTTTAAGTTCAAAAAAGGTTCAAACTTTGATTGTTAATATCTTCCCAAATATTTAAGATATTTTCATAATTTTTTTTATGATTTTGCCAACAATTTTTGTATTGAAGTTTTAGTTCTATCTCCTTTGGTTTTTAATTAATTTTTTTAACTTTCTTATTTCACCTCTAGGGGCACTGTGAGTCATCTCAATGGACTCTCCATGGTCACTTACCTTGGGGTACACCTTACTTACATTACCCTAGGAGATGTTGGTTCCAAATAAAAGCAGTGAAAGGGGTTTTGAAACACCCTGTATTAGTCTTTATATTCAAAATATTATAAAAGAACGAAAATGCATTTGATTCCAAATTTTTTTCTTATAATTTAACTCTTGTGAGTATAATTTTATAATTAAAAGAATTTATGATTTATTTATTTAAAAAAATTTTAATTGAACAAGTTTTCATTATGTTAAACAGAGTTTTAAGTAGTAAAAATCTGCTTGTTTATTTTAAATCTCATTTTCATAAATCATTTGACTATTAAAGTTACTTTCTCAACAAAAATGAATTAAATGATGAAAAAGTAAGTTTTTTACAATACTAATGAATTTTTAATATTATTTTAATCAACTTAATTTTCTATGTTACCTAAACTTTTTTGGTACTGTCCCCATAATGTATGTTAATGAATTACAGTGTGGACCAATTTTAAGCCTTTAGTTGTGTTTTTTTTTCTGTTGAGGTGAATATTTCATCCTGTTTGCTGATTATTTTAGAGGAATTTGTATTTTGAATTACTGTGGATATAAGCTAGTAGCCCAGAAAAACAATGCTATCTGGATTTTATGTAAAATAAATATGCTCTTTTTATGTTACTGATGCTAAGTCATGACAGACGCACCTTTAAATCCGTTTTGTTTCATGTTAGTTTTTTAAACTGCTACTAGGAAATTTGGTTTTGGCATTCCATTTCATCCTTAATCTATGCTTTTTTGCAATGCTTCTGTGTGTCCTTAAAAATATTTAATGCATTATTTCAAAGTAAACTTGTATCCATTTTTTTCTAGTAAGTTCTAAAGTTAAACATGTGAGAGGTTCTGAAAATTGAATAACTATGATAAATTAGGTTATTTAAAAGGAAAAGGTTAGCACACATTCCACCATGCAAAAAACCTTACTGCTATTGGCCCTGGTTTACCTTTTTTTTCTAAGCATCAATTCTGTGGATTCTTTTGCAAAGGAAACTTCCAATAAGGACTACCTAAATGTATTAATCTATATATTTGCTGTTACATGCTTAAATATTGGATGATTTGTATAGGTTCTTTTAATTTTAAATGGGATAGTTTTTTCTTTATTTTGCGCAACATATTATTTTTCCTTAATTCAAGTAAGGAAATTAAACCCAAACAATTATTTTGGTTGGCATTTTCTTTAGTTAGCAGAAGTCATAGTCGCGGGGTAGATACGAATATTGAGACATCCTCAAAAAGTTCTTTTCTGTTTTTTAACATCAAGAATACAATAAAAGTAACCTATTCTTCTATAATAGTACTTTTATCCACTTTTCCTAGCTGTATCATTTTGTTTTGTATATTTTTCTGTTTAGGATTATTGTAAGTCTAGTCTTTCTAAAGTGGGGTAAACATATTTTCCTTATCTTATAGAATTTAGTTGTCATCTGATGTTAATACTTAATTTCCTGGTTTGATGGCACTAAGAAAACAAATGGAATGGAAGTGTGTCTGTGTCTTAAAACTATTTAAATTTATTCAGCCTTAAGTGTATGATTTAAGTGTTGATCTTTGTATCTGGTTTTACCATTTTAATTCAACTTGCTTAACAAATGCAATGTAAATACTCATTTATATTGATTTTTGCATCATCAAGACTTGCCATTTACCTTTCATGTAAAACACTTTTTAAAGGTATAGACTATTTTAAAAGGGAGATTGTTTCCCAATGTTTAAGGAAACATTGCATAATATTATTCTTAGAATTGTTCTAGTTTCACTTTGTTGATGAATCTTGATTTACCTAGAAGCATCTCGTATATATAACTTGAGTTGCATGTAAAAAATCCTATTTTTACCTAAACCTTACTGTTTATGTTAACTTTTTACATAAAACTGTATATGAATTTATAATATCTTAAAGAGTCTTACTACAGGAACACTGGGAAAATATTTGACTTAAATATGTGATACAGGGTATACTCACAAAACTATTATGTTGAATAATAGACTTTGAAATCATATACTCAACTCTGTAATTTCTTTAACTGGCCTAGATGTTTAAAATGTATGTCAATTGTTCCATCTTTGATATAATCATATAAACATAACTTTAATCTGAAACTAATGTCTATTATGTTTGCAAAATCACACACCCTGTATCAATATTGACACTTTGATAAAAATGTGTTTAGTTATATTTGCTTGCTAAACTATTACTTTCCTGTCATTGCTGTTATGTGTTTCATTTTGCTTAATTTTGTTCTGGTTATAACACTTCAGTTGTGATATTTCCTTATTTCAAGCATCATGTTGGAAATACTGTTGGAAAACTATGTAAGATTTACAATTATTAAATATTGTTTCCATAAATGAATTCTGATTGTAAGTAAAATACTATATTTTATGAATTTTGAAGAGTTTTGTTTTTATGTAAAGAAATGTGGGTGTGTGTATAAAATATCTGGTTGTTTATGTAATATATTTACATGCAATGATTTGGTAAAAGTCTGATTATGTGTATATGTATTTGTGTGTGGTTGTGATACTGTTTGCGCTATGAATTTGTAATATAATTAATGAATTGCATATTTTAACAAGAATTGTCAAAACAAATTTTATATCTCACCCAATCCAATATTTATTGAATTTGAATCTATTTTTGTGTATCTTAGACAATGCATTTACCTTCAATTAAATTGAATTTTTTAGCTAATGAATTATAAAAATCCTTTCTTGAATCTGCTATGTAATCTCATTTGTTAATTTTTTTATTTATAACCGCAATATATTTTTAGAAATACTCTGTATGTTAATTACTGTCCCAATATGTTTTAAATTTAAATATACTTTTAAAATCATGTGTTGGGCATTAATGGTGATATTTATGAAAAAAATGTCCAGTTGTAGAATTTATGTATATCTATAATCTATTTATTTTGAGTGTAAAATTAATACTCTTTGATATCTTAGTGCAATCATTTTTTGCAGTTATTATTTTTAAGTTTATTAAATTAATATAAAAACTATGTATAAAGATATATATTTATGTTCAAAAATGATTATCGCTGATAATTATTATCTAAGTCGTTCTAAAATTGATATTTAAAGATTAACAGTTATAAGTGTTGTGTGATTATAGCATGTGAGGAAATTTTTATGGATGAGTAAATGTCTGTTTTGAATGTCCAAAGAAAGCTCTAAATTCATTTATTTGTTTTCGTGTCTAATCTTCTATTGTAATGTTTTAAGTGAGATTTTCACTTATTGAGATGAGTATAAGCAAATCTTTAGTCAAATTTTCAGATATTAAACTCAAAAATATAGTCAAAAGTGGTGAAATATTTGATATGGTTAGAATAAAAGTATAGTCAAAGAATGGAAAATTCGAATCAAGCATGGATTTTTTTTCTTTTTTAAACCTATGTTTAGTGTAGTAGTTTCCTAAGTCAACATTATGATAATGGCTTGTATGAGCAGCCTTAAAAGTGCCTATTTAATAGGAACAACACAGGTGCTTTTATGAAAAAACCTTCAGTAACTCAAAACTAAATTTGAATATCTTTCATTCTAACCAGCTCTTATATTGCGTTCATTAATGTTAATTTTAAAAAGTTGTACTTACAACCATTTAGTAAAATCAAATATGTTAACTTTTACACCTTACTGTAATATATTTCCTATTTCTTTATGCATACAGGTGTAGTTTTAATGCTAGTGTAAAATCTTTTTAAGGAGCCCTATAATTTCTTATGAATAAGTTCTTTTATACCATAACTTTCTTAATTTCTTTTGATCCTCAATTTTGAAGAAATTAACCTGAATGTTTGTGTTTTGCTTGTGAGGTTTTTTATTCTGTTATCAAATGGAAATGTTTTTGTCATTGTTCTACAGGCATACACATTTATGTTTTGAAGCACAACACTTTAAAAATGCAGCACTCTCATTCAGTAATTTCATTTTCTCTAAATTTGATAATTTCCCTTTTACTTCGAGCACTTAGTACTGATATTTTGAGTACATAGTATAAAAATAGGCTTTGTTCAGAAAACTGAACTTCTATAGATCAGCTTTTTCTGAGTATTAAACCTTTAAATTAAAAATTTGAAATTTCACTAGAAAAATATAATTTTTACCATTATTACTTTAAAAGAAACAAAATATGTTAAGTGCTTTTGCACTATTTTTAGTTTTTGCTTTTTTAAACTGCTCTTAATTTTTAAAATTGTAAAGCCTTAAGATTGTTTTGAAAGTGGGTATTTTTTTAGTCTTTTGCACGGAAGCTGTATTTTGTAAAATGTAAATATATTTTGGCTCAGTGAAGTTGGTCTAAGTAGATACAACTGCTCTATATCCCATATTTTTTTTTATGTAGTGCAATGCATTGAAATTCCCATATTTTTGTTTTTTTTAAACACACCAAAAGACTAGTTTTGTATTTTTATGTTTGTGTTAATATTCTTGAAATGTTCCACAGTTGAATTGTGATTATTCCAAAAAAGCTGGTTTTGATAACTGTTATCATGTACTTATATATCTGGGAAATGTCTGCTGTGATTTTCTTGGTAAGATTTTATTTGTAACTAAGTTTCACAAACTGGCAGATTCTGCATTATGAAGTGATAAAACATTGTCAATAAATTTCAGATAAGTTTGACTTAAGCTTTTTTATTTTGCCACAACCATTATTAATTATTTTCTCTAATTGATGAAGCTCTTGCAGCAACAAACTCCAGCAGCTTTACATTGGTGTTAGCTCCTTGTTGTGCTATAACTGTTACCAAAGCATCATATCGTAATTTTAAATGCTGTGTCCCTAAGTGTGAATCATATGAAATTTTATACTACCTCCGTCATCGAATATTTACTTACTTATGTTCATTGGCTCTTTGCAATTTAATGTTCGTTGTTATAAATTACAAAATATCTTTTTAAAAAAATATAATGTGATTTTAAAAGTTCTTAAAGATGGTTTTATGTTATTAAAATTCTGATTTATAAAGACCTCATAAATAAAAAAAAATGCTCATGTAAAATTGTGAATGTTTATGAAATCAATTAAGTAATTAAAAACAAAGCCTTTAATTAATTTGCATTCTACACTCAGTATAGAATTTGGTTAAACCAAGCACTCAAGAACCTGCAAGAGAACACGCATTTTCAAGTTTTATATATCGGAATCCATTTTACTGATGTTTTCATCTGATATATCATACGATCTTTGTCTACTTCTGCTACTTGCTACACTCGAGTCTCTAGTGAGCGAATACTTCCTTGCTGTTTCCACTCGCTTCGAAGACTGCCATTTCGAATGGTCGCGATGACTGCTTTTGAAAGGAGTGCAGATACCATTGGCTCGAACTTCTGGAGAAAACTCTGAATCCAACAAAGATGATCTTTCCTTTCTTTTTAGGGCAGAGTTATTGAACCTTGAATAGAAGCTCTTTCTCCAAATTCTGTCCTGTACGGATTCCCTTTCATCTTCTGAAGTTGATGATGCCCGCAACAAAGGATTCTTTTCAGTTCGAGGTGTGTAAGTGCTAGGGAGCTCTGTTATGCTGTACTTTTTTATTGGTTCGTTATTCCCTTGTTCGTTTAGGGCTTCTTGAGATTGCAAAAGATCATCTGGTTTTGGGTCTCTTTCCCAGTTTGGGGTATCGCTTGCGTTTGTTTCTTCTGGCATTTCAAAGGTGAATTTCGACCTGTGCTCTGAAGGTTGTGTTGGTATTCTTGAAAAATATTGCTTTGGAGAATTGGATTTGTAATTTTGAGTGTAAGAAGATGAATCTAACGTGGTATACGGTATTTCATCTAACCCATTGTTATAGGATGTTAGTTCTAAATTGTTGCTATACGAAGTTAAGTCTGAAGTATTATAAGGGGTTAAATCAAAGTTATAGGGTGTTAATTCAAAGTTATAAGGGGTTTGTTCCAAGCTATTAAAAGTTAGGTCACAATTATTGTAATCGTCTAGAGAATTATAATGTGTTAAATCTAAATTATTGCTGTAAGGTGAAAATTCTAAAGCATCATAAGATGCAAGCTCTAAATTATTTAAATCATAGGATGGATAAGTAAATTGTTGCATTGGATCGTAGTAAGAAGTGTTGTAACGATGCGAATCTAACGCCCTTTTCCTCGACAAATAAGAACTTGTGTTATAAGCATCTGTGGAATTATTTTCTGATTCTTGACTTAGTTGTGATATTACACCTTTATACCCGTGTGTTTTTAATGCTTCAAGAAGTGAACCCGCACTTTCTTCTTCAGCATCAACTGTGTGATTTCTTTCTGCTTTGTCTAATTCTTTTTCTGCTTCATGAATTCGTTTCAATGCCAACAGTTGAAGAAAGGATTTGCTCCTTTTTTCCAATTTAGGTTTTTTACCAGATAAGGATAAATTTCTCGAGGGACGCCTGTTTAATTTAGGATCCGTTTTAATCGCGTTGTTTTCCCTATTTTCCAATTCGTTGAGAAACTTGGAGAGAAATTTGTTATTTTGACCTACGCCGTGTGAATTAGTAAGTTTCCGTACCATGTCATCACTTGAGAAAGTGCCTTCTACTAAAGATTTTGCTCGAATTCGAGTTGGTAGCAATTCACTCTCAAAGTTATCATTATCATATGAATCTTGTAAGATTTTTCGCAAAAACTGAGAAGTTTGGCTGGACCTTCGCATGGATGGTAAAAAGTCGAACTCTTCGGAATCAATACTGGAACTAGGTCTGGAATTCAAACTGTCAATACTTTTTCTATCATTGAATCTACTGTGATTTATGGTTTCAAAAGCATTTGGGTACAGGTTAGGGGAACTTAAAAAGTTAGCTTCATTCTTAGAGTGATTCATTGACAAAGATTGCTCACTCAAAACAGCAAAACGATTTTCAAAACTAATTTCATCTTTTTCTTTTCCAAATATGTTAAAATTATGAGATTTCTTATTTTGGCATAAAAGCTTACGGTCTGGAATGGAACTAAATGAATTACGACGCTTTATAATGGTTTCCTTCAAAAGTTCGTTTTGCTTTCCATAAATTACATTCACTTTACTTAGGAAGGATTTCAGCTTCTTGGTGGCGACTGTGTCCTTGGTCAATAGATATTTGTTGTTTTCTTCCCTTAAAGTATTGAAAGAAGGCAATTGTTTTTTGATGAAAGAAAAATTCGAACTCGTGTTGAGTAAATCTGTGCAAATACTAATGCTATTAGAGCGTGGAACTGCTTTGCTTTCTCCCTCTTCGTTCGTATGAATGTCCTTTTCCATAAACCTTCTCGATGTATCTTGAGTATTTTTTTCGGTTAGTTGTGATGAAACTTTAAAGTGACCTTTATCTTGCAAATGTTGGTCGTAAACTGAATTCGGCATTTTGTAAGATATCTCGAAATCGTTTTTGTTGTTTTCACAGTGCTTTATATATTCAAACGCATTTCGGAATATTTGTAACCCCTCTGAATCGCTGGCAGATCTCTGAATAGTAGCACAGTGTGGGACACCAAGCAGGCTATCGTAGTGTTGATCAGGAGTTGCAAAATAGGTTGGGAACTGAACGTCAGATTTCGATTTCGCTATGGAGAGACTACATTCATCTTTAATGGAGAGGTAGTTGACACGAAACATTTTCCTCCTTGCCAAATCAAAATCACACTTTTTACCGAAATCGTTGAAGTTCATTCTCTTACTATGTTGCCTTGTACCAAAAGCGTTCATAGGAGTCTTGTCAAACAAGTGGTAAACCTCGGGAGGTATGTCACATTTATTCAAATGGTGCATGGTGCCATTACCACCACGCTGATCCTCGCACATGAAGTCTTGCATCTTTTTAGCCTGGGACAACAAAAACTTCTGTATCTTTAGCCTGTTCTGAGAGTTCGAACGCAATATCAGGTTCCTATTCACAGCCGCTTTTTTTATCTTGTCGATTTTCTTCTCGATCTTCTCCTTGTTTTCGGATACACTGACTGTAGGGAAGAGCAATATCTGCTGTTTTTTCTGGGTGGCCTCGTTACAGGAAGCGGTCGTCGGGTCGAATGTGGATGGAATGACCAGTTTGCCGGGCACTGGCCGTTTGCGCTCGGGCAATTTGATGGACGTTCGCACCAACCGCTCGTATTTGGCCGAAAAGATGCGAGCCAGGGTCAAAGCATTGTTTCTGAAGAACGGGCCCATGTGCTTCGACCCGAACTTGAAGTTTTCGTTGTTTCGACGATTTTTACTTTGGTCTTGCTGTCTCTTTTGCTGAGGTTTGTCTGTAGACTTTTCTGGAAACGCTGGCTCTGCCTTGGTTTGCTCTTGGTTTTCTATGGATGTGTCTTTCTTTTCTATCATGGGCTTGCTTTTACCGTCTTTTTGAATGATTCCATCGTTGTTTTTATGGATTATTCCGTTTGGAAGTTGTTTTGAGCATTTCTCTGTGTTTTCGACGCTGTTTCGTTTTCTGATTATTTTGTTGGTTTTAGGCATGACGCTTGTGACTTCAAATATCGGAATGACGTATGCTGATTCCACTTTCGAAGCCACGTTGCTTTCACCATTTTGAGGCCATGGCTTAAGAGGTGAGACGCCATTTTCATTTAGTGCTTGAGGAATTGTTTTATTTTGTGAAACACCCACTGAAGATTCCACGGCTCCTAATAACTTATTTATGATGAATTTGACGTCATAGTTCAGAATTTGTTCGTACAAGTCTGAGTTCCTGGATACTTCACCATTATGTCCATTTAATGAATTTGATATTTCTGGTGTTGTTCCATTTTGGGTTATGTTTGGTTTCTTCTCAATCAAAGCAGGTGCTGGAATTGCCTTTTCGTGACCATTTTGTTCTAAAGCAAATTTTGAAAGGGACAAACTTTTAGTTTTAAGGTTTGCGTCCCATGCCATTTTTTCAGCTATATTTAACAAAGATGTTCCATATCCTTCGTTGACCCATGAGTCTAGGCATACATCTGTAATAGTAGCTCTTCTTGAAATGTCGGGAGTTAAGAGACGCCTTATCAATATACTGGCACCTGGAAGAAAGAAAAAGGTAATAGTTATTTTTATAGCGAGTGTCCCTACTCTATCTCGTGGGCTCTAAAATTCCTCAGAATTTTCAGAAGGTTGTGCAAATGGTAGTTTATAACGTTCAGAAAAGGTAAGCTTTCCATTATGGTATCTTCCTTCAACATCTCAAGCGAAACTTTCACCCCGGTTGAATTTTGAAATTTACCTGGAAGCCCTTTTTGAACCTGAAGTTCAGAAATATCACTTTATTTTCAAAACTCGTCGTTCCTGGACTTTTTCCATTGTATGTAAAATGTGACTAACACGACTTTATTTTTAGACGAAACTTTTATTATTTCCTCGCAACCTTATTTGCTTTATAAGCATACATTAGTTTAAAACTTGGCAACATTTTAAATAATTGAGCAAAAGTTTGTAAAAAGCACTGAGAAAATCTTTCATGTTTTAAAATTTAAAGTTGCAGAATAATTAGAACTGCATCAAAAAAGCTACGAACTGAATAATCAATACAGTAAAAATTAAACAGATAAACTTACTAGATTTGTTTGATGGCTCCTCATACCTCCCTTCAGAAATTTGCGTTACAAGTTCTTTAAAGTTTCTTCCGTCAAAAGGCATAGTGCCATAAATCAAAGTGTACAACAGGACCCCCAAACTCCAACAGTCAACCTAAAAATGCAATGAAACTAGTTTCAATTTAATGGAAATAAATATACTTTAATTTAGTAGGGTAACGAATCTTTTCTGCCATGCTCAAGCTCATGTTTGGTAACTTAAGTAGTTTCCACTTGATTAAATAATCTGTAGAATCTTATAAAGACAACCTATATTCACAATGAGAGTTCCTTTACTTTCTATTGTTTACTTGCTAACTATCCAGCTATATTTAGAGTACCTTGGTTACAACTTGTTTACTAACACTTTCAGAAAAAAGCCTTGAAATCAAGGATTTTAGCTAGATATAACTCAAGAATAGAATGGTTCTGAAACCAATAGGTGTTAAATTTCTTATGAGGGAGTTTCTGGTTGTGGAAGAGGTTAAGGTAGAGTTTCTAAAAATTACCATCTAAAATCACCAGAGGATAGCTGAAACGTCAAAAAGATTTTTCGCCCTTGTCGTTCAAAACATATTTATCTCAACTAGAGTGCGGTATCGGAAACATTTTGAAGAACCGCTGCTTTAACCATTTCAAATCTATAAAGTGCCATATCTATATTACTAAATAGTATGTATATTCATATTTTAATAGAGTCAATTCAAGAGGAGTCTAGTCCGGAACGACCTTTAGCTCTTTTTATTCTCATCTTGTTTACCTCTACTTTTTTATTTTAAAAGGTACGACATCTTCTTTATTAAAACATATTTTAGTCGTAGTATTAATGTTGATTCATGCAAAGATAGATAGATGTTAATCATGTTTGAGCCAAAACGGGGCTATTACAAATACTTATAACAGTATAGTAAAACCTCAAAAATCCGTACGGTAAACAAGTATTTTTTACTGTAAAAAAGTAAAAAACAATTAAAACAGAACCTTAAAAATAGTTAGACGTTTTGGGAATTTTAGAAGTTTAGATTTAAGAAGATTGCATTAAATTCGAAGAAAAAAATTAAAGATTTAAGGGGATACAGTACCCTAAAAATCTTCAAAATATCAAAAATATTTTTATTGGCTCAATCCATACCATGGATCCTTCTAAATGTGTCTTCAAAATTTCAAAGCTCTATCTTAATAATTTATAGAGTTATATCCTTTTTTCTGATGCGAGTCCGTGGTCTAAACAGAAGGAACACAAACTTTAAGTTGAATTTTCTCCATGTTGTATTTTTGTGCATTTACAATACTTTGAATCCCTAAGGCTTTTTGTGTAAATGAAATATAAGTCTGAAAATTTGTATATATGTTCTGAAATATATGTATTATAGAACTGTGCATGGGTTTAGCTCTAACAAGTTTAGATTTTTTTAAAAAATAACATTAAAGTCAAAAATGTTGAATTTTTTAGGTTTTTTTGGGTTTTTAGTACATAAAAATTTCTACAAAATAAAGTAATAATACTAAATATAAATCCATGCACAGTTTTACGTATTATTATATAACAAATCTAAAAATGAAAACAAATTATAAAAATATGCACAATTAAAAAAGCCTTAGGGATTTAAAAAATGGTCAAAAATTTTAAAAAAATTGATTTTTTTAAATTCTGAGTTTCAAAATCCAACTTTTTTTCAGGGGAAAGGTTCTACTTTATAATCCCACATAATATGCAATTAAAGTCAAAACAATAATATTAAAAATAAAAAAAATATTCTCAGGGTACTGTATCCCCTTAAATTGAAGAAAAATCTTCAGATTATTCACTCTTAATTTTCAAGATTCTATCTGATAATACAACCGAAAACATGACAAGCATTGATAAAGAAAATTGAATAAGAAAGAGATAAAAAGATGAATCCCTGAGCTTCCATTGAACTTATTTGATTTGACTCAGCCGTTGAGACGTTTACCAAGCTAAATGTCCAGGTCCACCTGATCAAGCACCAACCATCATGGGCTAAAATGTTGCTAATAGGTCAGTTGCTAAAATGTTAAAGTGTTTGGCGGCTGGGTCCAGTTCTCCAAAGAATTTCATCCAGCTCGTGGACTTTTTTTTTTGAAGAGGATTAAATAATTTCCAAATATTTCCAAATAATAATTTCAGTCTCGTAGTTATTAAAATCTTTATAAATTAATTTTGGATGCTTATTAAATACTGATTTCTTGAATGACCTTTAGAAATTCTTGTTGAAATTTCCCCCAGTTAATTTAGATTTTCTTTAAAGTCTAGCTTATCTCATAGCTTTGGGGCTCTCGATTTTCCCTTTCACATATTTACTAACTGGATTGTAAGAAGAGTTGTACAACATTAAATGTAAAACGCCTACTGATGGAAACTTCGTTGGGGATATTTTTCGCGTCTTATTATAGCCCTCCAGTGAAGTGGATCGAAAAAAAAAGTACATCATAAAAGTATACCCTCCAATCAAAAATTTTGTGAAACCCTGGTACATGACCACATGGTTACAGTTGAGAAAACGGCAAAGTAAAGGTGCTTCACCTCACTACTTAAACCGGAAGGCTGAAGAGTGCCAAACAGCTGGAAACTTGGACCACTCAACCGAAGAACTGACTCACGAGGGATGACGCTCTTTTATCAACGTGATAAGAACTCTCATTCAACTTGGGCTATCCCGATTTTAAAATATTCCCCACTGCTGTCTCAAATTTTATAAGAGTTCTTCAAGTTATCTTCAAGTGTTTCTTTGGAGATTGTGGAGGGGTGTGATGCCCTTGTAAATAAGAAAAGAGGCGAGGCAAAATGATGAGAATGGCTTCTTGTGATGTTGATTTATAAAGAAAATTCATTCCAAAAAGGGAAAAAATAGAAGTGAAAAATGATAAAAGGATGTATTGGCAAATTTATTTAAAAGGATCCATCGAATACGTCCAGAATAAGATACGTCTTTTCTAAAATAAGGTTTAAATCTGCGTTCAAATTCTTCTGACCACAGATAACCCTTTGTAAACACCAAATTTTGCCAGCTTTCTCTTTTTTCCTACAAAGAGTCTCGAAAGAAGGATTTTCTGGACATTCGAAACAAACCACCTAAAGAGGCATCATGCTACATCAAAAAATCGAATGACCAATTTTCTTTCAATTTTACAATGCGAACGCTAATAATTGCTTAAATAAAACTGGCTTTAATATTTTGGAAAAACTTTCATAAAAAATGGAATAACCTTTATTGCTAACTATGCAATTTCGAACTCCTAGAATTGCATTGGGTACTTTTGAACTGGCATAGGGCTTTATGTAATTTGATTTAATAACAATAATTATGTCAATAATATTTTGATTTTGTGACTCGAAATCGAAGACTTTCGCTTAAAAAATTTTTCTTATTGGCTTTAACCAAATAGAACCAACAATAGACCACGAGAGTATTCTTTTTGCCAACCCATACCCATCCTAAAATGATTCTTGAAAATTATACACACTTCGAATTGATAATCTCCGTCTTTGAGTCGGTAAAAAATAAAAGACTGGTTATGTTTAATTAATCAGTAAGTAATTAAAATGTCCCCCACCTCTGGACCTTTGTAAGGTGTGCCTTTGACAATTTCTGGTGACGCGTAAAGAGGACTTCCACAAAATGTATTCATTCTTCTTTTTTCATCGAATATATTTGACAGTCCAAAATCAGCAATCTAAAACAAAAGACTTAAGTTACACTCCCAGATTTAGTCTTGGCTGCAAGGATAAAAATGTTGCTAAAGAAAAATATATAGTAATACAATAAACATTGCAGGATGACTATTGCATTTCTAAAATGTAGTTTAATACATAAATTGGTTTTTGTTTGGATATAAAAATTCTGATTCCTAGTTATAAAAACATCAAATTGCTTTAAAATGTTGAAAGTGATTTTTCTACAGTGGGAAAAACTAATTTTCAACTCTATATCTTCTTAATTCAACTTGATGAATAGTAGTTAATAAGAAATAAACTGTAAAATAAGCTAATTTTTAAAAACGGAACATATATTATAAATAAAAGCGAACTAGTAAAATAAAAATTAATATCTTAAGTAATGAATAAATAATATTTATGTTATTTTGAATTTATATTGTATCAGTGGTTCCACAACTTTTTAGAGTCACGGCGCTCTACCTAAAGAAAAAAGTTTACGTCTCAAAATGTGAAGGAAAATTCTGAGTGCATTTAAGTTTTATAAATTTTGAATCAATAAAATGATGCCGTGGGATAACTATCTTTTAATGAGATCTCTGATTGATACTTTTTATTACCTGTTCTTTAAAGCATGCAGCAAAAATCTAGCTTTACTCAAATTCCAAAATTGAAAATAAAATTGTAAAGAGATGAACCGGTTTGGGTCCCATAGATTTCGCCAGAGATATGAAAAAAAAATGATTGTTCTTATTCATTAATTCACCATAACAATTTTGCCGCTTGTACTGTCAACGAATTCATTGATGATGATGATGAAAATTTACCAATAGTTCTTTTGAAACTCTTTGAGTCTATTTTCTATAATTCTTGAAGTGAAAAGGGACATTTTCGAAATTGGATGAATTGGATAATTTTTTGAAAATTGTCGAAGTACAAAATAGTCCTTGCTAATAAATTGTTTTGTGAGAAAGTTGTGAAAGGGAAATTTGGGTATGAAAGCCCTTCTATTTTTTTTTTCTGTGCTCTTAAAAACAGTAATTCGTTAAAAATAAATCCATTTTGCATATCTTGAAACCTTATCTTTAAAGCATTCTCAATTGTGTATTTTACAGTAAAAATTAACAACATAGTGTAGTAAAATGAAGCGATGTTCAACTTTTAAGCTTTCTTTGGTAGTGTTTCGCTTGTAATAAAATTTCTTCCAGCAAATAAGAAAGACACTGTGTTTTGAAAAATTTTCTTTAATGACTTTCTTACATTTGACATGCTTTCTCCCTGAAATATCTATTTCAGATTTTATACTGTTTCTTTTATTTGAACACATGTTTCAACACACATAAACTACCTTCAATAGTTCTTACAAACTTCTATAAAACTATTTTGTTATTTGGAAGTAGTGTTACGGAATACTGGTTGTGATTGCTCAGTATATCAGTAAGTACTTCAATTATTCTATTCCTAAATATTACGGATTAATTTGTGATAAAAATAAATTCCACATCTTTATCCTTTTTTTATGCATTCTGCCAATAAATTTTCAAAAATATACCTGAAATAAACATTAAAAATTTTTCTTAAATGTTTTATAGTAGAAAAATATTAGTTTATTATGAAAACTAGAATCAGTAAATAAAATTTTTAAAGCTTAGAAAAGATTATATTTAGAATAATCAACACTTCTGTAATAGGATTTTAAGTGAGGAATCTTTGAAAGGGCGTTTTCAAAGGAGACGAAGTTGCGTGCTATTGAAAACTGAAACTTAACTACAACATGCTGTTAAAAAGAACAATAGTGCATATATTGTTATAGTATAAATCTATAACAATTGATGACCAAAAGAGTTTGACAAATTGCTATGAAACAGATATGGAAATTTTATGTTCTAGGGGTTCCCAAACTTTTCTAACTCTCGGAACCCTTTGGAAAGATAAAACGCTTATGTTATGTAATACCAATCGGACGTGTTATTTACATTTTATTCGATTTTACAAGGTCGTGTTTAAGACATTTTCTGTCTTGTAATGAGAGCTAACTGATTATCTCCTTTTCAAACTACTTTTTAGCTCGAGTTTTTCCCCAGATAGAGGAATAGTTTCTAATTCAAAGGCTTTAATTTCCAAATTATTCCAATTTACTGGAAAAAACAGCTACTAAGAACGACTTCCTTAAAACTTATTTGCTCATAATGAAGCAGATAGCACAAAAAGTTGCATTTAGCCATCGGTATCAATATGTGAAAACCGAAAAAAATTTATTAAAAATTGTATTGAGGTACCGCAAAGAAATTTTGGAAAATTGCAGATTTTTTACAAAACGACCAAAAAACCAAAGATTGAACCCTCACATTTTTTTTTTCATGATTTTTATGAGGAGCTACTTTTGTTATAGATATACGTAATATTCCAGGTTTTATTTTTTATCACCTCTCTTTTAGTAGTAACAATTTTTTTAATGTCAAAGAAATTTTACAAAGTTGTTTTTCCTGCATTTTTAAATAGCTATATAACTAGAACTATACAACTTAAAAACATGAAATTAGGCTTATTTTTTTCGTAATTTTATTCACTTTGATTTTGGTCATTTTGTTTCCTTACCACTTTAAAAAAATTTTACCAAAAAAGTTTAAAGAGCTTTTAATCTCTCTCTATTCTAAAAAAAGGAGAAGAACCAGTCCAGAGAAAAACTTTTTAATTACTGATCCATATAACACAATTTTGGCATCAAATTGTCCGGATTCTTTCGAGGATGTGCAGTAAGCTGTTGGATTTTTTTTTTTAAATTCTTAATTTAAAAATATTTCCTTTATATATAGATTACGGATAAGGTCGCATTTTCAAAGCAACTACTATCGAACAACTTATTATACATCCAATCAAAAGATAATTTAAGAAACTGTTTTATCTTCTTCTAGCCTTTTATTGAATATTTTTTTTATTTAAATATTTTATATTATTATGTGTCTTTTACTTTCAAGGCAAAATCAGGGTCAATTTTCCATAGATATATTGCGGTTATTCTTTAGTCATATAATGAAAAAAACCTAATAATTTAAAAAAAAATTAAATATTAAAATTTTGGTTAAGGATTGAGATACAAAACTAATGGCTAATTCTTTGTACTGATGTGGTAATATCTGGACTACTTTATGTGTAAAAATCTTAAGCTTAAGCATATTAAAGGTTTTAGAAGGTAAAAGAATGAATTATAAACATTAGGGTGGTTGGAAAACATTTTTCCCGAATTTAGATGATGAGTAGTGTGGAAAAGGTGTCTTAAATAAAAGGTACACATTGCCAACAAAAAAATTGAAGTTTAAAAATTCCTACCCTTGTCATAAATACTTTGAAGTTAAAAAAAAGCATTTTTATAAAAACAGCAAATATTAAAGTCTCCACAAGTTTTCTTTCCAAGAGTTTTTACTATAATTGCAAATATATGGATCTTGGTTTCATTTTATTATCGCCCTTATATATTTTAATGTTAAAGACATTTTGTTAAGTTGTTTTTTCCGCATTTTTAAACGTATAACTATGAAACATAAACACATAAAACCAAGTTTCTTTTAAAAAATTTTCAATTAAATTTTTTTTATGCTTTTTAATATGAAATTTTAATGCTTTTTACTTTTTAAAATAAAAATTTCTACTAAATTTAAAGTTCGAATTGAATCATACAGAAATAAATAAAATTCATCTAACTTTTAGTTGGTCCATCATCGCCTAAGAATGGTAAAAGTGTATAAAAAGTAATTAGCGTGGAACTTTATTTTCCATGTTTTTAAATCACATCAACACACTCAACAGTTTACCTTACTTTAGACGAGTTGGTCATCCTTTTACTACATTTTTTGGGAAGGGAGGTGTTAAGAATCCTAAAATTTCGATAAATCGTATAATATATCGTTGTTATAATCGTTTTTTTTAATGTACGATTTAACTCCAATTCCAACTTGAAATTTCGTAGAAATGTTTATTTCAAAAATTTCATATTAAAAAGTTTTAAAAATATTTAAAACTTGGTGGTACTGTACATAAAATTAAAGAAAATAAATAATGACAAAGATGTCATTTTATTATGGTTTATAGTTTAAGTTATAGCTGTAAAGAAAATTTTTTAAAAATGTTACTTTGATTTCATAGAGATGTCTAGCAGAGCTAAACCACTTGAGATAATATAAGGAACAAAAACAAAATTATTACTCCTAAAAGAGAGATGAATCCTGGAACATTACATCTGTAACGAAACTATTCATTGTACAAATGGGAGAATTTTATCTTCGCTTTTTTTCAAAGTATTTGCATCAAATGAAGGAATTTAGGAATTTTTCTACAAACTTCACTTTTTTTACTTTCTATCAATGGCGTTTTTTCCCTCGTTCTACCAATCATCGAAAATTGAAGAAAGTATCGTTCAAACCACCTTCTACTCTATAAAATTTCGTTTTTTTTTTAATTACGTTTTTTAAAGGTTAGTTTTTAAAAAGTTTTGTTTTATTTGAGTTCACTAGTTTTTTAATTGATAGGTATAACAAATTTATTAAAATCTTCTCTGTTTTTAGCCCATTGGTTGCATGTTGTAAATTAAAATTATTAATTAACTAACGTTTCAAAAGGCCAATTAAAACTTTTCCATTTGATAATTACTTAACTCCAATACCTATGGAAAATAGTATATAAATATGAATCATAATGTATTTTAATGAAGCTGGTGCTGGCTAAAATTCAACTACCATGATAGATAAATATAAAATCTATTCAGCAAAGTCGTGTGTTTGTGCCACGCCATGAAATATTCAAAGATAGAAAAAATGCACTGAATTCTGTGTTTCTGATTGTTTTCTGTGTTTTCTTCAAAATCAATTTTTTATTTCTTTTCCTTCTTTCTTTTTATAATTTTTTTTGCTTTCTCTCATTCTAAGTAAATGCAAGGGTATTGAGAAACCACCCAAGAAGTTAGCATTGATTGTCTTTAACTCAATGTAGGTAGAGGGTCCTAAAGAAAATTATCTGAAAATGTGCGTTCCGAGAAACTAAACCAGTGCTTCTGGTGTGAACCTTGATTTCCCATAATTTGCCAACTCTTGGAAAGGCCACTGCCTGGTATTGATCCATTGTTCCCGAACTGTCAAGTGACGATCGCTCAAGATTTCGTTGCGCTTCTGACAGAAGGTTAAAGGAACAGGAAGAATGAGAAGGGGTAAGAAACCGAAACAAAATAAACCTGAGTCATTAAACAATCCTGAGAGCGAGCGGAAAGCAGTCCATTCAGCAACTAAACTCACTTCCGTCGAACCGAACCAGCTTGCCAGACGACTTGAGCAAGAATTTCACTGCCAAATCCCTTTGGCAGGCGACTGTCTGCCTGACGCTTTTTTCACTTTATTTTTTACGTGTCAGCGCCCTTGTCGCTCTATCGCCAAAGATATGACTGAGTTGGTGATGTTTTTGCTGAAACTTTGAATTTTTCCAACTTTTATTCTATTTTAATCCCTTTTGAGAGGTTTCATCACCGAGCGCTTTATTTTAAACCGCCGCCTTAACTAACATGTCCGATCATGATGACTGGCTGATTGATTGGTGATTAAGATGTTGAGAGAGATGGTTTTGTTTAGCGGAGCTGGAAGATACGAGTTGACATATTTCCAGTCCGAATGACAGGCAAAATTTAAATCACTTGGGAGGTTTTCCTTCTTGAAAATCGCTGAGGTGTTTTCTCACGCGACGCGATGTATTTCTTAAGCGACATTTCAAAACAATAAGTTTAAGTTAAGACAATATGAGGTGATGGAAGATTAACTGAGGTGTTTTTAAAATATTTACGTTTGGGATAAATTTTAATAAGCTCAGGGCGAGGTTCTGGGCAAAAATCCTCAGTTTATTTCTTATAAATGGATATAAGCCGTTTTTTACGAAACATATAATTTCCTGATGTGGTTTAATTGTGTGAAGGCTAATTGAAATGTTCTCATTCCGTCTCATCATATTTGGTTGCTTGCTTTTAAACATTTTCGTATCTACTTATTAAATGATTCATAGAACTATTGTTAGAAAACATCTTTGTCGAGGGGTTGCTATTTTGTTGTTAGTGTGGGGATGAAATATTACCATTGTTACCATTTTATTTAGCAAAATTGTTTTCAAAGAGACATGACTTTCATGGTCAACCATGAGTAATATTGCTGCATAGTTAGTTGCACCTCTAAACTTAATAAAATATTTGTGAAAAACTTCTGGAACAAGTGTTCAATGAACCACCCAGATGCATAAGCGTATAAGTGTATCTTGGATAGGTCCAAAGTAGGTACAATACTTTCCTTAGATCCAAGTTACAATACTTGATCATTTACTGAAAAATATCTGATCACCATGTTCAGTTTACCCCCAGCCCTATATACAGCACATACTATTATAGCTGAAAATATACACTTTAAGATATAAAATTCACTGCAAAACAGGATTTGTATTTTTTAAACTATGACTTAGAAACCAAACTTACCTTTGATGGGTGAAATCAGTTTTTAACCTATATTATCTCAAATTGTTGACTTTTTAAATAACACAAAAAGTTTAGCTAAAAACTGTTAGGACCGTGGTACAGTTAGGTCCGAGGTACAATACTTTCCCCTATGTGTAAAAATATAGAGATGGAATTTATTTAAATTCTTGTTAAGTGATGCATTTACGATATATTTCTTTTCATTTTGACAACTTAGTCTCCCTGTCGGGTGTCACAGAAAATGAATTTATTCCGATGAGCGCCACAAGTAAAAAAAGGTTTGGGAGCCACTGATATAGAATTCGTTTCTTATATCCAATGTTACACTTTCACTATATCGAGAGTAATTTTTATGATTATTATTTATTCGAATAAAAAAAACTTTTTTTTTCATTATTTACTCTAAGAAACTGGTTTTATGTTATTACATTTATACTGTCCAGAAGTATAACCAAACATTCCAAATAATGAAAATCCTCCAAAAAAATCCAGAATTACCAAGTTACACAATAATCTTGTCTTAATAAAAGTGCAAATAAATGTGCTTCTTTAGATTTTCTGGAAACTATATTTTAAAAAATTACCTGAGCATTTCCTACATCGTCCAGAAGAATATTTTCCAACTTAAGGTCTCTGTGACATATCTTGTTCTGAAATTAAATACAAATAATCCGTTAACGAGGTTAAATATTTTTAGAGCTAAGTGTTAATCTAGTAATTATATTAATATTTATTATGTATAATACATTATATATATTATGTATATTATATATACTTATGTATATGTTTGTCCAAATAGTTAATATATTCGTATTCCTTATAAGTTTGCTCACGTACCGTGTATACCATGAATAATTTTTTGTTATAGTAATTTTAAATGCGGTGTTTTGGAAAATAGTTTAAAACATTCCGGAAGCTAAATATTGTTGTTGAAGTAAATCTATGCTGAGCTTAATAAATTGCCATTTTAAATGAATAAAAGAAGGTTTTATTAATAATTTCAACTGTAGAAGTAAGAATTTTTTTTTGTTGAAATTTCACTGAGGCCACTATCTCTTTGTATGAAGTATAGCTATATTGTCTTACCTTTAGCTTCATATTTGTTTTTCTCCAAGTTTTTGCATAATAATGAATTGCTATCTTTACTTAAGAAAACTTTATTTAAAGAAAACTATAGTTTATTTATCATTAGACCATTATAGTTTTAAATAAATTATCATTAGACTTTACAAACTTTTTGAGGTCTCAACACCCCCAGACAAATATTCCAGATTCGTTACTACTTTTCACTAAGTTCATTGGCTCAAAAAAATTTACCTAAATACATACAACCCAAGCTTTGAGCTAGACTTCAGTCTTTCAAAAGTATTTATTGCGTCTAGATGCCTTAAAACTTACACTCTAAAATTAAATTGCCATAGAATTACTCCCCTTCAAAAGTATTTAACGATGTTATGTCTACTTCTCGATTCCCCAACCCCAATGGGATGTAGTGCTTAAACGATTGCGTCTTGCCGTCTTTTTGAGTCAACATTTAACGACAAATTCCACGCAGGAAAATAAATGTGTCTCGTTCCTAAATGAAACTTCAAAATGTAACAACTTGAAATGCGTCCTTTTCGGCGTCCTCTTTTCTTATTCCAGAAATTGAAGGACAGTCTCATTCTTAACATCCTGTCAAGTTATTTAAAACAGTTTAGTCAACCCTAACTAGTTTAGAAACGTGTGATAAATCTTAAGTAGCCCGCTCTGTTTTTCAGAAGAGTTAAAGTACCATACCTTATGGCAGTAATAAATAGCAGAGGCGATCTGACGAAATATTCTCCTGGCTTCTTCCTCTGGTAGTGAGTTGTGGCAGCCCAAATAGTCGTATAATTCTCCTCCACTTGCATACTGCATTACAATCACGATTTTTTGTCTGGTTTCAAATACTGAAAGACACGAGGAATTTGGTGTTAACAAATGAAATGTCTCAACTTGAAATAAAGGGTGACAATGTTATCATCATGACGGCTAAAATTGTTTTTCGCAATTTCCAATCTCCTCTTGTTTTTAGAAAGGTCTGAATGAAGACCGAACTGACTTGTAATAAAACAATTTCTTCAAAATTTGTAACCCCCTTTCTTAAACAGCTTAAAACCTATTTCCTTACGTATATTTCTTAGAAACTATCAGTAATCAATTCATTGTATCTTATGATTATGATATGCCGTATTACAAATGTTGTTTGGGCCATTTTCCCTCCAGTGATGCTTTTTTACATTTAATTTTAAAAATAAAGGGTTTGTTTTAAAAATGTAGAAGAATATCTTCATCTAAAAAAGCAAAATCTTGCATTATGCAGAATGTTCATTGCAACTTTAAAATTAATAAAGTTACAAATTACGCACTAATACTATTACTTTTGTATCTTATTCTTTCGTAAAGTTTGCTATTTTTAGCAAAATAGGGTAAACCACATGGGAATTCGGCTGGGAGGAAAGTAGTCCTTATATTATAAATCTTAAATAATCAAACTTTAAATATCATATTTTTATGACGGAAACCATTCGTCACAAATTTCTTAATGAATGTTTAAAATTATAACTTTTTCTACTACAAAAAAAGATGAAACAAAAATTAATTCTCAATAAAATGTCTTTATATTTGAAAAATTTAAGTTGTTTACTGGATTTAATGTTTATTTTTCTATTTTAGTAAAATATCCGAGTTAAATCATTCCTTTACTTTTACAAAAAATACAAGTTTTAAAAATTTCTCAAAACACAAAATGTTTTTATTAGATGTTCAAAGCTCAAAGGTAAAAGACTGTTTATACAAACTTCCTACACCTCTTTCAAAAGGTCTGAATGATTTCACATAAAATTTTGAAACCACTTGGATATAAACCGGCAACATTAATTTCTTTTAAGGAAAGCAAGATTTTTCTTTAATAACCACTCATAAAAGTTTGCTCTTCAATATGATAGCTTTTTAACTATGTTTGGAAAGTAAGGTTGCAGTTGTAAAAACTCTTCTAACAGAGTGAAAAATATGGAAAAAAAATACGGCAGGACAAACCGACTGAGTGAGGACTTATAATCTTCATGTTATATCCATACGCATCTGGAAAAATCCATGTGGAATAAAATATTTCATTAAACTACCTATTTTTATCTATCGTACTCTAGCCACTCCTTGTATCTTAATAAAAATTTCAATGTTGCAATAATTCCTTGGATAACAATTTCTGTATAAATTCAACATTGATTTTGAGGCTTTTTGTTAAGAATTCCTGTTATTACAGATTTTCTTAAATCTTTTTACTTGTGAAAATATGTTTTTTATTTAATTTGGTTTTGAAATTACTTAATTTTATTACTTCAAAATTAAAATAATCTCTTTTATAATAAACTTCTATGGAAATGAATCCTTCCAATAATTATATATTCAAATCCAAATTTGCGAATCTTTATTATAGTTTTATTTAGTATTAAATCATCGGGATAACACTTAATTATATTATTTAAATTATCTCCATTTAATAAAAGCAAATCGTCAATGTATCTGAATCCATAAATCAATCTATCCTTAATAACCTTTGCTTCATAAAATTGTAAAAAGATATTTGCTTGTGCACCTAAGGCAGAAATTGTTATTCAAGGAATTATTGCAACATTGAAATTTTTTGAGACACAAGAGCTGGAGTATAAAGGATAAAAAATAGGTAGTTTAATATAATAAGCTAAAATAAAAAACAACGTTTATTTGCAACTTCGATCCCTAATAACTTCGGTTCGAAGGAGATCGAAGTTATCCCCGAAAAAATTGTATTTTTATGTACAAATAAACGTTGTTTTCTATTTTTATTTTATTATCAACTTTGCAAAGTGGATTTTAATCTTAGTTTAACATAATATTTTATTCCACATGGTTGGTAACATAGATTACCCCAGATGTGCATGGATATAACATGAAGATTGGAATTATTCTTAGGTCTCGATAGAGCTTTGGTTCTCTTTGGGATTTATGTTTTTATATCTATCTTGATGACTGCAGTTTCGGGTCTTCGGTTCACTATAGTCTTGAGACTTTTGCCCTCAGTCGGGTTGTCCTTCTACCTTAATTGTTTTTCATATTTTTCATACAATTCCTATTAGTTTGGAAGATGCTGCTTTAGCGCACATCTATAGCTAATGGGATTTTTTTCATGTTTTTCTGCTTTTCAATTTGCTTTTGTTAACAGTTAGTTTTTAGTCTTTTGTCTTCTTCTAATAGAGTAATTTAAAAAAAAAATATCTTAATGTATTTTAATTGAAGGTCATGTTTTACCTGGTGACGTAAGATGGAATAGTAGGGAGTTAGTTAATGTGAGTGAGCTGAAATGAAGCCAAAGAAGTAGTATCAGAAAAAACTTTAATAGGGGGTTTTAAACTTGCCATTAAAATTGTTATCTTTATTTAGGACTTTCATAGATATACAAAGTAAGCATAAGGACTTCTTAATAAGGAGTTCTTATCCTTACCTTAAGGAATCCTTAATATGTTCATTAGGTGCTTTAATAATTAATTGATGATAAGGATGATGATAAATGTAAAATTAAACTATTTTAATGGGCCTCACAAATAACTAATACATCGGATCCACTCAAGTCACATGATATTTACGACTATTACTTTCTAAAAACTTACTCATGAGTGGGAAAAAGAACTAACCTCCATTAGGGAGATATAGCCCCTTGCCTTAAATTAAGCGCTATTCAATAATTTTGTATAGAAGTTAGAAACCTATGCTTAATTTAGCTTTGTCTTTATATTACGTTTTAGTTTTCCTATTATTCTGTAAGTTTAGCCAAAAGGAGTGCTTATAAAAGGGATGAATTAGGTTATTTCTTTATCAAAGAAATTTGAGTTGAAAGATTTTAAGAAAAAAACCTTTTATATTCGATAAAATTGTACTCGAAACAAATAATATTTGAAAATGTACTGTAATTTGTTTATTCTTTTGGAATAGAAAGCTAATAGCTCCGAAGCATATATTTTGACAGCTAATAGCACATTCGGTGCCGATCCAACTCGAACGCCTCGGTTCCATCTCTTTAAACACAGACGCAAAGTGGTTTGTGTGGTAAAGCGATTCGTAAACGATCTTGTAAATAAAGCCTGGATGCTTAGAAGCTGAATGCGATTACTCAGCGAACACGAGACGAACACCTTGTAAGTGTGCCAATAGTTTTTTCAGCACCACAAAGCGCACTAAGTTCTCTAAATGACTGGCTCGCAGAATTAATGCCAAAAATGCTGTTCAAGTATTTAACTGATCCCCTGTATTTTTATTGGTTTTTGTCTCCCATTTCGATATTATTGTTTGGAATAGTGATGGTAATGGTCATCTTAATTCTGTATCATTGGTCCTCTTCATTGAAGATGTTTGACCTCTGTGCTCCAAGAATCCCTAAACATTACACCTTGAGGGCTAACAGGTTACCCTTCAATCCAGGGACGAAAATACGCTGACTAGACACAGCGGTTTGGGTGAGCTTTCATAGCGTCAATGGGACTTAAAAAAAGAGCTCTGACGTTATCTGTTTGAGGGATTCGTTTTCTTTGTTTTAAGAGACATTGGAGTTTACTTTTGACGTCAATATAAGTATATAGGTGAGTATGAAAGCTGATATATATGGTTTATGGTAGCTAAATATGGAAACTTATATTCTGCTTATTTGTGTCTGGGAACTTGAAGGCTGTATGCAGGCGAAAGGGTTATTTGGATGTTAAGTAAACGTATTTAAATAGCATAAGAACACCCTAAAGGGTTTGGTTGGATCTGGATGCATTGAACTAATTGTGTTACACAGTAGGTACAGTGACTTATAAGCTTCTAATCAAAACATTTGTTTATTATTCAGTGTATTCACGAAGTAACTAACGAAAAAGTATTAAGTTGTATCAGTCAGTAGTCAAGTTGACAATTTTTATCTGGTGGGTAAATATTTTGAAACATTTATTTTTTAAATTTCTTTTAAATTCACAAACTCGGGAAAATGTGGCAAAATTAACTAACTTAATAAATCAAAATTTATTTTATTAAATGCATTATTTGAATCAATTCCTAATTTTGCATTTAAATGGCCTAAGTTAATAAGACTGAAAAGGAGAACAAACACTTGAACATTTTTTTTCTTTGAAATTAGTTTATGAGGGGAACTAAGGCGTAACTAATTAAAAATAAATGGGAGAAAAACCACTGTAACGCCCTAATTCGATCCTTAGAAGTCAAGCATACATCTGCTTCGGGGATTTAAGGGGATTTCATGTACAGAGGGCTGTTAGAAGAAATAAAGGACCCTTTACTAAATATTTATCTGAAAAAAAAGACGCTTTACAAAATACTTTAGCTGAAAAAAGGAATCTTCACAATGTTTCTCACTCAAAAAAAATATCCTTTTTATGCTTCTCTTTTAGTCAGGAGGACCATAGATAAAGTGGTCCCGGGCACTCGAACCCCGGAAAAGGTCTTTTATATTTTTTTACCATGTTATTCTTTTTAAATTTTACAATATCACCAAAACAGGACTCTTATCGTAAGAACCCAATTTATTGAATTCACAAAATTATGATGCGAATTTCACAAAAACAGGACCTTTCACAAAAAGTCTGGACAGGCTCTTGGGGGACAATTCCCTCAATTCTTCAATTCCCAGTTCCCACCCAAGGATTCCCCCTTCTTTTCCACCCCTACCGATCAGTAGTCATAAGCAGTCATTTTGTCATCAGTAAATAATAAATAAGAAGGAAGCATCGGGGGGGGGCCTTCAATCTTCTCCGATGTTTTCTTTAAGATATAACAGATTATACCTCTCGAAATGTACAGTTTAAGGAAGGATTTTTCCATTCAAGTGACGCTTCTCTATTTAGAGTGCTTATTATTACATTCTTTTTGGAAGGGATTGAATTCCTTAATGGCTTCAACTTTTTTCCCTTTAAAATGTTAGCGAGCTTCCTCCAAAACATGTTCGGTTCCCTCCCGAAGAAATTCCCAATATACCCCATTGTTCTTACGCTTTTATTTAAAATCAGAATTGTGTGTGAAAATGTAATGATTGTGTGAAAAATTGTAGATTGTTTTTAATATAACATTCAAGTTAAGAAGAAAAACAAAGAACTCGTTCTTTTCCTTTCTCACCAGAATTCTTTGAGCAAGTCCATTCTAAGCCCCTTTCTTACAACCGTGGCGAAAATAGATTTCAAAGGAGATTTTATCATAATGAATGACGAGTGAAGAAAGTCTGTTAGTGGAGTAGGAAGAATGCCAAAATCGTCACTCTTTTAACTACACTACTCCCCAGTAATCCACATTCGAATTAATTCAAACACATTGACGTACACGGAAGTAAGCGCTCGTTTTTTATAATGGAATAAATAGAAAACAAAAACGGCAGTGTGTTTACTTTAACAAACTATTATTAAAAACCCTTACAAGACACTTTTATAGAATGATCAGCATTAAAGCACACTAATAGTATGCTCTACTTATCCCTTAGATCAAATATCTGGTTAAAGCTGTATGTTGTGAGTTCGAAAATACCATAGTACAATATATAGTAGTTAATAAGTGGTATTTGATTGGCAAAGAATAAATGTATAGTAAATGGGAGAAAGAAAGGGGTCAGTGACCCTCCAAACAATAATAAATGTATATTCAATGCTATAAAAGTTTATTTTAATTTACAAAACGGCAGGAAAATATAATAAAAGTTTAATTTAAATTAAATATGTTGATTTAGAATTTTTGCAAATTTTTAAGTATTAAATATTATTACACGAGAAATATATATTTTTTATTTTAAAATTGAATTATAAAATATATTTTATTACATTAGAATGTAACAAATATACGTATTTTATTATATTGTATCGAATACAACCGAAATATCACAATACAATATAAAAAAGTTAATTTTTAAAGCTGTTGCTATTAATTATCTAAGAAAACTATTTACTATAAATATTAACTATCTAAGAAAAATCAGTATTTAATACTTTATTTTTTACTTTATTATTAACTATCTACATCAAATTGTTCATTATATGCCTATACATAAAAATTATGCTAGATTTAAAGTTTTAATAAATTATGCTTAAGAGATAGTTTCACAATTACCAATCTCATTCACACACACAAGTACATTTACCAAACCTCCTTAGTAATTAGTAGTTATTAAAAATAACCAGTCAATGCGATAAAGTTTCCAGTAATATAAGCTTTAACTATAAAATTCATTTCAAATTAATAATTACCGTTTAATCACATTGAATGCCGTAGCATGCAACACAAGTATCAAAATTAGGTGTATCATGTCAATATTTTACCAAGAGTTTAAATTTCTCCCGAACTGCTTTAAATCAATATCCCATACATCAGTGGTTCCCAAACTTTTTCCGGTCGCTGCGCCCCTAACGACTAAAACGTTTTATACAGCGCACTTCCTATAAAAAAAGTTACTTGCATTTTTTTTTTAATTTTTTACTTCGTCCCGTTGTTAATTTGGTGATAACATTAAATCAAAAGCAAATAAAATGTACAAAATTCCAAATATCTCCTAATTTTCTCGATATTTTTGATCAAACATTTTTTTAAAATTAACCATCCTCCTAAACCATCTTTGAATAAATTTTGCATTTATTTATAATACAATTGGTTGAACTACTTTTGTCAGCAAGAATAAGCAAATACCTCCTTATGTGCTTACGTAATATTAATTACACATTTAAAACAATTATGTATTATACCTACAGTGCAACTTGGTTAACTCGAATTCGTGAATTATTCGAAGTTAATTTTCTTAATTTTAGGTTTTAGATAAACTTTCGAATCAATAGTGTTTCTTATTCAATTTGTAAATTCTATGTAATTTTAAGACAGTAAAAAATAATTTTATTTTGCGCCTTATTTTGTTCACGTAAATTTTAGTTTCAATCGGGGAATTGTATTTGAAAGTATTCAGAGTATGATTAGGTTTTTGTGTGCATTCTCAAATGATTTATGCATATAATTTTTCATTTCCAACTGCGATAGTTATAAAATAAGTATACAACTTTTTTTTCGAAATATTGTCATCCAAAAAAACTTCGTTGCTTATTAAAAGAAGGGAATTTATTAAAAACAGTGGCAAACAGTGAAAGAAATAGCATAATTTTTATGCTTAATTAACTTATTGTTTCCTACTAATTCGTAAACTCGTGTGTAAACTGAACTATGCTTGGGTAAGCGAGTTTTAAATTAAATGAAAGAATAAATTACTTAACTTACGAAGTAAAGATTCTTTGATTTTAGTAAAAATTTAGATTTTTGTTAGCATACCATGTTCTTTCTGATTAAATATTTACTTACTGACAGAATAATCTTTTCAAGCATTCAGTGAACCTGGAATCAAAAGTTGTACTGCAGTTAAATGATGTAGCTCTTTTAGTAACAAGTTTTGGATAACTCGAATTTTTCTAGTTGTCCCTTCATCTTCGAATTATCCAAGCTGCACCGTATGTGAGTTCAAAAATATTAAGTGCATATGCAAAAAAAAAAACTAAAACAAATTTCTTGAAACAGGATAAATTTCATTTCGAAAATCAAGTGAAACGTTGGCTTTGTGATAATCGGAAGATTAATACAAACAAAAGAATTTTATCTAGCCTACAAAAAAATTCACACAATAGTCTGGTATTTTTACAAATTAGATCCCCCCTCAAGTGTCTAGCCTTCCCCTCCCAATATCTTATTTTTTGTCTTTTTCGTTTGCGATGCGTTTTATTTGTTTGATTCATAATTTTATTGTGTTTTTTAAAACAACAACTGAGCTTGGATAAACTTAAATCACACGAACGTCTTCAAACAATTCAAAGAACGAACAACGAACAGTTTAAATATTTCTCTCGGTTCTTTGAACTTTCTCATCAAATAAATTTCCTTTTTAAATACAGTTTTGGATAGTTCAACCATCAGCTAGGAATAATCCAAGTTGCGCTGGTTAAAAAAACACAAATGAAGTTAGATGTGTGGTGTGAATAATAATGTCTTAAATGACGAAAAGAAATGCTTTGAGTCTTGCAGCGAGTGATTGTCATTTTTTATAACTAGGGATAATTTCTATGCAATAAAAACAAAAAAAAGTGCATTAATATGTATTTATATTTAGTTATGAATATGAATTTAAAAGCGTAAAATAATGAAAATTAAATAACTCGGAAAAAATAGAAAAGTATATAATTAAAAATTTTTCAGTAAACTAAAAAACATACATATTATCTTAATATCTGAATGATATGATTGTCACATGATTTTTAAAATTTTAGAACAAGAAACTTCAACTTAAAACACGGCTAAACGAATAATGGTTAATAAATGGTTAATTTAAAGAAAAAATATTGATAGGGTGAAAACTTTGTTTTGTAAAACCTTTAATATGCTTATAGGCTTCGTTTCTGCAGGTCTTGAAGATTTGTCTCAAAAATGAGTTTTTTTTAAACTAATTTGATGCATAAGAACGCTAGGTTATTTGGATAAGATTTCTCTTTTCCACCTTTTCTTGATCACGATTCAATGCTGTCTGCTTGAATCACGTAACTATTCTAAGACCCACACTCATCCAGTTTGAACAGTGCAGTTTCGGTAACACTCTTTAACAAGCTAAGTGCAAACATTTCTAGCTGTCTACTCAAGGAGCAAAAAACATAAGTGTTTTTATTCAAAAATATTTTTTTTAATTTTAAATAATCTGATCTTGAATAACTAAAATAAGTTAAGAAAACTTACCTTCATGAATGTGAATGATATATGGATGTCGAATGGATTTCATTATATGGATTTCACGGCGGATTCTTAGCATATCCTCTTCACTCTCTATTTTACCTTTCTTGATTGTTTTTATAGCAACCTGTAAAAAAGCATTAATACATTATACAGTAGCTACTATATTAACTAATGTGTCCTGTCAGAGTTTTTCCCCACACCCAGTAGCAGATAACGTAAAATTATTATTATTAAGCAATAAATAAATATTGATATAAATGTGTTGAGTGGTGCACATTAAAATAACCTGTTATCTTTAGACTTTAAGTTTCTAGGTGTTATTTTATCAAAGTGAGTTCCAGAATGAAATCTCTAAAATTGACGAACACAAAAAATAACAAACATCCCATTTTCCCCACATGGTCATGTATGATGAATTTACACCCATACTTTTTGTCTTCACGGAAAATACTATGAAAAACTAAAATTTATATCTACAACCACAAAACTTTTAAAGAATCTAAACAAATTTTTATCTGACCGAAAAACTAAAGAAATCTAACTTTCTAAAGTGACCACTCCTGGATTTTACACTATAACACAATTCGCATCTTTAAAAAATTGGTGCAGGCTCTCATTTTACGGGCATTCAATCTTAAAGAATACTTCAGCTCACTGATGTCGGTAATAAATACCATGATTAAAGTGAAGAACTAAAGCCTTTAGTTCGCTACAATAAATTCTTTTGCACTTTTATCTCAATACTGGTATCTGTTGTTAAGTCTCAAATAATTAAGCTTTTGGGAAATATTTGTGAGATGAAATGTCTGAAGAAGGTTTAACAAGATTATACTATTTAAGGGAAGAGCTTGAGGGTGTTTTCTACCTTTCATTTTGACTACTTCTTTCAACTGAAGCTTGAAGGTAAGATTTCTTTAGTAAGATTAGCTTTAGTAATTGGATTTACTCAATCGTTTTTGTACTTATCGTAACTGCGACCTTTTCCGCTATCTAAAAAAAATGGAAATATTTTAAAATTGAGAATTGTTTTTAAAAATCAAGCAGCTTTATGCACATCCTCTAAAGAATCCGGACATTTTGATACCAGATATGTGTCATTCGGATCAGTAACTAAAAAGTTTTTCTCTGGAAACCGTTCACCAAAAACTTTTTTTTTTTAGAATAGAGAGATATTTTTGAAAATTAATTATGTATTTTAATTTTGTCCCATCCATACCCCTGCATCGGGGTAGGATGGGACATTTCTTGTTACTGTAATTGGTGTATAAAACTTAATTTTTAATAACTAGCATATAGTTTATATTTTTAATGTGTTAAAACGTTTCTTAATGTTATTCTGAAAGTTTCAAATGAGTGATAGCAAAAATCAGCTTTTAAAAAATATTTTTGTAAAAACTGTCCCACTCTCCCCTATGTTTTCTTAGATATTTTATTTTTTCTTTTACTTTAGAAAGGTTTAGAAGGTTGTAAGATGAAACATAATAAAAATGTATTTATGAAAGAAATCCCCCTCCCATACTAGTTATTTCAGGATGACTTTAAATATCTCTTCCCAAACGTTAGGGAGAATTCTAAAAAGGGAGAACATCATAACCACAAGGCACAGTATCCCCTTTTTACCCTGGGGATCCCTTCTAAATATTCCCATAAATTTCATTTTACAAAAATACCCTTTTAAATTGAGTTTAAAATAAGTACTCTGAAAATTCTCGACGTTTTAAATTTAAGTTATTAAACAGGATACTTATAGGATCATGACGAATAAGCTTCACTGGATGTAAGTTAAGTCTTTAAAATGATAAACCAATTTGATGTGAATGTTGTCTTAGTTTAAATCACCCAAAATGTAAACCCCTATCATATAAAATAATTTATTTCAAGGAACTACAGCTGTTTTTTAAATATTGCTTTTTTTAAAACGATTGATATTTGATACCGAAATATGAAAATAAAAACCTATAAAACCCTGAAAAAACTATAAAAATAAAAAGTAGAAATATTAAAATAAAAAATATCATAAAGCATGAAGTGATCATGTTATGTCATAAAAATAAAGGAAAGAAATCACTGACAATAAGGCTCCCCGAAATAACTGCGATACAATCTTGAAATTTGGCAGTTATTTAAGAATCAAGAATCAGACATTATGCAAATTAACTAAATTTCAAGTCTTTCTCTGTTATCCTCAATATAAGATTACTAAAATGTTTAAAATGCTTTATCATTTTTAAATCAGTAATATTTTTTGTATTTTGCCACTTTCTTTCTGTTTACTTTGACCGTGTTTGCATTAATTTATAGGAACAAAATTAATATAACTATATTTTCTTAATCAAAAGTATTTGGAGGATATCTGCAAAGAAGGTATCAGTTCAAAGATATCTGCAATGGATTTATTGGTCTTATTTAATGTTTTTAATTGGCATTATATTGAAATATTTAAAAATGATAAAATATTTCTAATTTTTTAGCTGTTACTTCTTTACTTAGTAGATATTATTTACTTATATTTTATCACATATTTTATCATATATTTTATCTTAGTAGGATCTTTAAAAAATAATCTCTGGTTAGGTACGCTAAAAATAGATTCAGACACTACTGTTTATAATGATAGAGAATACAACCGGTACAATTCTGTAAAATTTTCAGCATTACTTATATTAAGACCCCCCCCCCAAAAAAAGCCGGAAGCCTTTCGGTCAATTCAAAAGAAATTAAAAACTATTAAGAAAGAATTAATGGTCATGGGATTCAATTTGTCCAGACGAGCGCATTTCTCTCAGATCTTCTGCTTTCCTTTACTTGTTTAGGTTTCATTTCCTGGTCTTAGATGAGTGCCGAAAAGAAACCAATTCGGAAAGTCAGTTAAAGCTCGGGGGCGCGAATTCATATTTGTCAGTGTCAGGAAAACCGGTGTATATTTAGAACCTCTCGGAGCGCCGAGTTCAGGGCGAAGTCTTTATTTTTGCTAGGTCGAGGTTTGGGTTCTTTAGAAAAAATCACAACAGCTTACTTGACAATGAACTGTCAAATAGCGGAGTGCGGTGTGAAGAGTACTACAAGTCCGAATTAATGAGATTCCAAAGAAGAATTGATGATGCTATGTGTTGGAGGGAGATCAAACAATCGTACATACGAATACGAAGGGGATTTTTTAAAAACACAGTAGACACTCGTTTTTACGAACTCACACGCTTTTACGAAATGTAAGCTGCTCCCGAAGACAATAGGAGGCATTAGAAGACATTAGAAGAAGGCCCATTAGACATAGCGATTTACGAACAAAAACTATATTAAAAACATCTTTTTTTCCAAATCATTTTCTCTTCTCGCTTTTCCTTTTTGAAAATAGTGTAGGAAATTCCGGAATGGGTAACGTCACGAGTGTAGAAGGCCTCTTATTGGCTATTAATGTTGTTGACTTTAAGTCGTGAATTGTCCAATGTGAGTTGCCCAAAATCCAACAAATGTATAATTTTATTTCGTAACACGTATATATAACAATCCTGAAAAAACTTCATTTTAAAATGTTACATATTTATACCATTTTTAAATATTTTTCGGTTTTTTGAACTCTTTATTTCAGAACTTTTTTAGTATTCCCTTAGAGTTAGTAAAACCGAGTGTCGACCGTATTAAGATAAACCAGTTTCACTATATATTTTTCTAATATTTTTATTTAGTTAAATTTGATAATGAAAAACATTATTATGTTAAAAGATATTTTTTTTTGTAAAAATCTTTTTGATGGTATTAAGTAGTAATGAAAATAAGAGTTGTAAACTTTTCATTTTACTTTTACGTAATGTTTTACTTTTTTTTAAAGAGATTAGAGATTTTAAGAACAATGCAATCGAAGTGGGGATTTAAAAGTACCTATTTAAACTTCCTATATATTAGTTATTATAAAATATAAAATATCACTTTAAGAAATTTATATTATTCATAACATAACATAAACAGAGCATCTTTTTTAATGTTTTTAAGGAAGTTTTTTAGTAATGAAATTAAAAGTTTAAAACAATTGGCTCGAAAACAAAGTCTGAATATTCTTTATTTACTTGCTGATTTCAAACTTTGCCCAGCATAGTTGTTTCGAACTCATAGAAGTCAACGGACCCGGATCTTTTGGATCCGGATCTGTTTTTTTTTCCAATGGATCTTTTGAAATTTTTCGACAATACAATAAGATTGCTCAATCCGTTTGGAACAGAACCTTGTTTCTATGAAACTCATAGTAACTCATTAAACGTTGTTGTAACTTGTTTACATCGAACAATATTGTAATCCCTAATGTTAGAAAATTATTTATGCATAAAAATAACTAGCTATAGTATTATAGTAGGTTGTATAGTTTTTGAGAACACTATTTTTATAACACATTCTTTTATTTAACACATTTTTTCTTCTCTCATATTACGCAATGCATGCAAATTTAAAAATACAAACTTATATAACTTGTTATTTAAAATTCAAACTACTATGAATATTATTAATAACTGAATGCTAAAATTTATTACAACGTAAAACAAACATTATTTGATGAGAAAGATGATGATAAGAGGATAAGAAAGATGAAGATGTGAAGGATGAAGAAAATGATAAGGGGAGATATGAAAAAATATAGGGAAATGAGGGTACGTGTACGCATAGAAATGATTAGGTATGGGGTGCATAATCATTTCTATGGGTACTCGTATTATACGTAAACGACGCAGCGTATGTCATTTCTATGCGTGGATTTTATATTGGAATTCTTTATTTACAAAAAAATAAGAATTTTTTAATAGAAAAATTCTTTCTCCCTTTTATACTTTTGCCAACAGAGAAAGAAACCGCTGCGTACTTTTACCCGACTGCGCCCTCTTACCCTCCTATGCCCTATCGGCGAAGATGATGAGAGGGATAAAGAGAATGATAGAGATAAAGAAGATGAGAGGGATATATTAGAGTAGGATAATAATGATTAGAGATGAAGAGGAATAGAGGGATGGGGATCAATAGAATGAGAAGGATAAAGATGATAATAGAATCATTAAAAGGATGAGTGAAATTCAGAGCATAAATATTGAGAAAAAGAGGAAGTGAGAAGGATAAATTTATTTGTGTGAAGTGGAATATAGTCGACATAATTACCAAGGATTTTTTAACGAAATGAATATTGTATCATAGTAGCGGAAAGTATTAAAAACCATGTTCAAAAATTTTTGCCATTGGTAGCCTGAACACTGAACATGGATATATAAACCATCCCTTTCAATGCACACTACTTTTAAAAGTCCTTATTTGACAACATTTTATTTGTTATACCAGGCCCTTCCACATCCCACTTTCTGGGCTTTCACGCATCAACGGTAGCGAAAAGAGTCGTAATTAATTGATAAATACAAGGTGAACACCTGTTAAAATATAAACTCATTTATGATAGAAAATAAGACTATAAACCGAAAATCGGCATCTTTTTTATAAGCATCTCTCGTTTTAGCCTTTAGAAAAGGCTAGGATGCTTATCAGCCCACCAACATCACTTTTACTCGCTATTCACCTTGGGCATCTCTCTCTGCTCTTGAGTTCTCAACGAGTTTTCCCGTGGACAAGTGCAACGCACGGAAGTATTGGAAAAGCGATGAGAGGTGCCAAATGCTCGGCTCGCTGCCAAAGTCAATACCGGTCGCAAACGGTCGGTCGCCCAACTGTCAATTAGAATCGGGATCAAATGGGACACGTGCGTGCTAGGTAAGTCGGATTACGACCGGCTTTGGAAGTGCTTAGGTTTTTTTTCTGGTTAACCGGATTTTTTTTATGTTATCGCAACGTTTTCTCTTTGATCCAATGACTGGAAATGTAAAGAAAAAATACTTTTTTCAACCTATTCCTTCTTAAAATTATGTTGATGGGTATTTGAACGAACTTTTAAGCATGAATTAAACTGCAACAAACAAACTTAAGGATTAGGTGCGTTGATTTTATTGAAAGAAAACTTCATTTTTAAAAGAATAAAACCAGTCATGCATATTATTAGTGTAATTTTTAATATTTTACGCTAAATTAGACAGAAATGGTTCATGCATTTTTAGCATCAATTGCACATTCAAACTTAGTTGGTAATACAACTAAGGGCTTACATAAGAAGGTGTGAGAGGGCCTATATAAGCCATCTCCGAAAGAAATCAATTAGGATTTTATCGGCTACCAAGCTTCCCCTTTTAAATAGGCTTCTAGTCTTTAGAGTTACATATACTGATTTCTAATGTATAATTTTGTATTTTTTCAGAACTAAAAACGAAACGATCTCGAAAATGTAGTCTGTAAAAATACTTATCTAAAATTACTGTATACCACACTATAAATGCAAACTTCATTACTTCCTTATACAAAAGGAGAGGGTGTTAATAGTTAATACATATCACCTGACAGAGATATCACCTTCTAGCCACCACTAATTTGAAGTAACAGATATATTTTAAGTCAGGGTTGGCCAACCTTTTTAAGAAGAGTGCTATTAATTGGGACGAACAAAAATTATGCGTACCACTTCAAATTTTCCTAATTACTCAAGAATGTGAAAAAGGTGAAGAAAATATTTATAGACTCATTATGGGATTTTTGTATAGATGAAACATTTTTTCCGTCCAAGTCTGACTGAGTGGTGGACATTTAAAATGTAACAGGGGTTGCTCCCCCCAAAAAAGTACCCCAGAGTAAAACTTTTCAAAAATAGGTTCCTACAAAATATACCTGGCTTTAAAGCTTAACTCATCTGTTCATTAATAAAGGATATACAAAACACAAAAATAATTAAGTTAACAAAACAGAATGAGATTGAAAATTTACTTCAAAAGTGTGAGTAATTGTTTACTTTTGACTAAGTAAAACAATCTTTTTCATTCACAAACTTCTAGGTACTTACTTGTAGCTAAAATGATGATGAGCAACAAGTGTGAAATAATGATACCTCTAACTGGTGGAAGACTCATAAACTAAAAATTTTATTTTTAAGAATTAAAGAAGGTGTCCCACCCTACCTCAATAACCCCTACATATAATATCGCAGTGAAAAGATAATCATGCAAGTTTTTAAGCTGTCTAAAATTGTTGGTTTTAAACTGGAACTGGACCAATTGAAGAGTAGAGTATGGACTACTGTCATCAGACATCTAAAAAGATTTGACCCCCACAAATTATTACAAATTAAGATATTTTCACCAAAATCACAAATGAAATCGTGAAAAATTACCCTTCAAACGAATTGGTCTTAGTTGGCCCTGGTCAAACGAGAGAAGATGGCCGGAGCACTGAAATATCTTTGATGACGTTAGACAACATTATATTTTTCCAAATTTTTCAATGTCTCCTATGTTTGAAAAATGTCTTCGCGTGCCACTTTTATAATTTCACCTCGCCATATTGTGACAAGTGAGCCTCGGGCTGGTCATCCCTGTTCTAAGTTGAAATTTTCTTAAAGAATTTTCTTAGGATTCACTGTGAATCATCCTAGGGCCTATATCAACGCTTTGATGCTAATTTAGGGGCATTTGAAAAATCCTTTATCATATTTTTCTAAATACTCCTAATGGTTAAAAAAAAAAATGAGTATAAACCAATTTCCTCAATTTGTAAAAATCTCAAAAAAGTTTTTAAAAAATAAAGTGAGTTAGTATTTCGAAATCTTCCTAGAAAGGAGCTTAGTAGAAGACGTTTCTCCCTTAAGTGAAATTTCGTGAAAGGTTGCATTCAGAAGGTATATTTAGAAACCAAATGGTGAGTGTCTGTAACTAGAGAGGCTTTCGTTGCGTAAAGGGGCCCAGAATAAAAAACAGATGTGGGATCTTGGAGCTTAGTGGAAAGGTTCAAAAATTTAGTAATCGTAAAAACTTTAAAAAAAAAATGGAATTGATTTTACACGGATACTTTATTTATCAAGGTTTAACCTATTTTATTGAGACTATATTGAAGTAAATAATATTAATAACTGAGTAATAATGATAAAATTTGTAAAAAATTATGAGAAACCGTTCAATTTTTTACTTTAATATTGCACATAAAAGTACTAACAAAAGTATCAAAATTCTAACAAAGAGACAATGTTTGAGAATCTTTGATAAAATCTTTTAATACTAATTATTAAATACAAAAAAATCTTATAACTAGTAGCGTTTGTGATAATATTAAACTATCCATTAATAAAGATAGGTATAAAATTATCATTATTTGTTTAATAAAATTTAAGCTTTTAAGACTTTTAATAGATTATTATATTTTTGTTTAAGAACATTTGTTGCTGTCATAGTTTGAACAAGGTAGAAAACGAAATATTTGTTTGTGTGTTCCCTTTTTATTCCAAATATTGGCATTATTCCAAATGAGACCAACTCTTCCCATTCTTTCGCCTTTAAACGAAAAGTATTGTTACGAAGCACATGGAGTTAAATTAATAACAATTCAAAAATAAAATACTAACATTAACTTTAACAGAAACCTTTATTTTTAATGAACACTCTATATTAATCATTGTATTTAAACAATACAAATGTAACTTGAATTTTTTATTAATTTAATATATTTAATTTTATGTCCAACTTAATAACAAACAACTCATACTTTATATTTATATTTAATGATATATTTTATCTGTGTATAACAAGAAGCTGAATTTCACACAATTCCCCATTAATATCTGAGATTACTTCAAGAATGTTTTATTTTATGTATCTCTTGTCTTGTCACGTATAAAAGTTAAATTTTTAACTCCGTGCTTTCTTTTAACTTTATCATCTTGCTTTCGGTTGTATTAAAACCCGTATTTAGTTATTTATGTATGATTTAAGTGGCACTGTAAGTTGAGGTGATGGGGTATGGGGTACGTGGAGAACCGGGATCTTAGGGATTTCCGTAGTCACAAGAAATAAGTATTGGATTTTTAGCTGATATTTATGAGATAGAAATCTACACATCCTTAAACTAATGTGAATAATTCAATATAGTGTTATCAGTTGTTAAGATAGATAAAATATTGTGCGTAATCTATTGCAATCCTCCCAGTACATGCTAAATTAATATCTGTTTTATTTTAACAAAGTTTTTTTCATAACATTTATCAAAACGGTGTTGCATATTTTCTATTAGTAAAAGTTATATAATGATTGTAAGCTTCGTGCAACGTACTAAAAAAGTTAAGCAACATGCATGTTTAGAGAAAATAACATCGAAGTAAAAAAATTTAATTCAGTGCAAGTTTTAAATAAATGCAGTTTGGATAATTCTCGGAAGTTTCTAATTGAAATTTATTAACAGTTTAAAGATTCCTTTTGGTCCTTTTAACCTCCTAATAATTCAATGTTACTTTTTTACAACCAATATTTACGCAATTTAAACTTTTTTGATGGTTTAATTAGATTTAAATTATCCAAGCTGCACTGTATTATAATAGTTAGGATTTTTATAAATCCTAAATGATTAGCTGTTTTCCACATTGTAAAAAAAACTCTTATAGACCGCATAGGAGGATAATTACATCTTTTGGACTCATGTAATATAGAACGGTCAAGTGAGGAACGGCCAATAGACTTGACAAGAATGTTCAAAAATTAAGATATTGAAAGGGGTTTTATAACTTTTAACATTTCTACTTAGTTCAAATTTTAATTTAGTAACACAATAAACTATTACTTCTAGAATGAATTGTTTTATGGTAATATTACAAATTTTATTCAAATTTTAATCCCAATAAAGAAAGAGCATTGTGGATCGCTTTGATACATGTGTTCCGTTGTGAATTGGACACCCCCAAACATAAAAAAATGTACGATTGACAACTGACCTCTTGGTTCGTTTCCTTGTTTATAGCAAGCTGTACCTTGCCATATGTTCCTTGGCCCAGCTTCCTTAGTACAAGGAACCGATGTTGCAAACGCCGATCATTGGACTTGGAATCAGCTGTCAAACACTCGTTGCTCAACAGCGTCCGCTCAAAAGAACCGGAACTAAAAGTCGGTATCACCATTTTGACGAAGTCACTCACTGACCACAACAATGCACACAGAGAAATCGGAATATTCCTCAAAACGGACACCAAACAGACATAGTTGTCATCAGGAGTGGACACGCTTCTTTGCAAAGTTCATTCCCTTGAGAGTAAACAAAAGTAAAGCTGCTTGTGCTACATTCTCTCCAAGCAGCTGCTATCTGTGCTGTCCTTGCGCCTTCATCTTCCTCTTGCTCTCTCTAAATATAGCTCTCAACTCACTCTACCGGCGAAATCCATCCTTTACTGATTCTTTTCCATGTCATTTGAGAGTGAAACTTTCCAGCATAGCCCAGCTTCCAGCATTTTCCCCTTGTAATCCTTTATCCATTTAGTTAGCCATATCTATGTTAACCAAATTTTTGTTAGTCGAAATTGGGAAAAATTTTAAACCAATGTTTTCACAAAGCACAAGTCTTTGAAAGATTTTGTAGGTTGAGTGAGTGAGAAGGTATAAACAAGACATTGTTCCTGTTCTTAAACATTAAAAAAAAAACTTAACGTTTTTATGGTTAGACTTATAAAACATGTTCTTGTATTACTTACCCTGACCTCACGTATTATATTTTATTACTGAAAATATTGATTACTACAAATAGATTGCTAAAAAATTGAAAGATAACTTTTTAAACATTACAAACATAACTTTTATCACTTCACGTGACATTTTAACATATTATCTCCTTATCTCCGTATATAACGCCAGAACACTTATCGACTCAAAACAGCGTACAGCAGTAAAGCTTTACATTACTGTAAAACTGTTTTTTCCTGTATAGGAAACAGTATGCAGTAAACCCAACTTTACAACATGCTAGTTGTTTTAGTTGTGTTTTCTTCCGTCTCACACACATTGAAAGCAATTCTTTACTTAATAATAATTGGCTAAGTTCAAACAATCTGAATTAAGTTATTATTATGTAATGAATTTAAAAAATGCGTGGATGTTGCGAGTACTGTCAAAATGTTTTTTTTTATAAATGTTAAAAGAAATTCTTATGAATTAGTTAGTAAATTGCAGTCATTTCCTTAGATATTAACAACTTAAAATAATATATATGTTGAAAATGAAAGCAAAAGTTATTTAACTAGTCTTAACATGTTGTTAAATTGAAGTTGATTCTTCATTATAGTAACAGCTAAGTTTTTGTTATTGTAACTAATCCATTCCATCAATCGGTGATTTTTATGATACTTGAAACAACATAATATTTTCGTTACAATAATAATACTAGGTCTTATTTTCAGCAAACGATCTACGTGTTTATTCCTTACCTCCTTTAGTGCTACTAAATATTTTTATCATAACTTTACTCCTAAATTTCGGATCAAGATATAATTTCCAAAAGCCGACCTTTCCACTATTCATTAACACTATCAGTCCTGGCCTGCTAAAACTTTTAATGAGATTCAATTATAATATCTTGCGGTCTAGAATTAAATGGGTTAATTTAACTATAAATATAACAATAATTTATTTTCTAACAAAAATACTGAATAAAAATATCTATAACTGGCGTATATTCAATTTAAATTGTAGCTTCATATAAAATGCACTAAAAGTTTGGTTCTTGTTTTCAAAAGGACAACTCTACTTCCAAACTCTTAATTATTTCAAAGTTACTATACGTGTTACTATAAACTTCACTCTTTAACAATCAACATAAACGTAACTCTTCGCAATTGCTTCCTTCAGTCATTGTTCGGTATCAACACATGTTACAACAACAGTCTCATCAATCTAAACCGTTTGCATTCCTTTTAGATTAACAAAACTTAAACCAGCATTTTTTCTTTCGTGAGACTTGATTGGAAAGAGAAGTGATAAGCGTTAGACAGAAAAGGTTATGACTTCTTATAGTCCGACCGCCACGAGAAAAACTTTCACAAGAGCAACAAAACTTTGAAAAGAAGTTCAAATTTAAATGATAGTCACACAGATTTGGCACAAAACGTTTTTTTTTTCAGGGTTTATACCATCACCCCCAAAATAGAGAGGAATAACCCGTTTCCATAATAACAATCTCCACGTCAAATGTTTTTCTCTTGGCGGTCGGACTATTAGTTACAGTTTAAAACCGTAGTGCATATCTTGCTTGAGAAAAAAATTAGTTCCATACTTTAGTACAATTGATTTAGAATACGTTAGGCAGTTTACAATTTGAATTGTCAGTTTGAAAAAGGGAATAAGTCCAAAAATCAAGTTTTGAAAAAAAAAACACCTATAAAGTAATGGAATTTTCATTGTATAAACAGAAAATATTTACTGGAAATTCAAACTCAGGATTCTATTTAGAATACAGAATAATCATCAAAAAGTACAGTAAGTATATATTTTATGTATAGAACGTTGATCCTTTTCAAACTTATCAAATTTCAGATGAAAAAAAAATTTAAAAACCACTTAAATTGACAATTAAATTATATTTCTGCATAGTTCGCAGCACAAAAGTGAGAAATTGAAAGATTAAGGAAAATAAAATTCAAAAGTATAATGAAACTGAGTCATTATGGTAGTTCAATGAATATCAATGGAGTCAAACATTCACTTGATGAAAAGTAAAAAATAAATTTTACTTTTGCTTAGTTTACAGCACAATGAATAAGAAAAGAAAGACAAACTAACTCAGTGTTTCCCAACGTGGGTCGCACGCCCCACTTTCTAGGGGACAGTTTGAAAATTTTTAACCAAATTACCTCCCAGATGGGGCATGGACCACTAATATTATACTAATTCTTTTTAGGTTTATTCCTTACAAAAGAGCTGTATTTCCTTTTTTAGTGAAAGAAAAGTCTGTTTCGGAAGAGAAAAGAGTGACTTTACCCCACCATAAAACTGAGTAAACAGTGATGAGTGGTGAAGTATCGAAGGAGAGTTGTTTCCTTGGAAGATTATAATATATTATTTAGACAAGGTGACAGTTTCTTGCATAAAGAAGTCCAATAAAGCATGTTCCTGCTCATAACATAACCTGATGAAATTAACTATGAATGGGAAGATCTTGTTGGTTGTATGACCCCACCTGCACCAGTAACCAAAAAAGGGCTTTCGCAATATCAAAAAGCTGTCTGATCTATGGGGAAATAAGAATACAATGCAGTTTTTAAGTAATTTTTAAAATTTTCTTGTGGGATTTTCAATGTTTAGTTGAATGAAATGAATTTTTTTATACTCGCACAATTTCTATGAAGATTAGAGGGTTTTTAAATATGGCCTTTTTAAATTTGGCTAAATTTACCATAATATTTTTCCTTTATTAGTGAGAAATGAGTCAAAATAGTTTTTCTTTAAATTTCTATATTATTCTTATTTTATAATTTTTTTTGTAATTTAAGGGTTGGATTTCATTAGGTAAGATATATACCCTCACTTAATCTCACAAGTTTTCATTTGAAATATCAAACAAAAACAAGAGTGATGGAACTTAATCAGGGACTAAGGGCTGGACTTTGCCCACTAACAAAAAATATAATATAGGGTCACTTGGGGTAAGTGGGTCCCTGGGGTAAGTGGGTCACCCCCCTCAAACTAAACTATGTAAAGGACATTTCACACTTATTCACATTGATCATGTTACATTTTGTCACACTGATGGGTATTGCATATATTAGAGTTTTGTGTCATTTCTTTTTAAGATTATAGAACTATTGTAAAAAAAATTCCATAATTTTTTTTTTTGGAGAGTTCAAGATGCATTTTTCCAAGAAGTGTTTCCAGGAAAGTTTTCACTATATTTTAATGTTTTTTCAACTGTTGTGCCAGGTTTGACTTAAAATACATACTGCAATTTGAATTTTCACAAAATCTCTTATTTAAAAATTTTTAAGAGGGGGGTCCCACTTACCCCGTAATTTAAGCAAAGTAGGGGTAAGTGGGTCCCCTCATTATGGGGTAAGTGGGACACCCTAGACTCACCATTTTAATGTTTATTGAAACATTTATAAGTAATTTATTGAAATTTTATATTAATTTTGCGTTTTAATATAAGCTGTGGTAAGTAAAGAAAACTATTAAGTTGGGTTTCTTTTATTCACGTTGCCGAGAAATTAATTAAAACACACAGTGGGGTGGGGGAATAGTTTCGAGGGTTTCTTTATAAGTCTCCCGAACCATTCGAACCTGAAGAAAACATTCTGTAATTGTAGTGTTCCAAAAAGGGGTCCCACTTACCCCAACCAACCCTATTAATTTAAATGTGAGTAGATATCTCGTACATGGATTAAGTTACAATTAAATATTTTGTACCTAAAACTTCTATACTTTATCAAGTAAGACCCACTTATTCCCTCTTAAGTTTTGCTTGCTTTCAATCAAAATAAAAAGGGGGTGACCCACTTACCCCTTCCTATGGGGTAAGTGGGACCCCCGTCTCATTTTTTACAAAAAGACCAGTTAAGAAAAATGTAGAACATTATTTTAGAACCTAATTATAATTTTTTGTTTATTAATAGTGTCTTAAATAGAATATGTCATCAAGTTCAAATTGAACCTCTTCAAAAAAATTTTAAGAACCTTCAAAAATGTACTGTTCCAAAAAGGGGTCCCACTTACCCCAAGTGACCCTAATTACACTTTGAATCACAATAATGTTTTTTATTATGGTTTTAGAAAACCTTAGACGTCCCTCTACAGATTCAGACTCCCCTTTTCGCCTGATCATATTCTTCTACAAAATAATTTATACTACATACTTAAATTTCAAATTTGAAAAAGTGGGAAAAGTCAAGGCCTTTTACTGCAATTTTTCATCCTACGCAAATATTACACCTAATTGTTAAAAACTCTTTAAGAACGTTACTAAATAAAAAATGGACGACAAATGGAACCCAAATATTTGACAAGTGCATCATTGATAACCTATCCCGGAAATGTACCTGCGCAAACGAAAAGAAGGTAATTTAAAATTTTTAATGGGAAGAGAAAGTAATCATGAATTATTTGGGAAATTTTAAGAAATAAGAATTATGGTGTATAAATAATATTTAATGTTTTTTAAATGAATAAATGAATTTTTATTAAGTTTTTTTCATTGTCAAATATAATGTTTCCAATTTTTAAGCACAAATAAAAGTGGGTCAAAGTTCATTTCTTTTTATTTCAGTGAAAATATCAGAAACCAAGAAAATATTTCTTATTTTTTTTCCAAGAAGAATATTCTAAATAAAATAGTAACGAAATTTAACATAGTACGTACATTACAAGGAATGGCGTGTCAGTTTGCTTGCGTATTTTGTAAGAAGGGGGTTGAGATTTGCTTATTTTTGCTGATTAGGGGAAACTGGCTAAAAATAACCAAGATAATATTATTTGGTAATTTTGAAAGGTCGCCAATGAAAATGAAGATTGGAAGTTTTGAATTTTATGACAACAGTAAAAACTTTTTATAGACCTCTTTTGAAAATAGATCAAGCGCAGATCCGGACCAGATGTATCAAAACGAGCTGAAAATCTGTTTTTAGCGGGTCAGATTTCCAAAATTTTCTGGGGGAGGACCCACAGACCCCCCCCCCGCTTTGTATTTAATAACATTATTTACTATTTTTATATTAAGTTCTTCAAGATGCACATACTATCTCAAACTCTATCTAATTTTTTGAGTCCTCTCCCCAGTGAAAAAATTTAGACTTCACTGGAGTGATGAAAAGAGAGAGAGAAAAGGGAAGACCTATGGGGCAATCAGCCCCATGTGTAAATTTTGAGGGCATGCCGCATATACCATCTAGGGCAGGAATGGCTGCCCATCTCTAGGATCTCTCTCTGTGGAGGGGACCTTAAATCCCGTCTTTAAAGTTCAAAAATGAGTCAAGAGACTAACATATACATTTTAAGGTCTAATTTCAAAAAACTTCTGGGAGGACCCCCAGGACCCCGTCCTTTTCTGAGACGTCATCTAAGCATCTTTAATAAACATTGATATTTTTGCACAAAGTTCACATTGATCTATAAATTACTCGGGTGGAGAGACCTTAGGAAAAGAAATTGGGAGTCAAAACCCTTCCCGAAGAACAAAAGTAAGGTTGAACGGCCCTTTAGACGACCTGAGATGAATTTTTAGGGTAAAAATTTCAAAATTCTTCTGGGGCAGAAACCCAAAACTTCTTAAAATCTGGTTCTAATCCAGGCTGGATGCACCACTGAAATAGATAAACAAACAGAAGAGAAACCGGAAGTCGTCATGTGAGTTATAGTTTATCATCCTGGAATTCCTTCAATTTTATGAAATATCATTTCATAACCCGCCTCAGATATTTGGAATGATTGTTTTATGTTTTGCTTTATTGTTCTTAAAATAGTTAAGCATGAGAAAATTTTAGAAATTGGCGCCAAAAATCTTGTGTTTTCGCTCTTTCGGCAACAGAGCAAACACATGGAAAATAGGAAAATATAGGAACGCGACGCCAATGATAGCCAAATATACAACGCCAAGAAAGTAACCCGGAAGCCACCGTCCAGATCGTAGCGCCGCCAACTTCTGGTAGAAGAGGTCTTATTTATTAACTCGTCTACATCTGTTCTCTGTGGCTTGTGTGAAGTTGATTCGAAAACATCTATCCAAAAAAAGTATAAAGATGATTTTACTAACTTAAATTGATTTCCGCTAACTTAAATTTTACACAACAGGTTTCGTTAACTGTAACGGTAACTTCATTAATATAAAACAGGAAGTACGATACATATGTTTCCGGTCCCGGTGAATTGTCAATATTTACATCTACCACCTCGTGTTGACGAAAATGAAGTGTATATCGCGGAATTCGCGCTTAATTTTACATAGAATCTCCAAATTTTTAAAATTAGAATCTTTTAAAAACTGCATAAAGTTAGAGATGGTTTCTGGATGAATCTGGGTTATAAATATTGTCTCATTGATATTCGATTAGGCTTAAATTCAAATTGAAAAGGTATGATTATTGCAAGTGACAGTCGTTTAAGAAATAAGTTTTTTATAATTCAACTGCCTGATTTTGGTTAATATCCTTTCTTATTGACTTTGTACACTTAATTTTTTCCAAATTGTTATTTGATTGAATTTAAAGCATAAAAGTATCTTTTTGTAAAAAACCCCTGGTTTCTATGCGTTTTAGTGTTTCTTCCGAGAACGGCATTAATTTCATTTGATTTTTGTACCAAAATTTTGTTTTAATTTTACATTTTCCAGTAATTGTTAAAACAAAATTCACAATCTTTATAGTTAAACAATGAGGGATTAATTTAGTATAACTATTATTCGTGACTTTTCATTACTATGTTTTCTCTCGTAATTATGAATTTTTAATTCAATTTTCTTCTACTATTTGGTAAATTTCTTTCATATTTATTGCATTTGAATGGCAGCTTAAAATAAAAATTTTATTACCTTTTAAAGTCATATTTTGTTTGCAGATGGCTGAACCAAATATAAGTCTATCTCCAAGAAAAAGCCATGGAAGGAAAATTGTAATTATTGGAGCTGGAATTGCTGGACTTGCTTGTGGATCACGTTTGAAGGAACTAGGATTTACTGATGTAACTATACTAGAAGCTCGTGACAGAATTGGTGGTAGAATTCACACTGAATATTTTGGTATTGTCATTACTTATCTTTTTTATATTTGAACTTTTAAATTCTCTTATATTTTTATTTAGTACTATAGTTTACAATAGATCTAATATGTTCTAAAGAACTTGAGATTTCTTTACTGTCGTTTATTTGGTTATATATAAAATATTTGCAGTTATGTGCAAAATTATAAATTAACATTTTCCTTTTCAGGGTGACTTTTCTCATAATTTACTTTTGTTAAACATATTTATCAATGATAAATGATACAAATAGCAAACAAAATATTGAATGTAATTATTAATCATATTTTATATTTTATCTAGAATGTTTGCATAAAAATAGTTTGTTAAATGCTTTCATAGGTAATAGTGTTTTACAATTTTATTCTAATTATAGGAAAAAATTTTATTGAAATTGGTGCACAGTGGATTCATGGAGAAAAAAATAATTCTATTTATGATATTGCTCAGAAAAATGACCTTGTGGATACTTCTGGAAACTACATGGAGGACCTAATGTCATTTAACAGTTTACACTCTGAAGAAAGAGAAGCTGTTTTAACAATGATTTCATACTTAGAAGAGAAAATTGATGATATTTCAGATAACTTAAAGTCCTTTTCCTCAATTTTTGATTTTCTTAATCATAATTTTCAAGATTATATTCAAAAGTTAAATTCTAAAGAACATGTGGATTGTTTAAATGTGGCTTATGAATGGTTCTGCAAATTTCTCTGTGAGCATAATGGTTGTGTTAGCTTAACAGAATTATCTGTTCCTCTTTTTAATAACTTTGAAGATTGTGATGGAAATCAAACATGTGAACTCAAATGTGGTTATTCAAGTATTCTCAAAACTATACTCATGACCATTCCTACTCATTGGATATTAAAAAATAAAATAGTCTCTAAAATTGATTGGTCTGAACTTAAAAATGAACAAAGTTTGAATTCTGGCAGTGATGGTGATTGTTCTAAATATACCAGGAAAGTGAAAGTTCTGTGTACAGATGGTGATATATATTTTGCTCATCAGGTTGTAGTGACTTTACCTTTAGGTTATTTGAAGAAGCATACTCAAACACTTTTTGAACCTAAATTATCTGAAGCCAAACTAAATGCAATAAGGACTTTGGGTTTTGGAATACTCAATAAAGTTTACTTAGAATTTGAAGAACCTTTTTGGAAAGCATCTGATGTATTTCATGTCTTATGGAACAAATCATATGATGAGATTTTCACCAAAGACTCAGCTGAAAAACAAGTAAGAATTTTATATACCAGTGTAACAAAAACAACTCTAGCACCAATAAACATGACTACTTAACTGGTTTGTAAATTAATAAAAATAATTTTTAATAGTCAAAATAGGCTATTTAGAGAAAGTTTTAGTTTGCATTTTAAAAATTTTTAGTACTAAAGTATTATTTGCATGCCATTGGCACACTATGTATACCCACAATTGGTGCAAGGGTTAAGTTTCAGCAATGATTTTTGTTTTGTGGCATAATGTGAATGTACTCACTTCTCTTTGTCCTAATGAGTTTTGAAATAATTCCCTTTTTTAATAAATTAATACTTAGCTCTCTATTTTTTTGTCTTCAACTTGCTGACCTTTTTTGCTTTGAGTTTGTCATTTTTTTCTATGCCTTACATCTTGTTCCCTATTTTCCCGAGCTCAATATTATAAACATTACTTTTACTGAATCCTGTTATTATAACTTCAGGTAAAATTTACAAACCTATTTAATCTTTTTGTTTGGTTCCCCCTAGAAAAAAATATGTATTAAAAAATATTGATAATTCACTTGATTTTTAAAGCCTCTATCTCAAGTGTGGACTCGACATATTAATCGATTTGCATACACTCTATCACATCCAAAGATGTTGTGTGCATGGGTGTCTAGTGAAGGAGCTATTCAAGTGGAATCACTTTCTGAGAAAGAAATAGTTGATGGTTGTATGACTCTGCTGGAAACCCTTTTAGGGAAGAAACTGCCATTGCCTTGTAGAGTATTAAAGTAATTAATTTTTTTGGTTCCAATGCATGTTTTTACAATAAAAATTAATATCTAAAACACCTTTGCTTCAAAAGACACTTATTCTCATTTCATTTTTCTGCAGTGAAATTATTTGATGGATCAGAAATTATAGAAACTTATTTTCAAAATGATGGAATTTCTTAGAGATGACTCTAGGCCAGGGTTCAACGTTTTTGAATAGGTGCCCAATTAAGTTCTATTAAAATAAGTATTAAGTTAAGTTAGCTAAGATTTTTATACATCTAAGATTTATAGAACATCTTTTCGAACAGAACCCACTAAATATTCTCAGCAAAACATTAATAGTATTGAATGCAGTTGTGTTAACCAGGGAAATGTATTGCTTTTCCTAGAAGTATATGAGTCACTGGTTCTCTTGCTTTTTCATACAAGCACAATCTACTATGCTTTTTAGTATATCTTTAACTTAGTCTGTTTTCTGTTACTTTCCAATGTGCAATCCTTTAACCTCTATAAATCTGAATCTGAAAATACTTATCACTTCCTTTTAAAGATCTTTTTTATCACTTCTTTAGTGTAAATTTTATAATTCAAATCAAATAATGTTTAAAAGGTGTAATTACAAAATATTTCAGATCATTATGGATGTCTGACCCTTTTTCCTGTGGGTCATTCTCCTATCTTTCTACAGAGTGTGAAAAAGAAAATGTTTCAAACTTAGTATTAGCAGAACCCGAATACTCTACAGTCCATAATTTCAAAGTAAGATTTTTTTTTTAGTTTTTAAATTTAAAAAAAAATGTTTTTACCTTTCAGAAATATTCATTTTGTTTTAAACTTAGGTTTTAGTATCATTTCATTCACTAAAATTTGCCTTCACCATCTTTCTATTGATAAATAAAAAGTTTAATGTCAGTCAAGTCATAAATTTATTCCTAAAACATTATATTATATCTTTTCTTTACCTAATTGCAAAATTAATTTGTAATCTTAGATTTTTTTTTAGTAATGTATGTTTACATAGTTCCTGGTTAATGGCAATTGGTCATGTGTTTTAGGTTAACTGGTTATTTGCTTTATTTTCCTTGTCTTAACAAAGTAACTTGTATTTTTTAGTATCCTGTTTTGTTGTTTGCTGGTGAGGCATCTCATGAATGTTACTTTTCTACTGTTCATGGAGCTTATGATACAGGCATTAGGGAAGCAGATAGAATTTCCAGGTATTATCTTAAGAAATTGAGTTGAAATATTTAAAAAAAAACATAGGTATATTTAAACATTACATCTTTAATGGTTTACACAAACTATTATAACTATTATGTTACTTATAAACTAAGTGTTTACTACAAAATTTATTCAAGTACATTCTGCATTACACTGTTTAAAATTTTATGTGCTTATAAATATGTAAGTGCCCTATTTTACCATGTTTTTATTAGGTCGTTTTCAATCTTGTCTATCTGTTTGGGTGGAATTTAGAAATTAATTCCCAATGAGGTAGAGACTTGAAATTTTGAACACAGTTCAGATCTGGATGACAATGCGATATATTATCTCGTTGTTTCGATTAAATTCGTTTCCCCTAAACCTCCAGGGGGGCTTTCGGGTGGAATTTAGAAATCGATTTTAAACTAACTTCCCGATCAGGTGGAGGCTTGAAATTTTGAACACTGTTCAGATCTGGATGACAATGCGATATTATCACGTTGTTTCAGTTTAATTTGCTTCCCCTGAACCCCCAGGAGGGCTTATTTAGAAATCGATTTTGAACTTATTTCCCGATGAGGTAGAAACTTGAAATTTTGAACACAGAACTAAAAAGCAGAAAATAATTTATTAAATAAAAACTTTTTAAAACCACGTTTTTAAAATGCACTAAAAAGTATTAAATAATTTGTTTCTAACTCGTTGTAAATGAAAAACGTGGGGCTCATGCAATAATATTTACAGCTACTACTCTATTGGCACTCTATTTACTAATATATCCACAATAAATAAAAAATAAGAAGCATAAAGAGTGCTGATAGGAGCTGTTGAATTAAATACCTATTGCATGGGCCCCACATTTTTTGTTTTACAAAGAGTTAGAAACAAGTTATTTTATACTTTTTAGTACATTTTAAAAACGTGGTTTTTAAAAAGCTTTTTGAAATTAAACTTTAATAATTTCATTGATAATCTTTGCTTGAGACATATTCTACAATATCTTTGTTGTTTTGATTTTAGTATTTTCTTTTGTCATGTTACAGAATTTCAGAGTTTGAAAACTTGAATGAATCTTTTGAAGCCATGACTTCACTACAAGTAAAGGAAAACAATATACTTAAGAATCTGAATGTAATCATTGTTGGGGCTGGTGTTTCTGGATTAGCCTGTGCTATGCAGTTATCCAGAAGTGGTTTCAAGAATGTGTCCATTTTAGAAGCTCAAGGAAAAATTGGTGGAAGAATATGTTCAGTTTCATTGGGTAGGTATTTTTCATGAGTAGGCATGAGCTTGAAATTTAATTCTGAAATATTTTGATATAAATAATATTTGATAAAAATGCTTGTGTCTATCTTTAATGAGATTGTATTTCTTTGTAGAGAATGAAATTTTAGAATTAGGAGCACAATGGATCCATGGAACTGAGAATGAACTTTTTAAGTTTTCAAATCAAAGCAATTTGTTACAACTATCTTTCAATGAATCTGCAGTTGAAGGTCAAGGTGTATTTTGTACATCTGATGGGTGTGTTGTTCCTGCTGACATCGTAGTAGAAGTAAAAGATTTTTTAAATAAAGCAAAAATAGAGTTAGAAAGGGGGAACTATGACAAAAAAATAAGGAAGTCGGTTCTGACATTTTTATCTGAAGCTTTTGAATCTCACATGAAGAAGTCCACTAATGAAGATGAAAATTTCTTAAAAAAGAGTGTGTTTGACTGGTACATAAAGTTTGAAGTTATTGATAATGGATGTGACAACTTGAACAACATTGCCATTCAAAGTTTTACTGAATGGGATGACTGTCCTGAAGATTTGTATCATATTGAGTACAAGAGTGGTTTTAGCTCGGTGATAGATGTTCTTAAATCAAAAGTTCAAACTGAATCAATTTCTTTGAACAAACCAATAGAAACTATAAAATGGAAAGATGATTTTGAGCTTAATGGAGAGTCGTTTGAGAACAGCCCTCGTGAATCTTTCCCAGTATCTCTAAAATGCAAGAATGGGGAAAAATTTTATGCTGATACAGTTATAGTGACAACATCAGCAGGGTTTTTAAAAGAAAACTTGCATACATTTTTTGATCCTCCTCTACCTGAAAATAAAGTCAATGCTTTCAATAAAATTGGATTTGGAACAATAAATAAAATTTTTCTCAAGTTTGAAGAGCCCTTTTGGTCTCCAGAAGACTCTGGTTTTCAGCTGGTTTGGACCAAAAGAAGTAAGAAGACTGAGCAGTTTTTAACAAATGTAAGTCTTTGTTTTTCTTCTTTAGTTGGCTTAACTAGTTTTTATGACGTTTTACTACTGGACTACTACTTTAATTTACTTTAACATATTCTTTTAAGAAACAAAATGATTTTGTTCCTAGCATTACAAGTATTCAAAATTATTTATTGATTCTCTTAAATATTCAAATCATAACATATTAGCTCGTATAATTTTAAGAGAATAGCTATTAATACTATTTACAATCTAACCAGACTTAATTGTGTTTATCCTCTTTTCAGAATCCATGGGTTAGTGGAATTACAGGATTTGATGTTGTGAAGAATGCTTCTAATGTTCTTTTAGGATGGATAGGAGGTGAAGAAGCTAAACTGATGGAAGAAGTTAGTGAAGAAAGTGTGAAATTCACTTGTGCTGAACTCTTGAGAATGTTTCTCAGCCGTTCAGATATTCCAATGCCATCTAAAATTTTAAGGTATCATCATATTCTTATGCTTATTATGTATTATTAGTCTTTCTAATCTTGTTTCTTTGTTCAAGTTTTTTACCCATAAAAATTAAGGTTTTTATATAATTTTGTGCTTTTTTTAATATTTTACTAAACCATTTTATTTTAGATCTTGTTGGTATAGCAATCCATACATAAAAGGAGCCTATAGTAACCGTACTACTGATTACTATCAAAGTGATTCCAATTTATATCATCTTCAACATCCATTATATGCAAAATATGTGACAATGGAAAGAAAAGAAATACAGGTTAACTTTACATATTTCTGTTACTTTATTACTATTTAAATATGCATAACTTAATATTTTGTAAGAGAAAAAGGTTAAAGAAATGTTATACAGTGCAGGTGTATTTTGGAAATTCGACTTTATTAAAGTAGGGTCCATTTGTTTGAATCAGAAGAGAATTTGTCTAATTTTTCAAAACTTTTAAGATTCTTATTACACTGTTTTTATTTAGCCTCCTGGTTTTTTGTATACTAATACACAAAAAAACACTTTAAAAGAAAAAAATAAGGTGCTTAATTTTTGGCACCTTTTTTAAAAATTAAACTTTAGCTAAGAGTTAAATACTCAGTACAGTAGAACTCTAATTATCCAAACTCCAACTATTTGAATGGCCTAAAAAGAACCAAACCTACAATTTAAAACTTTGTGTAAGTGATTGGTTTTTATCACCCATTTTCATTAACATACATTTACTAATTTAAAATAGACCCATTTTTCGGAAAAAATCCAATTATCCGAATAGGGTCCAGTCCCAATTGATTCAAACAATTGGAGTTCTACTGTACTAAGATATTAAAAATGACCTGATTAAAAAATGTTACAGCTTATCAGAAACAATAAAAAATAAAGAAAGGGATTTCATTATTTAACACTTATATTTTTTCTCTTTTCAACAATTTTTTCAGTGGCCCATTGTCATGTTCGCCGGTGAAGCTCTCGATGAAGTTTCTTTTTCCTCAGCTCATGGGGCTTTTCATAGTGGGCTAAAAGCAGCCAATTATTTATTTCACACCAGTATGGAAGCAATGGTAACTAGGTTTCTTAAATGTTCATTATTTAATAAGCTCTTTATTAAATAGTTATCATCGCTGTCAAAACATTTCCTTTACTCATGTTTATATAAAATAATTCTAATAGCACTTTTTACTGTTGGTGCAATTTCATATAGAAGCACAAATCTTCTAATATTTTCTTTATTAAATTATTACATACTTTAAAAAGAAAACAAAAATATTTTTAAATTTATAAATAAATTTTTAAAGTACTTGTTCATAGCACAGTTTTACAATATTTCTAAGAAAATTAATTTATTTTATCGGAATTGTTGACCAAATTTATAAATATAATTTTATGTAATACATATACAACAAGGTGTTTCAAAAGTCCATTTAGACTTTTATTTGCAATCAACTACTGAAAGTAAGGTGTACCCCAAGTAAGTTGACATTGGAGAATTCATTGAGATGACTTGCAGCACCCCTAGCGGCAAATGAGAAAGTTAATTATACTCCCAAAACCCTAGGAGTTGTTGGTTCTGAGCAAAAGCTGTGAAACAGACTTTTAAAACACCCTACATAACATATAATAAACATATTATAAAGGGTTCCTTGACTATTTATACAGTGAAACACGGATTTAATATTTTGTGTCTTAAGCAATTCCACACATTTAACATCATATTTCATAGCTCCCAAACAACTTCCTATGCATATAATGCTTAAAATTCCCTTAAGGTTCAATGTTATCCCTTTGGAAATTTTTCTGCATTTAACGTTTTTAAGTGAGTATGGCTCAATGGAGATGTCCTAAAATACTCATTATTATGACAAAAAAAACACCTCTGTTCTCAATACTCAGATTTTTCACATTCAATCTGTGAAAATAGTGTAAGCATTCGTTTCATAAAGTAAAGACTAGGAAAAAGGTTTGTAAAAGCTTGTAAATATTAAGAATGTGATTTGACAAAAACTAAATTAATAACCATTAATAGGTTTTAAGATAATAATATTTAAGAGCTGTTAATGCCTTAGAGAATAATTGAATGGAATTTAACATAAATTAGCCTGAAATACAGTGATTGATTATAACATTGTACATTATTTATGTACTTTACATCTTGGACAGCGATATGTTTTTGTCATGTCCCCATTTAACATTATATTTCTTTGGCCCCTTGAATAATATTAAATTGGGGTTTTGCTGTATTGTATTTTAATATTTTTCTAATATTTTTTTCTGTTATCCAGGGTGCTGAATCCATGAATCATAAACTTTAGGACAGTGGATTCTTGAATCTGTAACCAAATAAAAATAAAAAAAATAAGTGAATTTTCTGTAGTACATGTTTTTTAGGGTTGTTACATTTAAAACAAAGCAAAAAGAATATTGTCTAAAGCTCATGTATTTTTTGCATGGTGTATGCTCACTTTATTTATGCAATGAACTCGTCATTTTCATGTGTAGATAGATCACCCAGAGCTTAAAAAAATTGGCATCAGGTATAAGGCCTGTGTACAAATTGCCATCAGATGGATCAGTCATGGGGAAAGTACGGCCCGCGGGCGGCCCTTTGAACGAGTCCATCAGGCCCGCGGCATGGTTTTGCATAACCCCTACAATTAATTACACATGGGACAAAATGTTTTTATATGTCCCACTATTTAGCTACACTACTGCGAATCAGCTCATCCCAGTTTCTACCAGATTTTATTAATAACTTTTAGAATCTCAGAATCACAGTTTCATATGTCACATGTTCCTTCCTTCTCTTAGAACAATCAATTTTGTAACTTTTTTCCCCAAATGTTTTACCATTGTAGCATATAATATAAGTTGTGTGTGATGTAAAAATCAACTTTAAAAATTATCATTCATAAAATTTTTTTTTGTTAAATTTTTCGTTTCCGGCCCGCCTAGATAATTTTTTTATTTTATCTGGCCCTCCCCTTAAAAAGTTTGCCCATGTCTGAGATAGATGGTACATTGCTTGATAAAGAGCCTGATTCTGTGATGAAAACATGAAAATCAATACTTTAGGATTATCTGGGTGCCAAGCAGAGAGTTCTATGATAAATCACCAAAACTAATCAAATATTATATTAATAAATCATTAAAATATCACAACTAGCTGTGTATCTTTTAATTGTTATATTTTTATGTGTAATTTGTAAAATGTCGCTATTAAAGTCTATTTGGCAAGATTTGCGCCCGGCTAATCATAGAGTACCCAAAAATCATTTGAAAGGACAGACTGTTTGCGCTGTATTTAAAAGTATACTTTGTTGATTTAATTTAAATTTTTTAAATCATGATTTTTTTGGCATTCCTGTGTTGAGGGTAAAAAAGTTTTAAACAAAGAGAAACACATTAAATAAAAATGATTTTTTTCCCAACTCTGAAGTTTTTACACTTTTAACAGAATATATAGTTGTATTTAAATGCAACTTGGATAACCCAGAATGTCTAATTTGAATTAACTGGTATTTAGAATATTTCTTTTAGTCTCTTGAAATTCCTACCAAATCAATGTTACTTTTTTATTTCCAAATTTTCTAAAATTTTAATTCTGTTCTCTTTAGTTTTGAATTTTCTTAGTTAAACTATACATTAAATACCTAAAATCAAAATAGTAATTTATCTATAATTCCAGATGTAGACGTATCTTTGTTATTAATATAATTTTAAAGTAGTTAAATTTGATTTACAATGTTAGGATTTCGTGAGTATCTTGATTTTTCTTGGTGTGATGTGTGTCTTTTTTTTTATACGAGTGCAGGTCATATATGAGTATATAGTCAGGCTTGAGAATGGAGAGTATATTAATAGAAGGAGAATTTTATCTTGACTGTTGTGTCTCAGACCCATGTGGAGTATAACAACAATATTTTTGTAAATAATTATCAGCAATAATAATCCAGAATTAAATAGAATAATATTGCTGATATTGATATATACTCCTTGCATCCCTCAGCAGACATCAAACCCAGGAGCTAGCTACTCAGACCAAGAAAGGAGGTAAGTGTTTGTCATTTTTCTTTTGACTTTCATTTTCCCCTAGCATCACTCCCTTGTATAAAAATAATTTATTTTAAATATTTAAGTTATAAGCAAGTATTTGAATCACACTTAAGTTTTAAAAAAGTTGCCTTTTTTGTATCAATATTTTTTTAAATTAGCTCCTCGGCCTCGGATAATATCCGGTTTATCCTGACGTTTTGTGTCTTACATGGTATAACAAAGTCATTGATTACCCCCCCAAAACGCAAAAAAAAATCGTTACAAATTATAGAGGTTATTTTTTTTATTTTACGCTATTTTTTTCACTTATTTTTTACGCAATTCCTTTTCAAAAGGTCCTAACCCATCCCCAAGGACCCAAATTTAATAAAAATAGGCAGCAATGATTTTTACTAAAAGCGGTTGAGGCGTTAGAGCCCCCGAAGCACTCGCGGTAGGGTTCGGGAGACTTTCTGAATCGTGCTGGCTCACGCGCGCTCAAGAAATTATATTCATGCTTTGAAAATTTTAAAAATTACATTTTTCTTATATTATAAGTCTTTCCTAAGTAGAAATTCTTTGGTTCGTTAGTAACTGGCCGGTTTTATGGAGGTATTTCATATTTCTTCGAACACGCGCTCATTTTTCCTTAGTGAGGATAAAGAAGAGCAAGAGTAGCACAAATCATTATAGAGAGGATGAAGAAGTGCAAGAGTAGTCCGAATAATTAGAGAAGATGCTATTGAAGATAAGATGAATTTCCCTAATCCTTAGAGAGAATAGAGAGCAAAATTAGCCCGAATCAGTGAAGATGCAGATGATCAAGTAAAGCCCGAATTCTTAAGATGATGAAAAGGAGCAAGGAGTAGCCGGATCCTTTATCAGAGAAGGTCGCAAGGGGAGTCCTCGGGATCTTTATTAGAGAGAATGAAGGTTCAAGAGAGTAGACTGCGTCATGAAGATTATCAAGTGAAAATCCCCGCGGATCCTTCAGAGAGAAGGAAGAGCAAGAGCTCTAAATCCTAGAGAGGATAAAGAAGAGCAAAAGTAGCCTGAATCATTTGAAAAGATGGAGCATAGCAGAGTAGATCGAATCATTAGAGAATGAAGAACAAGAGCAACTTGATCTGTTAGAGAAAATCAAGTGAAGCACTCAAATTTGTATCTTAAAATTTAGTGTAAAAGAGTTCTAAAAGAAAGATCTCGAACACGTCACCAGAATTGAGTTACCATCATATTGTAGTCTCGAACCCATTAGTTTCATCTTTAATTCTTTTAAGATTACTGACTACAATCAATAAATAAATGAAATATTCGGATATAAAATATATTTTTCTCTCGAACAGTCGTAAATTTTGTTTTTTTCCGGTTATACTTGGCATCTATCCAATCAGTGTTACGTAATATGATCTTTTTTGTTTTAGGAATTTTTTATTTATACTTCGTCTGAAATTCAAATTTGGCAACCGTAAAGTTTCAGAGAATAATTTCAAATTTCTCCGTTTTTGAGCTAGTTTTTGTTTTGAATCTCGATAAGTACTCAAGCGTATCACAGCTGGATAATGAATTCTTGAGGTAAATGCTATTTAATTATGGAAATTCTATTTAAAGACTCACATACTACATTTCTTTCTTAGATTCATTGACCTAAATGTATTTTTGTAATGCATAGAGTTGAATAAACTTCATTGAAATGCTCACATTTACGCCAGATTAATTAATGTTTTACAGTTTGTCTTCGGATCAAAGTTAAAGAATTTTTTAAATTCATGTTACTTAGAATAAATTTACACTTTTAGAATTTAAAAATTTTTGCACAAAAACTAAAAAATTCTTGTGGGATTCAAATTAGGATAAAATTCTAAATTTGATTAAATTACTAGTGCGATATGATCTTGTGAGTGAGTATACACAGGTCCCAAAAATCAGTAATTGAAAGATGCATTAATTGAAACGTTGTTTTTTTGCTAATTGAATTAAAAATAAACACACAAGAGTAGTATGGTGAAGTTTTTAGTGAATAACTCCTTGATAACAAAAATATCTACAATTTCAATTACTTTTGAAGTTATAGGCGTACAAAATAAGTGTAACACTAACAATCAAACTCAAATAATATTACTCTACTACCTTTGCTTTATTTTTCTTTTCTAGACCCATTGCTCCAATTGAAAGTTATAGGTTTCAACTATGTATTTAGATGGTTTGTTTACATTTTGTCTTTTTAACTTTTATGCTTTATTTATGTTTATAATTTGATTGTAATTCAGTTTTGTCTGCTTTAAGTTCAAGTATGGTTTATTTAATTAATTAATTTGAAATATAGATCTTAAATTTTAACTTAAATACCTAAACATTAGATGAAGCATGCAATTTCTGATTTATATAATTTTATAAATGCTATAAGTAAATAAGGATAATATAGAATTTGTTTTTTTATTGGTGTATCAATTTTTATTTATGTTAGTTATGTATTCTGTGGTAAAAAAAACATTAGGGGAGAGAAGGGCAAGATGGGACAATTTTTACAAAAATAATTTTTTTTAAAACTAAGTTTTGCTAGGTACAAATTTAAACTTTCAGAGAATAACATTTTTTACATTTAAGAAAATACTAGACTAGAATTAAAATAAAACTTAACATTAACATTTTTATTAACATTAACATTTTAATTAAATATTTTATGAACCAATTACAGTAACAAAAAACTTTTCTTATCCTATCCAGATTCCAGGGTAAGATGGGACATTTTTTCAAAATAAAAATTCATAATTAATTCAAATTTATGGTGAAAAAATAAGAGACAGTAGTTTATCACTTTAACTTTAAAATTATATTCTGTTTATCAATGAGAAAGCAGACCATTTCCTTTTTAATGTCTTCTCTAAAATAGTACCCTAAAACTGAAATCCTCTCAGTTTTGTTTTTTAATATTAATTTGTTTTTGATGTAAAATCACTTTTAATGAAACCCTATAAGGGCTCTATTTTTGGTTTTGCTGAAAGAGTGGGAATCTTGTATTTAATAAAAATGCATCTTTTAATTAAGACATAAAAAAAAATTCCAACAATAATATTAATTTTACTTTCTCTACTTTAATCATAGTTTTGCTTAATTGGCAATCTCATGTAGGACAGTTGAGAAGGAGTCTACTCTATTTCATTTAATGAAATAGATCACACTGTTATAGAAACTTAAAAATAGTTTTAGTTTGCTATAGTTTTTAAATATCCTGTGAATTAATTTATATCCAGTTCTTAAAATTGTCATTTAATTATTGTTATTAATTATTGCTAAGATCATTTATGAATCCAGTGTGTTTTTTCTAACTTTTTATGCTGTAAAATCATTACTAAATGTAAATTTAGGTAAACATAAATTGTTTTAAGTTTGTGATCTTCCTTCTATCTCTTCAATGTGATTTGAAATTTATTCATATTCTGTATGGCTTTTACAGAATATGCTAACCATATAGATTCTACAAGCATGAAAGGTCGTGCCGTTCAAATAATAACTCCTACAGATGATCATTTATTTGAACTGGATGAAGAAGCTTTAGAATCAATTCTACTCTCGGAAAATGTGCGTGATAAAAAAGTTGTTGTGGTGTCTGTTGCTGGAGCCTTTCGAAAGGGAAAATCTTTTCTGCTCGACTTTTGTTTGAGATATATGAATGCTGAAGTAAGATTTTATAATATGGTTGTATACATAGCAATAAAGTCTATAAATATGTTATAGTATAAAAATGATAAAAATACTATACTTTAAATTCTTTCTTATCTCAACTAAATTTCTGATAAATATGTGTTGTTTTTAAGATTACTATGGTAAAAAGAATGTAAACATCCAAACTTATATTATAGGTCTTTAATTTGCAGTCAGTTGTGTGTCTAATTTCAAACATCTTTAAGCATTAATCTCTATTAAGCATGTACTGCATTAATCATGCAGTACAATTCTGGGCTCCATACATGAGGAAGGATATAGAGGTAATTGAAAAGGTACAGCACAGAGCTACAAAAATAATTAAGGGGATAACACATCTGGATTAAAATGAACGTTTGAGCAGGCTCAACATGTATTCACTGGAAAAAAGAAGAGAGAGGGGGGATTTGATTCAGCTATTCAAGTTGGTAAAGCAAGGGGTTACGGAGGGCTTAAGTTTCAGCAAGGATAACAGAACAAGGGGCCATGGGTATAAACTAAATAAGACACATGTCAATCGGGATTTAAGGAAGTACTTCAATAGGGTAATTGACATATGGAACGCGTTGCCAGAAAATATAGTTTATTCAAAGGGAGTATTTGAGTTTAAGAGGCAACTGGATAGGCTGTGGAAATTGGGGAATTCATAATCATAGGACCAGCCTTGTTGGGCTATGAGCCTGTAGCTGGTCGTCAGTTTTGTATTTGTATAATGTTTTGATTTTAAATTCTAGTTTAAACCTGTTCGTTAAATCTGTAACCATGTTTTTAAAGGTTAAATTTTTTGAAATTTTAATTTAATAAAATGTTTGTTTTGGAAATGTTTCAACCTAAATTATAATGTTAAAACCTGAAAAGGCCACCTAAGAAAATAGAACAGCCCATGAAAAATGGAATGGGGAGCTAGCTGACTTGTACAGGAATATTTTATTTATATGGCATACTGCTGCCCATCTAAGCGCCAAGCAGGGGAACTTGTGTCACCCCCAACACTATGCACTTAATTTGTCATTAAAATTAATCTGATTCTTTATTTATAAATATAATCTTATTACAGTATACTACACCAAATATCCTCCCCCCCCCCCAAAAAAAAAAAGTTTTATCTTTTCTCAGAAACTTGACTTTCCAAAATATTTTGACCTCAAATTGACTTAAAGATATTAATAGCTACTACTTGTTAGCAAATTTTAAGGAGTCTTCTAAAATTAAGTTCTGGAAACATTGTTTTAGGGTGAATCTGATTGGATTGGTCCGGAAGATGAACCTCTTTCTGGTTTTTCTTGGCGAGGTGGTGCAGAAAGAGACACTACTGGCATTCTTATGTGGAGCAACGTATTTTTATCAAGATTACCCAATGGGGAAGAAGTAATAGTCATTATATTTGTGATTGATACTTAGGCTTGTATTTAGGTTTTGTGCCTCTTGTGCTATAATTTTCTTTTCTCCCCCATTTTAAACTAAAAATCAGCCTCCTCAAAAATTTATACTAATAAATAACATGGCATGGCCCAATTGCACATTTAACAAAATAGCATTTAAGTACAATAATTACTTAAATCTATTAAACCTTGAGTTTAAACAACATGTTTGACATAAAATGTGAAATGAAATTTTTTAATAACGATGCAAATTCACACATGGATCTTATTTTAATGTCTTGATTTGCAGCACCTAAAATTTTTGCCTCCCTTTGCTGTAGCGTGTATTGCATGAGCTTAAATACAACTCTATGTTGATATACTTAGATATTATTTCTCAAATGAGTGTATTTACTTCTATTAATATATATTTTATATTAACAAACAATTTATTTTGTGGATATTCTGTTTTTAAAAATGTGTTCCGGTTAAATTTAAATATTATAAATACTTGTTACTTAAAATTGCTTAACTATTTTTTAGGTAGCTGTGTTATTAATTGACACTCAAGGTGCCTTTGATAGTGCTTCCACTGTAAAAGACTGTGCAACAGTTTTTGCTTTGAGTACCATGACCAGCTCTGTTCAGGTATTTTCTTGCCTAACTCATGGTACCTTTTGACCAAATTTAAGATACTAGTGTTACAGTTTTCATGTATGTGAGTTGTATGAGAGCTAGCTGTAACCATTTATGCTCAGGGAATAATATTAACATTGGTCTAGGACCAAATCATACAAAATACCAGTATAAATCTAATTTACTTTAGTTCAATTGTATTAAATTTTTTACAAAATTAACTAACCTTTTTCCTGATTACCAACATGAATCTTTATCTAAAAATCCTTTCTCTCGAAGGATGAACAGTCAGAAGAACTTATTACCAAAACTTCAAGATCCATATTAATTATTATTTGCATAAATTACTATCTGAAATAAAACTTTGTGTAGTTGTTGATGAAGGAATATATAAAGAATCATAAAAAGGCATTTTATCATAATAGTTTTTGTTTTATAGGTATATAATCTTTCTCAAAACGTTCAAGAGAATGACTTGCAACATTTACAGGTAGGTTAAAATTTTCAAACGTTCAGTTTATTGAAGCAAATTTACTTGCAACTTCTTACCATTTTACAATCACTTCCACCTGAGTATTTATTCTAAGCAATTAATCTGTATGTATACTTAGATTTTTAATTATAGGTGTAATTAAAATTTCTAATAATTATTTATTCATGTTGTTGCTAGTTGTTTACTGAATATGGCCGATTAGCCTTAGAGGATACCAAAGAAAGACCATTTCAGGTAGGAAGTTTGGAGTTTTTTTTTTTTTAAAGTTTCTAAACAGTTTTTTACTGATCCTTTTTTTCAAACTTAATTCAAACATTTTAAAGTCCTTTCTGTGATACCAAATCCCTTTCTCTTATTAATTTATTGTTAATAGCATATCTTGTAGTTTTCTTAATTTTTGTAAGACATTCATGAAAAAAGGGAAAAAAAATCAAATGCATTCAATGAGATGGCATGCTTTACAGAATGATTCAGTATGTGAAAAAGATACTCTTGGCTCTTAATCTAATCATGAGTCAGTCAGTTTTAAAGAAGTGATCTTATACTTAAGTTTGTTATTTTATTTTACAATAAAATCATCCCTATGATTTTGATATTTCCGATTTGTGCTTGTAAACATTAATCAGTATTCATAACTAAGAGGAAATTAAAAAAAAGTTTACTTAAATTATTTTTTTGCAGAAACTTGTTTTTCTGGTGAGGGATTGGAGCTATCCGTATGAAGCCAGTTATGGACTAATTGGTGGAAGAAAAATTTTAGAAAAACGCCTTACTGTAAGTAACTGCAATTGTATCTAAAAATTATTTTACTGAAGTTTTAAAAAAGCTGTTTTATCAATTTTTAAAAAAGAAGTTTACATCAAATAGTTTATTTAGAACTTAAATTTATTTTGTTACATCATTCTTAAGTTAAAAAGAATTATTTTAAAACTTTTGAATTTATTCTTGAATAGAAATATTAATCAAGAAAATTGTTCATATATTATGCAAAAAATACTTTAGGTTTCTGAAAAACAACATCCAGAACTACAACAGCTAAGAAAACATATTCGTGCATGTTTTGGAGATACTTCATGCTTTCTATTGCCCCATCCTGGTTTAAAAGTAGCTACAAACCCTCATTTTGATGGTAGACTTTCAGGTATGTCTAAAGGAAAATCTTTTACAATACCACAAAAGTGTTTACACTTAAAAAATTACCAGATTTTATCAAATTTGAAGCTTAATTTAGAAGCATATTTAAGGAGGAAAAATATTTGACTTGTAGTTTCATTTTAATATTATATTAACTGTTAAAAGTTTCATGCTCTTAAAATGTTTCAATCTTTAGATTAGCCACTAACGATTTTGCTTGTCTACACAATAGTTATAAGTTAATCGATTTGGAATAATTTCCATTTTTATTAATCATTTCAAATATTGCGAGGGAAGTGCCTTCCAAGGTCCCGTGTTGTATTAGTAATGTGGCCACACTGTTTTGTCACTAAAACTGTATAGTTAAGTTATTTCAATATATGTTCTAAAAGAAAACCAATAATAAAATCTTGGTTCATAATTTGTACACAGAAATGTTTGCTTTACATTATTGATACTTGTGATTTACCTTATAAACACAATTTCTCTTCTTAGATATTGCTGATAACTTCAGAGAAAACTTAAAAGTTTTAGTGCCTTACTTACTATCCAGTGAAAATTTAATTTTAAAAGAAGTGAATGGGAAGAAAATTACTTGTAAAGAACTTTTGGAATATTTCAAGGTAAATTTTATTGCTAATTGATGTAAATTTGGAACATGAATAATTTGCAACATAATTCAGAATTGTCGCCCTAAAAACTCTCAAAGTAAGCAATGTTACTGTTACATTATCATTTATTGTCACTCTTTTTTCCTCGTATATGCTATGGTTTCTCTTGCAACTGCACTGGACAATCTTCCTTGTGATATTTTTATTTTATGTATTTTAAAAATTGAAAGTAACACTTATGTTTTGAAATTACTTCTTATTTACATTTCTTTTATTTACAGGCTTATGTAAAAATCTTTCAATGTGGTGAACTGCCTGAACCTAAAACAATGCTGGTGGTAAGTTGATATTTTATATCATTATTTTAGGAAGTAGTGTTCGGCAACTAGTGGTAAAAAAATAGTTAACTACTTACTAGTCTGGGAAAATCTAGTTGCAACTAGTAGTTAACTATTTTTTCCTGGGACTAGTTACAACTGGTAGTTAACTGTTTCCCAAAGTAGTTAACTACTAGTTAACTAGTCTTTAATTTCATAACCTATTTTTTGCCCAAATTCTAATACATCTTTCTTATCAATATCACAAAAAACGTGCAAAAAGGGCCTTTAATTCTGGTTATGGTATTTTGAGTACTCTACCATCTTAATTAAATTTGTTACAGTACAATTTTTTCTATATTTTGATAAAAATTTTAATAAGAATTTTTTTTAAAGTAGTTGAAATTTTGAAAGTAGTTTCAACTAGTAGTTATTACAAAAAGTAGCTCAACTAATAGTTGAACTAGTTTAAACCGAAAGTAGTTAAACTACTAGTTGATCAGTAGTTAACTACTAGTTGCAACTAGTTCTAGTTAACTAGTGCCGAACATTATTAGGAAGTAACAAATGAGCATGAATTATATCCTATTCATCAATAATATATATCAATAACATCAATAATATCCTATTCATCAATAGCTCCTATTCATCAATAATACTGAATACTTGACATTTCAGAACATTTTTTCTGTGTGAATAATTTTTGCTTTTATATGACAACAATTCCTCACTTTTCATATCTAAGTAACTACTCTAAAATTCATTGAAATTATTACTTCTACAGTCATTTAGCTATAAGGATTTTTTTGTACTAGTTGATGATTATAAATTCTAATTAAATCCTAACTTTTGTCCAACTAGTACTTTTAAAATCATAATACAATATCCTTTTGTATGGTAGGTGTTTAGTGAATGTGACAAACTTGCTTTTGAATGATTTGAGCAAATAACTAATGGAAATTTATTTTTCATTTTAATAGGCAACTGCTGAAGCAAATAATTTGGCAGCCGTTACAAATGCTAAAGATCATTACTCTAATGCCATGGAAAAGGTTTGTACATATGTCATCAAAATTTCTTTTAGAGGTTAATTATGTTATTATAGATACCAAGTGTCCACTCCTAACATCAATTGATTGATGATTTTTGAATTGTTTGTTACTTTTTTCAGATTTGTGGAGGAGACCGTCCATACATGCGACCAGCTCAGCTAGAGCTGCATCATCAGCATTTGAAAAATGAGTGTGAAATACTTTTTAACTACACTAGAAAAATGGGTGGTGAAGAGTTTTCTCGACAGTATTGTGATAAACTCTTAATGGTAAGGTAGTAAAATGAAATAAAATTAGCAAACATAGTTATTATTTAACTTATTCTGATAATGATTACTTACTATAAGTAATAAGTAAAATTAGTTCTGAAATTTTCTCTTGTAACTTTTGACTAAATTATCTGAAGAATGTACAATCACTTTTATGTGTTTGATATTTATATCAAAAATGTTTTCTAATACTAGTTCAATAGTTCTTTTAATTTTCTATTTAACATGTTTTAAGGTATTTGTATAAAATAAGTTTATAATTTCAGGAACTGGACCATTTGTATTTTAACTATAAAAAGCACAATGAAGGAAAAAACATATTTGCAGCTGCAAAAACACCAGCTACTCTGTTTACATTAGTCATTATTTTATATTTAGCATCTGGTCTATTTAGTGTGATTGGAATGCGAGCTATAGCAAACTTGTGTAATCTTGTTTTGGGTGTTGTCTTGTTGACTTTGTGTCTTTGGACATATATAAGGTAAGAGAATTTTGAAATTTAACAAAATAACAAGAATTTATGCTTTTAAAAACAAATATTGTTTTAAATTTTAAAAAATATAAATATACCTTTTTCTATTTCAAAGTACAAAATATACTTTCAGTTCCATAGATGTGGATCTGCTTTAAATGTAATTAACAAATATCTTGATATTTTAAACCTCATGTTAGTTGGCTTAGTTACATCTATAACTTAATGTAAGCAAAGTTTTAACAAATTACGTGTAATTTCACATATATCAAATAATTAAACTTTTGCACTAAATTTGATTAAACATGGAATTCAGGAACACAAAAGTTTCCTGTTCAAACTAGTATTAAATTAAGGAATAACCAAATAAGTTTACCTAGCTTGGGACCTGGGATGATACATAAGGACTTATCTACATTAAATTGTTGGCGGATTTCCCCCCATGTTTCCATTTAAATATCTATTTATTAAAATTATTTAATGAATCATAAATTTTTAATATATTTTTAAATAATTTAAGACTATTTCAAAAGTTACTATCTTTATTCCCTCCTTTTAAGCCTTAAGTAAAAATGCTGTTGTATTTAGGTATAGTGGAGATATGCGTGATGTTGGATCTCAAATTGATGTCTTATCTTCTAGAATATTTAAAGAGGTAATGTAACTTTCACTATATTACAGTTAAATATGTGCAATGTACCCTCTGTCCGGGTTTCTATTTTTCATCTCTTCATCATTATTTTTCATTTAAAATATTAGAGATATGTACTATATCAGGGATTCCCAAAACTTTCTATATTGACCCTCTGGGGGTTGATATGGTCTTTAAAAGAAGTTGATCTGGGTTTACTGTTAATTGTAGGGTACTGTTAAATTTGTAGGAAGGTTAAGGCCTGATAAAACTTTTTTATTCAAAAACTCTTTATCTCTCTGTATAAAACTCTTTAATTATGTGTTATTCTACCTAAATCATTTCAAAGTTATTATTTACCAATTAGAGAAAAAATTATAAAAATCCCTTTTTTTTTGCTTTGAAAAATAATTAGAAAATATGTGTGTCCATTGTAACATTTTTTGAAGAATGGGTAATAATGTAGTGTTGGGGTCTATGGATAAAATAAAATTTTTATAAGACATTAGGAAGTAGCATGGAATTGGGTAGCAATTAAATGAAAAAATTTTCTTTTAAGGTTTTGAAGCCAGCTTATAAAGCTTTATCAACTCAACCTTTGACACATCTAATCCATCTTGCAGAGGAGACAAACACTACAAGTTATGGAACTGTTATTTTAAATCAAGTCAAACAAAAAGTTTCGTGATATGTGCAAAGTACAACTGTCATCAGAACAAAAAATATGAAACTAAGTTGATCATATAAATAGTTTTCTGAAAAATACCTTTTATAAATGAATAGCATGTTAAATTATTTTTATAAATATATAGAGTGTTTTAAAAATGTTATATCTATTTTCAAAAATTTTGCATTCTCACTAAAATTTATCTATTTAAAATATTTTCTTGACCAAATATTTACAAAAAATATTTGTTGATTTTACATAAGAAAAGAAATTTCTATTTTAAAATTTTACTGTACAAAAACTTGTTTTTATGCTGTAGTTAGAAAGCTGTTTACTAGTCAAAAGTTATTCACCAAAACTCAGATTTTTCTGAATACTTTATGGATTGTTATAGTACATAAGATCTATTTCCAATTTTATATTCATTTTTATATTTTATACTGGAATGTTAAGAATGTTAAATAAAGTTTTAATGATAACATTTCATTTGTTTAATCAATATAGTATAATATTGGATCAGTGAGTTCCCTTTCTCATTATTTCTCTTTTTTTTTATCCAAATTATTAATTATAATTTTCGTATTTTATTTGGTAAAAGGTTTTAATTTGGTTATGATAATTGTATGGTTTTAAATTGCTATCAAATGTGTAATTTTTTATGGCTTTAAAGTTACAAAAAAAATACTATGTGTAATTTTTCCAAGTTCTATTTTTATCAAATTTAATATCCTACCTTTATATGCTCAAATATATTTTCTAACAAACAAAATTTCTTAAATTCACTAAGCATCTGTATAATAAAAAATTATGTTACTCAGTAAAAAAAAATCAATTAAACGAAATGAAAAAAATCATAATTTCCTTTCACTTGCATTTTATAACATCGTGACCAAACAGCAGATTTTTTAAAATCTTCTATTATTTTGAAAATTGTGGATCTGTTTAAAATTTTATAAAAAATATTATTTTTTTAATTCTGTGATTTGAAATAAGTTTTTAGCTGCTTTGGCATTTTTACAGGGTGTCTACTTAAGCCTTGTCTCACACCCATATAAACATAAGAACACCTGCTATCGGTGGTATAGCCAAAAAAAATTTGGTTGAGGGGAATTAAGGGGAATGATATGGAGTAAATTAAGTCCCTTTGTGCATTCAAAAGAGGAAAATTTTCTGATATTCAGGGGGATATATTCCCAAATCTCCCCCTTGTCTGTGCTCCTGCCTTCTGCTATAGTCATAAAATGTGTCTAGAGGTATATAACGCTTAGTAAACGCTTCAATTTTTTTAAAAAAAAACCTCTTTTAAGGTATTGAAGTATCTAAAAAAGAAAGTATCTACTATTCTTATCTATCCACTAACTCTTTTCTTAAAATCTCCAGTAAGGCACCTTTTGCTAAATTAAATGTACTAATAGGCTGTAGTATTAATTAACTATTATCTTATTCTAGCTTGGTTGAAGCTCTTCGAAAAGTTCACAGAGCATTCGAGAAAATAATACGGCACCGCACGGAGGAGGGGTCCTAAATAGAGCATCACCATTTAAAGTGGTGCTGCCATCTATGGATTTTTATGAAAGCAATCTTTAGTTAAATACTCAAAAATTAAATTTTCGGGCTATTCCTTACGTTAAGATTAAATATTCGCTAGGTAAAATGACTTTAGAATAAAATTTATGTATGTGGGTATCCTTAAACCTAAAGTAGCGCCTATTTTCAGTTGAAATATTTAAAAGTTAGGGGAGCTGTACAGGAGGGTCTTTAAATTTCTAATGTTTTCCACATGGGAGTTCAAACCAGTCCTCGCAATATGGATCTACCTTTAAAAATAAGCACTGTTTATTTATTTAGCGGTGTTAGGTTTGTGTCGAGAGGAGACGGATGCGTTTCACTCCTGCACCTTATTTATTAATAAAGGAGTGACATGCCAATAATGCGTCCTAATTGTCCTAATATAAGTTGATAACTGTTTAATATTTATATATTTTTTTCTGAAGGAGAACTACTAAAATTCGGTACGGAATAAGTGCACTAAGCTTTAAAAAGTATCTATAGCGGTAATTAAATTGCTTAACAAATATTAGAAAAATTATCAAAGTTTTATGTATCTTAAATTTTAAATAAAATCCTATAAATTTTGGCCAAAAAATTTGTTCTTAAAACACTTCTTATGTATGCTATTTTTCTGTATGTACACATGCTTTACTTTGATTCATTAATGATATTTCTAGAATGATAGTCAGCAAAATGACATCAATGTAGCGGCAAAAGGTTTGAAATGGTGTTAATCTTTTATTGCGTTACTCCAGAGAAGAATTCTTATGTCGGCAGTCTCAAGTTGCGATCGTTAACTTTTTAAAAACAGCTAAAATATTTTTTAATAATGATAGAAGAACACATATTTTGTAAAATATTATAAAAAAACATTTGAAATTCTTGAAATCGATTTACTTAAGAAAATTAATTATTATAATTTTATATAAACTTTCCTTTAATATTAGACAAACTATTTTTAAACAGCCATAAAAGTAGGCTTGAAATACGTGTTAAAAATGGCTATATCACTTTTTTCAATTTAAAGTTTAAAAAATGACAGCAACTTTCTTGAGAGTTCCAAATCGCAATTATGTTTCTCTGGGGTAAAAAAAAAATGTGTAGAAGCCCGGTGGCGTAGAGGAAGCGCTTTGCGCTCCCACACCACAAGCCCGGGGTTCATATCCCGGTCCACGGGCATAGCAGACTCAGCCCTTCATCCCTCCGGGGTCGATAATATGAGTACCAAGCTTACTTGGGAAAATCAAGAGGGGGTTAGCATCAAGCTATAGCCACTCCTCAGCTGACTGTGACTTTCAAGTCACACGTTCTGTCAAGCCTCACCCAGTGGAGCTAGTTATACTGGAGTTTGAAGGTCCAACGACCTAGGTACTCCCTCAAATATCCCCCTTGATTTGAAGAAAATGTGACCATTTCCGACCTTTGAATTTGTAGATGGGGGCCTAACGTATTTATTTTGCTATCACATTACTATTTGTGCGAATTTTATCAACTAATTATCTAAAGTAAAACAGTAATTTTATCTCAATTAATATTATGAATTCAATTAAAACTGAAAACTAGTCTTTAAGAAGTACTTTCGTCTGTTATCATAGTCTATTCTAAAATAAAAGGTTTTGGTGAACGGTTTTCTGATAAAACTTTTTTATTACTGATCCGATTGACATATTTTTGGTATCAAAGTGTCCATATTCTTTCGAAGATTCCGAGTGAGCTGTTGATTTTTTTCAAAATATTCTCAATTTTAAAATACTTCCATTTTTTAAATTACAGATAAGGTCGCAGTTACAAAGCAGAAAACTATAAATTTTAAAACAAACTTCACTGGTTTTTAATTTTCAAATACATTAATTAATTATCTTTCTATTTATAATACGAATTTAAAAAGTGTTAGTGGGCTTCTCTTTATAGAGAATTTTCTATATTTTTGTTGTTCGAACGATTTTAAGTATTTTTAAACTATGTTCATGTACTCTGGTTCATGCATAACTTATTTATCTTTTTATTTATTTTTGAAACATATTAATATGTTTCTATTTATCTTTAATATAGTGGCAACCTTATCATTACAATTTACAATAAAATAAGAATAGGCACTCTGAAATTTCAAACACTAAAAATATAACTTATCTAATATTAAATAATGATAGAATTTTTCAGGTAAGAATTTTTTTAACATAAAGGGATGTTTTTAACTTTTTCACTTATTTTTGCAGCCAAATAACTCCTTTTAAAATCCGTTTGAAAGTATGTTAATCTTTATATTCTAAAAAGATAAAGAAGAAAGCTCCTCAAATTGGAACATTGTTTTTCGAATGTTTTATAATGTAAGCGAGCTGGATTTTTAGAGGATCGCGAACTCCGTAATCAGTTTACGGGGGTTTGCGAGTGATAGCTCCCTAGTTTTACATAAAAAAATTGAGGCCAGGTAATATTTAGAAAATTAAACTTTTCACGAAAAGATTTGGAACAATTTGATTTATTTTTTAAGTAATTTTTAATATAAAAAACTACCTCTGTAGATGCTTTTTAAAGCTTATAGTTTAGACGAACGAAACCACTAAATATTTAAAACTAAATTAGTTTTAAATATTTAGTGGTTTCGTTAAAAATTTATTAGTAATTTAATTTTTAATTATTTTTAACATGTGCCGAAATGCTTGTAATTAAAACTAAAAAAAAAGCATATAAACCTATACACATGTATTATACTATAGTAAGAATTTTCAATTTTATTTTAATTTTTGACTCAATTTATGAACTTTGCGTTTTTTAACCCAACAATTTGTTTTAAATAATGAAACTAAAAAAATTAGTTTATTATACAAATATGGCCCTGAGTTGGACCCAGTAAATTGGGATAACGTAAAGCTGCAAATTAGTACATAACTCTAATCTGCTCATGTATGTTAAAGTTAGCTTCAATAACTACCTGCTTTTTTTATTTCAAGTGATCGTGACAATTTATTGAACAAGCATGGCTCAGTATGATCTTGCTTGATTCTTGTGCCGTTAACCAAAAATCAAACAAATTCAAAGAAAAATTAAAATGCTAATAGCGGAGAGTTTGAATACGTATTCAAATTTATTTACAAAATGTACATGCTTGCATACAGTTCACACCCAGCTTTGATCATTACGCTCTTTTTCTGAGAGAGTCCATGGAATGAAAACACATATCGTCATCAGCAAATGAGTACCAAAATCTACAAAATGCTGTTGATGAAGTGCAAAAATGATGGGTTGAATGAAATAAAACCAAACTGTTACAGTAGTAGATAAAAGGCGTTGGATGTTTTCTTCATGTTCCCACCACACCATCGTATCTCCAACTATCAAAAAAGAAGAGGAATGATGAGTTTCAATACTACGATTAAAATTTTTTTTTGAATACTCTGAGATAGTATTCAAATATATTAGTACTTACAGACCCAACCTGTAGCAAGCCGAGGGACACACAAAAAACACGATTTTACATGATATATGATATTCATATTTATTAAAATGAAATTGAAAACAAATTATGTATTGTTTTACCACATTAAAGAATTTTTATTAAAAGGAAAATTAAAAAGAAAACTTTCTTAGAAAGTAGGCTATTCACATCGTTATAAAAATGAAAGAGCAAGAAGTGTTTAAGATTTTAGGGATTTACATATATAAAAGTGTTGTTGCTAAATTAGTTAAAATCCATGAAGAAGAAGTTGGGAATTCTTTTCTCAAGAGGATAGGAAATTTTAATTTTCAAACTTGAGTTCTAAATACATACAGGCAATTAAAGCCCTGTAGTGAACATTTCTGAAATTACACTTGTCGATTAAATGTTGATTGCAATGTATCATTAAATGCTAATTAGCATCTACTCATTTGATAGCTCTTTTTAATGTGTACTAAAGGAGGAGCTCTTAAGTTGCATAAACGACTAACATTCCAACTTGAAAAATTAATTCTTGTTCGATAATTTTCAACTCTATTAACAAAAAATCAATTCAAAATACACAGAAACAGACTTGAAAGCATCATAATAAAGAAATTGATTGTAAGTTCCCAAAGGAGCCAAAAGCTCTTCCATGGACTCATAGATTATCCCATTATTACATAGTCTTAGTCTTAATATTTATTTTTTTCTTAAGTATAGATTCTACTGATGCCATTTCAAAGGAGGTTCAGGGATTCTCCCCTGAATTTTTTTTTCGAAAGTTTGATCTGGAAAAACGGGTTTGTAACACATTTCCAAAATAGAACTGACAATTGAGTTACATTCTGTGATTTTTAATGAGCATTAAATTTTGTGGCCGAAGGCCACGAAAATCTCTTCGGGGGGCTGCCACACTGCTTTGAGAAGTACAAATCGTATCCTATTAAACAAACTGAAGCAGAAATTTTGTTAGAAAATCCCCTCTACTATTGATGTTAATTTCTGTGGTTCCCTTTTTTCTCCTCACTTGCAAAAGGATGACTGATGACGGAAGAGAAGAAATGGGAGAGGGGTTTTCCCATGTTTATTAAATTAATATGACATTTTACTCAGCATTTTTTGATTTTCTCCAATTTTCAAGAAAAATCACTGTGCAATATTTTTTTACTTCTATTAGTTTTTCCACGACAATAAGGGGCTAAAAGACCGAAACTAATAAATATTTTCTACCTAAAATATTACTGTGAGGTGTCATTTTCAAACACTACTACTCTTTACTAAAGATAAAATATGTTTAGATAAAAAAAAATTATATCCAATTGTAAAATTGTTGTAGGATAAAATATTCCGAAAGTTTAACACAATAAAACTAGTACTAATAATTAAACAAATTATATTTGTGTGTGATACTATATACCAGGAAGCCTACATGAACAATTATTATGACCCCCAAAAAACTTATAAGTTGGTTAGTTTATTTTTTATGAAAAATTGCTCAGCTTTGCATGTTTCATTTTGTTGGTACTGTTTTGAAATATTGTCAAATTGATCTTTTTAAACCTGAAAGCGACATTTTTTTCCAAACACTTTCTATAGTCTTTCAGGTTGTTTCCACGGATAATCGAGGTTTACGGTTCTTCGCAGCTATTGGGTTAAACAGCATTTAAAGACAAATTGATGCCAATCATTCTTCAATTAAAATAAAAAGATATGCGTGATTTTGTACCCATTGAGTGCCGAAAAGTTGTCTGCATAGATTATATCAATCTAAGATTTTCTGATATATCTGTGCTTTAATAAGTAGGTATCTTACAACTAAAATATAGGTGTTTTCATGCAAGGAAAGCATAAGTGGGATTAAATTGTGCGGTTTGTTGGGTACGAATTGGAAAGATTTTCTTCCGTAAAGATGATGCATTCAGTACTACGTATCAAACCAACAGACTATCTTAACCATCCAATCCAATCTATTCAATCCTCAAACTAAAAAAACTTTAATTTTCTGTGCCTAAATGTCTGTTGATTTGAGATTTGAAAGATTTCCAAAGTTCAATTTTTTCCGTCCCAACCAACTGTAAGTAAGCCTTATTATTCTAAGTTTAAATATCCTAAGTTTGGCACCAATGTAAAAATCCACGTTTAATTTGCACAATTTAAAGTTGTAAACTAACTGAAGCTATACTTTTAGCTTAGAAGCGACAAAGGGAATCCTTTTAGTATCCCCGTAATCTCTTTAAATTGTTCAAATAAAACGTTGATGTTTTAACAATTGCGTGGTAGTTCATGTTCAAACTTCAATTGCTTTATTTCTCTTATTTCGAATCAAGTAATTAAATTTTCTTTTATGTAGATAATGGGGTTTGGAATGCATTTTTTACGGTTCTTACGTATTATCCCGTCGATCGTGTCGCTGAATCCGAAAACGTTATCAAAGTCCATTGAGGTTCTACAGCTGTGCCGCTGAATTTGACGGTCGCTGAACGGTTGACGGGATAATACGTAAGTGCCTTTATTACTCAAATATGCATCGCTCGATTTTCTGCTGAGAATATTAGAAATAATTTCAAATAAAAGCACGATTTTATTCAGAGATCTCCAAATATCCATGAAAAAAAACCGTATTCTTACTTTTTAGGTTGTGAAATCTGTTTAGTAACTTTATTATTCTGAAAAGAATCATTATCTCACTCAATTAAAAGTTTCGAACGAAATGTGGTTGGTAAGAATTGCATAGTTTTATTTGATTGTTTGAGAGTGAAGTTATTTCTTTATACTTAAAGACCTATATTATGCAAAACGAGTGTCTACAAAGCATTTTTGAACATTTATTTTAACATTTACCTATATGTTGAAAGAACAATTTGCCTATTAGTTCTCAATTAATTCCAGTTTTTATGAATGTTGAGTATTTTTACAATTTCTTAATGGTGTTACGGCACCTTCCCGCATAAACTTACTCTTATCTCCCGTATAAATTTACTCTTATCGACCTTATACAAGGATGTAGCTAGATCACGATAAATCTACCATTCATTTGAAACTATTTATTTGAATGGAATTTTGGTTTTAAGATATTTTCTATAAAATATTTAAAAACATGATTTTATTTCTTGATTTTTGAATTTACATAATTCAAATTTATAAAACACCTATGGAAGCTTTTACTGTAAGATACCTTATTGTGGATCTAATTGCAAGATCATTTTTCTGTTTAAAATATAGTGGTAATTTTAGTATTTTGGAGCAGAAAAATAAAAACTTCAATGGATCGTTCCGCTGGGAATATTAAAAATAATTTCAAATAAACACGTTTTTATTTAGAGATATCCAGATGTTTATGAAAAAGAAACCATAATCTTAAGTTGTGAAATCTGTAAGTCCCATGTTTCTCATTTATATCTATAAATCTTTTATTCTAAGATGGAGGTAGATATTTTTCATAGTTGGCTAGCATCCAAGGTGGGTTTTTCCTCAACCTTCACTTATGCTCTCTTCAAGGTCCATTATTCCCTGTTTTTACTTTGACCTCTAGTAATTGTCTCCTGGAAAGGTCAATTGTCTTTCGCCGTGATAACATGCCTTCCGATTAATTAATATTTTTCTCTGCCTTAAGAATGAATTAAGTCATTCCGCATACATGTTCAGCTAGCTTAAAATTGTTACGTTCCAACTATGACATTGCTGAGGAGAATTTGAGGAAAAAATAACTAGATTTTTACCAAATGGATTTTTTAAAGATACGAACAAAAAAAAGTTAGAATTGCGACCAAGGCCGGTTGTCTATTATCAAAGTCCATTGTACAATGCTTTATAACTTAAAGGAGTCATACTTTTTGAAACGTCGAGACGATAGAAGAAATATTAAAACTTTGTTGTCATCCGAATTCTCAAGCAAATGCTTTTGACGTAACCACACCGATACCTTGAGCCCAAAACACTTCGTTTCGAAACAGGGTTGCTTGAGGTCAACTTAGTCTACTCTAGATTACTTCTTTATTTAATGTAAAATTGTTTTCTCTCGTGATCATGTCCAACAAGTAGTGGACAACAAGGAGTCCAACAAGTAGATTATCCATAGTTGAAAAAGGATTTTTAGCAGTGACGATTAAAAACGTGTAATCCCCAATTATAAGTTATCATCTTGAGCTTTTAGGCGCCCAAAGAATAGTCTAGGTACTCATAGGTGCCTTAAAATAAATTCAGATAATGGAAGGGGCTAAATGTTTTCATGTGCCTATTTCAAATTATGTGATATCAAAAGATTCCGGTTTAAATGGATGTAAGTAAGATTTAGTTAGATGTTAGATTATGAATATTAAAGCCTATTTTTGTCAAGTCCCCTTTACGATGATAGGATCAAGAATTAGAATAAAAATTTTAAAAAAAATGAAGAGGTCTAAATTTTGATTTTTAAGGGCTGGGCTGTCCTTTCTTGATCTCCATCATTATTTCTCCCATGAGGCTACATGAGCATACATAAAATTTTTCTAGAGGATTTAGTTCACAAATGTCTATGAGATGTTAATTTTTTCCTATCGGGATACGTTGAGAAGTGTTACGGTTTTATGATCTTCTCAGATAGAACAAAGAGTTTTTGGAACTGAGAATTAAAAAAAAACTGAATGAGAAGAAAATCTTATGAGCGAGAGTAAAAATAGAAAGAGAGAGAAACAGTTATTCTGATGAAAAAAATGAGTTAAAAATTGGAAAAACCTAAATGTTTTTCGGAACGCGGTTCCGGTAAACTAAATCACGGGTTATGCCATAAATTGGATCTGTGTACTTTATACTGTAAATGAGTTAAAATAATAGTGAAGGGGTGGGGGGGTTAGAAGAGACGGAATCGGAAATAAATGTCCAGTAAAGGAAACCTCACCCATAACTTCTCGCTGCCTTTAAATTGATGAATAACGTGTTTAAGAAAACAAACATTCTCTCACCCTTCTCAGATTCCAGCTCTAAGTCCTTGACAAGACTGGACTTTCTCCTCCGTAGGTAGGACCTCACAGCACAACAAAAAATCCCAAGCGGCAGCGACAGGAAGGCGTAGGAAGCCACCAGGAAGCTCCACACCTCCCTCTCATCAATGGAACACTCGCACAGCAAGAGTTGCAGCTTCACCACCTGGGACGGGTGCTCCACGGGGGCAGTGGTCCACTGCGAAACGTTCGACCTGGAAGCGATCTCCGCATAGTACCTGGTGCCGTCCTCCCGCCTGAGGAAGAAGCCTCTGGCGCACATGAGGACGGCGACGTAAGCGGCGATGACCACCCTCCAGCGGTCCGAGCGCCGCGCGGTCACCTTTTCGGCGATCCAGGAGAGGAAGATGGCGTTGTGAAGGGCCACGGCGACGGCGCAGGCCAGGTTCTGGGCTCCGCAAAGGTGACCGCTGTCCAGCAGGAAGCCCACGAAGTCCGAGTGGATGAGCAGCAGCAGGAGGGACTGCGGGAGGAGACCCAGGAGGTAGATGATGCCCGAGACGGCGAAGCATTTCTTCTGGAAGTCGAGGGGTCGGGCGGTGGTGCGGAGCAGCAGCCACATCCCCCCGCAGATCAGTCCCAGGCGGAGCACTGCGATGGCAGTGGCGAGCGTTGACATCCAATCCATACCTGCATCTGTCACTTCTGCGGAATCAGAGAGACAAGTTAGATCGGAATAAAGTATGTAGGACCTGACGATAGAATAATGGATAAAAGGTAGAAAGTTTATGAGCCCCAACTTTTAAAATAGATCAGTGGTTCCTAAAGGGTCGTCCATAAGAGGTCTATGAGATCGTTACAAGTTGTCCACCAAAAAAACACTTCTAAAAATTAAACGAAACGGGAAATCTCCTACATTGTTCGAGAGGAGGGACGGTAACAGAGCAGCAAATTGCTGCAGATCTTAATAAAAAGTCGTCACAAAGTAATCTCTGAGCCGATAGTTTGCCATACGATCCATTATAAGAGCTATGGGGGCCGATGGGTAGTACGGACACCATTGTTGACGGCACCATTGTTGCAATAAGCAATTTAATTCGTGTCCAATTTGCTAAGGAACCCAAGAATTGGACACTTGATTATTAGAAAAAGTTAATGTGGTCCTTTGGTTCAATAAAACCCCATTTTAAATGACAGTACTATGACTTAAAGGACAGAGTAAGGAGGCGATTTACATTTGGGAAAAAAACAACTCGAAATGATCAATCTTAACTGTATGACTAGCTGGTGGAGGCATTGTGATGGTATGGGGAATGTTTTTGTGGCGTGCTTTGGGATCTTTATTTCATGCACTTGATAGTCTGCATAAGAAATTATACCTGAACATCGTTGCAGATTAATTCAATCTTGTAATGCTGAGGAGAAGGTGGTCATAATAAAGGGACCGTTTGTATGAATGAAAATGAATCAAAGTGCATCAAGGTTAAAAATACTAAAGAGGAAACAAATGATGAAGAGCTGGGAGGGACTCAAGAGCAAAAAAGAGGAAAGGGAGAAGGGGAAAAAGAGAAAGAAGGAAAAAAGAGGAAAGGGATGCTGAAGCGTATAGGGAAGCTCAAAGGCAGGGAGTGGCACAAGGAACAAGAGAAGTCGAAGAGCGAAAGGAGGTTCAAGAGTAAAAAGGAGCTGTGGAATAAAGAGATGCACAAAAGCGAAAATAAATTCTGAAGAGTAAAGAGATGCTGAAGAGTCAAGAGATATTCAATAGAATAGATAAATAATGGAGAGTCAAGAGATGCTCAAGAGCAAAGATAAATATTAAATATTAGTCAAAATATGCTCAAGTGCAAAGAAAGAAGAGTAGAGATGATCAAGAGCAAAAATAAATGCTAAAGGGTAAAGAGATGCGCAAGAGCAATTATATGCTGAAGAGTCAAAAGATGCTAAAGAGTAGATAAATGCGGAAGAGAAAACATGCTGATGAGCAGAGAGAGAATTTTAAAGCACTGCGCGATAAACGAGATGGGGTGATAAATTCCGTTCTGATGGCTTGGCTATACCAGAGGTTCCCAAAGTTCGTGCCGTGAAGAGATGTCAGGGCCGCGAGGGGCTCAAGACACTATTTAAGGAATTTTATAAGTATTAAAATAATCCAGTTTCAAAATATTAATTAACTTTGAAACTTCATATCTAGACAAAGCTAGATTTTCAAAAATTCCGTTAGGGGACATATTAAATAGAAGATATTAAGATTTTGAGACATGTATGTATAGTTATAGCGATAAGAACGTTAGTGAAAATAACGTATTATAACAAACCTAGCATAAAATGAAAAAACTATGTTACATACCTTTCGGGGGTGATCTTTGAGAAAATACTGCAAGTGTGTATACCATATTTAAAATAATGAGCTTTGATGACTTTAAGCTTAAGTGCTATTATTATTTCTTGATTTATTTGGTACCATGGTAACAACACAAATAAATATAAAACGCAATTTCGTAATTTTATAAATACAGATTTAGGGATAGTGTTTACGAGACTTCTTTTTAGTACTGAATTCAAAAATTCTTCTCTATGGTTGAGCTAAGGTTATAAAAAAATTCACTTTAACAACGAGAGATAAAATATCCTATACACTTTTCTGAAGTGTTAAAGGCTGCTTTTGTAAATATATTTTCACTAAATGTCTATCGGTCTTATTTGCTATACCTGGCTGGGGAGCTAATATTATAAAAAATCACATTAATATCGAGAGAAAGAGAGATACCCAACACTTTCTGAAGAGTACTAGGCCGCTTTTGTAAATCTATTTTCATTAAATCTCTATCTGTCTTGTTTTTTGTACAATAATGTTTTATACGAAAATAATAAGAATTATAATAAACAATTGAAATAATTGTACAAAAAAAGCAAGAATTCCGGTTTGACTTTCTGTGGAATATAATCTCTTGGATGTTACGATATAATCACAAAGAACACGAAGATCAAAATATATACTATTAAATTTAAAACTAACTAAATATATCTGCATAAATATATCTCACCTTATTACTGGCATTTCAAGTATTTATTTACTAAAACCATGGCAGGTCTTCCATGAGCATGGATCTCTCTTCCGAGCGTCTGGCAAGCGAAATGATCGTGTTTGCATAACGCTTAGCATCGCGAGGGGTTCCCAAATGGAAAACAACATTTTCTCCATAAAAAGATTCTTACTGAACTATGGGTAGCATCCTGAGGATTTAGCGACACGTGGGTTAAGTATTGTTCGCCCAACTGTTATAGCAATAAGAACAATGGTGACGTTACTCAAAAATCAGTTTCGAGAAAAACGGCGTTGAATTTTTAGTGCGGCATCCATCTTTCTGCTTATTGCCGTCAAGTCGGAACTATCCTGTCACCACTAATACGTGATTTGGACGGGAATTTTCCGTCCACAACTCAAAAAGGATGAGTCCCGAGAGTTACATCACTATTGTTCAATACCTGACCCTTATATTTTTAGCATTGCTCTTCTTTTGTGCTGTAGGTTTTATGGGAATTATTATTAATCGATTTCGGTTTAGAGAGCAGAGGGGAGAAGATAGGTATTTATTTTGGTGATGGTTCAACGTTTGAATAATTTGAGAAAATATTTGAGTTTTACTGTAATGAAAAAGGGAAAGAAAATGAGTTAAGAGGAAATATAATTTTTAGAGAAAAATATGGAGGAAAGAGAAAGTATAGTTTGAAAGACAAATATTGCAAGAAAACCCAAAAGACCCGACTCTGCGCACTAAATTATGATTAATGAAATTTAATGAACTATATCGGGGAACTTCTTGCACAGACATTTTATTTAATATTCATTAGTGTATTTTCTTCAAAATTTAAATTGCAAGAAAAAATCACCATTATTAATAAGATTATGCGAGTACTGCAGATGATAGTATGATCTTTGAGCAAGCTTAGTGAACCTTGCTTCTTTTGTCACAGTATAAACGATTATAATAGCGAGATATCGATGCAAATGAGTGTCTCTTTTGCCATTTATAAACTTTTTGATATAATATTCAACAAAACGTTGCGTTAATTCAATGTGTAATTTCCTTTAATATTTCCCGATAGAGCAATATCCTACTCATTTTTATATGCTAAAGAGAGTGTACTTTCCGTGAAAAGAATCGGAATAACATTTCAACATTGATTATATGCATTGATGAAAAAACTTTCCTTTACAGACTATTTACATTTCGTTTTATAGAACGTGATATGTATTGAATTTTGAATACGGGAAAATGGTTCTAAAGAGATAAACCAAAAGAAATAAAAAGTGATCAGAAACCTATCCTAAATCTACTTAAAAATCATTACCAGCAGTAATAATAATAATAATAATAATAATAATAATAATTTACATTGATAGAAAATACACAAACGAATACAAAAAATACGTATTAGCTGCCGAGGGGAAAGTCCCGTGCAAAAAAGTGCCTACGTAAAAGAAAAAAGTTGTTGGGCATCCGATATAAACTTTTCTGCATTCAGGGCTTATTAAATTTTAAGGGTACTTTTAAGGTTTATATGATGAATTATACGAGTAGTTCATAGAAAAAAATTCATTCATTCATTATTCAATTATATGAGAGAAATTATTTCTTTGCCATTGATTTAGTAAGCCCTGACCTCAGAGGTATTGTTTATAAGTGAGGCTCTCCGGATACGGACAAACATTGGGTCAAAACGTTTTCACCATTCAAATCTAGACCCTTCAGAGGCATTATATGATGAGTTCACCCTTCGTTCCCTTTCAAAATGCGCACAGAATGATACCAAGATGAGTTCGCCGTTATGAAGAACTCTTTACAAACGCGTTTTCTCAAAACCCTCTTTTATGGTCTATCTCTCTCTGTATTCGGAACGCCTCAAGTGATCCCTGAGCCCATTAGCACTTCCAATTGCGCCAGTGAACTTGAAAAGTTCGGAGAGACGCTATGCTCTAAAAGATACTTTAATAAAGGGAGAGACTGAACACGAATGCGTGCTGTATAAGTACATTTGTTATTATTTTATGGAATTACAGCTTGCTTGAATACAAAAGAGGAAAAGTAAGACTAACCGGTACAATTTTTCAATTTAAACTTAAATAACGGGTTCGGAGAGAAGTTCAGTTTCACCATGCTACAAGGGTCAATCGTAATGATTAATCAAAAGTCTGTCCATGACACGGTTTCTGACTCCACACCCGTTTGGTGCTAATCGTATAACCTGATTTCTTGAAGTAAAAGATTTATGTGACACTAGGTCGTTTTTAGAGAGGAATTGAAAAAGTTTCAATCACGATTGTTTGAAATCGGCTCTGCAGAGTTTTACGTAAAACGTATTTTTATAGCACCCTGACCTTTGTTTTGTTTTCATGTACTGTGATTTTTAGAGACATAAACTGTTGCATAAATGCAACATTTATTACTTACTTGGTTACCCGGGCCGCCGCTTTGATCTGAAGGAATTCCTCTGCTTTGGATGGACTCGTAACATTTTATTGCAGAAATCATTAAGACTAGAATGCAATATGCATTGTTTGGAGACATTGCGCCGTATTTTTATATCCGTAAATCGTCTTATATCTACGACTCTTGTTTACGGGTTCAACCGTAATAGGAGATACGCCTTTCAAATTCAAGTTGGGACGGAACGCACCCGGCACTGCGTTACTGGAAATATTTGTTTCTTACTCTCTGTGTCTCTTCTCCTTCTTCTCTTCCGTGTATTCTCACATTCTCTTTCTTCCTTTTTCTCTGATTGAAATTTTGTTTCTTTCCTTGTTCTTTCTCTCTTTAATAATACAGGGTGTTTCAAATGTCCAGTCTACGCCCTTAATTTTTGAACCTCTACATATACTATAGTCGTAAAAGTGATGGCTAGGTAAAGTTAAGTGACCATGCGCTATCCGATGAGACCACTTTCAACGCCTCTTAGCAGCAACTTATTTTAAAATATATCAGAGCAGAAAATTCCTTTGAATATAGAACTCCTTAAACGCACGTTTAATTAGGCATAATTTCCAAGTTTTTACCTATAAAACTATCCTCATAACCCGAAAATGTATCAGTGTTTTAGGAGGTAAAAACTTGTAAATTCTGCCTAATTGAACGTGCGTTTTAGTAGTTCTATTCAAAGTTTTTTTTTCTGCACAAGATATCTATCTATTCGTTCTAAATCGATGCTGCTCTACAACTTTGTGGTTGACTAATTTAGAAAATATCTAATAATTTTTAAATAAAAACAATAACTTTATAATAAATAAATTTTAAATAAAAAATAATAAATTCTTCTTTTAAATAAATATAACAGGACTTTTGAAACACCCTGTATACTTATACATTTATTATTTATCTGTTATATTTCCATATCTTTTCCATTCTTTCTTACTCTCTAATTCATTTTCTGTCTTTTACTCTACCCCATTTTCTCTATTTTTGAATTGGATACAGCGTTTCGAATACATTTTTCATACTAAACCACTATCTATTAGTTCTTTAAATTTAAAGGGATCTTAGAAGGTGTTTCTCGTAACTTAAAATCAGACACGTAATATTTTAGAAGTTGTAATTTTGTTTCTGGGAAATAATTTTTAAGAATTTCATAAAACAGCTCCTTTTATGGTTTATCTTTGTTACTTTTAAATGTTTCATTTCAAATAACTCAAAGAAGACAAGTTGAATTATATTGGAAATAAAAATATAGAAGAGGTAACTAAAGAAGACACACACATTTTTATAGATATACATCTATTCTCACGTTTTCATAGGTGAAAAACCCATTTCAATCGAAACAGGCCTACTCCCTATTTTATCGAGAACAGTCTATTCACAATGAGAGGAAAATAAAGTTCCTCTGAATTTAAAAATCACGGCAACAACGGCTTTATACACCTGCTTTTGGTGCTTACAAAAACATAAAAGTCGCGAAGCACGCTAGAATGGATATATCCCACCCAGTCCAGATCAGAAGATAAAAATTTAAGATGGAAATCCTCTTCATGTATCAATTCTCTCCTAAAGCAATGGTGACGGTACCGAATCTTGAAACGGGTTTCGGACTTGGCGACATGAACGGAATAATTATGACGGTATATCGTCGGAGAAAGTCAAAGTGATGTTTTTTTCTCCATTTAGAAACACCTAGCGCTTTAAAGACTTTCACCACGAGTCTTATCTCTTCAATGTCTCGTGTCGTGTAATGACTAGCGTTTATATTGACTTGGTTCAGGGGAATTTTTGGTGACCAACTTAGAAGATATCTATCTTCTCTATCGTAAAGTGAAAACGGACACGATTCTTCATAACATACATTTTCCTTTTTAAATATGCATTAAATAGAAATAAATAAGCTCTTATGCCAAGAACTTATAAAAAAGAAGCAATTTATGTTTTCCTACAATGTAAAAAAAAAAACGGTATTCATAATTTTTTTCTCAAAAATTAATAATTCTCCTAATAAGAACCATTTTATAAAATGTTTCCCATCCAACAGCAGAAGTAGTAGATTTAAAATATTTATATATTTTTAAAAAGTACTTCGCCTGAAATTCGACTATCTAGAAAAATAAGAAGACAAAAGAGAATAAGTCACAAAAAAAGCAAGCTGCGGCACACAGAATCTGTGCGATCGGAAAACCTAAGCGCGAGGCCGGCGTACACTCAAATTTTCTCCCGCCAAATCAGTCGGGGTTTCTTTGAACACTTTTAAGTCGCTCTACGCTTATGATTATTAAGTAAATAAGTAAATTGAAACTAATTATTAAGTTGCCCAACGTGTGTGTTGCTAGTTTTTGGAAATACATTTATCCGTTAAATTTATAAGCCTATATTCCTAAAAAGGATGCATTTTATGTTTTGAAATTATGTGAGTATCTAAGCAGTGTATTAGAAAAAGGAATCTTTAACTCGTTATATTTATACAAGAGGCATCAGCTAAAAGCAAGATTAAAACTGATTTTGCAGCTAGTTCCTCAGCTTTTCGATCCTGGATTAGGTCAAGGAAATGTTATAAAAAGTTTATTTTTTACCTAATTCACATATTATCTACTCAGAAAAGAGCTAATAGAGAGTTATATTAACAAGAACGAAAAGTTGAAAGATTAGGTACTTTGTATTTTCGAATTTACTATGAAGTTATTAAAATTATTAGACAAATAAACAAAATTTCTACCTCACTTTTATTTTCTATTAATAGTATGTACAAAATGCAATAGTTTCAGAATCAATTTAATATTTTATTGCTTGAATTAACTACTCGATACATTTTTATTTTGTATTGTAAGCTTACGCTACATAAAAGGTATTAAAATTGTCACTTAACTAATTAAAACGGTTTTTTTTTCATAAATGGCGCCACCAGAAATAGCTTAGATCTTAGAAGTTAAGAGCTTTAAAGAAGAGTCAAAAGTAAGATTAAAATTTTAAACCTCGAAAATGTTTAAGAGAAAATCATTTGGCTGAAAATTATTCCCCATGATCAGCGATATGTTTCAAACACTCATTCAGACTCTTATTATGTTTTGGAGAATCACTGTAACGTTTCTCTCATGTTTAACAAGCAATGCTGTGTTCAAATGTTAAAACATCAAAAAAATTCTAACCATTCCATTTAAATCAGAGAGGAACGAAAAAAATATTACTATAAAGAATAAATTTAAGAAATTCCTTTTAACGAATTCGCTTTTTGTGAATATCTTAGTTTTCCAAAAAAATGCAAAACAATTGACTTACATTATTTAAGTCTTGATCGAACCTCTCTCTCACGAAGTTCTACTGAATGGGCCTCAATTTTAAAGTAACGTGAGAAGCTTTGTTTGAGTGAGAACACTTTGTTTGAACAACTGCAATAATCGGTGAAAGGTGCAGTGGCCAATCACACCTATAGTTGATTCACTTTTTCAGATTTCGTTTTAGAGCAATGCTCTGAAGATAAATTTTTTTAATAAGTGAGTCATGAACCGTGGTAAGGAATTTTCAAAGGTCGTTCATTAAGGCCGTTATGGATGAGATATAAACACGTGCAACAACGGTTTTCAGTTTGTTTCACCCTTCAACCAAGATGTGTTAAGGAACATATAAACAGGAGGGGAGACTTTATGTGAGCTTTCTGGGAGCATTTCCTTTGTAGGATGTTCCTTAAAATCAAAGGCTGTGGCATCATGCAGTGCCGGGGAATAAAATTAATACAAACATTTTGTGGTTTAGAATAGTCAGCTGATGATGCTTTGAATTAAAATTTTAAGTAAATATAATAAATTTATTGTTTTTAGATGCTCAAAGTTACTTTAAGTGCATCACTACAATAATATTTTTCTTACCATTTAACGATGACATGATTAAATGGGATATATGCGGTGAATCCCCAGATTTTGACTATTTAGTTTTGATATTAATAGTCACCAGATCTAAATCCTTTTATTCTTTATAGAATTTTGAATGCCAAAAAACCTTATGATGTACCTTAGGACAGCATTAGGTGCTGTACCGGACACGTTCTTGATGTGTCTGTAACTAATTGGCATTTTTGAATCGGGTATCGTTAATGTGAATACATCTTAATGCATGGATGCATGGATTTCATGCATGCATAATTACTTCCGAATGGCTATGTAATTGTAGACGATTATGTTCTAATAGTTTTTAGAGGAAAATCAAACATTTTGTGATCTCTAAGCTGATTTTATAATTTTTGTTTCGACTTTGCATTTAATGTAAAATATAGTATAAAATCTGTAGCATTACTATCACATTCCGGTATGATGATGATGAAAATAATTAAAATTTCTACCAAAGAAGATTTGCGAAAGTTACTACCACCAAATGTTAGTCAAACTAAGTGTCGATCGAGCTTTTTTTGTCAGTGAAATGATCAGATCAATCAGCATGATCGATGAAACTATTAACCTTAAATTTCGATTTGAAAATTCCATGTGATTTATGTATTTTTGGTACTAAGAAATCAAGACAGGTATCAATCAAGTTCCATTAAATGATCATTTACGCTCTCTCTCATTACTATAAAAAATCGATTTTCCAATTTATTAACATGCGAGGAATTGTTCATTAATAAACTAAAACGTCACTTTTTATGGGTTTCCACAGATACAACTGGGTTTGTCCGTAGGGAGAACAGGTTGTTGTACCTATGGAGACACATTTTATCAAGTTAATAAAATAATTAAAATCCAATTTTTAAAATTTGAGCTTATAAAAAATATCACCCAATTTACTATTGTTATGACTATAGGTTGGTCACTTTAAATGTTTGAGATGAGATTTTATCTGTCTTAGAAAATTTAAAACGTGATTTTTGTTCGAAGGTACCATTGTTAAAGAATTGTCATGAATAAATGAATTTAGGCATTAAATTGGGGTAATATATTATTTGGAATGTTTCTATACATTTATGCATTAATAAAACATGCTATAAAATAAAATTTTCGTAGCTATCATGTTAAAGTTCTTCATTACTTCAGTGAAAATGCTTTTAAACGATATGTAAACTAATTCGAATAGCATTTCTTTAAAAATTCATTAAAATTAAAAATGATGGTTTTATTTCATAATACTAGCCATAAACTGTCATCCATTTCCACTGAACATGCTTCGCACATTAAAGTGAAATGTTTGACTTCTGAAACTCACACCTTTTTTGTAGCTTGAATTGTGAGTCAATGAACTTACGTTCACTAAATTTTTGAAGCTCTAACTTTTAAATTCTCGATTTTAAAGCCAAAAATCATTTTTGTGCGTACTCTTACCCTCCTTTCTCCTATATACCAAAAGCACGTACAGGTGACTTCGGATACCACATCTCACAGTCCACATATTGCTGAGAAAGTAATCTTGCTTTCTAAAATAGTGAGGAAGTGGGTTAACTATTGAGGTTTGAATAAACCAATCAACTTAAGGTAAAAATTAAATGTGGATATTTTGTGGTAACCGTTGTAACCATATTAGAAAACCCATTCAAATAAAAAAGATATAGAATGCTGTCTATAACATAATTGTATTTCCTTGTAAACTGAAATTGAATAATTAAAAGATCTTGTTCCAGGCACATTGTCTTAATATCATAGATTCGGATGTTAAATGTCTTTTAAGAAACAGTTCCTAGAACTGTAGAAAATTTGTCGACAAGCCTCGGACCGTTTTAAGTTGGATAATTTGAGATTGAGCAAAATTAGCTGAGATTAAAATATATGTCTTTGTGTGCGGTTACGCACTACTTTTATGCAAGTTAATAAATAAAAAATACCTAAAATATAATCAAAAGAGCACACTAACTCTTCATTCATAATTTTAGTATCATTGGTGTATTTTTTCAAAAGTAAAAAAGGGGGTGATGTAAACCTTAGTTTCCCTACTTAAATTTTTAAATTTAAGTCAGAGATTTTGTTGAACTCGAACGCATCGGTAAGACGAGTTAAGTAAAAAATTACTTGGGAGTTTGCTCTTATACTCAATGTTATATTGTTTAATTAAAGGTTATTGTTATCATTCGTACATATTTCTCATCCACTTTATGAATGGTGTTTGGCCACTATGTCGTGTACTTGTAGATATTTTTAGTTTTTTTTTGTGAGTTTTCCAAGATTTCCCTGTTTAAAGTTTTTAGAAAGCAATTTAAAATTCAGTTGAAGAATAAAGCTTTAAAGTTCTTAAGAAATTATAAGAATAAAAAGCAAACCGCTTCCTTAATTTTATTGGTATTAGTGTTTTTGGAATTTCATAATACCCCATTTCAACCCTATTCAAAAACTAAATTGAACCTTTTATAAAATGTTATCGTATTCTATTAACGAATTCTTTCATCCTTTCATAGTTTTTTTTAAACATTAAGCGTCTTTTTCAAAATAAACTATATCTCCTAACTTTACTTTGGAGGTGTTATGGGTAAAAAAAGTTCTCACGGGAATATGATGATTATTTTTAAATAAATTATTTTCAAATTATACCTTTTCAATATTTTCTTTGGAATTCGGTGTGTGTCAGGGACTGAAATTAGGCTAAATTACAGGTTGCCGCACGGTAGGAGCCAAAAAACCAGTATTTCCATCTCCTTTAAAGAATTCCTGTTTTTAAACTTCTGTTGGGCCAGGAAAATCTATTTTACAAAACATCGCTTTAAGGAATCAGAAAATAAATATTTGTAGTCTAATGGTGCTGGGTGTAAAACAAAGTAATATAAACTGTCGAGTCGTTATTGATGGCATATCATTCGCTTTAGAGTCCAATTAATTTATTGAAAAAAAGTCAATGTTAATTTTATTAAATTAATTAAATAACTAATGATTTAACCATCACTTGTTATTTCTGTTACATTACTATATAAGTACAATACCCATAGAAAAGGGCGTTTACAAATGCCTCAAACGTTTTTAACAGGAATTTTTGAGGCCCAAAATATTCGACTTTTTAAGGTCAATTTTTCTTCTAATTTTAGAATATCATTATTACGGTCATTTCTTTGGAGAAATTCTTGAAATTACTTCTTTTCCAGTTATTTTCTGGTTTTGAGCAATGCTTTATTTTTTTTTTTTGATTATCTAATTTTTGAAAATAATTTTTTTATTGATATTTTACCCTTTTTCTCTTTATAAATGGAATATTCATATTAAGCACTCTTAAAACTAGCAAATAAATATGTATCACAAGTCTTGATCCCTATTATTTGATTTTCTGAAATTTTTGTCGGCCACTTTAAGAAATTAAAGAAAAATTAAATTTCCCCTGACATATTTTGTCCTATTTTTAGTTTATTATTGAGGTCATTTCCAAGTGAAACCGTTGAGAAACCCTCTTTTGAAACTTGTTTCAGGTTTGGTCACAGATTGCTGTACTGTTACGGTAGTAGGATGTCAGCTTTTTTTACACTTAAAAGTTAGGAAAAATACTTTATGCTCTTCCACAAAATTTTTACTTGACAAATGAAACCCTGTAAAATATAAATAAGTGTAATGCTATAAAAGTTTAAATCAAATTGGATATCCATAAAGGGAATTAAGAAAAGGAAATAATTAAAGGCAATTAAGCAATAATTATACTTAATTTTTTATTTTTGCACTTGGTAATCCGCATTTTTCTGTCACTCAATTTGTTTTAAAAAGAAAACACTAAAGTCTCATAAGTCTAAAAAAAATGTTAATAGCAAGAAAGAGTCAGGGGTGTTTCTTGAACCCTGAAGTCACACGACCTGTTTCGCTGGACAAAAAAGTTCATATAAAATCAAATGACATATTTAAGCATTCATTTAATTAATTTTCGACTTAATTTTGATTTTTATATATAATTTACAGCATTTTTAATATTAAACAGGATGGATACGCTCCTTAAAATCAATTTTGATTTTAAATACTCATGAAACTCCACTCTTTTAGGCTCCATCCCTTACAAATTTTTTATGCCTTTATTTTGACTTTCCGTTTCAGACACGTGGGAAAGCATCATGGGCAAATTTAAGAGAAAAATCCTGGTGAGGAGAAATGCTTATACTGCCCATAATCCCTGTAGAAATAAGTCGTCCACCATAGGAAAAAAATCTGAAATAGTTGGGGAGGGCTTTACTCCCATGCCTCCCCTTAAATCTGCCTATGGAAAACCGCACTCCTTAAAAGTTGCAAATAACAAAAAACGGATTTTTTTTTACTTACCATAACTTTAAAATATCATTAAATATACTACTTACTTTTGAATTATTAAATCAATACAAGGAATGAATAACATTTTCACAATTTCATCGTTTGAAACTTTTAATTAACTACTTGGGAACCCTCAAAAATACTCCTAAACATACTCCTTAATTTCTTAACTAAAACTTATCACCAACCCTGAAAATTCATTGCAACACCCGAAACTCAAGGGCCCGAAACTAAAAGCCCCCTAAAAAACCCACTCGACCCTCTCTTCCACCAAACCAAAACAAACAAGAAGTAAAACCTGACCCAGTAACGAAGAACCAAAACAAACAGCCCTTACCAAACATCTCCTTATCCAGCCATAATCCTCCTCAAATATCGGACCCCAGCGGCGGGCCTCTGGACCATAGATCTCAAGCCGGGTGAAGCGGTAGACTCCACTTGTCAGAAGCGTGAGTCCGAGTGAGAAGCGCTCACCTGTAGCTATGAGCAAATGTGGGTCACTGACGAAACGAGTTCCTGATCTTGGCGACTCTTTTCCGGGTCGGCTCAGGGACCAAGGAGCGGAATTCGGTGTCTTAAGACCTCCCGATGACCCCTTTTTAACGGACGTTGAATTTAGAGCCCCATTCAGAGGGTGGTGTCTCGGGATTATCCGGTGGAAATTGGGACGAGAGAGAAATTTTGTTGTTTAGTGGTTGTTTAGCTTTTGAAAGTTTTGGTACTGGACCGGCCTTGTCTGATTTATTCACATTTGGCCCGTATTTCTGGCAAACAATCTATCAAAAGTATGTAGTAAACCATACTTTGTATTCAGTTTTGTTGTAAATATCTTTAACGGTTATAGTTTATAGCCAAAAAAATAAAATTTAGCCTATTTATCCACAGAGATCGTTGAACTTTCTGTTGATCTTTAATCGCTTATGAAACTAAAAAAAATATGCCTGTTTAGCATGGATGAATTTACTACAGGAGTCATCGAGAAAAATTGCCCCCTCAACTTTCTCAGGATATTCCATGTTTTAATGGTAAAGAATATTTTCTATGCAATCAGGGACAGTGTGCCAAAGACTCTAGATTACACCCTCATCCTAAATCCGCCCAAGTAGTTTTGTATGAGGAAAGTAACCTACTTCAAACTCTTTATGTAATTTGTTTTTCTGAGACCATTATGAGAAACGAGTCATCATTCCTAAATAACCAATAGTAGAGTTCTAGATAAGTCTAAAATATCTAAAACATTTTCGAACAAAATTGAGGAACAAACTAGAAACTCCTCTTTTAACAAGAGTTTATACTATGCATTTTATTTTTTTATTCATGAAAACACTGTCGGCTGAAAACACTGCCACTGAAACAAACACGAACATATGAAAAATGAACAACCAGGAAAACATGTTATTCTATTAACTACTAAACTCGGGTATCTTATGGAAAAATTTTACAGACATTTTTATGATGATAATACAGGAATGATAAAAACAGAATTCTCACTTCCAATTTGGATGCGTACTTTAAATTTCGTAGCAACTAAAAAATGATGATAACTGTATTTCCTACATAGCAACTTCATAACTTTACAAAAGTATAAATAGGTTTTCTCTCTTCTCCCGAATTCGATTCGTCGCCACCTCTCCTTGGGAGATGGTGAGTCATGCCATTTCGAGAGATCCAATACTGAAAGCAAAGGAAGGGGCCCTGAGAGGGGGTATTGAATGGGTCCCCCTAAAAACCTTTCCGCCGCCTTGATTTAGGGGATATATATAAACTTACACCGGCTCAGCTCCCCGAACCAATATCATTCAGCTTACTATTATAGCTAAGGACACAATTTAAGCACTCGACTCTAACAGAGAAGCTGATATTGATGCTTCGTTTTACCCCTGCTTTTTTACTTAATATTCTAATATTAAGCAGCTTTTTGGATTGAAGTATTGTAATGTATTTTGTATTGAAGTATTTGTGTTTTTTATTTGACCTCAAATTGTATTTAAACCAAGAATAACGAGTTTGTCGCAAAGAACTTATAAAGATTTTAAGAAAGAACTCTAGAAACCTTTAAGTCACTGATTAAAAATATGCCATAACGCTTAAGATCAATCATTTTTAGTGAAAGAGATACTATATATGAAGCATAAATTTGTAGAATGAGAGTAAAATAAATTGTTCATGAGCTATTTAAACTAGTTTTTATCAAGTTTGATATCTTTGAGTATAAATTTGCATTACTATGTTTCTATTTTTAGCTATCAAAAGTTGTGTATTCAGAATTGTCAACAGGAACGTACCAATTTCACGCTTCCTATTTTGATTGAAAGGATTTAATGCCTTTCATTTAAAATGCTTTCTAATACTTACAAACATGTACTATGTTATATGCTTTAAGGGTTCTGCTCACAAAAAGTAATATTTAAACTTTACATAACTCTTTCTTCCCTCCCTTCTCTTAATTAAATTTCGTTCCTATAAATACCTCACATTTTTGGACTTTTTCCCAGGATTATTTAATTGACCATTAAGTTTTTTAAAACTTAATGGATATCAAATGTTAAAACATTTGATATCTCCCCATTGTTTGCATTCTTTAAATGTATTATACCTGATGGATTTGAAAACATTGTCTTGAATATCTCTACCTTTACGGATAAATAAAGGTAAAATCCGAAATATCACTCAAATATTTTCTTAGAATAACTTTAAAATTCAGTTTTTAATGTTTTCAAAATTACATAATTACGAGATTTCATTTACATGGAAATCAAAGCCCTAAATATAACTATTGCATTGTTAGGTCCAATGACTCTGCTGTTTTAAACCCGCCCTAACTATTAAAGCAGAATTCATAATTTATAAATGCAGAAAATACATTTATCTCCATGATCACGAATCTTAAGAAGCTCCACGTCTCTTCACTTTTAAAACTGCGAAAGCCCAACCTGCTCAGCTAGTTCGCTTGACCTCATTTAAATGTGGAGTAAAATATCGATAAAGGGGATTTGGGGATTCCCCCTCCCCAAAAAAGAATTTTTGCACAAAACTGTGAAAACAATTCTATTTTTTTTCTTATTCAAACAATTTCCTGAAAAATAGTGGCCTCCGTTTATTTAAATGGCCGGGGAAAAATTTCCCTCTATGTAAGCTTTTGCCGCCTACGGAAATTCGCCGCTGTAGACTATAAAGCCTAGCTAGCCTATTCAGAAATCCGCTATTGGTTTTATCTTTAAAGAATGTTACTTCTGATGTAAAAAATGGTAGAAAAAGTTAGAGAGATCCTTTTGTGCTTCCTGGTAAAGTGACCTTTAGGAAAATATCTGGGGTAGGTCACTCACTATCTATATTCTTTTATTCTTTCAGAAAACTTCTTCGTGGTAGTATTTCATGAAATTATGTCAATACTATTATCGAGCTTTGAAGTAGTTTCGATATTCACTTAAAGAAACAATTAAAATCAAACAGTAACAATTCACTTTACAACAGGGAGGGGCTAGGGGAGATGCACCAGATGCAAGTTATTCAAATTCCTTGTTTTTATATATATTTGGGGTTTATATTTTGAAGTTCCTTCATGGAATTTTTTAGATCTTTCTAAATATTTAGAAGTGAAAAATTTAGAGTTTTTTTTATGTTTCGTGGTTAATTTAGTTTTAACTAAGATTTGTAACATTTAAGAACTTTTTTCTTATTAATATCCTATGAATGTTGGTAAAGATATTAGTTTCATACTATGCATAAATCTATTTTGATTAGTTTAATAGCTTTTAATACTTTTCAAAAATTTTAGCATACATATAAAAATGTTCTATTTAGTACTTATATAACATAAAATACGTTTAACCCAAATACTACTAAATGCTTAAGACCTTTCTTTGACTGTGGAGTTAAAAAAATGAAAATCAAAAGTTAAAAATTATCAGTTCTGAACATTTACTTAAATTAATTTCTTCAGTTACCAACATTTTACTCTGTAAAAATTGTCTTTTTTACACTAATATTTCCATTGCAATTTGACGAAAAGTTTCCGTACACCTTGAAAAAGTATAATCCAACCGACAAGGGAAAAACTCTGACAGAAAAACAAAACTTTGAAGAAAAGTTAAAATCTAAATGAGATTGTCCCACAGATTTGGCACAAACCGTTTTTCAGCGTTTATGAATTATCATCACCCGAAAAATTGAGTGGAAAAGCCCGTTTTCATATCAATCGCTGCAATATTCTACGACGTCAAAAGTTTTTCTCGTGGCGGTTGGATTATACTTTTTCCGTGAATTCTTCCGCAAAAAAAAAAAAAAAAATTAATTTAATAAAATCACCACTAAAAGAATACATTTTAAAATATAGTATGTTCAAGTCAAAATTGCTCGTGATCGTTAACTTAAAAAGGAGTTAATCTTTTTGATAGGCTTGTAATATGTTTTCTAGTGTCGTCAATTGAATCACTTATTTCAGAAACATGTCAAACGCCACTTTTCTTGTTTTGAGATAAACGAGAAAAACTGTATAGAAGCTCACTACATATTTATGAAGGTGTTTAGTAATTTTTTTCTTAAAGTAGACCTCATTTGGGTATTTTATAGACAAAAAGAATTTTTTTAACATTTTTATTCTTTGCATAAAAAATTATTGAAATTTTTGCATTTGACAGGTTTCTGCAATAAACGGAGTATTAAGGTCTATTTTCATAGCTTAACTCTAATTCTTTTAAGGATTTGGTAATAAAAGTGGGAATATTAGTTGAAAATAGCATTTCCATATCAAATACTAACCCATAAAATTAATATAGAGTTCTTATTTTTTTTTCTTTTTTAATTATTATGTGTACAAATACTTAGCTTTATAAATTATTTGAACTCTAGACTCAAAAATAGTGGTCAGCCAATTCAAAATCTTGATATAGACATCTTTGAAGTCAATTAGATAGTTGTTTAGAAGTAAATTTGTGGATAGTAAAACAATTTTGCTTTAAAAGCCTACAAAATTAGTTAATTAGTTCAATATTATGATCTGGGGTATAGATTTGATGTCCACTTTTAATAAAGTGATTCATGAATCCAAAATATCAATCTCATGGATGTAATAAATGGCCACAAGCATGGAAATTTTAAATATATAGGTACGAAAACGTCCAGTCTTGAGATTCGTACAAAAACTTTAAAAATATGGGTTTTAGTATGGCTTGATGGACCTAACCTCTAAAGAATGACTTTTCCAATAGCATATAGTTTTTGTATGCGATTAAATAACAAACTGCAGCCCCAAACAAGCGGTAGATGAGACGGTATGAACGAAATTCCCCGCAATTTAAGTGCAGAAACCAGTCAAGCGACGTCGTTTGACATGTTTCTGCACTAAAGCTGAAATTTAACATGCTGGAAAACTATTTTAAAATTCCGTTATTTTTATTATTCTTACACTAGAATGTGCGTTTACCCTTACAGAATCATATGACACCAAAAACTAATTTTTGAAAAAATTGGCGTTTGACATATTTCTGAAATAAGTGATTCAATTAGGGGCTATAAATTAGTTATAATTGGATTGATTGTTATAAAGCCCTTCTCTTGTAACTAATCTAAAAGAACTTTGAAATTTATTCAAATTACAGAAAGTTTCTCCTATTTGAGAGAAAAAGAAAAATAGGTATTTCCTCATAGTACAAAAATTAACCAGCAAATAGTGCTGCCAGTTAACATTTCCGTTATTTGAAGAAAAATATTTTTACATTAACCTTAGTTATAGTACTACAACCATAGAGTACTACAACGCTCTCAAAAAAATAGCAAAGAAAATCTTCAAAGCTCCCCTAATATACCTAATAGTATAGCTTTATAATCTTTTAGGGAATTATAAAGATAATTTTTTAAAATATGAAAATATAAATACATATCTCATTAAAAAACTTCAACTGAAATTACCTAGTATTTCTAAAATTTGATAGGGGAACACATCAACTGGCCTGAGAACACCCATGACTTCCAAATGACCAGATTATCTTTCCGCTCTGACCTCTCGGCTTCGTCCAGGGCAAGAACACCCACAACTGACCAACGACAATGACCTGCAGAATCTAAGAAAAACCCCAGGTAAACATCCTTCTTTTTTATGAGGGTGTTATTGAGTGGTACGCGGTGCCCTATGTAAATAATAACGCTACGAGATGTGGAATCGAAGCACAGTGATATACTTATTGATGAGCACGGGTGGTCTTGTTTATAAACGAATCTACATGCGCTGTCATGTTTTTTAGTCACGAAACCTTCTATGAAGAGGCATTGGTATCAATTGGCTCTAAGTGCTGTTGTCTTTCCTTCTCTGAAGTAATCGACTAACATTTGTGAAACTGCCAAGCCCATTACCCCGAACGGGCCCAGTGAACCCGGGGTATATAAAATTATACTGTTATAACCTGAATTCTACCACCGCCTATCTAATAAAAATATTAATTTTTCGAAAAATAATTCATAATTCATTATTGAATTAATTCATAATCATAATTGATATAATTCATTTTGCTTAAGCATCATTTCTCAAAACTTTGTTGCATAAATATCTTAATATCGAATTTAGTTTAATGCTCAGAGTTTGTTTCTTTTAATTTATATCCATCAAAAACACATTAGTTTACTTAAAAATTTAGAGTTTCTAAAAAGGTTTAAATGGAAGCTATAACTTAAGAAAGACATGAAGAATGAATAGAATAAATGAAGCACCTCCAAGCTCTGATGAAAAATCGGAAGTCTTGTTCATTTTATGATGTTTCTATAGTGAATATAAAACTAGTTCTCACAATTCTAGACATTCATTCAAGTTTGAAACCTCGATATAATTTTTTACATTACGTAACACTTATTGGATTATTTTTGCTACTACCAGCATCAACAAAAATGGTTACAATAATTAAGGAAAAGGAAAAAATATTAATAATACTCTACTCAAGTTTTTATTTAAGAGTATCATAGGTATTTATTGGGATAGTTTATTATTTTACTATATGTCCCATCAATAACATATCCAAATATCACCAAGACCAAAATATATTAAATTCTTTGGTTAAATTGGACCACACATTGTGCCCTGTGAAGAAATTACTATAACCAAACCATTGCTTTATTTGCGGCGAAGCTCAGTTCCGGTACTTTGTTTTCTGTGAATATTTAAATATCGTTTCGAACTACCGGATCTAATAAATACTACATCCGGAATCTTGAACAACGGCAATGTACTTTTTTATGGAACATTTTTGTTGAATTTAATCATAGATATACATTACTCTCTATTTATATCCTTATCCAAACAATTGCATACTTTGTGGTAAATAACGTGGCTAATACCTTTTTAATTTTAAGTTATAGTTATTTAAGACTCAATACAATGGTGACAGGCGGATAAATTAGCATGATTAATGTACTGCAAAATATTAGTGTTCCGGTACTTCTTTTGATTTGGGATTACGCCCGTACAATTACGAGGTTAGATTGATGTTCGCACGTATATTGTACGAAATCAGATGCGTACACATGGCTCTTAAATCTTTGTTAAGTTATTTGAGGTTACGGCGAAAAATCCTTACACAGAAATACCGGCGTGTTTCTTTTCTAAGATTTCTGGGTTCTTTTCAGCAGGTTTTACGATTGAGTGAATATCATCAGACCATCGCAGTCAAACCACCTGAAAGTTGCACATAATACTGAATGAAACTTATGAATGAATACAAAACTCACAGCATTGCATTTACTTTTATGAAATCCAATAGTTTCTTTGAAGGAGAGTTGAATTGAGAGTTGGAGAACGCAATAAAATGATACTCCAGGTGGATGAAATTAATATTTGGTAAAAAAAAATAAAATAAAACTTCATATTTGCTCTGTTCATAGACAAAAGAACTATTATTAATATTTTCGTATACCGTAGTATCATTGTGTTTTTTGATAAAAGAGAGACATATTAATGACCTAGAATTGTTGCTTTCAGAATTGTAAGAGTCCTTTACAATTAGTTTTCAAACATTTCAAAAATATGATGATAAAATAAGTTTATTTTATTTTTACAAGTTCACTTTAGTTCTCAAATCTCTTAATTCTAAATATTGGTATCTTTATTAGTATAAATTTATTTTCATATTTTTTTGGTTGTGATTCATTTCAATACTCATTCTCCGATATGTAATCTAAATATAATTTTCTCTTATTTAATATTCCAATTAATTTATTTAAATTTTTAACTTAGCAGACTTAAGAGTTTCCTGCTTTTTCATGAGATCCGTTAAATACGAAATGATTATTTTTAGAACAAGAAAACGATATATAGAGAAAACTGAGATGAAAAGTAGTAAATAATTTGAATTAATGAATAGAAAATAGTATTTATCTTGTTCCAGTTTAGAATACCACTTTGAACTTATACTTTAATTGTCAAAGAACTTTCTCCTTTAGTAAAATAACTTTTTTGTCACTTTAGCGATTGTACTATTTCAAATACTAACCTACTTTTAATTTAAAAAGACTTTCATGGTCATTGGATAAAAAATTTTAAAATTACCTCGATTATTAATTAATGGTTTACGACTGTATTCACCACTAACTTAACTTTAGGTTAACCAGGAATAAAGTTTTTTTCAATAACTCTTAAAACTTGTTTCCCTTTTTCAACTATACCCATTAGAAGTTTTGATTCCAGGTTAACCTTAGGTTAAATTAGTGGTTAATACGACCGTTAATGTTAAAGTATGTTGCAATTCTCACATCAGTCCAATCTGTTTTTATTTTGTTCCAGATTATGGGTGGTTGATAATGGTTGATTAGAAAAGTATTTATTTTTGGTTTTTAAATAATGAAGATATCTAAAGAAAAATATCTTACTCTTTAGAAAATTCTTATTCTTACTCTCCTAATAGATCTTAGGAGAAGGAAATATTGTTTTAAATTTGCAACTGTTTAAACTAATTAGTTTTAAATTTTTGAAGAAGCTTTTTCTGAAAGTTACTATTACTTAAGAAAGAATGAGGTATGACAAGATGGAATGTAATAATTACTTATATGAAATCTTTGTGTTATATGAAGATATTTCCTGTTTACCCGATCAGCAATACACAATGAAAACCATCTAGGCATGACTGTCCTTTAGATATTTCCTGGGTGACTGACCTCGAAACATCACTAATATCTCATCCAAAATGTGAAGTTAGTTCAAATTTCAAGATTCCGAGTTAGCATTGTAAACAAAATGCAAGATAAACACGTTTTCATAGGAAAGGTTCCGCATACAGGAAGGGCTAGAGGTCATAGTGTATCTTGGCCATATGTTGTCAACTCTTTCAAGTAAGTTCCTTTGGCACTACTAACCTTGTTGATGACCACCTTGAAACGGCAGTCGCACGTGGGAAGGAAAGAAGACCTTCGGCGAGTGAAGACGTTCGGAGTAAACGTGAATGAAATAGACAATTTAAAGCACACATGTTCTATTAAAATGCGCCACAAAACTTGTTCGGTTTTCACTCTTACTTTGGGATTTTGGATCTTTGGTTCATATCAGGCATGTTGGGAAACTGAATAGAGAATCTAGGTTTGACGTTTCAACATAGTAATGTAGGCAACTTAGTTTTTTTTACAACTTAGTTTTTCTTAGTCTTTTTTGCTAAGTTTTTTTTTTTGTTTTAAATACAAAATTTTGTACAAATTTCACCCTTTACATATACAATGCAGATCTCCGAAATTTTTACAGAACAAGTAACGCAGTGGTGCAAAAAGCTTGCTTCCCTTATTATAGCTATAGCCTTCTAATTTTCGTCTCCTTAAAATCACCAGTAGTTCTATTTGCATTTGTTTCTTTTCCATTTTTGTCTGTTTCATAACCGTGTGTAAATAGTATTTTCGAGATTGATGCAAGATTCTTGTTATTGGTAAGATGTTTTCAAACTGTTTTCTTGTCTATGAAAATGAAGTTAGGGGAGAATGGGGTAGTAAGAAAAATGCTGCTTTGTGTGTGGGCTGAAAATCTTTAAGACGTAGTACCTTATATCCCATAAAATTTGGAATAATTATTTCAGTGAAAAATTCCCGTTTGAAGTTGATGCAACCAGCAAAAAATCATCCACGTAAAGTCATGCTTTTTCAACTATTTCAATTTATCTTGTTTTCGCAATTAAACTACCTTGGAATTTTTAGTGAACTTTTTTTAGAGGCTAAAAGGGCTATGTAATTCAATCTTTTCTCTTCAATTTAGGGTTGTAGATCATTCTTAAGTATACCCCGTTTCTTATTACCCCATTTAAACAAAACTCTAGGGTAATAAGAAATTCTAGAATTTTATCCCTGAAAATTTATTTGTCGTATTTTTCTCTTTATTATTTCAATATTATATTGTTTTTATTTTATTTAGCAAGTTAAAAAGTTAAATTCAATTACATTTATCAATACTTAATTTTCCTGAAAACGGCCAATAGTAAGAAAAACTTTTACTCACCTCTTTAATGTTTATTGAAAAGTTTATAGGTAATTCTATAAAAATTCTTTATAAAATTTGCGTTTTAATTTAAGTTATAGTGAGTAAAGTATAATATTAAGTTTTTTATATTCACGTTGCCAAGAAATTAATTAAAAACAATACAGAAACACAGTGGGGCGGGGGAAATAGTTTCTAAAGTTTCTTCGTAAGTCTCCTAAACCATTCGAACCTGAAGGAAAGGGTTAGCGCTAAGTTTATAAAGAGGAAGAGGAACCGATTTTAAAAAACTGTGTTTGCAGAAAGAAACGGAGCTTTTTTTTGGGGGGGGGGGGCAATAACTTTTTAGTCTCACCAAATGAATCATCAGAAACACACATTTTATTTGTTTTTTCATAATTTTCAAGTGTATTTAAAAATACGTTTTTTACGATTTTACTCAAAATTTAATCATTAAAACCTGGTTTAATGATTAAATTTTGAGTAAAATTTTGAGATCAAATGTGATCAAAATGTGATGTGAAAAATGTTATTCAAACCCTGGTTTCTAAAAAGAATCTGGGCTCTTGGAAACAAATATTGAGAGATTCTGAACAGCGGAAAAATGTCTATGTAGTAAAATCCTCGCTATTTTCATTGACATGTATGTAACCATTCTTTTACGAATTCAGCTAAGAATTAATTTTCAATGAGATTCATCATTTGATTGAATGCTGGAAGAAAATTGAATGCTCCCACCCGGGGAATCGAATAACAGGATTTGATCTTTAATCCGCCTAAAGGATTGTTGAAACAAAGCAACAATGGAGTATACATCAGTATTGAAAGCCATGGAGTGGAAAATTAGTCCATAAAAGTGGTTGGCGTTAGCTAAGCGTATCTAGCCTGTATTTTACGACAGCCAAAATAGTCACTTGTAAATTGTGTAGAGTTATAGGTCAGACCCCACTGGAATAAATTTACGAGAAACTCTTTATAGGAAGAATATGAATGGAAATGAGACACACACACAAACCAATCGCTAGGGGGTTTGAATTATTTTGCAATACTGTACTCGGAAAAAAAGTTTTAAGAAGCAATTTTAGTGTTATAGTTAAAAATTAAGGTGTTTTGATTAAATGTTTTTACTATCAATGGTTTAGGAGGAAAAATCTAAAAAAAAACACCCTGACGTAAAGCGTAATAACAAAACATAACGGAAGTCCTTAAAATGAGGTAACTTCATGTAACAGACCTCGGACATGAAAATTCTCATTGTCTTAGAAACGTTGATACTTTTCCCGTGTTTGTGAAGGTGACGCAGATAAGAATTACTTCTTAAGGATCTTATGATTTGTCAGTAGATAATTTCTTTGAGTTGTAATTGTTTTCGGTTAAAAAGCTTGTTTTAAGTTTTATGAGGTATTAACGGAGATAATCCTCAAGGTAATCGTGACATTTATGAGAAAATTAGGAGAACCGAAATTTCGAAAAGTTTGACCGTTTATAATACATGAAATGTTATTAACTAATATCACACAGATACATAAGCTTAAATTGTAATTTACCTGTTTATTTACGTATTATGGCAGCTAATTTTTTAAACTATTAAAAATGATAAAGATAACATAGCGATAGACATTTATACATGATATACCTTGATGTTCAAATGGCTATTTTTAGTGCTAATTGCAATAATACTGTCTAATATTGACAAAATAAATGTATACTTATATGATTACTTTCTTAATTATCCCACTGATAAACTTAAAACCGAGAAGATAATTTAAAAAGCGAAGTAAAATTTTAACCGAGTAATAATGCATAAATAATATCTTATTCAAAACTTGTAAAATCCTCTTATGGAAACATTTTTAAAAATTTTCAACCATTTAAAATCCAATTTAAAAGAAAGAAAGAAAAGAAAAGAATCTTAAAATTAAAATGAAAGATAGGGATATGTGTTTACTGGCTGTTTTTTTTTTAGTGACGGAGATAAATATTAGGTTGTCTAACAAAGAAAATTTTAAGGATAATTTAAAAATTTATTTTTTTAATTGAAAGGCAGGGAACTGAATCATATATTTCACTTTAAAAGATACAAATACTAATAAATGAAATCATTGTTTATAACTTGAACTAAATTAAAAAATTATCTCATATTTGTACATCGAAGTCCATTGTTTTAACAAATGTAATATTCTAATGCAAAACTCTGAAATTACAATATGGTAAAAATATATTTTCCCTTATGCTTTTCTCTGTTTATTACAATTAATTAATTAAAGTACATATCATGACTTTTTACTTATTTTTTAAACATGATTCTAATTAAAAGTAAAAAAAACCTAGAAAAACGCATATTAAAGTCACTAACACAACTTTTTAAAATTTAATTTAAAAGCCCCAAAAAGGATTGAAATTATTAAAATATACATAATAGAAGTTAAACTAAATTTAGATAGGATTTTATTTAGATACTTTCAAAAAAAAGCCCTTAAGATTACTTCTGTGGATGCTTTTTAATGTTTTTGATTTAGTTTAAGTTTTTTTTAGTGGACTAATTTAGATAAAATTAGATTACTAATTGAGAATGTAATACAATTTAAATGTCGGACAGTATTTGTTATAGATATGCAATAAAAGAGTAAATTGAGTTTTTTTTCTAATTTTTAGTCATGTTTAAGATTTTCAATAAGCATGATTAGCATATCTGAGGGTGTCAAAATGTTTCTCGAAAGAAAAATAGAAATTGTGTCCATTCTATCCGTGGAAAGATGACCACGAGATTTCGCATTTTGAGTTTTCTACAACGTCTTGTAACCGTTTTTACGTTCAAATAGCAATTTTAATCTTAGAGCATTTTATATAGTCCTCTGATCTACTAGTTCTCAATAAGGGAATTTTTAAAGCGTGTAAAAGATATATATTTTTCAATAGTAATACGTATTTAATTTATAGGTTTTTATTGTCACAAACACTTGCTAACTTAAACTTGTTCAGTTCATTCATGTTCTGTCTAATATTTAGAATTTATTTGATGAGTTTGCAACAATCATTAGTTTAGTCGTTTTAGTTTCATTTCGTTTCGATATATTTTTGAGTAAAATAATAGTTTAATATTTTATTTCTGAGGTTGAACTTTTTAAGCTTTGTAAAAATATTTTGTATTAAAATTAAGGATTATATATTTATTTATTTTATTTATTTGACATACTGCGGCCCATCTAAGGACCAAGCAGGGGGTTACAAAACAAGAAACAATTTAAAGAAAACTTCATATAAATACATATTAATATCATGTAATAAAACTTTACACAATATAAAATATTTTACGAAAAACTAAGAAACGTCAGTAAAAATATTTATGCAATATTTATTTCCTTTGTTTTTATTGAGTTGTTTTTATTAGATGATTTTGATTTTAAGTTTTCAGTTCTATCACTTATAGAAACCGGGAATCGTTTAGAAAACACTTCACTTTAAACAAGGGATTTTTGTGTGTTATTTTTTAAATATTTAAATAAATACGCAATTTTATGTTATGAACAAATGTAAATACATTAATGAAATTAACTTCTTCTTGTCCCTTTTTTTTAGGGATTTAAAGACTTTTTGTTCTGTATAAATCAAATTTAACTTGGAAAGTTTAATAATTAATATATTAGGATTTATCACAATTTATTATCAGTTAGATTCGTCTATAAAAATATTCTTCACAATATCACAAGCAAGTCACGATGTGAAAGATCAAATATTTACTTAGTGTTATGAGAAGTTTGACAGCAATTTATGCCATAAATATTTGAGGAACAAATAAAGTGTAGTCATAAAGTAAATATGTCTACTGAACCTTATTTCATGATCATCTAAGATTATTTTTTGGAAAAAAAATAATGTGTACAAGCATTCAATCGATAAAATAACCTATCTTGGATAGAGTTTTCAATGATTGACACGGATATGATGATAATCCTGAAAGTTATTAGTAAAATATTACTAAATATTGAAAGGTTTATTTTTAAGATTGTTATAATTTCTAGTAGTGAGGCTCTTTAATGCCACTTATTTAATTTGATATACTTTCTTATACAACTTGTTTCTTTTATTATTTATTTTTTATATGATTCGATTCTATTTCGAACTAAATATTCGGTAAAAAAAATTGTATTTATTTCAGATTAGTGGTTCCGTAGAAGTCCATGGACCACTTAGCTTTAAATTTAGTCTTTTACGCTCTACCCTAACCCTTTACCCATTAGAATTTTTCACCCTGATTAAAAGAAAAAGTCAAAGTTAATTTGCCACTTTAATAACGAAAATTGGTTCCTAATGTGTATTAAGAGAATTTATCTTTGAAAAGTTTTTCCAAATATTTTTAAAAAATAGTCAAATAAAATTCCCATTAATATTTACCCAAACAACTGAAATTTACTCTATTCACCACACTGTCTAGGGACATATGACAATTTTTAACATTTTCAAATCTAGAAGATAACACCATTTCATTCATTTGAGAATTCAGACTAACTCTTTTTCACAACTCTTTAATAAGAAATTAATCGTAAAAACTTTTTTGTGAGGCTTGTTGTTTGGTTATTTCAACCGGAGTGCACTTCTCATCGTCATTTTTGTGTTTTCTTGTTATTTTCCCTTTCCAAAAACAAAACGATAAAATTCTCGTTATATGTATAATTGAATAAATAAATTTTTTAAAACACGTTTTTAAAAAGGACTAATAAGTGTGTAAAGTAATTTTTTTTATTAATTCTTTATTAAACGAAAAATGTAGATATTCTTTTTTCATAAATTCACAACCAACCTTCATCGTAAAATATTAGTGGTTATTAGTACATACAGCCAATGAAATAGAAGAATAAAATTGTAAAATTTGAAGTATTTTCTCAACTTATATAGAGTATTATAATTTGGATTTTAAAGTACGAACTCTTGGGACAGTTCATTTCGAAACGAAAATTCATTCGCTCATTTACCAAACATGCTGTGTAGTTGCATTCTATTTACAGGTTGTTAGTTGTTAAAATAATTATCTTAATTAATTTCTATTACTTTTATTGCAACCCTTTGATTTAATTTCTATAACTCTCAGAAATTTGTTGCTTCTAACAACTAGCAATAAATTTCTCTAAAAGTCTGATTATGATACTACTATAACCACCAGTAAATAGGTTAACATTAAAAAAGATTGACCGATAACTATAAGCTTTTTAAATACTTCAGTACATCTTCTATAGTGGTTTTTTTCATTAACCTCGGAAATCGAGAATATCTGAGGATGGTGTCAGTATTTACTAGGTTTCTCCAATATACTTCTCGAGGGTTAATGTTAGCCCATCATCTTTCACCTACTAAAATGAGATCCGCAATAGCTGGCTTAATTTGCCTTCTCTTCTGGATTTTCACACACCTCTTTTTACAGAATTCATAATAAGCCACCAATGTATAAATATTTGGGAACATAAGTTATCCAAAGTAAAAAGATTGTTGAAAATTCGAATTATTTTTATATAAATTTAGACTTATTTAAAAGTATTTTTAAAAATAAATCATGAGACTACGACAACACACAATGAACAATTCCCGCATTTTTTGAAAACAGAAAATTGAAACCCTTGTTTAATTTAAACCAATGTTTTTGGGTAATGTGAAGTCACATACTGTTTTCGCGCCCTCTTAAAAGTCAAACTTTGAAATTAAATTAAAAAGTATATGAGCATCACAATTGAAAAATTTTTGCACGTATATTCCTCTCTTGGATATCTCTATCGAATAAAAAAATAAAGTAAAAATGCAGGAATTGCCCATTTCCAACCGAAAATTCACTTAAATTTCAGTGATAAATTATATTCTCTAGGGTGGTCCTTATTTTTAAACTTTCGAAATGCTTAGCACCCACCCCCTAACTTTGTTCTAATGGACAAAAAATGATAATTGCAGAATTTTAGCCAAATCCGATTACATTAAGGCGACCCGCAAACGCCTTAAAGTTTTGAGTTTTTGACTTTTTTTTTTGAAAAACAGACAAAAAAAAACAAGATAAAATATTCACGATGTTTTTCTACGATGAACTACTATTGTTAGAGACATAATGTCACAAGTTTCGTTTTTTATCACCCCTCATTATTGGAGTAATAATTTTTTGGTGTTACGCAAATGTTGTAAATGCTTTTCCTGCATTTTGAAAACAACTGATACAGTGATACTCTACAACCCCTTAAACTTTATAATTTTATTCTCCTTAAAGTGATGTACAGTAAATCAACTTCCTTTCCATTAAATTTTAAAATTTCGAAGAAAGGGTTGAAAAAACTCAAAAAATTAAAAAGTTGAAGTTTTTAAGAAATTTTAGAAACAAAAAAAAATTCATTCAGAGGGTACAGGAAAGGCATGTTTAAACAAAAGACTTTTTGATTAGTAGAGCATATAGTGCAGGTTCTGCTGTTTCAACTATTATTCAACTTTATTATATTATTTATTTTATTTGAACTTTATTACATTATTTATTATTATTAGGCTCTTTTAGTTTCAACAAATGCCAGTTACAAATGCCTAGGAAAAGAGGTAAGGGGCGATTTTAACTATAAATTATAAGAAAAGAACTTGAGGGGAGTTTAGTACCTTTGAACCATCAAAAAATTGATTTTTAGATTTATTTTTAAAAATAATTTAGAGTGTTTAGAGCATTTTGAAACAAACCGTATTAAAATTGGTCCATGAAATATGTAATTTCAAAGAGTGACATTCCGTTTGACAGTCATGTAAACAAAATCACATAAAAATGTTTCCATTTCCAGAAAATGAACTAAAATAACTTATCCAATCCGAAAAAGTAATTTAGAATCTTTTGTGCAAATATCTCTTACTTGATAAGGTATGCTATCATAAAAACTTTATTCAGAATTAAAAAAAAAAAACGCTAAGGATCTTTCCGGAGACCATGCATAGTTTGAATTTTTTTTATACAAATCTCAAAAAGTTTTGCTTACTCTTTGGTTTTTGATGATGATTTGTTTATAAAGGTTTGTTTTAAACAAGCCTTACATCGTCTGTTTTTACATTTTAAAGCAAAACTTCTAAGAGTTAATTTTTAATATTTACTTTATTTGAATTGTTAGGAAATTGCATATCCAAATTCTTTTAAAGTAAGATTTATATGTAGAAAAGATTCAACGCATACATTTTAAAAGTCAGGGAAACCTTCCAAAAAATGGGTAGGAAAAATAAAACCAAAATATGAATTTCTTGTCTTCCGTACCATGACGAAATTGTTAATGGTCCTTTAAAGAGATGGCAGCACCACATTTATTGCAGGAGGGACTCAGAAACTGATATTAAATTAGTATTTTCATATATTTGAAAGTTAAAATCTGACAGGCAATGTTGAACATCCACGGTTTGAGCTTACGTTTTATTAGTTATTATAAAATATTTCATAAAACAAATCAACACAATCAACAGAAATTTGCGATAAAAAGACAAATGGAGAAAATTTGTGATAAAAATACCAACACGTCCGTCTTATTCTACAAAATTAAATTTTAGTGAAAATTATTAACTTTTGCAAATTAAAATTTGTTAATTGTTCACCTTACAACTTTTCTTCGGAAAGGCGATAAGGAACATGATTCAAAACTGCTGGGGCATATTTTTCAATCAATTATAAAGTCTATAAACTATTTTCAATGTCATTATTTTGTTTCACTTTGTGGTTTGACTATTAATGAATTGTAATTACGATGGGGTAACTTTGGCCCACGTTTTGGGGTAACTTTGGCCTAATGGTATCTTGTGAAATAAGTGAAATACTCATTGAGTTTAAAGCGTATTTATATTTTTAAGGGGTCGTCACAAAGTAATATTTAGAAGTTATTTCTATCACCGCATAAAAACAGGATCAACTTAAATTTGTGGATGAACCCTATTTTGCACTTAAAAAAACTCAAAAGTGTGTTAATAGTGGTGTAAGTCACCAATTTAAAACTTTAATATCGCGGTGAGTTTTGAAGATATTGAGATAGAACTTTTTGTATCTTATTCAGAAGATAATAAAAAAATTTTGTTAATTGGGGTTTTTAATCTACGAGGACTGTATAAAAACTTATTTTATGCATCTTCTAAAATAAACCCCCCATGGAGTTGCAAACTAAACTCATCTACCTTTTAACGTCTTTTAATGAAAATTTGCAATTGGAAGTATGTGTCTAACGGAAATATTTTAGGAAATAGCCTATTGTCACACCGTTTTTGAAACACCCTGTATAAGCTCATGAAAAAATTTTCAATCGTGATTATTGCGAAAAATTTCTGAAAAGTGCGCCTCAATATTTACACAAGTTGATATCCTAGTCATGCACTACTCACACACGAAAAATGAACCAAATAGGAGAGGTCAAGTACTGATAGTAGACTCCTTGTAAGACTGGAAATCTTTTCAATAGATCTTTGGTATTGATTTGGTATTGAATGAATAACCAATTTCATGTTTCACTCCTGTAATACCTTTCAAGTTTTAAATGAAGAGATCTACTTTTATGTTAGTCTAATACATTTTGTTCATTATTGATTCACAAGCAGCTTGTGTTTCAGACTGTCGGACTATTGTCCGACAGTCTGAAACACAAGAATATCTTTTCTTGCCCCCTTTTAACATTAATTATATTTATTGTTAAAGGATTAAACGCTGTGGTAAAGCATGGGTGATCAAAAGCATGCATATATTAGCAAATCACGACACGATTTTTCGATATTTCAAAGGAACTGAAAATTTCAAGAAATTGCGCTTTAACAAAATCATAAGTAAAACGTACAAGATCATGTAAAATTGTAAAAATTCAGTCTTACAACCAAAGCCTTGGCTGGATTGTTAAGTGGAGAAACGACACTTTCAGCGCTTCTATATGTACCCTGCGACACTGATGAAACACGAAGAACCAAACTTATTAATTATATGAAAGAGTGGCATTCAATTATTTTTTAAGGTTTTATTTGTAAAATAGATCAACTTTATTACATCTGTTCGTTGCAGTGTTGAGAAAAAGCTTGATGAAATATTTCTCCTTTCTACACACTGTTGTGATTTAAAAAAAAGCACAAGATAAGTAACTCTTACATACAAATAATTAATGAGATAACAACGCAATTTAATCAAACACTCGTTTAATCTTATTTCTGAACCTTAAAATAAACCATTTTTAATTTTTAGTTTTGGTATCAAATGGTATGAAGCATCACCACACCTCTTATCTAAAACAGCGTTCTCAACCGGTGATCAAGGGACCATAAATTGCCCGTGTTATCGTTAAGAGTGATAAGGTGCTATACTTTATAAAAAAAAACTAGATATCACCTAAAGAAATTAGGATACTCATGTGAGACAAATCTGCATGGGTATAAATAAAAGTGATTCAGAAGTCATTAAGGTCAAATATTCTTAAGAGAGAAAAGATGCTGAAGAGTAAAATAATTTTAAAGAGCAAAAGGATATTGATATACGGGAGAAAGGATGTGACGGGCAAAGATTCAATGGGAATATGAATAATAATGAGCACATAAGCAGAGAGGATTGAGAGCAAAGAAATTCTGAAGAGTAAAGAGATGCTGGGAAGCGCAAGAGCAAAGCGATGCTGTAATATAGATAGAGGCTCAAGTGGCATCCAAGAACAGTGATGCTAAAGATATAGTTAGTGACTAGTAACATGTGAAAAGGTATGCTGAAGAGTAATGGGGTACTATAAACCGAAGAGTAGAGAGAAGCTTAAGAGGCATCCAAGCAAATAGATGCTGAAGATCAAAGGTAAAGTGACTAGTGATTTATGAAATGGGCTGCTTGAAAGAAGAGAGAGGCTTAACGCTCAAGTGAAAAGGGATGCTGAAGAGCAGAGATAGTTTTAAAGTAGCACGCTTTAAAAGAGACGGGGTGATAAAATTCTTTCTGATGACTATTCCAAATGCGTATTAAAATACGTCTCTCATTGTAATAATACGAAAAAGAATCAGTCTTTTTCTGCTATCTTCTAACTATATTTATAATATCAAAATCAAGTAAGGCAAGTTTCTAAAAAGGTTTAAACAATCTATTTCGTGAATAAATCCATAAATTTTTCTTTTAATAAGGTATGTGAAAAAAATAACATATGTATTTCGAAGGCACATTTAAACTGCTCAAATGTACCTTTATTTTTTGGGTTCAAATGTGAATATTTATCTACCAACATGAATATTTATTATTAAAAATAATTTAATTTGGGAAACAAAACTTATTTCAGGTTGCATCATTAATGCCAAATTGGAATGCAACATGGAAATTCCACTTCATCTATCTTGATTGAATATTTGTATTAAAAAGACAAGAAAATTTTCTTTGCACCTTTGAAGAATGTTGATTTATTTATTGATAAAATACTAAACACCTAAATGAACCATTGCTTTGAAAATTCAGTCAACTATAGAACTAATACCGCAATCTATTGATATTTTTTTCCGATTTTTAAATTTAAACTAAGAGAAATATTGGCTATGTACCCCATGTTCATATGAGCCCCCTCTCTCCTCCTTTATCTTTATTACCTCTGTAAATCATCATGAAACGCATGCACAAATCCTTAAATCAGACACCAAATCCAAGTCCCTAAACGACAGGAAGAAGCTTACAGTATTTTAGTAGCTTTTTATGACTATCAACAAAACTTCCTAATGCCCCACCATCCCACTTTAAGATGAAGTACTCCAGTGGTTCTGTCGGCTAATCTTCACCATTTAAACCGCTAACCTATCCCAGGGTGAGTAAATTTTCTCCCACTTGATGCCACTTCCCTCGAGGATGGCTGATCTCGATGCTGGGTTATCACTGCGAGGAGGAAACATAAAAGTTCCGAATTCGCTCACTTATCTGGCATTTCCGTGCAAAATGGACTCACTTTCATCTTTTATCTCCCTCTCAACTACCTCTGAGGCTCACTTCATCGGATTTTGTGATGGATGGACGGATTACGGTTTCCAGAAGAAGGAGCAGCAGTCTTTCGGGAAGTGGGTCAGTAGCAACCTGTTGAGGATTGATTCAGAAGAATTTACATGCAGGTAGTGAAATGAGAATTAGGTGTAAAAACTTCGTTTCTAGTTTGACTTATGCCCTAACAACCAATAAGTATTTGGACATTTGGGGAATTCAAAGAAAAACGTAATTTATTTATTTTCATTCCATGGTTGGGTTTTCAGAAGCGGAAGTTTGTTAGTTGTCAGTGTATTTGATTAGCGCAATTTCTGGTGTATTATTTTGATGGGTTATAAAGTAAATTATTTAAATTTTTTTATAAATCCGTAGAAATCTTTAGATTATCTCATTTTTAATTCAAGACTCTACCGTTAGTAACAAAACATAATCTTCTATGTGACGGAAAACTTGTGTCAAATCCGATCAAACATATACAAAATGACAAAATGTATCAAAGAGGTAGAGAAAAATATAAATAAAAACCTGTCAAAAAATTTGCAGTCGTTTCAAGTTAAAACCTACATCCAGTTACCTACTCCCTTTCTTCTCTCTCTTTCTCCCACTTTATCTTCTCCATTTCTCTCTCTCTCTCACCCTCTTTCTCACTTCCCATCTTCATTTCTCTTCTCTCCATCCCACTTTCTCATTTCTCTTTCTCTTCTCTCTTTCTCAGTTTCTCTCGTTCACGCCAAAGAGACGTGCTATGAAAAGGAAGGAAACAAATAGTTGCTCGATTTAATAAGTAAAAATGATACTTTGCTGAAAAGTGTGCACAATGGGAACTTAAATCCTCAAGGAAACCTCTGAGCTTAAAGAAACGCCACAGAATATTATTTTCTCCAACTAGACTAGATCCCTGCCGGAGAATCCTCAACATCCAGCCTCATTCCCTGCGTCTCTCCCAGCTCATTACAATTACCCGAATGCATCCAAATGATCCTTTCGATACCGCGATAAGTTTTTGCTCCTGGCAGCCAAGACATGTGGTAAGACAAGCTCCTCGAGTAGCGGGAAACGTCAACAAATCGGTTGTTGACTGTGGCGAATGATGCCAGATGTGGACGAGTCAGGAGCAATAAAAAAACGCATCGGGAGAGGAGATCTCCGCAGATTCGGGTTCCTGTCAGTTATTGAATGTTGTTCTGCTCTTTCGCGACACCTCCGTAAGCTCCTACTTCCGCTGGCGAAGATACGCACCTTGGATCAAAAGAGCCTACTGCGTTGAGGATGCTGTGGTCAGCTCTTAATGAGTTCCTTTAAGAAAAAGGGTTTCGGGCTTCTCGATTTCTTCGGGAAGTTTTGGGATTTAAATAGCACAGGATTATTATATGGAATATTTGGATATCTTTACAAAGGTTGGATTTTGTCACCATGATACTTGTATAAACAAAATAAGTGCATTTGTCCAACATCTCCAAGTCTTTCAGAGATAAGAACACTAACTACACTTTTAACATCTACTATTTTATAGCGCCAAAATTCATTTTTGCCAAAATTTCATTCATTCATCCTCCTTTCTCCTATTTGTCATTATTTAGGTAATTTCTTAATGAAAACCACTAAAATTACCTCCACTTTTAAAATTTTAGAACTATGTTTTAATTTTTCAATAAACAATTAATGAAACGAATTTTTTAGATTGATATTTAGATTTTTCATATGATTAAAAATATTTTTAAGTTTAAAAATTTAATATGTTATTAATAAATAAAATAAACCTACTTTAATACTTTTATAATAAATAATAAATTAATGCTTATTTAATTTTTTAAAATTTACTTACTCTGCTTAAACTTCCAGTGCATTGATTTTGGCCGAATTTTCTATGCTATTTGGTTTTTTTAATTATATTTCTTACATTATTTTGGTTACTTCCATATGAAAACAACATAAAAGCTATTATCTTTTTATAGGTTTTTATGCTATATTTAGCTTATTTCGTATTAGGTCCAAAATATTAAATATAAATTCATCAAAAAATTTTAAACAGTTGAAATATATAAATTTTAAAACGTTTATATTCCACTTTGTTTATGAAAAGTATAAAGACTAGGACAAAGTAAATTACAAAGTAGAATTGAAATAAGTCAATTTCATTATTGTTATAACTGATTAATTATTTTCCAATTATTTTCTCTATTAAAATAGAGAGAGGAATAAAAAAAGGAGAGGAGAGGATAGAGAAAAAAATTAAGAAAGATATCAACTATATGCATAAGAGAAACGAAAATGAACAATAGATATTTAAAAAGTACATAGTAAGTCTGCATAGTTTCAGGTTATAAAGGATTATTTTTCCTATATCTCTTATATCATAATTATCTCTATTCACTTGCCTTTTAAGAAGCTATAATCTTGATTCTTTCTTTATACAAAACTTTGAATAAAATGAATCCTTTCTTTGGTTGAAAAGAAAATAACGTGGTTATTTGCTAAGAAATCTTTGATAAGAAAACAATATGCAAAAAAAAAACCTTCCATAATAACAAAAAAAAAAAAACCTTCCACTGTAAGATGAAATAAATTGTCTTGAACATGTTTAAGAGTTTGAATATGATAAAATGACATTACGTTGAAAGATAAAGGAGAAGAAGTACTTTTCATAATTAATAAATTTTTAAATTAAATCAATGGTTCCCAAACTATGCAATGTAGAACATAGCAGACAAACTGATTAAGTGTTTTCTCCATTCTGTTTGCAGAACAATGTTGCGTAAGAAAAGATTCCAACATCGTAGTTTATTTGTCTATAGTTTTATGATCTATATCTATAGTTTTATTTGAGGTTCAAAAATTTAAAGTGAGAGAACTCCCAAATCCCTCCTTTTGCACAGAGACTTCATACAATTTAGAAACTTCCCTTCAATTTAGCAAAGCACTTTTACAAAACCTCTCCTGGGCTCGTCTTTTCTCTCATCTCTGTCCACCAAGATCCATCGACTCTCTGAACGGAGTCTACATAGGTCTAAATCGGGTAACTTCAATTATAATCAGTTTTTCACGGGCATTTCACTCTTGCTAAATCTGACCCAGTTTTGAAAGGTACACCGCCTCGTGGTACCCGTACCACAAGGCCGATGCGGCTCAGTGATTCCAAGTTGTTTCTCTCTAATGAAAGGGATAAAAAAGGGAAGTGTCGGCAGCAGTCTTATCTGCAGCAAAGTCTGGAGCGCCTGACTCTCCCTAGCTCATTAGATGCTTCTTCAGCAGGCGCAAAAAAACACACATTACATCGCCGGCAGATAAGCCTTCCGCTAACTCCATGCTTCTGCTGCGGAGAGCTTGCTTCGCCAAGATGCCATGGGAAGGCTTGATGATCTGCGGGAGACGATGGAATGACCAGCATTGGGGGATTCAAGGAAAGGCACCGGGAAGGGATATTGCATGAGGTATGGCCTATGGGTATGGCTGTGTATGGGGTGATGGAAAATCAGGTTCATTAGTTGGAAAAAGTTTTCTTTTCTGAACGGAATTTTGGGAGGTTTTCTTTTTAACTCTATATAACTCCCATGTTAAAATAACCAGACTCAGAAGCCAAGAAAGGTAGGCTAACAATATTTTCATAGATGGTAAATAAATAGACTATACACTCTTTAACTGTGTTGGTCTAGAAAAAAATTGACCTTCTCTCTAATCCCCTCTAATTATAATCTTGTACTCATTAGCATTGTTATACATATGAGCGTATTAATTAATTTCTTCAATTTCTTTCTTTAATTTCTAAACGTACGAAACACAAGTAAAGATTATATATTATAAATATATATATATTTTTTTTACTGGTGACTGTTTGATATTGGTAAAATTTGTGAGGGGGCTAAGAAATTAAAACAAAAGGCTTTTATACGGAATGCTCGAAAATACGTAACTTTTACATACTTAAAAACATTCTTGTTCTAAAGGTATTCCCTCGACAAAACTTAATAGTCTAGAGTAGGAGAGGTGACAAAGCACTGATCGTTTTCTTCTCAATTTTTAAAGTATTTAAACTATTTTTCACTTCTCGGAAGGAGAATTTTCCCGAAAATATTTACGGAAAAGGATTTTTACGAAAACCAATAATTTTTATCAAAATTCTCCAATGAAAGTATACAGAAACAGAGGGTATGCACTTACAAAAAGAAATTCAAGACTTTATGTGTGATAGCTTTTCACAAAAAAAGATGTATACAGAAATATATTTTTAGAGTTGCATAGCTATGAAAAGCATCATTTATAAATTTATAAAACTTTACCTTTTTTGATTGATAAATGTAATAAAATATTTAACCGACAAAAAGATTGAACAATTGAAAAGATCAGAACTTGTCCTATTCAGTCAATAAAAAATTAAAAATAAATTTCTATTCGTATTTCACATTTCTAGAATTAAAAATTGTAATATGTGCAAACAAGTTAAGCAAGCTTTTACTTGTTTCCTTTACTGAAAAGGATAATTGGAGTATCAGAAAATGAAAGAGAATGAAAGAGAAAAACCAGAAAGTTAGTTCAGGGGACAATGCGGCTACAGTAAGAAAAATAAAGAAAGGAGAAAGAGATAATATAGAGAATATTTAAGCAAATGAATAAGAGGGTATGCAAAGAGAGATTAATTTGGAGAGTAGGAGGAAGGGAATAGAGAAAGGAAAATTTTTATGAAAGGAAAATGTGAGAGAGAAAAGAGGAATTTTTTTTTTAAAACCACGAGAAAAGGAGAAAATATGAAAATTAATTGGAGAAAGATTATAAGAGAAAAGAGAAGGAGAAAGTAGAACGCATTTTAAAACTTTTCAGATACAATGATTTGATGTTGGTATGTACGAATATTTGAGGTAATCTCTTGAGAAAAAGCTCTATTAGATCTTCCAAAAGTTTTCGAAAACTAGATCTGTTAAATGGAGTCTTACTGATGTTTTTATTTCATTGAACTTGAAAACTTTTAACCCATTTGGTGGAGCACATACCATCTCCATAAAAATGATAAAATTAACACGGCCACAGACATAATAAATTTAATTTAGGGCATATTAACATTTACATTGAATTCATACGTTATTTTTATATTGCAATTTAACAATTACTATAGCATTCTGGTTTTTAGTAAATTTTCTAAATTTTAAACAAATTCTTAAGAAGATAAGTATGAATAAGTATGAATTCAAGAAGAGAAATTTATGATTTAATACAATATGCCCTTCTTTACCTAAAGTTGAATATAAAACTGGAGTTAAAAGAAAAAAATATCGATGAAATCATTTCCAAATATTACTATATTGTGATAACCATCTGTCTTTAAGCTGATTTATTATACCCGCTCAGGGGGGGGGCTTGAATCGTTATTTTATTATTTATTATTTTCCGTTTCCTTCATAAAAATATCACTCGGTTAACTTTATTTCTTCAATTAAACTACTTACAGTTTTAAAAAGTTTTTTTTCAAAACAATTTAACTTGCTGTTAACACAATATTTCATAATTGTTTTTAGAAATATCTCATCAGTTTCCACACTTGCGATCTGTAAAATTAAAAATTACTATTTTCTTTAATTACAAATATGTTGACTCCAAGTTATTAGCATTTTTTATTGGAATTGTATGTATAGTAGAAATAACACCATATAATATGAATCTCACTAAATCGATGTTTTCATAAAAAATATTCCTGTGACAAATTTGGTAAATATAAAAGGAGAACAAAATTTAATCTTACATTGCAGAAATATTTATTCTTCTGATACCTTTTTGAAAACATAAATTAAATATATTTCTTTTAGGTTTACCCATTTTGTGAAGTTGAGGTGAAAAAAATGCTCTACTTGTAAACATTTATTTCAAGGTTTGATGTGCATTTTTTCTAGGGTTTGGCATTTACTGAGTAGATTAAAAGGTCTCGAGTTGTTAATAGCAAGTTGTTTATAAGTAAAAAAAAGCTCAAGATCTTACTGTTTTAACCTCTCTTAATATTTGATAAAATTTCTGATTTTCATTTCCTTTTCTCAATAAGAGAAGTGATTCTATTTCTAGTTAACAACTATAGTTAGATTGACTAGAACTTTTTAAAGAAAAATAACTGCTTAAGTTTTTGCAACAATTGATAATTAGTAATAATTGGCCTTATTTTACACAAAAGTGTCCGTTCACGTGCACTTTAATACAAAATTAGGTTTTCAAAATTATTATTCCTTTAAGATTATTAAAGAAATGAACTTTTTTACTGGTTTTTTAAAAGAAGTTATTTTTATAGTCTTCGACAAAATATTACATTTGATTTAGTTGTGTTTTACTTTAGAATTGACACTTTATAATTCCGTCCCACTATCATTTTTAATTGATAAAATAATAGAAAAACATTTATAGATAAAAAGTAAATATTATTGATATTAAGGTGTATTCGAAATTTTTTACTACATTACTAAATGTATAAATTGCAGTTTGACTCAGCTTAAGTCACCTGGAAGATAAAGATGGTATGAAAAAGTAGAGGTCATTTTGAAATATGAACACATTGGTATTAATTTGTCAAAAATTACTGTAGTTATTTGAGTAATTATTTCAATTATTGCTACTTATCAAATTGTTAAATATTTTTGTGAAAATATAGCTCAAATAACTATTATAATTACTTGAGATATTGAGAATCAATGCGTCCCGTGAAAATTAACTCAATAATAGTTAATTACAAGGTACCCCCTAATTGTTAATTTATAAATTAATTGGCATTTCATCTCAACAATTTCAGTTCTAAAATTATTTTATTTTTTATTTATTTTATCATATTAATCAATTTATGACATACATTTACTTTTTCTGTAAAATAGTTTGTATCGAAACCTTTGTATCGAAACCTTAAAAACCATAAAATGTGAAGGCATAGTAAGAACTGACTTCCTGGTACAGAAGCGTAGCCAGAAAAAAAAATCGGTGGGAAATAGTAGTTTTATAGGGAGTACTAATTTTCTATTTATGCCCGAGTAAGAAAAAATGTCAAAATTTCTGAGGGATATATCCTTGACTAAGCCCCTGTTCTGGTGCTTTAGCCCGAGCTGGACATTGACCTTTCCTGTTTCCTTTGACTTTGTTAATAATATCATTCAGCTGATGATCAGTTATCTATCCTTCCGTACATGCGTTCTATCCGTTAGTGTTTTTGACACTCATTCCAAAAAATTTCAACTCTAGATATTTTACACGTTTGATGGTCAATCCCTGATTTATGGACATAAATCTTGCAAGAAATTTTCACCTCCCCTTACTCTCCCTTGTATGAATAAGATAAGGTGAGAAGCCGAGCCGTGAATCTCATATATAAAAAATGTCCCATGACTTAAAAAGGGGCTCACAAGACCTTTCCCTCCCATTACCAAAACCTTTAATTCAAGCCAAATTCCCGCTGCCATCACTCCCAATTTCCCGGGTCTATGTAAATCCCTCCAGCCAGAGAGTGGCATCGCGCAGTGTATCGCGCCGCCAGCAGTATCGAGTGTCGCGTCAACGATATCGGGGCAGCGGTGACGAAAGCCATGGGCCTGCTCATTACGACATCTGTGCCGCATCTGAGACGGCTCACTGGCAATCACAACTTTGGGCTTGCTTTACAATGACACGGGCCTCGCCTCGCACAAGGGACCTTCTTTGCGCCCGGTTAAGGGCCTTTTTGACAGGGCCATAAAGTAGGCAAGAGGGGACATTCATCTCGGTTTAATCCCCTTTCCACCGTTGCGAGGATGGATTTAAGCTTGAAATAGCTTTAATGTACTGGAAGAAGGTAGAAATAGTAGGACATTTTGATTTGTTGGTTAATTAGAGGAGCTGTTAAAGAGTATTCAAAGCCAATCTAACTCTTCTTATAGAACCGAAGTGATCATTGTGTAGAGTAAGTAGACGTAGACCAGTGGTACCAAACTGTAGGTCACCGGTCAATTTTTGGAAAGTGCCGACTAGTTCTTTGTTGTGTATCGTTCCCCTATTGACTAATGAGGGTCAACATTTTTGAAGATTTTTTTTCAAATAAAGTTAAACTAAGTTTTTAATTAAATGTTTAAATGTTTAAAATTAAATGTTGTGTCAAAGCAAGTTGCAACAGTCAAACTCTTCGTTTAAAATTAGCTCGAAGTGTTACAAATTTTAATTTTTTGAGCTGTCAAAATCAATATCTTACCCTTTTCTAAAGTCATAGGAAGTTTTTCTCTCTATATATAATGAAGGTGTCCCTGCCTGGGTTCCTGCCTGGGTTCCTGGGTTCCTGGGTTTGTCCGGAACAGATTTGGCTCAATTTCTCCAAAACTACCCGTCCGAATCGAACCAAACTTGGTACACATACGTATGGGGACGGGGGAAAGACAATGACATCATTTCCAAATTTCTAAAACCACCCCTTCACCCCCTTTTAGGCCTTTTTAAAAAAATCGCCTTACTTCTCCACTAAAGAAGATCTGTTTAACTCGCATTGTTGCAAATAATACAACAAAAACAATTTTAAACATAAAACAAAGTATTTAAAGATAAAACTTGGCTAAAATTGTTTTAAAAAGGTTATTAATAATTTAAAAAATTAAAAACGGCCCTTATAAAAAACTTTATAACAGTATTTTCTTATTAAAAACTTCATTTTCCATGAAACTTTAAGTTGAAATAGAAAGTTTTAAGAATTAGACTGGTTAAAGTAAAGATTACATCATGCAGTTTTTTTAGAAAGTTGATGATAGAAACACTAGATCAATTTGTTATTTAACCTTATAATTTGTTTCTTTGGTGTAGTTTAACGGGATTTTTTTTTTCAATTTAAACAGGGGGTATTTACAAATTTTGGGATTTCAAAAGTCTGTAATAATTTTAATGGATTTTTTTCACTTAGAATGGATAATTGGGTAACTGTCGTAATTAAATGTGCAACACCGGAACTGGATGGTTAGGTTAGATTTACACAGTTGGAACCGGGAGGGAAAAGGCACAGGGAGCACGGTGATGAAAATGCACCGGGAACACCGAGATGAAAAAGCACCGGGGACACCAAGATGAAAAAGGCACCGGGATATGAAAAAATACTGGGAACACCGGGATATGAAAAAATACTGGGAACACCGGGATATGAAAAACTACCAGGATGATTGGTAATTATGGTTACAGAAAATTAGGCATGTAACTTGAGAAAATTTTAATAAATTGATACACTCCACCCGTGCAAGGCCGGGCATATCAGCTAGTAATTTATAAAATTACTTTTTTAATTTGTTATGCACTAATTGAATATTATAGACTTAAACACACTGTATACTTTTATACATTGTATAATTTGGCTTCTAAAATCTACATGGTTTTTCTGGGGTGTTAGTATCTGAAATAATTTCAGTGCCCTGTGGACCAGGTGGGTCGTTGTAGATTCTCTCTTTTTAAAAAATGGTTCTATGTCCCATAAATTTTGGGAGAACCTGTAGACTACAAAACTACGGTTCTCACAAACGTTTTCTTGCATCTTTTTTATCATGGAAAGAAAGAAAGAGAGAGTGAGAATAAGAGGAGATAGATAAAATAAGATGGAATGAGAGAACAAGAGAAAATAAAGAGGAAAAGATAAAGAATAAGAGAAAGAGAGAAAAAGAATAAGCATATTATATAAAAAAGAAAATATAACAAGAATAAAAAAGAAACAGAGAAGAAGTAAGAAAAAGATAGGAAATAAAAATTCTATCACTTTTGAATTCTTTAAAAATCTCCTTCATTTATCCATTTTTTTTTAAATATCTTCCACGTGTGCATTCTCTCAAAAATCTCCACTTTTCCAGCATTTCAAAAATCCCTTTCAATTTTCTTTTCTCTAAAGATCTCCTTCACATTTCTCATTAACTCAAATCTCCTCCACTTTTCCATTACCTTAAAAATCTATTTTACTTTACAATTCTCTCGCTTTTCTTATTCTGCCATTCTAAGCATGATGTAAGGAAATCAAAGAAGGTAGTAAGAAACGAAACATTAATAGCAACCCTAATCATCTCTTCTACAACATAAGTAAAAGGTATAAAAACGAGTGAGAATTATATAAGAAACTTCTAAACACTCGTGAAGCATAAAATAAATCTTCCAAACTAAATCCTACCATTCAACACCAAGCACTCCCGAAACTTTTACGACACATTTTACATACGAACTGTCTCAAGCTATCCCACCATACCAAGTTACCCCATTTAACCGGTAATACCAATAAACTAGACTGCTTCTAATCATCCATCAAATCTACCGATCCCGAACGTTTCTCCACACACGTGAGGCACTCTCCTTTGATGATGCGCATCCACCTCAAACAAACGTGTAGTTACAGTTTCGGCTGTTAAAAGGGGATGGAAAAGGCGGAGACAGCTAATGAAGTTACAATGGGGATTAACTACCTGTGTCAATCCCGTCGAAAGGCGTGTCCTAATAGAGACAAACCCACAGATCTCCCATTGGATGGCTGCGTCCCGCCCCCGCAAGACGGGGCTTAGGCTTCGGCGACCGCCCGCCACAAGCCACCATGGTGGACCTGGGGTCGGCTCATCACTTCCCGGACAATACCAAAAGATTTACTGTGAGCCATCTGTTGGACCTGCCTAGATGTTATCCACACAATGATGAGGATAAGACGGAAGGTAAGTTTCAATTTAGTAGTAGTAGTTGATTTGTGAGACGCCCACGAGCTTCATGTTTCACAGTTTTTAATGGGAATGTTGTTGATGTGAAACGTGGTCTACACTCTAATATTGTGACTCTTTAATCGCTCTTTTCTTTTTCAATCAAAATGAACATTGTTTGATGAAAGTAATGAAGAACGGTGGTTTTTACTTTCATTCTTACTTGTAAAGAAGAGGTTTTTATGATTGCGTGACATATAAATGCAATTATTGAAAATTGCCGTTTGTTTTGTTTGGAATGTAGATTGTTTTGATAAAAATAAATGACAAATGTTGGTCATAAAACGGAAAATTGCACGTGCACACTGCCATAGAAGCATCTTTATCCATGCCTGCAAAAGAAATGTCAATAGAATATAAACATTGATTTATGATTACTAATAACAAATAACATAAAAAAAACCTTATTAGCACTTACTATAACATTTGTAACAGCTATGTGGTCTTATTTTACTTATTGATATAAAGGCAGCTAGTTTATAAAAATGCAAGTGAAAAAAAGTTTCCTATTTTGATAGGGAAATTAAACTTGCATCTTAAAACGCTACAGAGTTCAGAAGACACAAATGAAACTACTGATATTAATTTGCACATCAATCACATGAGGATTTCAAGCTCAACCTATGATGAAGACTAATATAAGCACCTACATAATGTAAACACTTAATTACGTTTATAAACGTTTAAATAACGTTAATAACTTATATCAAAATCTAAATAACTCGTGCATTGTTTCTTTACAACAAATACATAAGTCTTATTGTAACCCTTCATAGACTATTTATAGCATTAATATATTCACACAAGAAGTAGGTATATATTTATAATATCAGTATATAAATATGCTATAAAAGATATTACGTTTTTAAACACTGTTTATTGGTTATAGTTAAAGGATGAAGACATAAAGGGTATTTTTAAGTGATTGAATAAGATAAAAAGTAAGTGATGAAATATGATTGGTATAAAATGCATAGGATTGATTTTAAATTTCTTTAAATTAAAGCACTGATTTAAAACTAATTAAATACCTTTTACTCTACAATTTATTAGCGGCAAAAAGTATCAATTTGGAAAAATTAAGCAATATATGCAATATGTGTAAATTTTTAGAAGCTTGTTCTTAATAGCACTTACTCTTGTTCTTTGAGCTAAACATTTTGTTTCACTTCTGTCTTATTGAATTTATAACATTCTGTCGAATATGAAAATTTTACATATTTTGATTATAACTTTCTCAATATAAGTTTTTTCATTCATCAATAGATTATTATTATCGCTACTAAAATGTAACTTATTACTTTTTGAGAAAAATGTGAATTTGATACTAATAAATGTAAAAAAAACTTTAAACTAAAAATATACCTATTCATTTAAAGTTATTCCTGGACGCTTATTTCTAACATAAATTCTGCAAGATAAGAAACAAAGTTAAAAACACTTGCTCAACGTAATTTTTCACCATGAGTTTATGATTAGTCATGTTTAAAACAGGTAAAAATTATCAAAATTAAAGTAAATGGAAAAGTTATAAAATGCTCTATTTCTTTAAGTCATTGTAAAAAGATTGCCTACTCAAAACAAAAGTTTAAGGACACAGTTTTCCTCTAGGTTATATTGCCTATCTTTTGTAACAACTTCAAATGTGTAACATTTTTATTTTTTTAAGATGAAATGTTTTACTACGATTATATAACTTTCTTTTCTTTTGCGTAATGTAAATTCATCAATTTTATTGATTTGTAGGTATTTTAATTTAAAATTATTATTTATATTCATTTCGTAAATTTGTAAATTAAATTACAAACGTATTAATATTTTAGCATGTTTGTTTATATTTTCCGTACTTAAAACACTTAAGCACAAAAATAATTTTTTTTAAATATAGCAACATGACTAATTAAATTTAATAATATACTACTTTTGTTTATTATCAATGAAAAAAAATGTTTTTAACGTACATCATTAAATATGTAATATAATAGTTTTTAAGAATTTTTTTTATCCAAAGATAGTTAAGAACTACTCTTTTCCAGTTTATGTTTCTAAACATATCTTTTATTAAATTGCTGCAATTTTTTTGTAAACGGGTTGTTTTACTCAAAATAATTGAAATGGAAAATCTTAAAAGCAATTAAAATTCTATACTTTAAACTTAAATGTTAAACAAATTTTTTAAGTAATTTGTTCTTTTGTTCTGCTTTCTAAATTATTCTTGAATGGTGAAATACATCGTTTCTTTAAGTATGTATTAATCACTTTTTTTATTTTAAATTTCTAATTGTTTAGTTTTGACAGAAAAACATTAGGTATTGTAATTAACTTGAGCCTATATATTCTTGTATAAAAATATTAACCCCTAATAGAAATCGTTTCTTCATTTGGAAAGTTGTACTTCTTGATAGTACATCCCCTTTAAATAAGAAAATTCTATATTTTAAATATTGTAAAATGTATCTTTAAAATAATTGGTGAGTACTTTTTCAAACTTTGATAGCTATTAAAATACGAAAAGAAACTCGGACTCAAAAAACACACAAACTGCAATTAAAATGTTTTGTCTCAGTAAAATATAAATATTTTCAACTATAGAATTTTTCTCTACTTCAATTAGTAATGTTTATATTAAAAGGGCTTTAAATTATTGTTTTGAAACAGGTTTTTTGATAAGAATTCAAGTCTTGTTAACAGTTAAATTGGCCCAAAAGTCTTAACTTACATTAGGAAAAAAGAAATAAACAAAGAAAATGGAGGAAATATTCCTTAAATCAAATATTAAATATTCTTTATCATTAAAATTCTTAATAAAGGAAGCAGATTAAAAAGACAGAAAGTATTTACTCAGTATAACAAAAATGTACATTTGTTTTCTTTGGTACTTTATGATATAATGTAATTCCTTATGCCATTAAAATCCAAACAACCATAAAAAGTTCTATAACTTGTTGAAGTTCAACATGTATACACATTTTTATATTTTAGCCAATAATACTATAATAAAGAAGGATATTAAATTGTGAAGTTAACCTCAATTTAAAGACCACTGTTGTAATGCTAAAATACTTCTTACTCTTTTTATACACATAAATAGGTAAATATTCTCACACAGTTAAATCAGATTATTTATTATACCTTAAAATTTTTATTTTTATTGAAAATGAAAAGGAGGGCCAGGGGATTAAGACAGTCTTTATTTAGAATAGGATAAATCTTTCTTTCGCGAAAATGATTTTTAAATCTAAATTTGAAAACTGCTGTGGGAAAGTTAACATTAACTGCTGAACTATGATTAATATGAAAGTTTATCTTGCAATGTATAAATGAATAAATTTATGTATTTTTTAAAGTTTGTAAAATAAATATTCCATAAAATTTTTTAGAAATAGGTTTATTTGTTATTTTATTATTTTAAGAACAATTTCTAACCAATAAGTTTTTTTTTGCGCGACACACAAACAATATATTTATTGATACCAACATATTTGAAGTTGAATTTAATGATTAGAATTCAAATATGATAATTATTTTTCTCTATGGAACTCTAGTTTCAGAGATATAATATCCGCTTATACTATTTTAACTAAATCCATTCATTTAACAAAATATCTTAAGATGAAACTTTTATAATATTAATTAACAATTGTATTATTTCCATATAAAAGTAACACTCTTAAAACGACATTTTCAAAACTGAGTAAAAAATACTCAAATCTGAGTACGACACACATAGTCAACCTGGCTTCGAAACAAATTTACTCAAATTTGAAACATGAATATACTCATCATACTCATTTCTGAAAGTGTGCAAATATTAAAACAAGTCGATTTGTAAATTGGGTGCGTTGTCGAAACTTGATGACTCACGTAACCACGCCATAAATTACAGTATCCAATGGTTTCCTGAAATATCCGAATTTTCAAACATACATTAAAAATAAGTATAATTTGAGTGGTGACTATTGAATGTTTTGAAACTGAGTATTTAAAATTGTGAAAGTATAAGTACTATCGTCATATTTGGAATAAAAAGTTTATTAAAAAGAAACCATCAATTTATACTCAGATTTGAAAGTGTTATTTGTCTTAGTGTATCTACAAATATAAAGGAAAGCCATCGATAAAACCAATTAATAAATAAAACACTTCGGAAACTTCTTTTCAGGGTTATTTTAGAGTGGGTTTACCTTTCTCAAATATGGACATAAGGCAAATATACAGGATGCACCTAGGATTTCAGAACCAATTAGGGGAGCTGAAACTATGTAATAATTTTTTCTCTGTATAACATCTACTTTTTATACTAGTGGTTTTTTTTAATTGAAAAATATAGGTACTACATTTCATGAGCTAACTCATTTTAAAGTCTTTTAATAGATGGGTTCCTTGTTGGGAATTTGGTACATAAATATTCTCCATTGTTGTTTAACTTTCGTTTTTATATCATATGAAAGTAATTTTATTGGATTGACTGTGCAATATTTACTATGAATTAAATGTATAAGCAAATCTCTAAAAGGGAAACAAACTGCAAAATATCTCCGATCTTTTAAAGTGAATATCGTTTCATTTTCCAAATAATTATTGTTGTGAGTTTAACCACAACAAATTACGAAACTCAATCTACAAAATTTCATCCCCTCACCAAACAGTGACGACACGTGTAGCAAGAATTGAAACACGTGTTTCTTTTTAAGGCATATTTACGCTTTAATTTGCCGAGTAAACGATTTCACGGCTTTTTTTTCCGGGGATTCAGCATACAAGCGAGAGCAATTTCAAGGAAATAGTAGAGCAATCCCTCGGTGAAGAAGACTCGCTGGGACGTTTTAAGTTTTTCTTTACAAATCTGTTAAATATTGACAAAGGGATAAGATAATGTTTAAATTTGGATGATTTTATAACATTGGTTTCCGATTTAATTATAAAGGAAATATAGTATTATATAGAAATATATTGGATTTATGTTCATAATTTAAGTATTTAGGCTTATTTAAAGTTTTCATTTCTTTTGCTGGAAATATAGTACTATATTTTAATTTAAAATTTCCACTTTATGAGAAAAAGAACGAATTTTCGGAAATTTGGTTTGAAGATCGGAAAATTTAAATTTAGTTTACAATGTTTTAAAAAATAGCTATTAGATTACATGAATTATTTAATAAGTATGTTACTTTTGTGAAATATGTTAATTTCAAGTTATTTTTTGTACTTAGTTTTAAAAACATAATGGTATGTTACTAATAGATTTTGTTTTTCAATTTCTAATACTTGTATCTTTTGCTGTGTTCTCGTGCGTAGGTAGGTTTAAAGTTTAAGTTGCTTTTTAAGAGCATTGTTCTGACTTGTTGACTAATAATAGTTCTCAAAACTTTTTCCTAATACTATCTTCTTCATGTGTTGTAGTGTTGTAGTTGCATAAATTATAGTGACAAATTCATGCGGCCTTTACCATTTTGCCGTATGGTCGCAGATTCTTTTTCTGAAACATATTTTCTTAATTAAATTTTATACACCTTTATTTTCTCACTAGGATCCATTCACAAATTATATCAAACGTTTAGGGAGATGGGGAAATTCTTGTATTTGTGATCTAGGGGAAATGAAAACAGTTTAAACATTTGTGACACACACTGTAAAAATTTTTGTTAAAATGCTAAAAGAGGCATTTGTTCCACTAACAATATCTATGTGTATATAAAAATAAATGTTTGTATGTATGTAATTTCCTTCATATTTTTAAACTTTTGAAACCTACATTAACTTTTAAACTTTACCACGTTGCTCTACTCACTTCCAGGAAGGTTTCTGAAGAAAAATAATTTAAAATCGAAGCATCCTAACAACTTTTTTGGTATATTTTCTGCCAAAAAATCAACATTTCATTGTTGTGGATAAAACAATAGCATACATTGTTGTAGATATAACATCCATTGTTATAAGGGGTAATAACCATTGTTGTAGATATAACATCCTTTGTTGTAGATATAATATCCTTTGTTGTAGATATAATATCCTTTGTTGTAGATAATATAGATTTTTGTGTAGGTAAAGCATGTTGTTTTGTGCTGGCGAAGACAGACGAAGCCCGTCTGATACCGTTTTAAAGTCACTGATATCGTTTTTTCAGCACTGAGACACATTCTTACGGGAAGCCCATTTGTATAAGAGCATATACCTTTTTAATAGATAACATTTTGTTTTTTGATCTCTAAAAATACTTAAAATCTTTGGTCATAATAATGCACTGTGAAATTTAAATCTAGCTATTTTATTTTGTTGTTCCTGATTGTCATAAGAAATATAGAACTTAGTTCATGCGAAGATTATTTGTATCAAAAAGTCAAAATTGTATTTTCGGAGCATAATTGTCTTCTCTGGCTTCACCCCCTATTACAAAAAAAGTATTATCTTTACTTACTTTCCTTTTTCTATTCGTTATAGAACAGTAGGTATAATTTATTTATAAATTGGTATATTCTTATTTTTAATAACAAATGAGGCAGGAAACTACAAATAAACATTAAGTTATTTTCCTGATGGATGTATTTAGGAATTTCAGATGCAAACTCCTTAAAATTGTTTGATTCCCTAAATTTCATCAAACTTATCGTAATACTTTTCCATTTTTTTATTTTGAATGAATTAGAGAAATAAACTTTTTAATTACTGCAACCTTCTTTAATATAAAATATACGAGTAATAATAAACAAGCAAAATAAAAACATATTATAAATATATTTTTAATATTTCAGGTTTAAAAAGTTGCTTATTTTCAATAAAACATGCAAATATAATCAATTTTCATAATTAATCAAAATAATTGGGATTTTAGATTTGTAAAAATAAGAGTTTTAAAATTTATTATTTTTAATACTTTGAAACGGAAATCGGGTAGTTATTTTCATATATATTTACTTTAAGTATTAAAAACTTTACTCTCTTTTGAAATTTGTCTATCTTGTTATTATACATTCAAAATTCAGTTATTACTCAGTCAAATATGCATTTGTGAAAATAAAATATCTTAGAATGCAAGTAATATACATTCGTAACATTTTGCATGCATTTTCCAAACTTTTCATGCGTTTTATTTTATTTTTAAGATGAAATAAGGATAATTTTATTAACAAAAACAGAAACTCAATCAGAATTTTCAAACGAAAACCAAGTTTTTGCTCCTTATATTTTCTCTACCTTTTTAAAAACAAATCAGTTCGTTAACTTAAGTCGTGGAAAATTTCTCTCACAAAAAATATCAAGTTCTTTAAATTATATAATTATATCTTCCTAGAATTTTTATCTTTTACATTTCATTCATTTTTTCATACTTTTTCCTCTAGTTCTTACCAGGTGAAGTGAGTGAGTCTATTCCAGATACTGGGAAATAATTAAATTTACTAAGTAATAATTTATTTGAAGTGAATTTTATTTTAAATAGGCCGAGTTAAACGCAAGACTATACATTTACTAATCTATTACAATGTCAAAATTCAAACTTTTAAATAGTTCTTAAAATTCACAGCAGCATGTGGCCGAATAGCCTAGAGGTAGGGAGCGTATTGCTTCGAAGCGGAAGATCCTGGGATCAAACCCCGCTTACTACTGTATAGTGATTTTTAAATTTCTGACTTTATATATTAACTTTAAATTAAAACGAGGTAAACCAGTGATTGTAGGATTGGTTAGTACTCGGTTCGGTCCTATGTTTTTTTTTTAAATAGTGAAGTATCAACTTCAAATTAATTAGAAGAAGTGCCTAGTTGCAGGAACGGATGGCTTGGTGGGTTCGCCCGCCAGTATCCCATCCTAAAGGCCCTCAGATCGAATCTGAGCCTTCTCAGCGGGTATAGCACTCGGAAATAAATACAGTTGGGTATTTATAAATTTAGTTCCTGCTTATTCAAGGGGGGTTTTAACTATTTTTTTTCAACTCTTAACTGTAACCGTAACGGTCAGATTTTTAAAAAAATAATACTATTTTTGACTATTTTTCTATGATTTTTAAGTTTATTTGACATAATTCAAGACTCCATACTTTTGCTTCGACGGAAACTAATTTAATTAAGAATCTCTAAAAATACTTCGTTGGTATCATAAGGTTTCCATCCCAAACCCCACCGACCAACCCCGCGGCTTCAATTTAACTTAATAAATTTTTCTTATTTTTTTAAGTGGTAACTTCAGCGCAGATACGTTAAATGAAATAAAAGGATGCTTGACTTAATAATTTTTCCCAAATTCTTTAAGTGGTGACTATAAAATTAAAAAAAAAAAAATTAAAAAAAAAAAAATGTGTTGAGTCCTCATTTCTGTAACAACCCTATCCGGATATTTTAGGATAGTAATTAAGATTAAGATTATGATTAAGATTAAATAGGAAGACGCTTCACTTTAAATATTTTCTATTGATACTTAAAATTGCTGTACTAATAGATAGCCCTTGGTTAACTACAGGGACGGTAGCAAATTTGATGACCGCAGAATTGAATCCATGTCCCCAACCACCATCCTATGTTTCATTTTACTTCATATATTTTTCTTAATTTTTCGAGTGGTGAGTGTGAAATTTCTCAAAATAAGTCATTCAATTAAAATTTGCAAGTTTGTTATATTCTCATCACTTTCTTCAGTTAACGAAAATAACCGTTTCGCTCTAAGAATAGTTGAAATCGCAGGTACTGTTAGGGAGAGAGAAACATGCTAACTTAATTGTTTTTCGAATTCTTTAAAGTTGTGATTGTGAAATTTCTTGAAAAATTTCCGTTTAATTGATTTCTTTGGATAAGAAAACTCACGTCATACATTATTTACAAACAATCACCAAATTTAGGAGCAGAATGGTTGACGAATTCAACTATTCTGAATGAATGAATTGAACTAATGAATTCAACTATTAACTGTAGCCCTATCAGTTAGATTCTTTGGTAGTAGTTTTTGTGTTTATTTGGTGGTATCCTTTCTGTCTTTGACGGAAACTAAAATATGAACTTATGAATTTTGAGATGTCTCGGAAGAAATTCATTCAGACACTTTTAAAAAATTAAGTCATTTGAGTAAAATTTTCAAGTATCTAATATTCTTATAATTTAGGTCCAACAGTTTTGCTCTCACAATAATTAAGGTAAATGTGGGTATAGTGGACACTTTAAGGAAATTTTTCGCTTAAATTCTCTATAAATATCAATCTATTTGCCTGGAAACGGTTACCATCCTATTTTTAGATCAACTGGATCTTCTTCTTTCGATTTTACCAATAAACACCGTAATTAGATCGGGGGAAAGTATTTTTAATTAATTTTTTAAAAGTACTCCAAATTGCTTCTATAGTGGCCACATCGATGGATCTGATGTTTCTATGGTGGACACCTTTTGCATCAAAAGTGGACACCTCTCTTTTTCTGCTTATATGATAGGGTTTATGCATGAAATTGAGTAGGTGTGATCATTTAGTCCTAAAAAAATCTTCCTCCATAGCGAAATATATTTTAGATCAAAATAAAATTAGTTTCGTTTGACTTAGAATAACAGACTTGATGGTTTCCGGCCCATAGCCTACGTTGTAGCTGATTTGAGAAGAATTTCCCGAAGCCAGAATGAAACCTAATTCGTACAACACCCGTTTTAAAGCATAATCAACAGTTTATGAAGAAAATCTGATTCAATTTAAAAATTATTTATATTTCCATTGCAGTGACCACTATTGGAAAATCTAAGATTCTGTGTTGGTAAAGTGGTCACCCCCTAAATCCTCGTAAAGTTAAAATTTTCAAATAAATTTTCTTCAGTATGATTGTATACACTCTACTTTATCTAAATATAAATTTAAAAGTCAATTAAACCGTAATAAATACTAAAAAATCAGTTCCGACTTAACCGTTTCCTAACGCGATTCATTAAGCAAAATCAAATTTCAGTCACTCGGCCGATGGTGTTATTTTCAAAGACTTAAATATCCTTCCCATGCTGATTTATAGTATCGGTGGTTATTTAACTGATTACCTGATAGCATAACCTACTATGCCTATGAATTTTAATGCTATTTGATGTCTCGAACTCTTATTATTTAAAATTAATCAACTAGGTGGCCACTATTGGGACAGTGTCCACTATACCCACATTTACCTTAGTTGCAGAGATACCATTATGCAGGCGGGAAATGGGTGCTAACTTAAAATCATTTATTTCTAATTCTTCGTGCTGAGTGATTGTAAAATTCATTCAAAAATTCCATGTAAGCAATTTTGATAAAATAAGAGCGATCACTTAGGACATAATACCCACGTAATGAAACAATTTCAGTAGCAGAATGGTTGAAAGACTAGATACCATTAGACCGAAGAAAAGGACGCTGAACTTAAAATATATTTCATAATTCTGAACGTGGTGACTATAAATTCCTTCAAAAAATTCATTTAAGCTGATAAGAGTAATCACACCTGATGTTGAAAAAAAATAACAGTATCTGTAGAAGAACATTTCTATAGGCTGGCTAGGGAAAAGATGCGGAATTGATTAGTTAATTTTACAGAGCCATTCAAAACATATGCTATAAAATTTCTATACTAGACAGCAACTTAAGTTGAACCTACGACGTTACTAACAAACAAAGTAGTTCCCATCGCGGTGTCTGAATTTTGAGTGAAATGAAGAACGTCAATTTAAAAATATGATTATTTTGTTAAACCCATGTATATATTAGGGTGGCCCTTATTATAATGGGGAAAAAAATTTTTCGATATTTTTTTTCAGCCCCCCCTTAACTTTTTTCCTTTTACTATAAAATGAAAGTGTGCAAAAGGATTTTCCGAAATTTTAATATTAACACGTGCCTCATCGCGGTTGAAGTTTGGCCATAGCGCGCCATAGTTATAGTATGGCTTACTACGGGAATAACGTCTCCGCTAACTTCCTCAGGAGGAAAATGACAGATAGTTTCATTAATTTCGAATATTTATGAGTAAAGAAGATGGAAATATGACTTAAGAATATTATTAGTATATTAAAAAAGTTAAAAATAAAAAAAATTAACAAAAAGTGTATTTATTGAAAATAAATTTCAAAAACATATAGGTCAAAATTGTTTAACATAAAACAATAATTATTTACACTTACCATACAATTCTAAAAAAGTTCTAGTTTGAAAATTAATACTTTAAATGCATTTGTAGTAGAATATATTCTAACAAATTAATAAAAATCTAACTAACATCTTAAAAATATGAAAGATTTAATTCACTTTTTTGGAACAATTAGCATTCAAATTTACGCTTAAGAGTAGACTTTTTGCAATCGGGGTTCGGGTATTGCTTTCTTGAAGCTACTATTAGATCATCAGAAATTTCTTCATCTTCAATACTAGATAATGATGATTCCTCAAATGATTCTCGGTCATGAATCGTCTCGGAACAATTGAGAGCCTTGGCCTGTCTCTTCTCTTGGTTACTTAATCTTTGTAAAGCTTTTTCTTCGCGCTTTGCCAGCTTTACATCAATTCCACCTAAACATCCCACTCGACCCGGCTTTCGTTGATTCTGTAAAAATTGTCTATCTACTTCAATTTTTAATATTTCCAACGCATTCGCGGATGCAACATCAAAGAGATTGCTCAGGTTATCCACAAACGCCTGTTCTAATTCTTTCTGGGAGTCTGACGGATCACAAGCATTTAGTTGTAAACTTCGTCATGGAATACATCTTCATAACTTTATCTGTGCATTTGTTGAAATGTCTTGTAGGGATTCTTTGCTTTTTCCCAAAAAAATGAGACACACTCGCACTGCCAAGCATTCCTGTTATCTGATGGCATACTTTTCCAATCAAATATATATTTTTATCACTACTTCTTAAATTAGAGGACATAACTGCACAACTAACAGAAACCAAGGCTAAAGAAGACTAGTTTTAAAATACTGCGGTGTGGCAGCTTTTATTTTTCCCAGACACTTTCTGACCCTCCCTGAACTCCATACTATTAAATCACTCACCCCCTGGAGGATTCGGGAAGATGGGGGTGGGGTCATCTGTTTTGTCTTTCGCCCACCCCCATAGTGCCGGGGACTTCAAAAGTCGAGGAGAGAAAAAGGGAATGGGAAAGTTTTCTCTTATGAGGTGAATGACACACCAACTAAACAATCTAGCTCTGCTCCCTCAGACAACAAAATCTTTTTATTTCTCATATTCATTTCCTGGATCTAAATAATGCTAAAATTGTTAACTTTTCTCAAGTTCCTCTTATTTTTATCTACATTCCTTCATGACACATGCTCCTTCCTCAAATTTTATCTGTCCGTCATTCTGCTCTTGGGGAAGCGAGCGGAGACGTTATTCCCGTAATAAGCCATACTATTAACATGGCGCGCTATGGCCAAACTTCAACCCCGATGAGGCACGTGTTAATATTAAAATATCGGAAAATCCTTTTGCACACTTTCATTTCATAGTAAAAGGAAAAAAATTAAGGGGGGGCTGGAAAAAAATTCCGACTTTGAAAAATAAGGGCCACCCTAGTATATATAGTGCTTTTCAATCACGATTTGCGTACCGAAACTCCTCCTATCAACCAAACAGGCTTTGTGTTAACCGATTTCTCCTTCCGCATTTGTGACGTACTGGGTTCAAGAAACGTTGCTGTCGAGTATAGAACCATCAATAATTGTTATTTAATTTATCCTATCGCCCGCCTCCCCACTTCGGGCATTATTAATAATACCCGGGTTATCTCTCTGTCCATAACAAATGTAAGTAAGGTAAATGTGGGTATAGTGGACACTTTAAGGAAAAGTTTCGCTTAAATTCTCTATAAATATCAATCTATTTGCCTGGAAACGGTTACCATCCTATTTTTAGATCAACTGGATCTTCTTCTTTCGATTTTACCAATTAAAATTGTAATTAGATCGGGGAAAGTATTTTTAATTAATTTTTTAAAAGTACTCCAAATTGCTTCTATAGTGGCCACATAGATGTATGTGATGTTTCTATGGTGGACACCTTTTGCATCAAAAGTGGACACCTCTCTTTTTCTGCCTATATGATAGGGTTTATGCATGAAATTGAGTAGGTATGGTCGTTTAGTTCTAAAAAAGTCTTCCTTCCTAGCGAAATATATTTTGGATCAAAACAAAATTAGTTTTATTTGACTTAGAATAACAGACTTAATGGTTTCCGGCCCATAGCCTACGTTGTAGCTGATTTGAGAGGAATTTCCCGAAGCCAGAATGAAACCTAATTAGTACAACACCCGTTTTAAAGCATAATCAACAGTTTCTGAAGAAAATCTGATTCAAATTAAAAAGGATTTATATTTCTCTTAAAAGACAATTGCAGTGACCACTATTGGAAAATCTAAGATTCTGTGTTGGTAAAGTGGCCACCCCCCCCCTAAATCCTCGTAAAGTAAAAATTTTCACATAAATTTTCTTTAGTATGATTGTTTACACTCTACTTAATCTTAAAATGAATTTAACAGTCAATTAAACGGTAATAAATACTAAAAAATCAGTTCCGACTTAACCGTTTCCTAACGCGATTCATTAAGCAAAATCAAATTTCAATCACTCGGCCGATGGTGTTATTTTCAAACACTTAAATATCTTTCCCATACTGATCTGTGGTATCGGTGGTTATTTAACTGATTACCTGATAGCATAATCTACTATGGATATGAATTTTAACGCTATTTGATGCCTCTAACTCGTATTATTTAAAATTAATCAACTAGGTGGCCACTATTGGGACAGTGTCCACTATACCCACATTTACCTTAATACCGTTGAGAAATTTATGAGTCTCTGAACTCTTTGATGTTCGATTTAAAATCTTTTTTATAATTTTGAAAGTGGTGACTATAAATTGCTAAAAATATAGCAAAAGGTCTGAAACATTTGTCTTTTGCAGAATGGTTTACTATATTACCTGTATAAAAAACTAAATCAAAAATATTAGTGAGAAAAAATTCATGGATCACACTACTTGTTTCTTAAATGATTCACTTTTTCTAAAGAACTACTTACTTGTTTAAATTGAATATTTCTTATTCAAAATTTATAAGTGATAATTCATGTGTGTATATTTAAACATTATTGTTATGAATAAGAAGAGAATAGATTGAAGAAGAGAATAGTGAAGATATTTTAATATCCCTATGAAGTTTTAGAAATAGGGATTTGGGCTATTGTTCTTCCCTATAGTTCGAATATTTATTGTGTATATTTAAACATTATTGTTATGAATAAGAAGAGAATAGATTGAAGAAGAGAATAGTGAAGATATTTTAATATCCCTATGAAGTTTTAGAAATAGGGATTTGGGCTATTGTTCTTCCCTATAGTTCGAATATTTATTGTGTATATTTAAACATTATTGTTATGAATAAGAAGAGAATAGATTGAAGAAGAGAATAGTGAAGATATTTTAATATCCCTATGAAGTTTTAGAAATAGGGATTTGGGCTATTGTTCTTCCCTATAGTTCGAATATTTATTGTGTATATTTAAACATTATTGTTATGAATAAGAAGAGAATAGATTGAAGAAGAGAATAGTGAAGATATTTTAATATCCCTATGAAGTTTTAGAAATAGGGATTTGGGCTATTGTTCTTCCCTATAGTTCGAATATTTATTGTGTATATTTAAACATTATTGTTATGAATAAGAAGAGAATAGATTGAAGAAGAGAATAGTGAAGATATTTTAATATCCCTATGAAGTTTTAGAAATAGGGATTTGGGCTATTGTTCTTCCCTATAGTTCGAATATTTATTGTGTATATTTAAACATTATTGTTATGAATAAGAAGAGAATAGATTGAAGAAGAGAATAGTGAAGATATTTTAATATCCCTATGAAGTTTTAGAAATAGGGATTTGGGCTATTGTTCTTCCCTATAGTTCGAATATTTATTGTGTATATTTAAACATTATTGTTATGAATAAGAAGAGAATAGATTGAAGAAGAGAATAGTGAAGATATTTTAATATCCCTATGAAGTTTTAGAAATAGGGATTTGGGCTATTGTTCTTCCCTATAGTTCGAATATTTATTGTGTATATTTAAACATTATTGTTATGAATAAGAAGAGAATAGATTGAAGAAGAGAATAGTGAAGATATTTTAATATCCCTATGAAGTTTTAGAAATAGGGATTTGGGCTATTGTTCTTCCCTATAGTTCGAATATTTATTGTGTATATTTAAACATTATTGTTATGAATAAGAAGAGAATAGATTGAAGAAGAGAATAGTGAAGATATTTTAATATCCCTATGAAGTTTTAGAAATAGGGATTTGGGCTATTGTTCTTCCCTATAGTTCGAATATTTATTGTGTATATTTAAACATTATTGTTATGAATAAGAAGAGAATAGATTGAAGAAGAGAATAGTGAAGATATTTTAATATCCCTATGAAGTTTTAGAAATAGGGATTTGGGCTATTGTTCTTCCCTATAGTTCGAATATTTATTGGCGTCATCTGTTAAAACATTAGTAAACTACGAACTTTTGAAATTTTGTGAAAAACAAACAGGCCACCCAAGTAGATCACAGCAAACCGTATATTTTTTTATTGATTTTTGAAATCGTTCATTTAATTTTGTGACATCCTGTATTACGATTAGATGTTTGAATAATGCATGAATGTAAAAAGGCTCATATATTGAACATACTTGTCTTTTACTATTGAAACTTATCTCAAATATTGAACAAATCAAATTTACAACAAATATTTAACTGGGTTGGTCACTTTTTTTTAATTTGTATACTGACTTTTTTTTCAATTTCATTGTTAAAAATATATAAAATATAACTACATACTATCTCTTTGGTATCTTTTCAACAATAAAATAAGAGTTAAATATAAAAGAGTAAAATAAGTGTAAAAGTTTATGAAAATGAATGAAAAAATTTATGAATGAATTATATTCATTAAGCTGAAAAAATATATTTCCTACGGATACATTTTTTAAAATTTACTATACACTCAAATAGTTATTGGAAGCATTGTTTAAACTTAAAATTTATATTAGCATTTTAAGAGGGCAAGTTGAAAGTTTTAAATAAAAAAAGTACATTGAAATACAATAAGTCCAGGTTGAAAAAATTGTAACTTTGAGAAAACGTGGTTAAATAACAAAAAGTAAAAATCATGGTTTCCAGACTGGTGAGAAAATGTACACACTCGATAAATCATTGATATGAAAATCCGAAAATTAGTTATTACATAAACTGCTTTAAAAATCTAAGTCAAGTGTCGAGGTATACAATTCTTAATAACAATATCAGAAGAAAACTTAACATTATGATTTAACCTCCAAACATGATTACCTATAGACGATTTCTCAAATTTCCTTTTCTCCTAAAATAACTTAAATTATATCTCACTCTAAATTTAAGAGTACGTTTTCTTTTTATATCAATTTGTCCACGCAAATTCTTTCCTTCCCAACTCCCACTCCCTTCCCAAAAAAAAAGCTAAAAATCGGATAAACCATCAATGGCAAACATTCATCCAACTTTTTTTCTATGTCACTGCAAGTTGTACCCAATCCTTTTTCCAGGAATGTTTCTCCCTGCCTAAGAATTCCCCCGCTTCCATCTTAAAGCGGTTATTATCCAACCCGAAACACGCGTTTAATAAAATATGATACACCAATGATGAAGCAGGCTAAGTGAGCACGCTTTGTAATCACCGCTGTCACGCAAAAAGAGTATATCATAGGCGAGGCGTTTACTTTGGCAAAAGAGAAGGTGGCTGAAAATACAGACTGCTTAATTAAATGCAGGCTCCTGTCCCGAAAAACTTTTAAGATGCTTAAATGCCTCGGTAAGTGATTACTGCTTTCTGGCGTTGACGGTCTGTGAATATCTTCTTTGTAAAGTGTGTTTAAGCTTCTAAATTTTACTTATTTGTTTCTGGGAAATACCTCGTGCGGCGCATGTTTAGATTTTTTTCGGTATTTTTTTAGCAGATTCTGGGTGGTATCTTTTTGTGCTCTTTTAGATGATGGCCATTTCTTTAGAGATAGAATTTGAGCATATGGGGATGTTGAATATGTAAATTACCAATACCAAACGAACTGAAATGTTTTGATTTCTAAGTGACGTTGTAAGTATCGACGTCACATTACCATGCTATATATTGAACTGTTCTTTCCATTGTATAAGAGAATTTGTCAATGCTGTAACTTGTGGTCGTCGTATATAATAAAACCATCTTTTACTTTTATTCCACTGTGCCTCTGCCCTTTTCGTTATTGGACATTTACAGGGGATCAAGAATTTTTTAAACACACCTCAAGTTCAAAAATGAATGTGTAGTATAAATATCAACTACATATCAATTATTAACATATAGTATAAGAAAAAAATTGTTTTATAGAAAATTAAATTGCTACAGTTTTTGAGAAATCCATTAAAATTTATGTGGTGCATTTTAGTGAAATAAGCATTCATAGTTTTAACTTACCCTCATACTAAATTCTAGTGTATTTACACTGACAACAATCTAAAAAAGGAGGGAGTATATTACTGTTGAAAATTGGGAGTGCATGCCAAATGCGTACAGTAGGGTGGTTCGAAAAAAAATTATTCTGAATTTCGATGATGGTTAAGATGGCACAAAATTACACATAAAAAATTCTAGAAAAATTCTGCCCTTGCCGCAAATGCTTTGAAGTTTGGAAAAAAAATGCTGCTTTTTAAACATCAAAAAAGCAAACATAAAAACTCTACTTTGTTTATAATATTTTTATGATGAACAATAATTGCAAATATTACTTTCCAGTTTTCGTAAATGACATTTTTATCACCAGTTTTTTTAGAAGAAATTATTACATTGTTACAGAAATTTTGTAAAGTTGTTTTCCCTCAATTTTAAATTATTTTAACACCAGAACTACACAATATAAAAACATGAATTTAATTTTGTTTATAATTTATTTTCTTTTAATAAGCATAATCTCATTGTGGTGAGCTTTACAAGATTTAAAATGGAAATATGTAGTTAAGAGTTGCTTTTTTTTATGGAGTTTATGTGAAGTGTTTTATGCTTGTTTTTGAATCATATGAACATTTTCAAGGCGTTAAAAGGGATTCCATATCTTTTGCACGTTGCACGAGTTAATAGTTCTTTTATACATTTGGAAGAGGTATTAAGAGGCCAACTAAAATTTCAGTGAATTTTTTATCGGTATGATAAAATTCATTTCCAACTTGAAATTTGGTAGAATTCTTTATTTTAAAAATTACAAACTTACAAAAGTTTAAAAAAATTTAAAACATCTTCACTAGTTGTGATTAAAAATAGTTACAACTTGGTTATGTTGCACATCAATTTAAAGAAAATTAAATTACCAACAAAATTAGCCTGATTTCATGTTTTATAGTTAAATTAATCTCATTTTTCAGTTTTTATTTTTCTCAAGATCATATTGTAAGAAAAGCAAAATGATATAATGGTAAATGATACAACTTTCTCGAAAGATTTTGGCACTCAAAAGGAAGTACTACTAGTAATCCTTTGAGATAAAAATAATTTTCTGTATGGCTAAATATACATTCTTGTTTATAGTACAAAAATATTGTGCCCCGAATGGTATTAGATAATCTAAGAGGGAAAAGTATGATTTTTTAACAAATGGGAATCTTTTTAAAATTATTTAACACTTACTACTTATTTTACTTTATTTTTTGTACGAAATATACTTAATAGGCTGCCAACCTAAATTAAGGGTGATAAATTAGGGCTAAAATATCCATGTGTTTACATATTGCGTTAGGAACTTGATAAAGCCAAAAGTGTTCTCAAATAGCATCATTAGGGGGGTTTGGATAAATGTAGACCTTTTTAATTTATATATTTCAATTTATTAGCCATAAATTTATATTTTGCTGCATACAACTAAACCAGCATCAAACATCCCGCTCAGGTGAAAAGTGTGCAAGAAGAAAAATCACACATGTTGAGAAAAAGAAAGTTGATACTAAGCAATCGTTTAAAAGTTCATGATTGAAGATGATCATCAATTAATTCATCTTTCTGGTTGGTACAAGTACAAAATAGTTTTAAGACTAGACTGTCAAAGTTTCTTGTCACTTTATTCAGTTTCAATGTTATAATCGAATTCAAAATACATAAACGAGAATAACTTTCTATAATGATTTTAAAAATTGATAAATTTAAATACTGTTTGTTTTCAGTGATCATTGAAAAATTTTAAAACTATAATATCTTTCTACTTTTCCTTGTTATTTAAATTGCATATTCTATGCTACACATACTTACCTAAATACAAACGCATTATTTGTAGAGATTTTGAATTTTTAATTACATGGAAATCACAGCACTGTGCTCCTTGTATTTAGAATAGGCGTATCAAGGTCATGCGATTTTACCACTATCTCCCTCTCCCTCCCTAATGCCCTCATCCCCAAGGCAAGGAGGTAAGAAACGTGACTATCATACTCCTATTCTAAATACATACAAGAAGTATTATAATAAAATTAGCATATTCAAAAGTTTTAAAGTTTTACTGAGTTTGCATGTTTTTTTTTATTTCCAGACTACGCTTGCGAACCATGTATTCTAAACACAAGAAGAATAAAAATCGCATTAGCAAATTAAAAGGTTTTACTTGAGTTTGCATGTTTCCATTAGGGTTTTTATTTTCAGACGAAGCTTGCCAACACGTATTCTTAATACAAGGAGTATAATAATTGCATTCGCAAATTCAAAGGTTTTACTGAGTTTGAACGTTCTGATTAGTTTTTTTATTTCCAGACGAAGCTTGCGAGGGGGAAAATCTCCGCAAAAAACCTCGAAGAAACCGAACCACTTTCACAACACAACAGCTCAACGCGTTGGAAAAAATATTCGAACGAACGCACTACCCGGATGCTTTTGTTCGGGAGGAGCTAGCGAGAAAAGTTCATCTCACAGAAGCCAGAGTCCAGGTAAGGTTTCCTATTGAGTTTCCTTAAAGCAACGAAGATTCACTGAGTTTCTATTACATCAAGTACGGTGGTTACAGAAAACTCTTATCCTCAACGAATCCCTTGATGGTGTTCATATGATTCAGAACACGCAAATTATTTCTACAAGTTTCAGAAAATACAACTTTTTACAAGTTCCGTACAAAATTTTACTTTTATTATGAGTAAGCTCCCAACTTAAAGTTTTTTCAAAATGCATCAATTTCACATTAATATAAACGTTTCTTAATAATCCTTAGAATTTTGTTTATATCTATTTTTTTTATTCTAACGCCCTAAATCAAAGCAGATTAAAGGTTTTAGAAGATAAAAGATTAAATAAAAAAATCTAAATAATAAAATGATTCAATATTCAAACTTTAAAGAATTTGCGGCAAATGAAGGAATTTTTCTACAATGTTGATACATGAACTATAGGGTATCCAAGTACTGAGGTCAGATGAACTGGTGAAAGCTAAAACTAAACATTTTGGACGAATTGAAAAAAAAATTTAAGTTCCTAGTTATCCAATTAATTGCATCGTTATCTCTTGGGATAATCTATCTCTCACGATACTCCTTAGACTGCTTTGACTCAACTTATTATTATTTGGAATTACGTTTTTTGTTTTATTCTTTCATCTTCAAAAATCCTTAATTTGCTTTAATTTAAGGTATTAGAGGTAAGAAAATTGTATATAAACACAATTCTAAGGAATATTGAGAAATCGATGTATTTTGAATTACCTTTATGTTGGGAGCTTACTTAGTAGCATTTTATACACGGAACCGGTTAAAAGTTGATTTTCTGAAATGTTTTGCATGTTATGAATCATGTGAACACCCTCAAGAGATTTTATACGAATGCTTATTTTGAAAGTTAAAGATCTTTAAAGTTTTTTATAAAATATCTTTCAACAATTTTTTAAACAATTTTAAAGAAAGGTTGGTATGATGCACAGTAAATTAAAGGGAATAAAATAACTAACAAAATGAGCCTGTTTTTAAGTTTTATAGTTATAGATTTTTGAAAAATGCAAGAAAAACAATTTTACAAATTTCTTCGATATTAAAAAAAAAATTTAAGTCGTAAACTTCATTTAATGAATGTCAATAACTAGTATTATTTATTGATAAAAAATTACATTTTATTTTTGCTCAATTTACCACAAAAATTTGAAAAGTAGAAAATTTAAAATAAATTAACTAAAATGAGAGATAGTTATTAAGTCGCTTTAATAAATGATAATGGCGCCAATCATCCACAGGATACAAATTAAAACACAATTTTGTTAAGTTTATAGCGAAAATGTCAAAACATTTTAAAGACTAGAACAAATTAAGTTATAATAGCGGGTGAGGAAGTAAAAAGAAATAAGATGTTAAACAACAAATTCAATTCAAATAAAACAATAAGATGTTGAACTAAACTTCAGTTATGTTCAATTTACTTATTAAACAGCAGAGCAAATAGATAATTCAAAGTGAGATGGAATATATTTAATAAAATTATTTGTAATACTTGAAATATAAAATTTGAATTACTATAAGCTATGAAAAAGGGTACGTCCACAAAATTACTACAAACTTTACAGTTTCTTTGATGTTAGAATTCAAATTCGTTGTAATTTATAACACGCCCGCGCGCGAACACCATTTTTCCACGGATACTCGGTAGTTTTATTGTATTCTTCATCCTATAAGTGATACCTTTATTTATCATAGTAAATATAACCACGAAAACTAAAAAATAACGCTTATTTTGCTCTTTTAATAAGATATTAGAATGGAACTAAAATAAAATTTACACGGGTTTTCCATTTTAAGTTTATCCAATTCGCAAACCTAAATAGTATACAAAATACTAGAAACAGATTGCAAGAGGAGCAAGTAAACATTTCAGAGAAACAAGTGTAACCTCCAAAATATGGATGGTCATGTCAATCCATTTAGAAACAGTAGAGAAACGCTACAAGCATCTTGGATCCGAGCCACGAATTGCCAACTAAAGACGTTTTCTGTGTAGATAATTACGGAATCGTTCAATCTACTAGAACCCCTTAAGAACTATCAGTGGAACATCACACATTAAGCCAGTTTTCATAAGAGCAGCGAAAAAGATTACCCTTTATCTATTATCTATTTAAGGGTTCTAAAATCAAAAATAACTTGTCAAACTTAGTTGTAAAGATTTGGTGGGAAGTTGTAGGGTAGTATATTTTATTGACATTTGCAGGGGAGGTTAATGTGTGAGCAGATAAAAGGGAATTTAATGAAGGAGATGTGTTTTAAAAGTGGGAAAATATTTTCCTTAAAAACCCAAAGGAATTAACGAATACAAATTTGTGCACGTATGAATTCTTAGAAAACTTTCTGAATTTAACTAAATCAATACTTAAACCCAAGGTTTATAGAATATAAGGTTGGCTCTTCACATAGACATGGAAAAAGCTCGTGACGTCTCGTTTCCGCTGCCAGTGACGTCATATGTAACGCCTCCTAACTGTTTGAACAACCAATCACTTTCAGTTTGAGCGGGATAAGGGAAAGATACTGGTGGCATGGAAACTTTACGCTCCGCCTTAACAAGCCTGATTGGCCAGTGTAAGCTTTGGCTCGTCACTTCCGCTGCCAGTGACGTCACTGGTAGCAGTGTCAGATGGGCCCCCCCTGACTTAAACCCTTTTAAACTGTAAACATTAATTTAAAAAAATACTTCCTTCTAATAATGTTTTATCCCGAAAAACATTCTAAACCGCAATAGTATGCTTTATATACATTCACATTTAAATCTAATTGTATTTTGAATTTTACTTCATTGAAACTAAAATAATGGTTTAGCGGAACTAGGTGCTTTTGCATGTAAATAACAGGCTTAAACTTAAATTAGTCTAAAATTAGAGGCGTACACTTTGAGGGCATATGCTATTTAGAAAACTTTTGTGGTAAGTGACTAAAAAAGAAAAGCGAGTGGCGTTAGACGCATTGAAACCTTCAATTCCATCAATAAGCTTTAAAAAATTCTATAAAATGCATTGACACACGAACACAATTTTAAAACGCTCCACATTTTTATATTTGATCGCATATTAAGTTACCACAAGCAGAAACAGAAACAGAAATCCCCAATTTTATTCACTTTATTTTTAGTTATTTTAAATAAAAGAACACAATTTGTATTTCCAAAGCTTTAATTGATTTTCAAAGGGGAATTCATGTTCATATCCACACAGCATAATTTAATTAAAATCCCTTTACTTACTCCACATAACTAATGAAGTGGGGACCGTCTTTAACCTACCCCTCCCACTCAAGTCCCAGCAGAGAGTATTTTTTATTAACGTCACAAATCAACGACCCAGAGGATAATCGAGTCGATCACTCAGGAAACGCTTCTTGGTACGCATTCAATTTCCGTCGCTTAATTGTACCGTTATTTGCGTTTGAGTGCAGCTGTCATCAAGTGTAAAAAAAGTCCCAGTTGGGGCGATGCTTGGCGGTGAAGATCCTCCGATTAGCTATCTTGATGAGCCCAAACGACCCGAGGTGGCTGGCAATTAGGAAAGGCGCCACGCTGTGCTCCACTGATTGCGTTGGATTGGCGATAATTTGTAGAGGTCCCCCTGATCTGTTTCCGGATTAAATTGCAAATCCAAACCCCAAGACTGTCTCAAAAAAACTTCGGAAGATCACGGTAGAAGGAAGAACGAATGAACAGAATTATACGCATTTTTTTTCTGTAATGCATGCCCCTTTTCAAGTTTAAAAATGGCCCAAACAATTTTGATCGCGTGGACTGGGCACATAATTAATGTTTTCATTGATAATTTATTTGCTGTTATGTCTTACTCAGAAATGAGAGGGAGCAGAAAACGAGGGAGAAGGCGATAAAGAAAGAATGAGAGGATTGTTTCAACTCATTTTTGGACATCAAAGAGAAAGACTACTCCTTTTGTCTTTTTTTGTACACATTTTCAAGGGGAGAAAGATAAATAATTATTTTAACCCCCTGTTATTAGAAGTCTGTTTGAGCTACCTGAATAGAAAGAAACCAGATAATAATCAGAAGCTCAGATAATTTTTTTTTCTTGTGAGCATTTAGCTTTAGTGGTTGAAGAGGGAAATTTAATTGTGTTAGATAAATCCCAAAACCTTTAAAGACAATGATAATCTCAAGACTGCAAAATATTTTTGCAATTAACTGAAAATAAGGACAATGACGTGTCATTCCTTTTATAAGTTTGTAGAAATAATTTTTTTATTTAAACCAGAATTCCAGGTTAATCAGGATGGGTAAATGAATTTCTCAATTTACAATTCACTAAGAAAATTTTTTCGTAGTTATTTTGTAGATCTGAAAAATAGTCCACTACTGCTTACAGGGTTTGTACTCTTTTTGATAAAAAAAAATTATGGATTTTAAAGAACTCAAAAAAGGTGTCAGAAGTCTAAAATATCGACGTAAGATAAAGAAACGCGATCGTGTGCAAGTATCCGATTGTCATATTGTTTTTCCTAATCACTATCGAAATATGCAAAACCAACTTTACAGGCAGAAGCCCAGAACATAGACCTAGAAGCATGAATGAAAATTCACAATTTTTCATTGAAATTACACACCATGATAGAATTCTGGGACTTAGACAAGAGCAGTATACACCCTGTTATAAATATAAAGACTTCTAAATATTAAAATTTTAGAATTTTCCTTACTTTTAGGGTAAAAAAAACGTTACTGACATTCAAGAACTTGAAACTCATCATATATGAAATTCAAAGTTTTCAAGGCCCCGTAGCATATTTTCCTCATACCGTTTCATGGTATGGCCGCACGCGAGTCGCTGTCTGTTTGCAGAGCACTATCTTTTCCCAACCACTGAAGGAAGGCTCAGGGGTCCTCCAACTAAAAATTCTTCAATTTTAGTAGGCTAATAGTATTTTTAATCTACTTTTTAGGATTTCTCAGAAGGTAGCAGGATGACCTCTTCTTTATAAATGACACTGAAAGCTAACTGATAACTAAAGTTTCCCTTCACCTAATAAAACACTTGTATAAAGGCTTGATCATGCTCATAACTTGCAAGTGATGACAGAAAAAACTTCATTATACATTGGGACGAGATATTTGAAAACTATTTTCCCATTTGACTACCTTCCAGCAGACACTTCCAAAGGATTTGTGGGGGGTCCAAAGTTGAATATTTGCTTCCACATAAAATCAGGGATGTTTACATGCTCTTGCCTTTAATTGAGGCATTTGCAGGAACAATGAGCTAATTGTAATGTAAAGCTGTTCGAGAAAGCTCTTTGTAGTTGCAACTGCCTAAATTTATGTTGGTAATTAGTTTTACCACGCCTGTAACTAACCAAATTTTACCTGTTTAACTTACATAAGTTTTATTTCCATCAGGTCTGGTTCCAGAACCGTAGGGCAAAATTTCGACGAAATGAACGAACAATTTTAGCACAAAGGAACCAACTCCGTCCTCCACTTCCAAATGTTGAACAACCTGTCATACCAAGGCCAAGTAGCTTACTTCCTTGGAAGCCTTCTTGTTGTGGTGTACCTTCGTCTGGAGCTCCTCTACACTACACAATGCCAAATTTTCCTCTGAGGCCACAAGATTATGGTCCCCATCATTATGCATCACCGCCTTGAAGACTTTAATACATTTAGAAATACTGTGTTAAGTGCAATGAGTTTATAAAGAACAATTTTTAACTTTGAATTCTTGTGCAATTTGGAGAGTATTGATAAGTCAGTATAATCTATTTATTTCCAGTCATCAGTAAAATGTTTATAGAAATATATTGTATTTGTAATGTCCGATATTTATCATTGAATGTTTTGAATAAAAAGTTAACTGAAAACATTTCTAGACATCAATAGTTAGCCTTGTTAGAAAGTTTGAGATCTTGGTCAAGAAAAATACTCAAAAGAAATTTAATTAAAGTGTTTTTCAAAAGAAACATAAAAGTAAACTAATTTTATTCAGGTCAAACTAGAAACTCATGGGGCAGATTTATAATAATTTGTGTAAACCCCTTCTTGGTTGGTGTCACATGCTATACGTTCAACACAAACTAGAGCAAACTTTTTTTGCTATATAACTGTCTTGAACACCTAAGGGAGTCAAAAATATAATTTCATATCAATTCCTTACATTTTAATTTTTTGGGAAGGTGTATTGCAGAGTAAACAAGAGATCAAGCAAATTATTATAAAATGTTTGAACACTTGTAAGATGGGTAAAAATACGTAGTTTGAGGACAAAATTTTTTGCACTTTTCTGTATTAAGATAAAACATATTTAAATTTTCAGCAATAACAAACTATGAAATTTTGTGACGGAAATTGAAAGGTAAAGCATTGAAAAAGGGATCAATAACCAATGTAGATGCTTAATTATACTTTAGCTAAGTTCAAAATGAAGCAGCTTAGATAAACAAATACAAATTCCATTAGAAGGGAAAGTAATTTAAGAGTGTATTCAAAAGAACATAACTAAAAAAATTGCCTAATGTTAATATAATAGCTTCTTTTCAATTCTGGACCCATTTTCACTTGTGAAATGTCTCCAAGTTTTTATTTTTTATAGGTATTGAAAATATTATATGAAATTAAAAATAATTATAACAACCTGAATTACTTTTTATGGACTAGATGGGTTTGCAACAAGTCAGAGGTAAATTTCTAAACCCTCTACAGACAAATAAAAATGTGTACTTGTACATTAATAATTTTGAAAAGTCACAAAAGTTTGCCTTTTAGTACTAATGATGTGCGCAAAATGTCATGACTTTTGAAAAAAAAACTCCTACAAGGACATTTACATTGCTTGATAAAAATCTAAAAATCTCTTTTGAAATTTTTTTGTATCAGTCTTTAAATTTTTCTTTTGTGACACTGAATATTGGATTAAAACTTCCTCTCATTTGAAATTTATCTTGAGAGCAATATACAGTAAATGTACAATTCATGGCAAGAACCTATTGGGAAAGATATGAATATTTAAAGGTGTTTGTAGATCCTGGAAGAAGTTTTCCAAAAAATTAATGAAATATTGCACTTCTGTAATATTGGTATTAATAGGAAACGTTTTACTCCTATCCAAAATCAAAGTAAAAAAATGGTGATTTCTTTAGAATGGGAAAAGTACCACATTATAATTTATGATTAAATACGAGGTGTTTAAACAAGTCTACAAAAACTTTGAACAAAAAGATTCCTCCTATAGAGTACCATAAAAAATGCTAAAAGAAATATCTCTATGCCGACTTTTATTTTTCAAAAAATGTGACATATTTGATAAAATCTTAATATTTTAATATCATGGTGCGTGTATGCATGCACAATTAATATTTTTTAACATCTTAGTGTAAAAACATATAAGAAACACATGTTCATATTTTCTATAAACTTTTTTAGCGTAAACTAGATATGACACCACACTTTTTCTGCCATGATTTTCTTGAAAACTATGAGTCGTAGAAGTATAGTTTTCTGAGTAGCTTTTATCTACTAGATGCAACAAATCAGGCTGTGTAGAGTTTAGAAGATTTATGGAAACACCTTGTAAAACAGCTTAATAAATGTATAAATATTAAAACATTTGTTAGGAAACAAAGTTAGGACAGCAGTTAAGGTTTAAAGGTTAGTGTCAAAGAAGATTTTTAACATTAAAACAAAATGCTTAAGCACATAACCTGAAATATTTATTAGAGTGAAATGAAATTTATCAACAATTACATAAATTAAAAATTCCAATCACACAATATAACAATCCATGGTTGAAAAGTATGAATTTAGTTTGTGAAAATTATATACATTTCATTTCCACTGTCATGGCTTCACTTTACCTGAAATATTAGGAGATAATAAAATATGGAAAATATATTAGTAAAAAATAAAATATTATGATAAAAATAATAGGGGAAATAAAAGGAACAGTGTAAACACTTTGTTCACATAATAACAACCTAATTGTTTTAGACAAAAGGAACTAACTGCTAACTATTTTTCATGTTATAATGGGCTGATTAATGATGACAAAAAAACAAGGTAAAAATATTTCAAAACCCAACAGAAGTCCTATGAAATTGTTTTTGGTACAAGGAGGTAATTGATACAAAAATGAGCTTATTAAAACTAAATATGATTACAGATTCAATATTCTTTTTTGAAACAATTGTTTCTAGGAATCATACATAATATTTTAGGAAAATTCAAAGAGATAAAATATACTAACTTTATTTGAGTCTTTCTCTAATGAAGTTGACACACTGGGAGGTGGTGCCACTGGTAAGGTGAATATTGGTGGAAGATGAGGGATCGAACTTGTGTTGCACTTTTTCTGAGGTTTAGACAAGAGGCACAAGGCAGGGAAATGGGTAATTTCTCCTCGAAGACCTATAAACATTAAACAAATTAAGGAATAAAGAAAAGTTAAATTGCAAGGTAATCCTAAAGAACACTAAGCTTAATATTTCATTGCCTGTTTGGTCTAAACAAAACTAGGTGGTAAAACAGAGCTTTAAAACTAATAGTGCAATAACACAAATAATATGCTAATGAGATGGGAATAACTTATAATATAAAAAAATAGGTACTTGTGCATCATCCCGCTACTCGTGCGCTCAATCCGAAGAGCAATATCAAACCTCATACTGTGCGACTGAACGGTTGACGGGATAATACGCAAGGACCCGAAAATACTACAAAATTACATAGGTCACAAAATAGAACAGAACTATTACTATTTAAAAAATTAACATTTAGCATTTATTATATCAGTAACTGACCCTTTAACCAGCAAGATTGAGGATATCATCCCAGTTTTAAACATTTGTACGATTTTGGGTCAATTGCTGGAAGAAATGCTGAACATGATGCAGCTGTCGCATTACCAGGACCCCTATCAGACTGCATTGCAAATTGCAGTTTATAGCAGGACTCACTTATAATTATGCAACTGTTTTAGTACAACAAAAATATCTGTTTTTTTGTACTGCAAATGTTGACTTTTAAATTACTTCTAGGAGAGTTGTTTCATCAAAATTATTAAACAAATCCATATCCATTAATTCCACAAATAGAAGTACCAAACTAATATTAGCTCAAGAGAACTAATTTTTAACTTTAAACTTTTGATAAAATACAAAATGAAAATAAAGATAATTTAATACTTACATTTCTTTCTAGTCTGAGGAGTATTTTCTTTGCCATTCATAACAGGACAAACATATTTTATTGGAGGTAAAACCACTTTTCCACTGCTTGTTGCACAGGCTTTAGGCTCTTGAGAAATATCAATATTATGCTTCGGTTCAGCATCATTATAATAAATGTGTTGCAATTTTAATTTAGATTCAGTATCAGAGCAGGGAGGAGCAACATACAAACGACTTTGATGAAACTTTTGTCTCCTATTTAAAAAAAATAAACAATTCATAACTTTGAGTTCTTTCATAGGAATACACTTAGAATACAAACAGAACTATTATTAATGAGCATGAAATGTTGAATATTTTATATGTACCTGTCAGCTGCAGATAAAGATGCATCCCAAATGGCAGAGTTGATCTTTTCAGTTTTAGGGTACTGAAGTACAGGAATCTATAAATAGTAAGTTTATATTATATTAACAACATTTTATGCAACAGCTTAAGACAAACAAGATAATAGTTTTCTTTTAAAAACTAATAGTATTACTACTTTAATAAGTATTTTGATCAACCAGAAAAATATAGAGCAAATAATTATCATAAAAAATACCTTGCTAGGGAGCCTTCTGTTTAAAGTAGAAACATTGGAAGTTACATTTTGACTGTTTAACCTGGAAAAAATTATCATTTAGCCCAATAATTCCATTATTAAAATTAGACTTCATTAAATGATTTATATACATTAGTTGAAACTTATAAAATGGTTGAAATATACTTGTTCAAGGGCTTCTTATCAGAAATCTTTCTGTTATTCTTCTCAGACACAACTGAAGCATTCTAAAAGTAAATATATGTTAGGGGCAATGTGATAAATCTGTGTATAATTATAATGCCCGCATATTTCAGGCTAGTATGTGGTAAATCTGGGTAATATAAATAATGCCCACATATTTTGGGAAAAGTGATAAAATACTCATTGGTAAATGCCATTGAATTTATCACATTGCCCACCTCACTTCGGGCATCATTAATAATGCCTGGTTTATCACTTTGCCTGCAACATATACATTATGAATAAACAATGAATAATTTTTAGTAAAAAAAAAACAATTCTTTACAAATGCATCAAAAATTATATTTTTATGCAAGAAAAGCCAAAAACATTTTTATTAATTTGTCTTACTTAGTCATTTATGAGAATTACAATAAACTGGTTATTAGGATTTTCCTCATCTATATGGTAAAATTTGTTTATTTAAATCAGTGTATAGTGCTCTCAATCATGTCATAATAGTAAAAAATAATGTATGCAAAATTCAAACTGGTTCATACTAATATCAAGCACTTGGAATCAACTGGATCCAGTGTCTGGCAAGCAACACGGCCAAAACAAAAGCTAAGTAATTAATACCACAAGCCCAGAGGCTAATGAAACAGAGATGTGATTAATTTAGAGCTTCAAGAATAAAATAATAATTCAATTCCTAGTATCCAAGTTTTCCAAACAGAAAAATAGAGAAAAATATCCAAAAAAGATGCATTAAAATGTTTTAATTGATCCCAAAAGCATGCATACTCATAATATGGCATTCTAAAAATTATATACTATCAAAATGATTTTGAAAGGTAATTAGTTATAAGCATAGCAATATTAGAGTAATGTTACCTGATATAACTAAGGGGAGATGCTGGACAAACTTCATTCTAAAATTAACAGCTAAGGTAATTTCAATACAAGAACTCTGTAGAAGTAGGATATATATTTTAAAATACAATAATATTACTTAAAAATTAGTATTCATGCAATACTATACTGCTAGCATGCTGAATATTTTTATGAACAAGGGTATGTTAGTATAATGTTACCTGATGGAGCTAAGGGTCTAAGGTCAAATGCTGGTCAAGCTTCATTCATAAAATTTACTCAACTAAGGTAATTTCAGAACAAGAACTCTGTAGGAGTAGGATATGTATTTTAAAATACAATAATAACTTCAGATAAAAATTAAATACAGTGGAAGCTCTTATAGCGTAATTAATCCGTACCGAGTTTTTTGTCGCTATAAGAGCAAACTTCGAGTGATACAATCGAGTGTAGAATATCACTCGTTTAAAAGCAATAAACTCGTTAAGCTAAACTATCAATTTTGATGCTTTTCGGGAAAGTGGACTCGATTCCCTCAATGATGTATTTTTAGTAGACTAATTTATAAAGTCTGGAGGAAATCTCAACCTGAAAACAATATCATTGGGATTTAGAACAGTTCGAATCATCCAATTGATCTTTCCTCACTTTAAACAATTATTTCTTATTTTATGAAGTCTTGATACTTCCAATTTCATGTTATATTACCTTATTTTTTGCTTTTATTTTAATTTATATAAAGTTTAAGATCAATATTTTACAGAGTATAAATATTTGATTTTTAAATTTTGATTTTGATATTAATTTATTGCATAGCTTAGCTTCCTTAGAAAGGTCTGATGCTTAACAAAATTTATTACATCAATTTCACCTGCATCTGCAGGCAATTTGAAAAATTTTTGTCTTGAACATAAGTAAAGAAATTGGAAATAAAGAAAGATAAATGAATACGCAAATTAATTTAAAGTCTAAAATCAACAAGAACATTAGGTAGCGAAAGGTTTCGTTTGGGATTGTAGCTGGTTACCCCGGGCGAAAGCAAGCGAGAAGAAGATGCGATCGTTACTTGGTGCTGTTTGTCATACTCTGATATTTGTTTATTGGTTAATTCTTGTGTGACGCACACAAACCGATCCAGAAAAGTATTTGATAAGCTGAATCGATTCGAAGATTAGTCTTTATAAAAGCACAAAAGTGCTCTTATAGAGACTAATTTTTGGGTCTTTATAAGAGAGTATTTTTATAAGAGCAGGTCGCTATAAGAGCTTCCACTGTAGTATAAAAGCAATATGCACTGTAAGTATGCTGAATATTTTTTACCAAGGGTTTTAATTTTTGGCTTGGACATCTGTTCCCTTTCTTTTTCACGAATACATCAGGATTATTGCTGATTCCAGTATCAGCATTTAAATATTTTCTAGAATTTTTTGAAGAATAAGGCAAACTTTGAATCATAGTCTGGGAAGCTTGGTTGTATATCACCTATCCAACAGAGAAACATTGAATTAATTTCGGTACAGCTTTAGAAAAGGTCCGCTTTCCACCATGTTTAACCACAGCTCAATTTATGACCGACAACCATTGAGATCTAATTGTCAATATTATTATTAATAGATCCTAAAATAATATTAATTAACATAATATTGTTAGAGATCTAATAGTACGATTAGATCTCTATACTGACAACACTCAATCATGTTGTTGTCGAAGCTGTGGTTAAACATGGCAGCAAGCGGACCTTCTCTAAAGCTTTTACTTAATTTCATGTCTTGAAAATGAAACGACTAGGTTTTTAAAGAGATCTAAGTTGTAAATATGCAAATACATAGATAGAACAAAAGTAATGATGCACTAAAAGTGAAAAATGTTCATACGCTTGTCAATGAAGAAAGAACTACTACAATAATATTAAAATAAGCTATAAATTTATCTTCAAGAGAAATATCTTTCATAAATTCAATCACTTTCAATTCTAAAGATATGTAGTAGACCTATTCATAAAACATTTTAGCTCGAAATATTCCAGTTACATTGCAGTCAGCGTAAACTTGAGGCAAAAAATTGAAAAAGAGTTTAGTTTTCATTAATCAAACCAAATCCTACCTTTTGAAAACGCTCCTTCTGGTTAAGTCGATGGCTAAAATTTGATCTCAAACCAAAAATAAACAATTTCTTAAAAGGTAAATAAACAATACAAAAGCATTGCCAGTTATCAGCTTCAGCTTTGTAAAGTAAAGGACACAGATAAAAATGAACAGACAAGTCAGTAGGCGGGGCTTACTGATACAGAGAATACTTATGCAGAGAACTCACCAACGAGCGTTCTTTGAAAATCTTTTTTTTTTAGAAAGTTCACCGTTTTAAAAAATACAGATGTCTGTTTCTGTTCTCTCCTGTTTTATTAATATTTCTTATGTCTTATTTTATCACGATTTACGTACCGAAACGCCTCCTAGCAGTCCACCAGGGTTTCTATTTACGCAGTTTCTGCTTCCGCGTAATGACGTCATAGGGTCAGGAAACTTTGCGACTGCTTTGCAGGGAACTTTCCCCCCGGAATAAAAGTTAACGCTTTGTTGGAGACTAATTTCACTCTGGTGAAAAAATCAAAGCAGAAGATTGGGTTGAGTTTCCTCCGGAAAAAAAATTCACGTTTTAGTGATGATTAATTTCACTCCGGCGCAAAATTCAACGCGATAGAGAAGTTTAATTTCATTCCGGCACTAATTTCTAAGCAGAACTAGATGGTTTCTAAGTGGTTAATTAATGAAATTCATATTATATATACTAGTATTTGTAAATGCTAATAAATTAACATATTTATGGGTTTTATCTCTTGTTTGAGAAGCAAAACGGAAATTCAAGTTAATTCAATTACGTCGTATTACCTATAAATTTTATTTCTCAAATTATTGACAACCCTCTTTTAACAATCATGAACCGCTGTTGGTGATTATATGTAAAACCAAACGTTTTAAAACAGGCTGTGTTTAAGTTTTCATACTTTAATCAAATTCGTTTTAAACCCTTTATTAATACTAGTTTGAATAAAAGAAAATGAAATATAGAAAAGTAATGTCTCTTACATTCTGTCTTTGTTTTGTTTTTTTTTGGGTAATTGAGAAGGTACAAGAGGTATGAAGGAGAGATATATTATTAAGTGTTAGTTAGGCAGGGATTTATCCAAATGGGGTGGAGCTTAACCATCTCTCCTCTGAAATTTAGACAATAATTTTATACTGCTTTTCTTTTCACTAAAACAGTGTGGTCCAACCCGCTGCCCGTGGGCTGCATGCGGCCCTCGAAGATATTTTTCATGGTCCATAACCGAATAATATACTGTTTATTCTTGAAATCGAGTGAAACAGTCAGTTGTTTTATGCAGAAATATATAGAGCTTTCCGCGATGACGTCACAACCAGTTATTTTCCTTTAACTGTTAACCGTTGGTAGCAAATTGGTAGGCATACAAACAGTGTTTACATCTGCATGTATTTGTATATGATATTTGTATAGATGATGATTGGCTTGACGAGAACCTCAGACTCTTGTTAATTTTCTAAAAAAAATGTGCTATTGAAACTTTTATTAAATTTTTGTTCATTTAACTTAAAACACACAAAACTACATAATAACACTGAAAAACTTGCAAAGTTGCAAACTTTTTCTTTTTTGAAGCCTGAGAAACTGCTAATTTCACATGCTAATATCTCCGCGAATATTCACGATATTTTCATGAATTTTTTTTCAGTTAGTTTTTCATGACATTGGCAATAATATTCTCATTGCGATTTTTGCTCTATTTCCTTTAGTTTATTTTTTTAAATTATTTTTTAACTTTTTTTATTTCGCAGCTCGGGGCGCTGTATGTCATCTCAATGCAGTGGCGTGCCGTCCATATAAGCAATGTAAGCATTGCTTGCCTAAAAATATGAAGCTTTTCTTTAAAATTCCACACCAAGAATATAAAATTTTATTTTGCGATTTTTAACCGTCCCGTGGTTTTCTGTACTTCAGATCTCGGTAGACTAATTTTTTTTCGAAGCTTTTAAAGTGTGAATTGGAGAAAACTTTTGGCAGAATTTGCAAGTACTTGCTGTTTATGGTCGTGGCTAGTTCACAGGGCTGGCAGTATGGTGACGTCAGAAGAGGTGCGGCTAAGAACCAGCGCGCTACGCGCATGCGCGTGGAGTTGATCCTTTTGGAGTTCTTGGTTCTTGGATGAAACATTAACAAATTATGAATACAAGTATTTAGATCGTAATAATGATATATTTTATGTCTAAAATTGTTCAAATGAATTTTTACAAGATTCTTATAGAAGTTTATGCAGTAAAGTAAAAAACTGGAATTCTGATTAAAATAAGTTTATTCAAAAGTTAAATAGAATCAGGTTGTACTATTTCACAGTTCAGTTTATAGATGACAGCACTAGCACTACTGGTAACTGAAGATTATAAATAAACTTAAATCTTCTAAAAATTCATTTGAACAATTTTAAACAGAAAATATAGCATTATTACAATCTAAATACTTCTATTATATTCTTACAGTGCTGAGATTTCAGAAAAATAAATAATCTTGTTTTCATTCAAGACTTAATTTTTCAACATTAAAAAGTTTATGATGTGAATTACATGGTTATATGATGACTGAAAAGTATCTTATACAATCATCAAAATATTATCATCAAACATATATCATTTTAAGAAAATGTAACACAAGTTGAGGAACTGTGGAATAGTTTCATCGTTGAGTATGGAATATATTTTATTTTTAATGAAAACTTAGTACCATGCAAGTCTGAGTATTAATAAAAATATATATACTGTAAGAGTAATTAAACTTTCATTTGCATTATTCTATTCTAAAATATGCAGCTGCTAGAGGGTATTGCTAATTAAAAGGCTTAAATTTTTTCCCACTTGTTTAGTTTAGGAGATAAGTACCACAATGTAATAAAAATAGCTATTAGAATTTCTACACCTAATTTATAGTTCAAAATATAGTCATTGAATGTTTCGTTAATTTATAACAGTTGCTATTTATTTTGAAACCTTTTTTAAAGAGTTATGTTTCTTATTTTAATCTCAACACTTTATGTGTTCATTGTAATGAGCACATAAAATGTTGAGATTATAACAGTATCAAATTATAATTAGGGTGTTAATAATTGTGGAGACTATTTTTCACATATTTGAGGAGACTATTGCTACTATTTCTGAAGGTGTAACTCAATGGGAATTTTTGTATGTGGAAACAAAAATCAAATATGCTTGAAGCTGGGATTTGAGATACTGTTATGAATGTACCGCTATCTACTTTTGAGAACCTGAATGATTATAAACAGGTTAGGTCTTATCGTAAACTTTTTACAGTATTAAAATAATAACTTGACTAAATAAAAATATAATTTTTGGTCAGATGGAAAAAATTTAAACTTTTCAAAATCTTTTACATTAAAATTCACTCTCATAAAGCTTTTGATGC